>BPTQ01000005.1:161317157-161562551 GCA_019973895.1 Chrysanthemum seticuspe | reverse complement strand
AAAACGAATCGTGTTGATTCTAGTATTAGCCATAAGCGTACTGTAATTAATTCGAATTCTGATACTATTTGCAAACCTTGTACTGATGATTGCTTGAATTCTGTTTCTAATCATGGATGTGATGTCAATGCTTTGCCTAATGATGTTAATTGTCCAGTTAATATTGTTAATGCTAAAATTCATGCTAAAAAGGCTAAAAGGCAAAAGCGAAAGAAAGTTAGAAAACAATGGAAACCCACAGGAAGAACATTCAGCAGAATAGGTTCTTATTGGATACCTGTTGGTCATAAGACCAATCAGATAATGCCCACTAGAAAATGGATGCCTACTGGTAGAACTATTCCCTTAAGAAGTGGTCACACTGTAAACAGGACTAATACAGACACTAGTATTGCATCTACTCATAATGATTCCATTACCTCATTGTCTGATATGAATGCTTCTATTTCTGATGTGGGTGTTCCAACTGTTGCTACTAACCAAATGGAACCCATTCTTGCATGGGGATCCCAATTATCCAGTTATCCATTCTTGTCTGTGTTCAACTGCAGATCGTTCAAATCGTTCTGTGGTACCTGGACTCAGGCTGTTCCAAGCATATGAATGGAGACCGGTCACGGCTCATGAACTTCGTGAGCAAATTCATCGGGACTGTTAGATTTGGTAATGATCATTTCGGTGCTATTATGGGTTATGGAGATTATGTTGTTGGTGATAGTGTCATCTCCAGAGTGTATTATGTGGAAGGTTTAGGTCATAATCTGTTCTCTGTTGGTCAATTCTGTGATTCTGATCTAGAAGTAGCCTTCAGAAAACATACCTGCTTTGTTAGAGATCTTAATGGCAAAGAACTGTTGAAAGGAACTCGTGGCTCAAACCTTTACACTATCTCTATCGATGACATGATGAGAGCTTCACCAATCTGCTTGTTATCAAAGGCTTCAAAAACAAAGTCATGGTTATGGCATCGTCGTCTCAATCACTTGAACTTCGGCACCATCAACAATCTTTCCAGAAAGGACTTAGTTGTAGGTTTACCTAGACTAAAGTATGAAAAGGATCATCTTTGTTCAGCATGCCAATTTGGAAAAAGCAAGAAGTATGCCCACAAACCCAAACCTACTAACTCTGTCACAGAAGTTCTTCATATGATTCATATGGATTTATGTGGACCAATGAGGGTGCAGAATATCTTTGGGAAGAAATATGTGTTAGTTGTGGTTGATGATTATTCTAGATTCACCTGGGTCAAGTTCTTACGGACAAAGGATGAAACTCCTGACATCATCATCAAACTCATCAAACAGTTGCAGGTTAGACTAAATAAAACAGTCAGAATTATCAGAACAGACAATGGAACTGAGTTTGTCAACAAACAACTTAGTGAATTCTATGAAAGCATTGGAATCAGCCATCAAAGAAGTGTTCCACGAACCCCTCAACAGAACGGTGTAGTTGAAAGACGAAATCGTACTCTTGTTGAAGCTGCTAGAACAATGCTGATCTACTCAAAGGTTCCAATGTTTCTCTGGGCTGAAGCAATTGCCACTGCATGTTACACAAAAAATCGTTCCCTGATTCACACCATTCATGGAAAAACTCCATATGAACTTGTCCACAACAGGAAACCTAATCTATCTTTCCTTCGTGTGTTTGGTGCCTTGTGCTATCCAACTAATGAGGGTCAAGACTTGGGCAAACTTAGAGCTAAAGCTGACATTGGAGTATTTGTAGGATATGCACCAAACAAAAAGGGATACCGAATCTACAACAAAAGAACCCGAAATATCATGGAAACAATTCACGTTACGTTTGATGAGCTGACCGGTCAAATGGCTCCTGGACACTCCAGCTCAGGACCCGCACTTCAAAACAGTCCTATTGGTTCATCCCTTGTTCCAAACTCCTCTCAAGAAACGCCATATGTACCTCCATCTGAAGATGATGTAAAAAAATTGTTTGATCCAATGTTTGATGAACTGTATGAGTCTACTACTAATGAGGTGCTGATCCCTACAACAGAGGATGCTCATATTCCAGTGAATGAAATCAATCCTTCAGTCTCAATATCTTTAAGCCAAGATGCACCTGCTGCTGATCCTTCAGTCTCATCAACAAATCATCATTCTTCAAATGTACATCATGGAAATGTTTCTGACATCAATAATGAAGTTAATCCCTTTGCTACTCCTGAAGATGCTCCATTTGAAAACATATTTGCTACTCCTGAATCATCATCAGAACCATCTTCTTCAGGAGACATCGACTCAGCTACCTCAGTTCCTCAACAAATGCCACATGAACACCTCAGAAAATGGACTCACGATCATCCATTAGACAACATAATTGGAAATCCCTCTCATCCTGTATCAACCCGGAAGCAACTCGCAACCGATGCCTTATGGTGCTTCTTCAACTCCGTACTATCTAAGATCGAACCAAAAGATGTTAAAACTGCTATGAATAAAGATAGCTGGTTCAATGCTATGCAAGATGAAATTCATGAGTTTGATCGCCTTGATGTATGGGAGTTAGTACCTGCTCCAGACTGTGCTATGATTATAGCTCTAAAATGGATCTTCAAAGTAAAACTTGATGAGCATGGTGATGTGTTGAAGAACAAGGCTCGATTAGTTGCTAAAGGATATCGTCAAGAGGAGGGTATAGACTTTGAAGAATCTTTTGCTCCAGTTGCTCGAATCGAGGCAATCAGAATCTTTTTGGCTAATGCTGCTAGTAAGAACATGGTGGTATATCAGATGGATGTAAAGACGGCATTTCTGAACGGAGATCTTAAGGAAGTTGTCTACGTCAGCCAACCCGAAGGATTCGTGAACCAAGAGCATCCTACTCACGTTTATCGTTTGAAGAAGGCTCTTTATGGTTTAAAGCAAGCTCCAAGGGCATGGTATGATACACTATCAAAGTTTCTTCTATCAACCGGATTCATCAAAGGAGCAGTTGATCCTACATTGTTCACCAGGAAGTCAGGCAAACATTTGATTCATGTTCAAATTTATGTTGATGATATTATTTTTGCCTCGACTGACCCAATGGAATGTGATCGTTTTTCAAATGAAATGAGTTCAAAGTTTCAAATGTCAATGATGGGACAAATGTCATTTTTCTTGGGATTACAAATTTCTCAAAGTCCCGGAGGCATTTTCATAAATCAATCTAAATATGCAACAGAGATTTTAAAGAAATTTGGATTTGATTCAAGTGACCCTGTTGACACCCCCATGATTGACCGAACCAAACTAGATGAGGACCTCTCAGGGATCATGATTGACCAAACGAAATATAGGAGTATGATTGGATCCCTGATGTATCTCACTGCTAGTAGACCAGACATTTTGTTCTCTGTGTGCATGTGTGCTAGATACCAGGCTAAGCCTACTAAAAAGCACCTTGAAGCAGTTAAACGGGT
Source organism: Chrysanthemum seticuspe (assembly GCA_019973895.1). NCBI lineage: Eukaryota > Viridiplantae > Streptophyta > Magnoliopsida > Asterales > Asteraceae > Chrysanthemum > Chrysanthemum seticuspe. The sequence continues at coordinate 161,559,121 of BPTQ01000005.1, read as the reverse complement.
CTTTCGGTATCTCCAAGGAACCATCAATATGGGACTATGGTACCCGAAGGACACCGGTATGTCACTAACGGCCTATGCAGATGCTGATCATGCAGGTTGTCAAGATACACGTTGAAGTACGTCAGGAGGTGCTCAGTTTTTGGGTGATAAGCTTGTGAGCTGGTCTTCAAAGAAGCAAATGAGTACTTCTATTTCCTCTACAGAGGCTGAATACATAGCCATGTCATCTTGTTGTGCTCAAATCTTATGGATGAGATCACAATTATCTGACTATGGCTTTGAATTCAACAAAATCCCTCTGTACTGTGATAATAAAAGTGCTATTGCTCTCTCATGCAACAATGTTCAACACTCAAGAGCAAAGCATATCGACATTCGACATCATTTCATCAGGGAACAAGTGGAAAAAGGTGTGGTGGAACTATATTTTGTGAGGTCTGAATATCAGTTAGCGGACATCTTCACCAAAGCTCTTCCAAGAGAACGTTTTGAGTTTATTCTTCCACGACTTGGTTTGAAAAGCCTTCAACCAGAAACTCTCAAACGTCTTCAGGAGGAAGACGAGGAGTAAAGGTCTTTCTTCATCTATCTCTTGTAAATATTTATTTGAAAAACAAAATACAAAATTATAAAACCTTCAAAATCCATAAAAATCTGAAAAAGTCGAAAAATCTTCAAAAAATATTGTCATTTTTGTCATGTTTCTTTCCGGTTCGATTATATCTACGGTCTTTGTGCTGTCATTCAAAGAATGACACGGGATTTTAGATGTTGTTCGAATTTAAAAAAAAAAAAAAAAAAAAAAAAAAAAAAAAAAAAAAAAAAAAAAAAATTTGGGAGAAAGAGAAAATGGTTTATTGTCATTTTCAGGCAATAACCCGCTTTTAAAAGAAAGAACAGAGCCATGTTTTACCATGTTTTCAAATTCTATGCTCTGATTCTATAAACTCTTATCTGCTGAAAACCAAATGCTTTGAAAAATAACTCGATCTCAATTTTTGATAATCATCTGGACTAATATGTCAAAATCTCTATCTCTCAATCAACAACCTACGTCATTGATTGAGGGGGAGAATGATTTCAATTAAATTAAAAAGTTATTTGGCATTAAATTGTTTTCAAAAGATATACATGCATGTTTTATAAATGGAGTTTAAAGTCTTAAAAATCTGATCCATATCAGTTAAAACACTTTCACAATCAAGTCACAATTCTCCTTAAAAGCTTTCAAAATCAATTTAAATCTATACGAGATCACAAATCTCAAATGATTTGATAATTGTGATCGGGGGAGAATGTGTGATTTAAATTGGATTTAAACTGATAATCAGGTGAATGGTTATAAAAGAATGTACATGCTGTCCTTCTCACATGTGACAAACGATTTCAATTTTTCAATGCACATGTTGAGGGGGAGCATCTATCTTAAACCTTTGATTTGAAACGTGATCATTCATCCTAATGTGCAGGTTCCCTCTAGTATGTGCAAAACTCTTTTCAAACCTCGAGGCACATATTGAGGGGGAGCAAATTCTTGGAAACCTCATCCTTCCCGGAAATGCTATACCTACTTCATCTGTTGAGGGAAGTGATGTTGATATCTTTTAGAAAATGGTAATCAAAGAAGTTAATTCTTTCTCTTGTCTCCATGTGCAAAACATTTTCAAATACTTGATGCACATGTTGAGGGGGAGTTCTCGTTCTAAAAATATCAAAAACAATTCAGGTACAAAAAGCTTTGATAATATATCACAAGTATCTGAATTGATTTTCAAATGGTTTTCAATTGGATCCAATGGCAGATGAACAATACCAAATTGACCGACCAACTTTACTTTATGTACGGTGATATAAGGATGATAAGGTTAGGTATTGGTTCCCATGATCCGCCAGAACCGGAGGGATCTACCCAGGGACAATCCACTAGTTAGTGTAGAGTCCTTAGGTATGATGAAAATAGGAGAAAAATGAGAAATGGGAAGAGTGCGGACTGAGACAGAGCTAGTACTGGAATAAACCCAACAAGGTTCTAGTTATGAAGTCTCGGTAAGCACTGAAGGGGTTGAAGAATGAAAAAGAACTGAATGTGAAAAAGGGTGAAAAGAAATAGCCCTCCATTTATTCAACCTTAGGGCAGAAACCGGGTTCAATTCATATGCTACTGATGGTAACATCGGTATTGAAGACAAGACGTCATGGACCCAGTGACGCACTGCACTTCAACTTTCCAAACCACTCAAGTTCCTCTTAAAAGGGCTTGTTTCATTCTCACGGGGAACCGACATTATCTATCGACTTTCTCTTAGAGAAGGTTGATATTGAAAAAGGAGACCCTCTCCCTAGTCTCTGTTATAGGATCCAAATATGCACAAATTGAGTCTAGAGCCACGAGATCATCAATAAATCTCATTAGGACACTTTCAATGAAGACTCTCTTTTTCACACAATGTGGAAAGAGAGATTATATCTTGAGTCCTACGCATTATCCTTGTGGTATTGCCAGAACATCTGAGTGATATGTTTACATATTCACAATGAAGATGGAAAGCCTTCTGGAGCCAACATCAAACAAGCTCCTGGTAGGTGGCATGTGAGATCTATTTTATAGATCAACCATGTGACAACTGAACAGAAACAATGGGGCGATTCAATCTCTTGAATCAAACCTGGTTCAGGTTAGGGATTGACGGATACCTTTGAAAAACCGGTCTTTGTGCTTATAAACTCTTTTCTTTAGCACATCGACCGTGTACTCATTTTTCAAACCAAAAGGTATTTTTATGATTGATAATTGATTTTCAATAAAACCTTCGTTGTATTGCAAAAACAATTTCTATTGAGCAATACACGACTGTTTTTCAAATCTCTTTTCATCAATCAGTGGACTTAAAATTCGCTGGTTCACTCACTCCGTGTTGTCTTCTTTGAGACGTTCCGGTTTGAGAACAGCTAGTACAGCTGCGAAACCCTGTCAAGGAGATTCTTTGGAATCCTACCTGATCACAGGCAGTATTTATACTGATCAACGGGGAACCGTGGGCCGTGTACCTCAATTCAACGAAAGTGATCAAAGACACTTTCGTGCAATTTGTTGCTAACTGTTGTATGCAGGTACGCCCGACGTTTGCAGCTGATCAGAATGAAGCGGTCAATCCATAGCCGCATGCTCACTTAACACATTCAACTCAAAAGAAATCATGATTAGTGCATCAATGACTCTGATATTTTCACTCCATGCTTCTGCTACGCTGCTGCCAATATCATGAATCAACTAAAGCTTCCGCTACTCTGATGAGAAGATATCATGATCCAGAATGTGAGCATGTCGGTCCCAAAGTCACAACACCACAATGGATGTGTCAGAGATTGTTGGTAGCTGATGATCTCCAAAGATGGCTCAAATTTATCATCACGTGGATCAGTAAAAGACCTCCACTTAGAATAACCAAACATGCAATGTGAAGAATCAATGACTACGAGCTAAGGAGCAAAGGACGACATCAAGAATACAAGATCAATTGTTAATGTAATATCTATTTGTATTCAATGTGTTTTTGGTACATGATTGAGGTGACCTCCCTTAGGGGGAGATTGTTAGGAATTAGAAATTCCCAGTGTTAAAGAGTCGGTCACCTCAAGTATATGTAATCGTTAGAAAGCTCGTAGTCGTAGTTCTTTTAAGTTAAGTAGTTATTTAGTTAAGTAACACCGTGGAGGACGGACGGGTCTTTACCCACTGTATGCCTGATCCACAGCCCAAAGTGTGGCGATTTGTATAAGACTATAAATACTCTCTACCTTCCAAGGTAGAGAGTTGGAGCTCATAATAATATCTTTCACTTTCTCTCACTAAGTTCCCTAAACCTCTAACTTTCTCTCTCTAGAATTCCATCTTATACGCCACCTTGTGTTATGGTTTGATGTGTATGTGAAAAGTTATATCTTACAGATTTGGATGATGATCTGTTTGATTTCTTGGATGGTTGTTGTAATGAGCGAGAAGAAGAATCTGATGATGATGAGATGTGAGGAGACTCTGGGTCCTTTGGCGGTTCATAAGTTTCCTTCTGTGTACGTGTCGGACTATCCAGAAGAAACATATCATAATCAGCATCTTTATCTTTCTTCTTCTTGTCAGTTTCTGGATTCTCAAAGTCATACACTATAGTATCTTCCACAGGCGGTTGTTGTTGCATAAGAGTGGTGGTACCAGCTCCCTTATCGGGTCGATTAACCGCATCAGGAGTTGGTTCGGAGTGGGCAACACCACTTGATCCTCTGGGACCACCCATTTGATCTTTTGCAAACACTTCAGTCTTGTGTTGATGTCTAAGTCGTTTGACTTTCTTCTTGTACTCAATTTCCGGTGGCTCTTCAACATTTTCACTTTCAGAGCTTTCATCAACTGTCTCAAGTACAGGAGTCTTCCCTTTGCTTTTGACAGCTTGAGGACTTGGAGGTTTTGGAATGTCTGAGACATCTTGTGCAGTTTCAGAATAATGAATCTCCTCGTCTGATTCTGTTCCTTCAGAACTTTCGTCCAAAAGCTTTCTTGGAGGTTCAGGTGTAGAGGATGGAATAGGAGTAGCTTCATGAGAGGGAACTTTCTTCTTAGGAGTAGGTTTCCTCTTTGGAATAGGTTTCCTCTTTGGAACATTCCTCTGACTATCTGTACTTGTGGCACTTCCAGCACTGCCTCTTCTGGTCCTTCGAGTAGGTGTCCCAGAAGCCTTTTCATCAAGATGACCAACTTTTCCTTCTTTAACGGCTACCCGATACCTTTTGTACGTTTCTAGCCTTTTGATTTCCTCTGTAAGAAGGTGATCGGGCAACTCAGCTCCCTGTTTCTTCTTAGACGTTTCTTTGATTCTGACAGATAGAATGTGCTCAGTCTGGATGTCATGATTATCTGGGTCATTGATTCTCCTGGGGATATCAGGATGAAGTCCAAGAGCTCTCTGAATCAACATCTTGGTGTATCTGACATAGGGAATTTTGTTGCCAAGCTTCTTCGGAAACAGCATCATGTCTTCCCAAAGCAGTGCTTCAATTATGATGTCCTTCTTGTTGATCAGAGACCAGAAAATCTGCAGTTCCATGAGCTTGGGATGCTCATATCCAGTGTCATGACCTGAGACTGATTTGGTGATGATAATATAGAGTGTCCTCCATGGTTGAGGAATATTCTTCAGCTCCACGAGAGAGTGCTTAGTAATGATTCCTGTAGCTTCATCATAACCAATGTCTATCAAGAATTGCAGTACAGTCTCTTCAGTAGGGGTAGCGAAGAAGTCGGTTGGGGCAATGTCTGGAATTATGAGAACAGCCCGTAAGTCATCAGGAGTGATAGTGACTTGCTTGTGATTAAGAGTCACTTTCACAGCATTTTGACCAGGGATCCTCTGCATGGAATCCCAGAATTGTTGAATGTAGACTTCTGGAACTGTGGCAGAGTGTGAGAGCATATTCTGATAAGGATGAGTCTTGAGGATATCCACCGCTATGAGACAAGAAGATTCTGAGCATGTTAGGGTGGCAAAGTCGACCCTAAGGTTATTGTTTCCAAGTTTTCTCGGGTAACCTTCTGGAAAGATATCAGCAATTGTAAGAACTTCTTGTGCATCCACGTTCATTTGTTCAGCCATATCTTTATCTGACATAACATTAGCTAAAAGAACCAACATATCGAAAGACATAATGTTAGTCAATAGAAGGTTTTATTATCTAGTTATTGAATGAGTAGTGTTAATGATTGTTACGAGTCCTAAGTCACTTGTTTGTCCAATAGTCTAATGATGCTCAGAAACATTTCGTGAGTTAGTTAACTTTAAGGTTTTAAAGTTTATGTTATCACTTATATTTGATAACATATTAAACGTTTAAGTTTATTAGTGACATTATTGAATTCGTGATGATATGATTAGCTTATTGACAAGATTGTACACGTAACAATTCATTATGAAGGTCCATCCAGGCTTATGCGTAGCAATGACAAAGTTATGCGTAAGAAAGTGTTTTATACGCGTAGTTATAAGCTTACGCGTAGGATCCTATCTTACGCGTAGAAAATGTTACGCGTAGGAAAAGGGGACCTTAAGCGTAGAGCTTACGCGTAGGCGTATAAAAAACCTTACGCGTAAGGCTTACTCGTAAGAGTAGACCTTATGCGTAGAGGCACTGTTTACGCATATCCTTCACAGGATACGTGTAGTCCCACTGTAGAACCTTACGTGTAGGCATAACTGACTACGCGTAGGGTAATCCTTATGCGTAGAAATGCAAATGACCTTGATTCTGAATTTTAAGCGTAACAAATCCTGAAATAAGTTCATCAAATCATTAACCTTATCACAAAACATCATTTTAACAACATTTTATGGCATGAACATTCATAGGAAGATTACGCGTAAAAAGTCATACGCGTAGGTCAAAACCCTAAGGGTTATGAATTACGCGTATGAAATTTAACCATGGGATTTGCAAAAGTCTTTTTCTGGTAGTTTAAGAGTGTTGAGGGAGTCTTTATACCAAGTTATAACACCTAACTCGTTGTGAATCAAAAGTTACCCAATATTATGAACATTAAACCCTAAATACAAATTGTTCACCAATTCGTGTTTCTGGGTGGTTAATAACAATGGAAATCATTAATTCAACAACTTAAGACCATAACTCAACAATCTTTTATACCAAAACACTTCACATTTGGAAAAACCCAAATCGACACATAATCCCTAATTTTCAAAAATCGTTGATACGTGTTTCTGGGTGGGTTTGGATGGTTAAAATGGTATCCTTGATGTATAAACAACGTTTTGACACTATCCATATAACCAAGAACATACACACACTGATTTTGTGTTCATTTGCTTAAGCGTAGAACACAAAATCACTTGAAAAAACACTTTTTAGCCGTAGGATTTACATGAAATTAAAAACCTTATCTTAAAAACATGTTTTAGTCACAAAACAACTTACAAAGTGATGATCAAAACAACGGATTGCTCGAATGATTCTTAGGCGTAGATGTGTTTAGGTTTAGAATTAAATGTGAAGTGAAAGTTAGGTGGGGAGGTGTTTTATTTAAAACATTTTGACAGTTTTAGTCCCTCCACCTTTTCCTTTTTCAAACAAAGCCATTTAGCTTCCATTTTGGTTACCAAACAAAGTTTTTAGGAAAGAAACTTGACGACACTCCCCCTCGACTCTAGAAAATAATGAAAGGTTATTAATTTTAGTCCGAGGAGTGTCATTGTACCAGAAAATTTACCACCATTTGATAAAATAACCAACCGGGATATGATAACATCCAAGTACACGGATGTTTTGAAACAGTTAAGTGAAAATTTCTCCCCCTCAACACTTGATCGTAAAAATACTGAATTTTGAAAGATTATAGTGTTGAAAGAAGAAATGTACTTGCCATGTTGAGAGATTATAGATTAGAAGAATATTTTTGTTGTTTTATAAGATTTTATATTTTTGTATTTTGTTTTTGAAAAATTTATTTACAAAGGATGTTTTGGTGTTTGGCAGGTTTTTAAGACTGTTTTAAGAGGTCATCCAATTCCTCTTGAGTCAAACACCTCATACCAATCCGGTGGACCAACTCATTAAACCTAGCGGGAGGCAAGGCTTTGGTGAGCAGATCTGCCAATTGGTATTCAGTACCCACAAAGTATAATTCAACGGTACCCTGTTCCACGTGATCCTTGATGAAATGATAGCGAAGATCAATGTGCTTTGATTTCGAGTGCTGAACTGAGTTGCACTAGATTGCAATGGCACTCCGATTATCGCAGTACATCGGGATTCTGTCGAATACGTAACCATAGTCTTTGAGTTGTGTTCTCATCCAGATGACTTGAGCACAACATGCGGACATGGCTACATATTCTGCTTCGGTTGATGACAGCGATGTACAATCCTGCTTCTTTGATTGCCAAGACACCAGTTTATCACCAAGAAATTGTAGAGCTCCTGAAGTACTTTTCCTTGAGTCTAAGCATCCTGCGTTGTCAGTGTCAGAAAAAGCGATTAGTTCAAAACCAGAATCCTTCGGATACCAGATCCCCAAATTAATGGTTCCCTTGATGTATCGGAGGTTTCTTTTAGCCTCGGAGAGGTGGGTTTCAGTTGGTCGCGACTGATAACGGGAGCATAGATAAACGGCAAAGACAATATCAGGTCTGCTAGCTGTTAGATACATGAGGGACCCAATAATACTTCGGTATTTGGTAGGGTCAACTAATTTCCCATGTAAATCAGCATCTAGCTTCTTGGTATGAGCCATTGGTGTGGCATAAGTGTCACAGGTTGTCATTCCAAATTTGTTTAACAGTTCAAGGGCATATTTGGACTGACTCAAGAAAATACCATGGGGTGATTGATGAACTTGCAATCCTAGAAAGAATGTAAGTTCACCCATCATGGACATTTCAAAATTTTTCTTCATTAGTTTTGCAAAAGCGATTGAAAAATTTTTATGTGTAGACCCAAAAATGATGTCATCCACGTAAATTTGAACAATTAAGATATGTGCCCCGTGATATTGTATAAAAAGAGTTGGGTCAACCGAACCTTTGGTGAAATTATTAGCATTGAGGAAAGATGATAGCTTATCGTACCATGCCCGAGGGGCTTGTTTGAGACCATAAAGAGCTTTGTTCAGTTTGTAGACATGGTTCGGGCACTCTGGATCAACGAATCCATCTGGTTGGCTGACATAAACCGTTTCTTTAAGTTGTCCATTGAGAAACGCCGTTTTGACATCCATCTGATAGACCGTCATATTCATATGAGCTGCGAACGCAAGAAATATCCGAACAGCCTCAAGACGAGCAACCGGAGCAAAAGATTCTTCAAAGTCTATTCCTTCTTCCTGACGATAACCCTTAGCAACTAGACGTGACTTGTTTCGGATTACATTCCCTTCAGCATCCAATTTGTTTTTCCAAATCCATTTGAGACCAATGACGTATCTGTTGGTCTTTCAACCAGTTCCCATACTTCAAGACGTTTGAATTGGTTTAGTTCTTCTTGCATGGATTCAATCCAGTTATCTTTTGTCATTGCGTCTTTAATGTTTTTAGGTTCAGATTGGCAGACAGTGAGTGCATAAATGCAATGTTCATCATCTGTGTGAAGACGTTGTCTCGTAACGACTGGTTGATTTGGGTTGCCAATAATATTAGCCAGAGGATGGTCTTTAGTCCATCTATGTGTAGAGGGTTGATGTTGGTATACATTGTGCAGATTCTGAGGATTCAATTGGTTTGTTGAAGATTCCGCAACATCTGGTGCAGCAGTCTCATTGTCAAACGGGTTGAAGAACGCATTTGGATCAAAATCTGCATGTGGGGGTACTTCATTCAGAATATCATCAGCTGGTTCATCATTGTTGGAAGTGGTGTGTTCAACTGTTGTGTTGGAGTCAACTGGTGTAGGTGCATCTTCAACAGTAGTTGTTGTAGCAGGTGTATCAGGTATAGGAATATTATCAGGTTGTGCAGCGGAAACAGCGGATACACCTGGAGCACATTCATCAATATCGTCACTGAACAGAGGAGCAAATAACCTTTCCATTTGTTGACGAGTTAGCTGGGGGCTTTGTTCAGCTGATGATGGGGGTTGAGGGAAGTTTAAACGGTTGTGACCGGGTTCTATGCTGTTATACTCAGAAGCCATTTCTGTGAGTTCATCAAAATGAGCATGAATTGTTTCCATTACCTCCTTAGTTCGACGATTCCAGATTCAGAAACCTTTAGAATTATCACAGTATCCAATAAAGACTCCAATATCAGCTTTAGCTTTGAGCTTTCCAAAATCATCACGATCATTATTCGGATAGCAAAGGGATCCAAATACATGAAAGTGTTTGAGATTCGGTTTATAGTTGTGGACAAGCTCGAAAGGTGTTTTGTTGTGGCGTTTTGTGATCATAGAACGGTTTTGAGTATAGCATGCAGTAGATACAGCTTCTGCCCATAAGTAATCTGGAAGTTTAGCATTGATTAACATTGTTCTTGCAGCTTCTACTAACATTCGGTTTCGTCTTTCAACAACTCCGTTTTGTTCAGGTGTACGTGCAATAGATGTTTGATGCTGAATTCCCACTTTCTCATAGAATTCACGAAGGGTTTTGTTAACAAATTCAGTTCCTTTGTCTGTTATGATTATCCTGACGGTGTTGTGGAGCTGAACCTGTATTTTTGTGAGAAAGGTGATGATCATTTGTGGAGCTTGGTCTTTGCTTCGAAGAAAGTAGACCCAAGTCCATCGTGAGTAGTCATCAACAATTACTAATATGTAGCGTTTGCCATTGATTGTTTGCACGCGCATCGGGCCACACAAATCCATGTGAAGAAGATGAAGCACATGCTGAGAGTTGTGTTCCACCTTTGAAGGAAAGTGAGCACGAGTGCTTTTCCCTTGTTCACAAGCTGAGCAAAGGTGATCTTTTGAATACCGGAATCGTGGGAGTCCTTCAACTAGTTTGTGTCGAGCAAGGTTGGTGATGGTTTGAAAGTTTAGATGTAAGAGGCGACGGTGCCATAGCCAGGATTTTGTAGATGTTGCCTTTGAAAGTAAGCAGATGGGAGAGGAACCAACCATGTCTTGCATAGAGATAGTGTAGAGACTAGAGTTACGCGAGCCAGACATAAGGTCATTTCCTTGTAGATCACGAATGAAACAAGTTTTCTCCCTGACAGCAACCTCCAAATCTCTATCACAAAATTGACCTACTGAAAACAGATTGTGACCGAGGCCTTCCACATAGTAAACCCTGCTGATTTCGATGTTCCCATTGACATAGTCTCCGTAGCCCATGATAGCTGCGAAGTGATCATTCCTGAACCTGACAGTGCCAATGAACTTTGCAATAAAGTTTTATAACAGTTTAAGGTTGCCTGTCATGTGTCGGGAACATCCGCTATCAACAATCCAGAGAATGATATGTATCACCTGCATTACACACAGACGACACAGATGGAATAGAAGTAGATGTGGACCCTGAAATGTTAGAGGGTTCTGAAGCAGGTTTATTAGACATACACACATTAATAGTTTTAGGCATCCATTTAAATCCTAGTGTGTTATATATCCATTTCTGGCATCTGTAACTACTCTTTGCTTTAGTCTTAGAGAATGCACTAGGTGGTACTACATTCTTAGGAGGTGAAACTGGAGCTACAGTGACAGCAATGTTTGCCTTAGAATCTAAAGAAGGCGGTCTACCAAGCACAGACTTAGAATGATTAGTGGGCCTAGAGGTATTCCGATTCTTAGGATTCCGTAAACGAGAGATTATAGCTTTAGCAACACATTTGTCATGACAATCAGAATTCATACTCTTCCGACAAATAACACAAGGTGCATCAGACTGAATATAAAAAGTACTTAACGGTTTAGCATTCGTTACATCAATATTTCTATTACATTTGCCAGACGCAACATCTATAGTGGAAGCAACATGAGTCTTATTCAGAGTTATAGGGTGTTCTTCTACTTTAGCATTCCTTATTGATCTTTTCTTAGGTCGCAACTTCCTATTCTTCGATTGAGTGCTCCTAGGCTGTGAAGTGCGGACGTTTGGAAAAGACGCAACTATTCCTGTTTCAGTAGAGGGAAATACGTTAGCAACTTGTGATTTGGCAGTAGGGATTCTAGGTTCACGATTACTAAGTGTGACTGTTGCTAATCTCTTAATCACGGTAGGCGGAAGTTGTTCATACTTTCCTAACATTTCTCTTAACTTAGAGATAGTGTGAATCAAATCTTGATTTTCAGAACGAATGTTACCAGCAAAATTCATGACTTCTCTAGTGTGAGCAAGATAGTGATCAAGTTCATTTGATGCTTCATGACGAGTCTTATTGACTAAATCAAATATGACACCATATTCCTTTTTAACTTTTACAAGTTCTTGTTCATATTTAGAAATTTGACTTTTCAAAGACACGTTTTGATCATCCAGTTGCTCAAATTTAGGATCAGAAGATTTTGCACTCAACTGAGTGATTTTCTTTTGAAAACTAAGTTGATGATTGTGAATATTTTTTTCACACCAATGAAGACGACGTTTTGCATTGTAAATTTCGTTGAGTAATTGTTTATTTTCAGCTTTTGAAGACTCGATCTGAAGCACATTATCGGTGTTCTCAACAGTTACAACATTTTCAACAATATCAGCAGAGATATAATCAGATGCATATGGCAAGGAATGAAACAACACAGCATTATGGACATCAGCACAGATAAGGTCTTCCAAGAGTCGATCAACATCTTTTCTCAAAAGTTTCTTTTTACGTTTAGTATTAGAAATAGATGTTTCTGTTTTCTCGAAAACGACCTTCATAGTTCCAAGTTCCTTATGAAAATCCTGTTCCCAGGCTAATGCACAACTTTTCAAGTTTTTAACATTAGGTAAAAGATTTTTCTGAAAAATGTCTCTTTGTTCTCGCGCCAGAGGCGATTGAAAATATTCAATTTTGATTTCAGAATGATATTCTATCTCATGTTGTAAAATTTTGAGGTTAGCCATAAAAATGTCGAAATATCTAAGAATATTTCGATTTTTAGGTTTTGAGTTTACTTCACTAATTGAAGGTAAAGGACCATAAGTTTGTGCATAATCTGTTTTGGGATTAACATTAGAAGACTCAGGTGTTTTGATGATAACCCTTGGTGTGTTAGAAGAATCCGTTGGTGTGACGAAAGTGACCGCGTTTTTATAATTAAAAGGTTTGTTGTAAACAACGTTTTTTAATTTTGATCGACTCTCTTCTTCTGCATCTAATTCCTCTTGACGATGATATTCAACAACACTCATAACAGTATTATCAATTTTGTATTCTGCACTGGAAACTTCAGGAGTTGGTTTGAATGTTTTTAGTGAAAGCTTTGGTTTGTAATCAGCCAGATTTTTTCCATATCCTTTTGGATTGGGTTTTAAGGTAAACTTTTCAATAGCCGTTACTGATTCACCATGTTTGTAAACAACAGTTTTAAACTCTTTAAGTTTGTTTTGCAAGCCGATAATTTCTTCAAGAAGGTCATCTACCCGATTCGTTGAATGCTTTTTGTATGCGGAGAACTGTTTTTGACAAGTTAACAACTCAGCCTTAGCTTTTTGATTTTCCAAGGTGAGAGCGTTAATTTGCTTTTTATGTTCATGTTTCAGTTGTTCTAATTCAGACAACAAAGCATTCTTCGAGGCGGCTAGATCACGCATCTGTTTCTCTAAATATTTTTCGTTTTGATGAGATTTTGCAAAAGCGGCTTCAAAACCTTTTTCACGGTTTTCTTGAGTTTTGAAAAAGTTGAGTTGCATTTGTAAGCATTCAAAATCCTTGGTTAGCAGTGCATTTTTACTTTTTAAGATCTGATTTAATGCAACACATTCAGCAATTTGGGATTGTTGGTCTTTAAGTAATAGAACAAGATCTGGATGAGGCAAAGGTTCAGCGTGTTCAACGTGAGTCACAACATGATCATTATTGAGATCCTCAAGTATAACCACGGAGTTAATTTGATTATCAAGGGAAACCATAAGGTTATCTGGATCGTCAAATGTAACTACGGGGTTTATTTGAAAATTGTCAGAATGAGATGTAGATGACTCATTCTGAACAATTTGAGCCGTGCCGAATTCAGATATTGGCGGAGATATTAGTTCAGATATGATGATGGTTTGTTCGGGTACCTGAGACAAGCCATCAGTGTCATACACTGGGCCTGTTTCACTCATGTGTAACTCTTGCATATTAGCCATCAACATAACAACTGCATTGGCCTGCAAGTCCTCCATATCATCATCTGAGTCTGCATCTGCCATAAAGCTCTGTTCGTTGTCTGTGAGAGATCCACCAGCTTCATCCTTAAGAGCCAAAAGTAAAGCCTCTTTGAAATAAGCACTGCCCCTAGTCCTCGGCTTTGGGCATGCATTAGCCAGGTGTCCCTTCTCATTGCAGTTGTAGCATCTAAGACCATTTAACCGATTTTGAGCAATTCCCTGTTCCACCACTTGAGCTCTATTGTTATTCCTACCCACAGCATTAAACCCTTGACCACCGCCCATCTGATGACCATAATCACGATTCTGAACTTCAACACGTCCATTTTTCACAACAGCTTGAGTCCGTGTGTTAGATGAGGAACGAATACGATTGTTGGATTTGTTGGTGTAACGGCCAAAAGCATTAGCAATCATAACAAATCCTTGTTGCAATGCTTCGAACGGATCGATTTCCTCAGTCGCTTCACTGACATATGCTTGAGCATTGTTGTTGTTGTATGGAACCAATTGAATTTGTTGAGGTTGTTGCTGTGAAGGTGTGGTTGAAGCAGTTGGTTGAGTTACTGGTTGAGAGGGATAATTATGTTGAGCATACAAGGCAAGTTGTTGATTTTCCAGATGTGACTGTGTAGCAATTTGAGCACGGAGAATCCTTTCCCGATCAACTTCCTTTTCATGAGGCTTCAAGTAATCGTACAACAATCCATAAGTAGAATGATGCATATTCTTCGCTTGACGGATAAAAATGACATACTTCTCCCATTCAGGACCAAGACTACTCAGGAACTTAGTATTCACTGCAATTCTTGGCATGATGATGTTGTGTTTATCCAAATCATTGATGATGTCTGAAAATCGATGATGATAGGACTCTAGTGTCTCTCCAGGTTCAATCATGAAGTGTTCATAAGCCAAGTAAATTTTGGATTCCAAATCCTCCTGATTGAGTACAGATCCTTCCATAAGAAGACGAATATGATCCCGCATTTTCTGTGCAGTCTTTTGAGCATCAACACTACGAAGAATTGGGTTTGGTAATCCTAAGAGGATGTATTCCATTGCAAGTTCATCTGCTTCATAGTGTAGAAGTTCTTGAGGATTCAATTCTGAAACAGTAGCAATGTTCGTTTGTTCATCTCTTGGTGGAACGGCAGTTGGATCTCCGGGTACAATGACAGTAGGCATCTCAAATGGACCTTCCAAGATAACCTTCTTTAAGAACTTTCCATGTGGCTTCTTCAGATCACAAAACCTAAAGAACCTTATCACCCATTGATCGTAGTTTCCTGGAGTTAGCATTGGAGGTCTATCAAGTGATCCAGCCTCATGAATTGATTGTTGGCTGCTTAAAGCTTCACACATCTTTGCAAACCAAGTGGGTTCCTTCATAGTGTTCCTTGATGGATGTTGATTGAAATCGTTTGTGTAGGGTTGAACTTGAAGGCTTGGTGGTGTTTGAACCATTTGTGGTGGTGGAATTGCACCAATTTGTGGATTATGTTGTTGATTAAATTGTTGTTGATAAATAGCTTGTTGTTGATTCCATTGTTGATGTTGTGGAGTTAATTGTTGTTGTTGTTGATGATTATAAGTGTGAGGGAAATAGTTAGAGTATGGTGGTTGAGACATGTTGATAAACTTGTGTAGTAAAAATGGATCTTTGTAGTCGAATGAACCTTTATTGATGAAGTGTTCTTAGGCGTAGAAAAGACAAGAACCAAGTAGCACTTATGCGTAAAAACACCAAAGTTACGCGGAACAATGAGAAGTTACGCGTAGGATTTAGCTTACGCGTAAGTAGGAAAAGCACTAAAGTTAGGCGTAGACAAAAGTTAGGCGTAGAAAGTTAGGCGTAGGATTTTCTTATGCGTAAGACTAGGCTTAGGCGTAGGAAAAATCTTAGGCGTAGAATTTCTACGCGTAAGCTTATGCTTATGCGTAATTTTAGGGTTTTTGCCCGAATGTTCTTTTACACTATCACAGTGCAAGAGATATCTAAAGTCGATGTATTTTCAGACTTATCCAAGTAGGAAAACACGGAATAAACCAGGAAAATGGAGATCAAACCAAGGAAGCACTTACGCGTAGTTTTAGGGTTTTACTACGCGTAGGAATGCTCAAAATTTTGATTCTGTCCAAAAGTGTTTCTAAACCAGTTTTTGTGTGATAAAATAGCTTCAATAACACCAAAATACACAAAAGTGTGAAACTTTGATGAACCAAAGCCTCTAAAACAGTTACGAGTAGGATGAAACCCTCGTTCAAAAACTAGATGAAAAACAACGATCCACGCATAAAGTTTGAAACTTTTTGCCAAAAACAAGTATTTTAACACCCTAAAACGTTGAAAGTACAAGAATCTTGGATTAAAAAGTGTAAAAAACGAGTTTTTAAGCGAACCAAAGTATCAAACGTTGTTCTACGCGTAGGACCATAAAACCCACTTCAAGAAACAACGATTCACCCAACTAGTTAGGCGATTGATACCACTGTTAGGTCACTAGTTTTACAAACACAAGTAATATAGAAAGAGATAAAGGCGATTGAACAAGATCCAAACACACACACACAATATTATGCACGGTTTAGGCGTAGATGTGATGAGAGGAAATAACTTGAACAACCAACCCTCAAATGAGGGTTTACAAGAGTATTTATAGGAGGAAAGCTAGGGCAACACTCCTAGTTTCCATCCTTTCTTTTATGGGCTTGGGCCTAAGCTCATGGGCCTTCTACATAAGCTTAAGGCTAATGACAAACATAAAGGCCATAATAAAGCTAACTATTACATATTAATTACTAACACTTGATTATGGTTTAGGAGTGATTCCAACAATATCAATACCCGTGGCTTACCCTAATACTACACTACAACGATTAGGTTCACTGCCTAGGGTGTTGAAAAACTTGCTCGACGAAAAGGAAGTTCCTTTGACCCCAAACGCGCTGTGTAAGCGTATCAATTAGTAAACTATTGGCTCAAACCATTTACATATTTTATTTGTTTCGTTAAAATGATTTTACATTTGTTATCGACAAAACATTAGAATATCGTAAAATATAAATAAACGTTTTTACGGCTTATTTGTATTAACAAGTCCCAATCGTCTCAAAACTATATTTACACAAGATATGACTCGACTTAGCAACCATGTAATCAACTAGATAATTGAACTAAGGGTTTAACATAATACAATAATGCCCTAAAGATGAGTGCATATAAGGAAGGCTAAGGCGATTTGAGTGTAACATTTGGGGTGTATTGTAAACAATGCTCTTCATTGATATTCTGAAAATCAAAACATAACGAAAACAGCAAACGATAGGCTCCGAGGGGTTAATTAGGGGTATCGTGTACTAAAATACATCGCAATGGTGTGGGGTAATTAATCAACTGATGTGGCCAATGTAATTATTTAATATGGTTTAAATCAAAGGTTATCCTAATGTCTCAAAACATGTCTAAAATCATGGTTTACAGTTACTTCAGACTGTAACCCGTGCTTAAACCATGGCTTGCTATTATTTCAGATAGCAACCCGTTTTTCAATAAAAAAAAAGAGGAAAGTGCTACGCTTAAACGATTTTCACAAAATTCGTGCACTTATCCTAAAAACAAATTGAGGAAAGTATGTCGAAGGACTGCTGTTCCTACACAAATGTTTTTCCTTCTATAAATTCTTCAGAAAAATATTTGTTGTTTTCAAAAATGGTGGTAAATGAGTTGCTTGTAAATCAATCAGATTCAGAGTTTTCGTAAAAATTGAAAACTCAATCAATGACTTCAGCGCTTTTAAACTTTTTAGAAAAATAGGTCATTGATTGAGGGGGAGAATGTTTTCAAATCTATATCAGCTAACGAGCTCATCTTATTATCTTATATACTTAAATGTAAAACATGTTAACCTACGTTGATGGACTAGGTGCCTAGGATATGATTGTTAGGATTAGATGATTAGAGTTTTATAAACACATAATTCCCATGCATTTGTATGGTCTGATTGATATGTTGGATTGACTTTTATTAGTCGATTGTTGTTTGAGTGATGTCGACCACCATATATCTGTATGTGTGTTCACTAACGTATGCAGGTATATTGGTATAAGAATGTTCCCTATCCGGATCCCACATAAGAAGATGATTGGATGTCGAAAGGAAGGGTAACTATATCTTGGGTCGACAAAAGAAGAAACGGAGCTTAATCAGATCTCTTCATGGATAGTTGGCACGATAGATGCAACTTCAGATGTCTCGCTGCATCAGCAGATGGTTTTCTTTCATCCTCTTAGCAACAACAAAAGCAGCTTGTGATTCTCTCCACCTAACGTATCTTGTGCAGGAAAAAGTAGTGGATGATACCATTTTTTCTTAAAACAATTATGAAAATACTGTTTTGAAAAATAGAAAAATATGTTTTGAAAACAAATTGGATTCAAAGTTTTGAAATCAACCGGATTTATTTTGTCAAATCCTAAGTAATTTAAAATTAAATATTTTCAAACGATATTTCATCAAAAATTTCGTTCTGTACGATAATAAGTGGTGATCTAAAGATTTAATGTTATGTCATGGTATGATTTTTCTTTTGAATCAAGGTCTTTCAAAATGAAAATTTTCTGTTCTTGCTTGATTGTGAAATTGTTTTGTTTTACTTAAAGATCTTTTAAAAACTATCATACGTGACACTAACAATCTTTAATGTCGAAAAACTGTTCCTTTTCTATTATTTTTCAAAATTAAATCTTGCCACATCTTTCCCCAAAATTTTCTTAATGATTTAAATCAATCGGGATCCAAAATCTCAATTGGTTTGAAATTTTTGATCGGGGGAGAGATCGTGATTTAAATCTCAATTCGGTTTTAAAGGGTGATTGTTTCAAAATCACTCCTTCCTTCATGTGCCAAACGATTTTGAAATACATAATGCACATGATTGTGGAGGAGCATTTAACCAAAAACCAGAAGAGTATTTAAACAAGGCCACATTTTCTTCCATGTTTTCTAAACCTTATTAAATCACTTGGGATCCAAAATCTCAAAGGGTTTGATATTTTTGATCAGGGGAGAATTTGTGATTTAATATGAAATTTGATAAAAAAAATGATCGTTTTGATTCAATGTGCAAGTTCTCTCTAATATGTGCTAAACTCTTTCGTATATCGATTCGCATATTGAGGGGGAGCGAATGGTTTCTATTGGCAATCGTGAAAAATAATTCAAAAACCTCTTGCCTCTATGTGCAAAATGATTTTCAAATATCCAACGCATATATTGAGGGGGAGAATTTACCAAGAAAATCAAATGGCTTTTTCTATGGAAATTGTGATACGCTTACGCAGCGCGTTCGGGGTCAAAGGAACTTCCTTTTCTTCGAGCAAGTTTTATAACACCCTAGGCAGTGAACCTAATCGTTGTAGTGTCGTACTAGGGTAAGCCACGAGTATTGATATCGTTCTATAGCGGAATAGGAATGCTAGTAAGAAGTTACTACGCTAAGGTTGGGGTTGAGGAAGATTATTTTTTTTTTTATCTTTTTTTATGTTTTTTAGGAATTAGAAAGGTACGAATCTCGGGGTTTGGATTTGGGGGTTGGTATTTCTACCGATTACTCTACTTATCTAATTATCTAGTCTAAGGTGTATGTAGTCTATGTCTAATTATTGTGTGCTAGTATGATAGTTTAAAGATGTGTTCACTTAGGTTTTATTACTCCTTAATTATCTCCTACTGATGGTTGAATTGTCACGTCCTTATTCTTAATCGCGTTGTGTGTCTAAAGTCGTAGGCTATGCATTTGTCCCTAACTCTTTGAAACTACCAAAGGGTCTCGTCTACAAAATCTCTAGGAATTATAAACTCTAACTCTAAGGTACTCTTTGGATGGTTTAGCCTACAACTACTCTAGGTGTTATAGTCTAAGGTTCACAAAGATTAATCAAGCATTAACTACACAACGAATGACCTATCGCATTACTAGATCATTAACAATTAAGATAAGAGACAACCAATCAATATTCAATAATTAAGTTTCATATTCCCTAAGCAAACACACAAGTAAATTAGCCGGACATGGAGAACATGCAAGCATACACACAAGTAATTGAAGACATAATTGAATTAATGAAGTAAAACACTTATCTTGGTGTAAGATAGTGTTTGGAACCCTAAAATACTGTACAAGACAGCCTTGGTTCGGTTTAGGTTTTTACTCCAAAAGACTACACACTAAAACTGAAAACATTCGGATTCTATATATAAGATTACAATCGCGACGGCGTCACCTTATGATTTGTGACGCCGTCAGGTCTCCGTCATTAGGGTTTTGTCTTGGCCACGTTAGTCTTGCGACGGCGTCACCTTATGCTTGTGACGCCATCCCCTTCAGTCTCTGACGCCGTCTGGATCAAATCTAGGCCGTCTGAGTTGCGACGGCCTACTCTTTTAAAGCCTGACACCGTCACTTGAAAATAAGCAATTTGGCTACTGAGCCGTCACAGAAGTGCTCCGACGGCGTCGCAATTAACACCTGACGCCGTCCCCTTGTATTTCAGCAGCTTGAGTGTCTCGATTGTTGACTTTGGCCATTTTCTTCGTATATCCGCGCCTTTTCGTCCAAATAAGTGCCATTGAGCAATTTGCCTTCAAGAGACCTAAAAAGTGAAAAGGAACGATATTAAGTAATAACGGATACAAAAGTGATCAAATAAGGGCTTAAACGACCCCTCAAAAAGGTACATTTTAAAACCTTATCAAATATCCCTACACTTGGTATTTGCTTGTCCTCAAGCAAATGTGCTTTTAGCCAATTAATTTATAAGTTAGGGGTCATGAAGCATTGGTTTAGAACAATCCACAACACATATAAGCCCCGCAAAAGTCATAACAAGCACGGAAATTACATACTAGCACCTCACATGGGGTGTTTGGATACTCACATCTCTCGGGTGTATATGAAATCTAACAAGTTGGAAATGGAAGATAAACACTCATTAACCGGTCCTAGTACATAGATTACCATAGGCTTGAGAATAGATCAAACCTCCATAGCTTTGGCGTAAGCACCTAGGAAAGACTATCAAAGAGGTCTTTAAAGGGTTGTAATGTTAAGCTTACAGTAGGTAAACAAAGGGTTTGGTGGGATAGGCTATTTAGTGGTGGCAAGTCAAAAATCTTTATGTTACAAGCATATGAAGAATGGCGTTGCTAAGCCAAGACTCGACACTCTAAACTCTAGATAACTGAAACAAACAAACACAAATTTAAAGGATAGATGTAGGATGGTAGCCAGTATTTTTTTTTCATACACTTTTACTCTACCATCCTCTACGGTAACATCAAAATGATAGGGATTTATAGGCACATCCCTACACTTGAGTTTTTATTACTCTAACACTAATTTGACCCGAATTGAAAAGATCAAAACACTTGGAGTACGTTATTACGCAACTAAGGAAATTTAACGTTCCTTTCCAGTCATTTCATAAACTTTAACTTTTCCCATGAGTCCCAATCGTCCCAAAACTGTATACAAAGGATATGACTTGACTTAGCAACTCATGCAAGCAAATAGATAATTTAACTAAGGGTTTAGTGTGATAACAATAATTCACTAAAATTGAGTGCATACAAGGTAGGCTAAGGCGACTTGGGTGTATATTTGGGGGTGGGGTGTAAACAATGCTCTTCATTGATATTTCGGAAAACCGAAACATCACAAGAACCGCCAAAAGGATAGGCTCTGAGGGGTCAACTAGGGGTATCATGTACTAAAGATGAGTACAACGCAAAGGTGTGGGAGAATTACTCAACCGATGTGGAAGAAGTAATTATATTACGAGTATCAAACAAGGGTTATCCTAATGCCTCTTATCATTTAGTTATTCCTAACTACACAAGTGTAGTCTTACTAGCGATCTCGGGATGCATCACAAAACAAGTTCTAGAATCTAATATACTACCGGTTCACACTCTAAGCATTAAAGATGAATGCTTTAATTCCAACTAATCTAAGGGCGATCATCACATTTTGGGTGGAATTTAGGTGGTAAAGTGTTATTGTGCTAGTCATGCAACTTCCTATCCATGAGACGCTTTTGTTAAGACTAATGGCCCACTCCTATACGTCATGAAAAATTTTAAATTTGGTGCAAAAATTACCCTAACCGACATTTTCTCATGGTTTATTACACAAATACAATTGGACAAAGCAAATAATCAAGGATAAGCATAGTTTCAAAGTTCCCGTTTTATTTTCCCTCCCTACACTTAAACTGAACATTGTCCCCAATGTTCCCCGAAAGTATCAAAGTTATGATAATAGAAGGTAATGAAAAACGAAAGAAACTAATACTCCCCTGATTAGCTCGGTAGGATCCGTGTAAAGTGGTGGTTAAATCCTTTTCAAGAAGAATGTATGCGTGAAAAGCTCATTCCAATCTTTTGTATCTTCTGCTTAATAAATTAAACATGCACACTTGAAGAAAACAAACGAAACCTTCGCGTAAAATCGGCGGTAATAATATATATAAGACTCTATTAAACTAGGATATAATGCTTGTGGAATGGATGTTTACAGAAATTCTGGAAATAAGACCTGGAAAATTCCAAAAATTTATAAGTAGCTCAGAAAACGAGAAAAAAGTAATCTGTTGTTTTTACTCCTTCCTGACGCCGTCAGGTTGCGATCCTGACACCGTCAGGTTATCCTGACAAAAACTGGTCTGCGATTTTCTGGAAAAAAATTCTGGAAAATTTACATCTTTAGAATCTGGAAAAATTTCTGCAAAACATCCATTATGACTCGATACAAGCATTTATCTCGAACAAACACACATATATATCTTTTAATTAATTGTTATTCTCATGTTTACGTTTCTTTTAAAAACGTGTGTAATCCTCCCTACCCTTATCCTTTATGTAAAATACCTTTATATGCAATTAAGAAGAGGTTAAAAACAAAATAAAGAATTTTTACAAATTTAAACATGAGAATAAACAATCAATAAAGGATATATGACACTAACAAGCAAAAAATTAAGCATGGGTTGCCTCTCACGAAGCGCTTTTCTTTATTTATGAGTCTTGTAGCTAGACTCGTAGTCGTGCCCTTACGTAACTTCATTACCGTCATCTCCTTCCTTATGACGGTCTCTAGTGGTTGGTTCTATGTTGTAGAAGTGCCCTATGATACACCTCTCTAAGAGTTCGTCCTCTCCCAACTCATTTCTATATTCCGGTCCTAAGTTCAAGCAATCCTTATAGAAACCGAAAATCTTGGCCATAACATAATCCACTCTTTTCTTTTTATCCTCCTCACTTCTATAATAGACAGACAGTTTAAGTTCCTTTTCATCATTAGAGAGTGATGAAAACTTCTCAATCTTAAATGGCATTTGGTAAGCTATGTCGTCGGTCTTATCCTTGAATCTCACTATTCCTAATGAGGGATCATAAGTCATCCCAGTGTTTTCTATGAAAGGTTTTCCTAGAATAACGTGGGACAAGCTAGGATCTATGGCCATGCTAATATTATCCACAATTATGAAGTCCGTAGGAAACGTGAAACTACCTACACAAACGGGCAATCCCTTAATTCTACCAAGAAAATTGCAACTAACACTAGGATTATCGGGGTCTTGCCTAGTTGGAATAGGCTTCTTACCCAATTGTAGTAGGTGCTAGTCATTATGTTGATTGGGGACTTGCGATCAATGTAGGCCTTTGCCACGAAAAGGTGTCCTATGCAACATGGTATGTTAAGATTCCAAGGGTTTCCAAACTTGATCCTAGGGCTTTTCGTAACATCCATGTGACGGAGGTCACACACTAAGTGAGGGTGGCGAGATAGTTCTTCTTTCGTAGGAAAATTATTGCAATAGTCATTGTCTACTTCATTCACTTCCTCGGTTGTTTCATTCGTCGGTGTTTCCTTAACCTCAAGTATCATCTCATGGTTCGCTTCGTCATTTGTTCTATTAGGTTTCACTAAGGCGATGGTATTGACGAATTAAACGTACTTAACTAACTTACTTGGGTCCTTAATCTCTACACCGGAAGTTTCGGGAGTTGAGATAGCATTAACCTTCCTATCACTATTGGTCATGGCTTTCAAAAGGTTATCTATCTTCCTATCCATTTCGGCTTGTTGTTGGTTAAAGCGGTCCGAGAGCTTAGCTATTTGGGCTTCTTCTGATGCGACTAGGTTTTGCAACATCCCTTCAATGTTTTGTTGGTTAGGACCGTGAGATGGGGGCCATGATAAATCATTGGAAGTGAATTCTTTGGTTTGCCCCAATAGAAGTCGGGCTTGCTCTTCCAAGCTTCTCGGGTATCGTTGAAATTCCTAGGTCTGGGTGTTGTAGGGAATCTTCCTCCCGTTCCATTAATACACGAGGATGCGTAGTCAACAGAAGCATGTTCAGGGAATCGGGTGCAAGTGCGCGTGTTATGAGGATCACTACACGGCTCACACGAGGAAGAAACTTTGTTCGCATGGCGTGAAGACTTAGGATTTTTGTACTCATTAGCAATTTTACTTGATCTTCAAGCTCGATCATCCTACGGTCGGAAGATTGTGAGTCAATTGGAGGCAACGAGATTGCCTTAACGGTTTTGGGCAACTCACGGGGGTCATTCCAACTTTCGTTGTCATAGAGAGCATGGTCCTCTATTATACCCTATGATTCTTCCGCGGTGAGATCACTAAGTTTTCCACCGGCGGCTTGGTCAATGGATTGCTTGGTGGGAAAGTTGACATGATCATAGAAAAGTTGGACTTGGAGCCAAAGATCAATGCCATGATGAGGGACTTTATGATGTAAGTCCTTGAATCGAGTCCATGCTTCATAGAGAGATTCACCTTGACATTGTTGGAACATCAAGATTTCATTCCTAAGTTTAGTGGTTCTCCCTGGTGGGAAAAATTGAACAAGGAAGCGAGAGGTGAGATCATCCCAACTTGAGATGGAGCCGGCGGGAAGTCGCTCAAGCCAATTACTAGCTTTGTCCCGTAGAGAGAATTGGAAGAGACGCAGACGCGTGGTCTCCCGAGTAGTAGCATCAAGGTCGATGGAATCGAAAATTTTAAGGTAATCCCTAAGATGCTGATTAGGATCTTCGGAACGAAGTCCATGGAATGCACATCCGTTTTGCACCAACCGGATGGTTTCGGATCGCAGGGCCGTACTTTCGGCTTGATCGGGAAGCTCAATGGTGTTCCTATAGCCTAGGTGGCTTGGTCTCGAGTATTCACCAAGAGTACGGGCTCTTGGCGGGTCATTTGGTGGTAGGTTGATGAATGGTGGTTGGTTATCACCTTCCATGATGAAAAGTGATAGGATTACGAACAAAGGTCACGAAGAAGGGGGATAGACTATGAGAAAGCTAAAAATGAGAAAATTTTACTTGATAGGAATCAAGCAAAGAAACCTAAACGAGGTGGACTACTAACTAGCTATTCTATTCCCCGGCAACGGCGCCAAAAACATGATACGCTTACGCAGCGCGTTTGGGGTCAAAGGAACTTCCTTTTCTTCGAGCAAGTTTTATACCACCCTAGGCAGTGAACCTAATCATTGTAGTGTAGTATTAGGGTAAGCCACGGGTATTGATATCTTTCTCTAGGGGAATAGGAATGCTAGTAAGAAGTTACTACGCTAAGGTTGGGGTTGAGGAAGATTATTTTTTATCTTTTTTATGTTTTTTAGGAATTAGAAAGTTACGAATCTCAGGGTTTGGATTTGGGGGTTGGTATTTCTACCGATTACTCTACTTATCTAATTATCTAGTCTAAGGTGTATGTAGTCTATGTCTAATTATTGTGTGCTCGTATGATAGTTTAAAGATGTATTTACTTAGGTTTTATTACTCCTTAATTATCTCCTATTGATGGTTGAATTGTCACGTCCTTATTCTTAATCGCGTTGTGTGTCTAAAGTTGTAGGGTATGCGTTTGTCCCTAACTATTTGAAACTACCAAAGGGTCTCGTCTACAAAAACTCTAGGAATTATAAACTCTAACTCTAAGGTACTCTTTGGATGGTTTAGCCTACAACTACTCTAGGTGTTATAGTCTAAGGTTCACAAAGATTAATCAAGCATTAACTACACAACGAATGACCTATCGCATTACTAGATCATTAACAATTAAGATAAGAGACAACCAATCAATATTCAATAATTAAGTTTCATATTCCCTAAGCAAACACACAAGTAAATTAGCCGGACATGGAGAACATGCAAGCATACACACAAGTAATTGAAGACATAATTGAATTAATGAAGTAAAACACTTATCTTGGTGTAAGATAGGGTTTGGAACCCTAAAATACTGTACAAGACACCCTTGGTTCGGTTTTGGTTTTTACTCCAAAAGACTACACACTAAAACTGAAAAATTCGGATTCTATATATAAGATTACAATTGCGACGGCGTCACCTTATGATTTGTGACGCTGTCGGGTCGCCGTCATTAGGGATTCGTCTTGGCCACGTTAGTCTTGTGATGGCGTCACCTTATGCTTGTGACGTCGTCCCGTTCAGTCTCTGACGCCGTCTGGATCAAATCTAGGCCGTCTGAGTTGCGACGGCCTACTCTTTTAACACCTGACACCGTCCCCTTGTATTTCAGCAGCTTGAGTGTCTCGATTCTTGACTTTGGCCATTTTCTTCGTATATCCGCGCCTTTTCGTCCAAATAAGTGTCATTCCAGCAATTTGTCTTCAAGAGACCTAAAAAGTGAAAAGGAACGATATTAAGTAATAACGGATACAAAAGTGATTAAATAAGGGCTTAAACGAACCCTCAAAAAGGTACATTTTAAAACCTTATCAAATTGTGATCAAGAAATTATTTCAAAGAACTCTTGCCTCCATGTGCTAAACAATTTCAAAATCATATGCACATGTTGAGGGGGACCATTTCTAAATGATCAAAACAATTAAGGTACAAAATGTTTTTATTTTTTATCACAAGTACCTTGATTGATTTTCCAAATGATTTTTCAATTGGTGTCAAGAAGGAAAGAACAATACCAAAAGATCAACCAATTTACTTTATGCATGGTGTTATAAGGATGGTTAGGTTAGGTATTCGTTCCCATGATCCTGCCAGAGCTAGAGGGATCTACCTAGGGAGAATCCACGAGATAGTGTAGAAGTCCTTAGGTATGATGAAAAAAGGAGAAAAATGAGAATATGGGAAGAGTGCCGACTGAGACAGAGCTAGTACTGGAACAAACCCAACAAGGTTCTAGTAATGAAGTCTTGGTAAGCACTGAAGGGGTTGAAGAATGAAAAAGAAATTAACGTGAAAAGGGTGAAAAGAAATAGCCCTCCAATAATTTAACCTTAGGGCAGAAACCGGGTTCAATACATATGCTACTGGTGTTTACTAAGGTAACACTGGTATTGAAGACAAGACGTCATGGACCCAGTGACGCACTGCACTAAACTTTCCAAGCTACTCAAGTTCTTCTTAAAAAGACTTGTTTCATTCTCACGGGGAACCTACATAATCTATCGACTTTCTCTTAGAGATTGTTGATATTGAAGAAGGAGACCCTCTCCCTAGTCTCCGACATAGGAACCAAATGTGCACAATTGAGTCTAGAGCCAACAGATCATCCACAATATCTCATTAGGACACAAAAATAATGAAGACTTGCTGTTTCACACAATGTAGAAAGTAAGTATATATTAAGATTCCTACGCATTATCCTTGTGGTATTGCCAGAACATCCGAGTGATATGTTAAATATTCACGATGAAGATGGAAATCCTTCTAGAGCCAACATCAAACAAGCTCTTAGTGGGTGACATGTGAGATCTTTTATAAGATCAGCTTGTGAAAACTGGATAGAAACAATGGGGCGGTTCAATCTTGAATCAACCTTGGTCCAGGAAATGGATTGACGGATACCTTTGAAAAACCGGTCGTGGTGCTCAACAACTCTTTTCTCTAGCACTTCGACTGTGTATTAATGTTTCAAAATTTAAAAGGTATTTATGATTGAAAATTGATCTTTCTCATAAAACCTTCGTTGTATTGCAAAACTCTTTATCTTAAGCAATACGCGATTGTTTTTCAAATCAATTTATTATCAATAAGTGAATCTCAATTCGCTGGTTCACTCACTCTGTGCTGTCTTCTTTGAGACGTTCCGGTTTGAGAACAGCTAGAACAGTTGCGAAACCCTGTCAAGGAGATTCTTCAGAATTATACCTGATCACAGGCAGTACTTGTACAGATCAACGGGTAACCGTCGGCCGTGCACCTCAATTCAACGAAAGTGATCAAAGACACTTGCGTGCGCTTTATTGCTAACTGTTGTATGCAGGAACACCTGACGGTTGCAGCTGATCATAATTGAGGAGTCAATCCATAGCCGCATGCTCACACATTACCTTCACTTCTAAAGAAATCATGATAGGTGCATATCTTCATCAATTGGCTCTGATATTTTCAATCCATGCTTCTGCTACACTGCTGGAAATATTATGAATCAACAAAAGCTTCCGCAACTCTGATGAGAAGATATCATGATCCAAAATGTGAGCATGTCGGTCCAAAAGTCACAACTTCACATAATGGCGATACTACAATGGATGAGCCAGAGATTTGTTGTGGCTGACGATCTCTAACCTGGTTTAATTAATCACCAAACGTGGATCAGTTCAAAGACCTCCACTAAAAGTACAAAACTATGCGGACTTTGAAGTATCACTGCTAAATCACAAAGATGCGGAAGTTGAAGAATTAAAGTCTACGAGCTTAAGACTGAAGATTAAATAGAATGATAGGATTCGAAATGTAAAACATTGGGTGACCTCCCTTAGGGGGAGATTGTTAGGAATTAGAAATTCCATAGCGAAGAGTCGGTCACCCAAAATATAATCTAGCATAAGTTAGCTCGTAGACATATCGTTATTTACTTGTTTATTAGTTAGTTATTTAGTTTAGAGCAACACCGTGGAGGACGGACGGGTCTTTAACCACTGTATGCCTGATCCACAGTCTAAAGGAGGACGTGTAGTATGTAACTATTAATACCCTCTACCTCCCAAGGTATAGGGTTGGACCTTTCACTCAATCTAACATTCTTTCTTTTGTTTACTTTCTCTCTCTAGAAAGGCTCTCATCTTCCACTTTCTCTCTCTAAACTCTATTCCATACGCCCTTTATTATGATGATATGATGTGTATATGAAATCCAATATGTTACACATAAATTTAAAGATAGATGTAGGATGGTAGCCCGTATGTTTTTTCAAATGTTTTTTTTCAACACTCTATTTTTTTCTTTTTCTCTTGTTTCTGTTTTTTTTTAATTTTTTTTTCATACACTTTTACTCTACCATCCTCTACGATAACATCAAAATAATAGGGATTTATAGGCACATCCCTACACTTGAGTTTTTATTAATATAATACTAATTTCACCCGAATTGAAAAGATCAAAACACTTGGAGTACATTATTATGCAAATAAAGGGAATTTGAATTTAACGTTTCCTTCCCGTCATTTCATAAAATTTAACTTTTCCCATGAGTCCCAATCGTCCCAAAATTGTGTACAAAGGATATGACTCGACTTAGCAACTTATGCAAGCAACTAGATAATTGAACTAAGGGTTTAGTGTGATAACAATAATGCACTAAAAGTGAGTGCATACAAGGTAGGCTAAGTCGATTTGGGTGTACATTTGGGGGTGGATTGTAAACAATGCTCTTTATTGATATTCCGAAAAACCGAAACATCATGAGAACCGCGAAAAGGATAGGCTCTGAGGGGTTACCTAGGAGTATTGTGTACTAAAGATGAGTACAACGCAAAGGTCTGGGAGAATTACTCAACCGATGTGGAAGAAGTAATTATATTACTGGTATCAAACAAGGGTTATCCTAATGCTTCTTATCATTTAGTTATTCCTAACTATACAAGTGTAGTCTTACTAGCGATCTCGGAATGCATCACAAAACAAGTTATAGAATCTATTATACTATCAGTTCACACTCTAAGCATTAAAGATGAATGTTTTAATTCCTACTAATCTAAGGGCGATCCTCACATTTTGGGTGGAATTTAAGTGGTAAAGGGTTTTTGTGCTAGTCATATAATTTCCTATCCATGAGGCGCTTTATTAAGACTAATGGCCCACTCATACATGTCATGAAAAATTATAAATTTGGTGCCAAAATTACCCTAACCGATATTTCTCATGGTTTATTACACAAATGAAATTGGATAAAGCAAATAATCAAGGATAAACATAGTTTCAAAGTTCCCGTTTTATTTTCCCTCCCTACACTTAAACTGAACATTGTCCCCAATGTTCCCCGAAAGTATCAAAGTAATGATAATAGAAGGTAAAAAAAACGAAAGAAACTACTACTCCCCTGATTAGCTCAGTAGGATCCGTGTGAAGTGGTGGTTACATCTTTCTTCAAGAAGAATGTTAGCGTGAAAAGCTCCTTCTCATCTTATGTATCTTCTTCTTGATAAATTAAACCTGCACACTTGAAGAAAAAAAACGAAACCTTCGCGTAAAATCGGCGGTAACAATATATATATGACTCTACCAAACTAGGATATAATGCTTGTGGAATGGATGTTTACAGATTTTCTGGAAAATTAAGACCTGAAAAATTCCAAAAATTTATAAGTAGCTCAGAAAACGAGAAAAATTAATAAGCTGTTTCTGCTCCTCCTGACGCCGTCAGGTTGCGATCCTGACGCCGTCAGGTTATCCTGACAGAAACTGGTCTGCGATTTTCTTGAAAAAATTCTAGAAAATTTTTATCTTTAAAATCTAGAAAAATTTCCTGCAAAACATCCATTATGACTCGATACAAGCATTTGACTCGAACAAACACACATGTATATCTTTTAATTAATTGTAATCTTCATGTTTAAGTTTCTTTTGAAAACGTGTGTAATCCTCCCTACACTTTTCCCTTATGTAAAATACCTTTATATGTAACGAGGTTAAAGACAAAATAAAGCATTTTTACAAATTTAAACATGAGAATAAACAATCAATAAAAGATACACGACACAAACAAGCAAACAATTAAGCATGGGTTGCCTCCCACGAAGCGCTTTTCTTTATTTATGAGTCTTGTAGCTAGACTCGAAGTCGTGCCCCATACGTTGTTTCGTGCACGCTTATGTGCCCATACCTAAGCCATTCCAATGTTCTCTCATTGTTCGTGTAATCATCTCTTAACTATAGGCATTTTTTATAGTACCGCTCATTTTTTTCATAAGTATGCCTAAGTCCACGTTGTTTATCTCTCTTACTAAGTATCGGATTGGGAGCCATCCGATTGCACGCCTCTATATCTTTGTGCTTAAACCTAGGGTGTGTACGGGGCATTTGATAGACAAAATCTTCAACTCCATCGGAGAATGTGATTAGACCATCGATCATCCGTTCATTCAACCTAGTCATTCTCTTAAAGCTTGTTCCAAAGATAACTTGGGTAAGACTTCCATCAATGAATTCTCCTAAATCCTCTAGGACCATGAATTCAACCACATAGGCAAAACTTCCAACAAACACATCCAAGTAAGTGACTGCGTCAACAACATTCTCCCCTTTATAGGCTAATTCATCTGCTTTTATTTTATTATATAGGTTTCTGGAGATTAAGTTTAAAGGTAAGAATGAGTGCAAGTTAGCATCAAAACTATCAAATCCTATCTTACAATGGAATTGCATGTTAAAGGGGCCATTAGCCTCAATTCTACACCTAGGGTCAAAACATTAGGAGAAGTCTTCTTCCATTTCAAAACTAACTTCATCAATGACCTCCCCGTTGTCAAGTGCTTCACCATAATCAAACTCCTCATCGGAATATGAGTCATAGAAAGGACTTTGGTGTTGCCAATTTATTTCATTATGCCCTAGGTGATTTCCAAAGTGGTGAACGGGTGAAGGGTTTTGTGGGATTGCGTTCTCAATTTCGGGATTAGGAGGAGGATTGGGGGCGGGTAGTGTGAAGAATCTTCGGCGGAAGATACGAATCATAGTGAGTGATGGGTTTTACGAACAGAGGTCATGAAGAAGGGGGATAGACTATGAGGAAGCTAAAAATGGGAAAAAATCTTACTTGATAGGAAGCAAGCAAGGAAACCTAAACGAGGTGGACTCCTAACTAGCTATTCTATTCCCCGGCAGCGGCGCCAAAAACTTGATACGCTTACACAGCGCGTTCGGGGTCAAAGGAACTTCCTTTTTGTCGAGCAAGTTTTTCAACACCCTAGGCAGTGAACCTAATCGTTGTAGTGTAGTATTAGGGTAAGCCACGGGTATTGATATCATTCTCTAGGGGAATAGGAATGCTACTGAGAAGTTACTACGCTATGGTTGGGGTTGAGGAAGATTATTTTTTTATCTTTTTTATATTTTTTAGGAAATGGAAAGGTACGAATCTCGGGGTTTGGATTTGGGGGTTGGTATTTCTACCGATTACTCTACTATTATCTATTCTAATTAACTAAGCTAGGGGTAGTCTATGTCTATTGTTGTGTGCTCGTATGATGATTAAAAATGTGTTTACTTAGGTTTTATTACTCCCTAGTTATCTCCTATTGATGGTTGAATTGTCACGTCCTTATTTTTAACGCGTTGTGTTTCTAAGGTCGTAGGGTACGCGTTTATCCCTAACTCTTTGAAGCTACCAAAGGTTAATGACTATGAAATCTCTAGGATTCATAAACTTAACACTAAGGTATTCTTTGGATGTTTAGCCTACAATTCCGCTAGTAACTATATGCTAAGGTTCAACAAAGATTAATCAAGCATTAATAGCACAACGAATGACCTATCACAATACTAGGTCAATTACAATTAAGGATAAGAGACAACCAATCAATATTCAATAACTAGGTTTCATATTACCTAAGCAAACACACAAATAAATTAGCCGGACATGGAGAACATGCAAGCATACACACAATCAATTGAATACATAATTGAATTAATGAAGTAAAAGACTTATCTTGATGTAAGATAGGGTATGGAACCCTAAAATACTGTACAAGACAACCTTGGTTCGGTTTAGGTTTTTACTCCACAAAACTACACACTAAAAACTAAAAAATTCAGATTCTATATATAGTGTTACAAACTGCGACGGCGTCACTCTTTAATTGTGACGCCGTCATTAGGGTTTCATCTTGGCCAAGTTAGCATTGTGACGGCGTCACCTTATGACTGTGACACTGTCTCCTTTAGTCTCTGACGTCGTCTGGATCAAATCTAGGTCGTCTGAACTGCGACGCCCTACTCTTTTAACACCTGATGCCGTCACTTGTAAATAAGCAATTTGGCTACTGAGTGGTCACAAAACTTGTTCCGACGGCGTCGCAAGTAGAACCTGACACCGTCCCTTTCAGTTCCAGCAGCCTGAGTGTCTCGATTCTTGACTTTGGCCATTTTCTTCGTATATTCGTGCCTTTTCGTCCGAATAAGTGTCATTCTAGCAATTTGGCTTCAAGAGACCTAAAAAGTGAAAAGGAACGAAATTAAGTAGTAACGGATACAAAAATGATCAATTAAGGGCTTAAATGACCCCTCAAAAAGGTACCTTTGAAATCCTTATCACTAACACACTTACATTTTCATATAAAACACTAAACAAGTAATAGTGCTTTCATGATTTAGTAATGCATATGTACAACAACTAGTGTTTACATATTGGGTAGATATATACATACTTAGTATGTATTATAATGGGTAAAAGTTTAAGTATTTAAACCATTGACTTAATACATTGAATGTAGTTGGGTAAACCAAAGTCCATGACCCATACCCATGGAGGTAACCCATAACCCATTGACTAGATCCATTGCATCTTGTAGATACATTGTATCTACTTGGATACCCATGGTCCAAAGTCTAGGACCCATGATCCATGACCCATGACCCATAACCCATGGATAAAGAGGAGCGTCCCACGGTTCCCCCAGTTTACACTGGACAGATCCTTCAAGTAAGGGATCCGTGGGATCCTTGGAATAGTAGCATATTTTGTCTATAAATAGTGAGCCCTTTCTTTATTGTAACTCACCTCTTTCACACACATTTTCTCCTAGTATTGTAAACTCTCTAACCACAGATCCAAGGGTCTTTCTATGTAGTTTTATGTTTATGTGATTCTCTAGCTATCTCTGAAAGACTTGATCACCACCTCTTGAAATCGAGCAAGCTCAAGTCCATGAGTTGTCATGCTTTGTCATCATCAACATTACTAAAGTTCTCTTGTTGATAGTTCTTTCTTCCTTTCTAGAAGTGTTGTGTTTAAGGAATTAGTGAAGGATGCCAAAAGGGTCAAGACGAAGGCATTAGTGAAAGGTGCCGAACGTCCATGTCAAAGGCATTCGTGAAGGATGCCGAACGGGTCAAGTCGAAGGCATTAGTGAAAGGTGCCAAACGATCATGTCAAAGGCATTAGTGAAAGATGCCAAGGGTGTACAATCGAGATGGTGCATCGATGTGCAAATAGAGATAGGTTGTGTCCAAGGAGATTGATATCCTTGATGATGTTGTAATAAAGAATGGGTCTCCATCGGGATAGGTGTTGTGTAGTGTTGGGTAGTAGTTTCTCCTTTGTAATGGAACTCAATATATAGCCTTGTACTGGATAAAGTGTAGGGAACATTGTGATAGGTTTGGTTCTACCTCGTGGAAGAACCCGGTGTCTAGCCTTGTACGGGATAAAGAGTAGGTGACGTTGTGAATTCTTCTCCGCAATAAGGAGTTTTGTATCGTTTAGTGATTACGAACTCTCGAGTAGGTGACTCAGGGAGTAGAGTAGGGCAAGGAAGTTGTCCTTGTAGCCAAACCACTATAAACACTCGTGTTGTGGTTTCGTGTTTCTTACTCTTTACCTTTGCATTACATATTTACATACCTATCTATCAACATCCAACATACACATTTAAATAGATTGACATAAGTCGATTTAAATATTTTAAAAAGAAGTTTTAATCAGTAAAACTATTCACCCCCCCCCCTTCTAGTTTTCCACATGACTCATGGGTTAAGTAGTATTTTATGGAGTAACGAGAAGGAATGTCAAATTTAATTTCCCTTATCTACGTAATTAATTACTTCACATGTTTTGATCCTCGCAATTCGGGTCATTAGTTTAGTCTAATAAAAACTCAAGTATAGGGAGGTTGCTATAAATTCCTTTGCTTTGATGTTATGTTTTGCAGATGGTAAAGTAAGAGTGTATGAAAAAAAGTCAAAAAAAAAAATAAAAAAATAATAAAAAAAAAATAAAAAAAAAGTTTGAAAAAGAAAGAAAACATACGGACTATTGATAACATCAAATAGTCCTGAATATTAAGTGTCAATTTCCCCCGACAATGCTCGTATTTTGTATCATTTATATGGATTTACACTTGTTTTCCTCTATATTTCACTTTCAGGGTAAATTACGAGCATTGGAGATAATGAGACGCGAATTTGGAGAGTTTATTGAAGATATATGATAGTATGCCCATTTTGAAGTAATTATGACGTAACTCTTCTCTCACATTACGCCGTAACAAAAGCGTAGCTCAGAAGACCAACTTAACTGAAGATTAGGGTATAACTCCATCTTAGGATTACGCCGTAACTAATTAGGTCAAATGATGTTCCACGCCGCTGCAAGCTACGCCGTAACTCTTTCCACAAATACAACGTAACCATGATTTATTGAAGATACGGCGTAACTCATTCAAGATGTTACACCGTAACCATCTTTTCCAGAGCAAAATATGAAGATATGGATGTTACGGCGTAACTCTCAACTTAAGTTACGCCGTAACCAGATCTGGGCTATAAATACCGCCCAAAAATCTGCATTTCTCATCATTTACTCCACACACAAAAGCATAGAAATGGGTAGGATGCTGACGGCAGATCTTGGGGAGCATGCAGAGCTATCTCCAAGAGAGAAATCACTCCCTAACGATAAGCATTTGCAATTTATCATTTCTTTTACTTTCAATTCATGTATTTCATTATGTCAAACATTGAATCGATTGTTTTAGTTAATATGAGCGGCTAAGCTCCTCTGGTGCTAACCTAGTTATGATTCCTTAATTGTTTTGTTTATGTTTACATTGCTTCCGTATAATTGTTTCTAGTGTATGCATGCATAGTTTGTTGGTAGCTACCCTTGTTTCGGTAGTTTTGAATGGCGGTAGTGTCTAGTTGCTTAGGAGATATGACCAACTGACCCTAAGTAGGTAGACTGAGTGGGAAGGGTAAGAATTGACCAACTGATGACCCTTCTTTGCTTGTGTGATTTGACCAACTGATCACCAACCGTTTGGATGAACTTAATAAGTTAGGGATGAGTGGTTAAGATGCTAGCTCCCGGGCACTCATTGTTATGAATCTTGCATGTAGAGGAACTTAATGACTTGGCTTAGGGGACTAAAAAGAACTGGACTTTCAAGGGAAGTAGCTTGATCTCCGGTGGAAACCTTTGCTGATAGGTTAGGACGAACTGACCAAATGTTGTCCTAGCGACTTAAATCCCCACTTGAAGTAATTGGAAGTAATTAAACAAGAACTTAACATGATAGGATGAGTAAGTAGGTTAGCACACTTCTCCTCTATTGATCACAACCCTCGCCTTTATTTGCTTTCTTGCAATTCTTGCTTTAGTAGTTAATTAATCATTTCAATCTTAAAACCAATTAAAATATGTGACACCTAGACTTAATTAGAATCTGCTCACATAGCTCTTGGGACGACCTTGGTTTTACCAAATACTACACCGCACACGATCGGGTACACTGCCCGTTAGTGCATTAGGGTAGACCATAGGTATAACGAGACACTTATAAATATTAAAACCTGGTCAGTAAAACCTACATCAAGTTTTTGGCGTCACTACTGGGGAGTTCTATTAGGATTTTCATTAAGTCTTTCATTTTTTTTAAACTTTCTCAATTTCTCATGATCTCTTGTCTAGTTTCAGGTACTATACAAGTTTTCAACATTGATGACTTCACTCTTGAGGAATATTTGGCATTGAAAAGGGAAGAACAAGGACTGAGGATCGTTAGGCCGGCCATCGCCGAAGATGCTCAACTCGAGATCAAACCACAATTTATAAGGGAGCTACGTGCAAACCCTTTCTCTGGAAGCATTATCGATGATGCTTACGAACATGTGGACAACGTTGAATAAATTGTCAGCCTATTTAAAATTCCAAGAGTGTCAAACGATGCTGTCATGTTAAGTGTATTCCCTATTTCTCTCACTGGAGCTGCTAAAAGATGGGTTCATCGATTACCAGACGGGACTGTTAACACATGGCCACTCCTACACAATATTTCATTCAAAGATATTGTCCTCTATCTAGGACTGGAAAGCAACTAGAAGAAATCCATAACTTCAAACAGGAGGGCGATGAAACACTATACCAAGCATGGGAAAGATGCAATGAATTATTATACAAATGTCCTACTCATGACCTTAATAGCCAGCAAAAGGTGAACGTCTTCTACAAAGGTCTAAACATCCCCTCAAGGCAAATGATCGATTCTCAAGGACCAATACCTAGAATGACTCCAACAATGGCCTTAGAAACTATTTAAAAGATGGATGACCACTCTCATAAGTGGCACAATGGGGGAAGAAATCGAAGTATCAGTGGAAATGTGGAAGGCCTTGCAGCGATAAATAACAAACTTGAAAGTCTTGGAAGAGACATGAAAAAGCTCAAGGAAAATGTGCATTCCATACAAGTTGGACGAAATGAATACAATGACACTCTCCCTACCAAGGAGTGCCCGTCCAAGGAGGAATTCAAAAGGATTGAAGAATTAAAATATGGAAGTGGAAGACCTTTCAACAGATACAATGGTAACGGGGCTAGATACCGCGAAAGATCCCCAAGATTTTATACAAGAATCAACAATAACCCTCCTAGACCGACCCTTGAAGAAATAATGCATAAACATATCGAAGATACTACAAAAAAAAGTGATAGACTCAAAGGATGGATGGTCAAGGTAAAAGAAGACACCAACATGAACTTATGGAATCAGGATGCCGCAATTAAAAACCTCAAAACGCAAATTGGGCAGTTAGCTAAAAATCTTGAAACCAGTAATGATGAAGCCATTGCATGCAAAGCCATATTTGCACAAGATAAGCCAAAGGAAGAACAATGCACCTCTTTTGTCACTAATGACCTTTGCGGGATTAACTACTTAAGAGAAGATGACAAATCTGAAGACGACGAGGACCTGCCAAGCCAACTTCATGAGAAGGAATTCTATCAAGAAAGTTTTCTTCTACCACGCACTATCGAGAATTTAAAAATTCCCACTTTGGCTGATTTGGGGGATGGGGTAAACCTTATTTCTACTTCATTGTTTGATACACTAAAACTACCAATTTAAAAGTAACAACAATGATGATTAAAATGGCTGATTCCTCTAAAGTTGTACCTAGGGGATTTGTTGATAATGTTCTCCTAAAAATTGGTACATTCCTTTTTCCTACTGATTTTGTGGTTATCGATATGGGAAAACGGGAGACTTACAACTTAATTGTTGGAAGGCCTTTTCTGGCCACTTGTCGAGCGCATATAAAAGTTTTTGAAAAACAAATTTCTTTGGGAACTGAAGGGGAACGAATTACTTTCAGCATGAAGGAACAATTGAATCCCCGATTGGAATTTTCAAAAAAGGTTGATGTTGTCAATGTTCCGTCTCTCGACCAACCTTTATACTATAACCTAAGAACTAACAATTGTAGGCAAGATGTGGATAGTTGTGAACAGGAACAGGAAAAGATTAACCTGATTGGGGGCATAAAGGAACCTTCAGACCCTAACATGCATTACTACATCCCTATAATGATGGAGCATGACGAATCAATGAAAGCATGGCCCTCGTGTAACCCTTTTCTTGAATATTGTAATGGGAATATGAAGGTGGAAGAATGGACGAGCCCTCACAAGATTAAGAGATGTTAGGTCACTAGTTTTACAACACAAGCATCAATACAAG
Organism: Chrysanthemum seticuspe; assembly: GCA_019973895.1. NCBI lineage: Eukaryota > Viridiplantae > Streptophyta > Magnoliopsida > Asterales > Asteraceae > Chrysanthemum > Chrysanthemum seticuspe. Next base: position 161,520,294 of record BPTQ01000005.1, on the reverse strand, counting down.
AAATAGAGAGGATAAGAGATTGGTTGAATACGTTAAACACACACACACACACGTTAAGAGTAGCACGGTTAGGCGTAGAGTGAAAGAGAGTGAATAAAATGAACAACCAACCCTCAAGTGAGGGTTATTACATAGTATTTATAAGAGGGAAGCTAGGGCAACACTCCTAGTCCCTTCCTTTCTCCTATGGGCTTGGGCCTAAGCTCATGGGCCTTCTACATAAGCTTAAGGCTAATAACAAACATAAAGGCCATAATTAAGCTAACTATTACATATGAATCACTAACACTTGATTTAGGTTTAGGAGTGATTCTAACAATCTCCCCCTAAGTGTTGGTGATGAATGAATATGAACGGTGAAGGCTTTGATGTAATAGTAGCTTTGACGTCTTCTGACATTCTTCTTTCTTGTGAGAAGAATTGCCTTGATTTGAACAATCTCCCCAGTGTAGAGAAATTGTTTTCTTTAAACAGTTTAGCTTTGACGTCATCTTTAACTTTGTTCTTTGATCATTGTTCTTTGTGATGGTAGTGATAGTATGTTGTTGTTGTCTGCATCAAGTCTGCCTGAGGTCTGCTTTGCGTCTACAGTGTCTCCACGTCATTCTTCAACATGCTCACACGCTCTTTGACGTTGGATTTTAGTACTGATGAAGTTCTTTAAGTCTTTAACTTTGTAGATTCTTTGATTTGTCAAAGAATCATTCTGACTTTTGTGTTGCTTTAAGATAGAACTTCCATTAGTGATGATGTTGGCGTGAGCATGAGAAGAATCTGCACGATCATTCCGCTCCAGAGCTTCCATAAGAAGAAAACATTCAAACGGTTAGTAATAAGCGGATTCCGGCACTTACAAGTTTGAACTTCGAGAATGTTAACAGCATAGTGTGAAAACACAACTCTAATTCTTACAAAGGCTGTTCCTGAACTGGAGTCCCACAAGTGAGATAACACGATGTACCGAAGTACATCTACAGTTCAGATGAGTCGCTGAGGAACACCGAAGCATCACCTCACGACTGTAGACCGTTTGAGACACACTAAGCGTAATCCACGAGGAGTTACCGAAGTGACCTGCTGTCAGGGCTGTTTGATGTTGACCCTGGCAGGAGTTTCCATTCAATCACTGAGGATCACAATTGTGAACCTCTCATAAATGTTCTCGACAGATTGCTAAGATCTGTGAAGGACTCGATAACGTACCACTGATGTTCTTATTGTTGAACACCAATTGATGAAATGTCAAGTGTACCTAAGAGATCTTTTGATGAATCTCGTGGCTCTAGACTCAATGGTGCATTTTGGTTTTCCTGAGCGGAGACTAGGGAGAGGGTCTCCTTCTTCAATACCAGCGATCTCTAAGAGAAAGCCAATAGTTTACGTAGGGATCCCTGTGAGAATGAAACAAGCTTCTTTTGAGAGAAACTTGAGTGGATAAGAAGGTTTAGTGCATGCGTCACTGGGTCCATGACGACTTTTAATCTTCAATACCGGCGTCACTCAGTGATAACCAGTAGCATATGAATTGAACCCGGTGTCTGCTCTAAGTTGAATAATTTGGAGGGCTATTTCTTTTCACCCTTTTCTTTGCATTTCTTTTTAATTCTTCAACTCCTTCTTTCTCCGATTCTCATTTTCTCCTTTTTATAATCATACCTAAGGACTTCTAAGTACTAACTATTTGTGATGTCCTTGGGTAGATCCCTCCGGCTCTGGCGGATCATAGGACGTTTATTCCTAACCTTAATCTCCTTATAACTTTATTGCCATAAAACCATTTTTCATGAAAATCTCTCAAAGTGTTTGTGAATGAAAAACATGTTTGAGCACTTCAAGAGTTTTAGATTTTCAGAAATACTCCCCCTCCACATGTGCTTAAGAGTTTTTACAGAAATCTGCACAGTGAGGAAAGAGCTCGCACTTTTGAATTGATCGACTCAAGATAGACAATTCCCCGAGGGACACGGTTACGTTGCATAGTTAAAGAGATACATTGTCAGCTTTTAGGTGACAACTGGCTCTAATAACTACCTTGAAGGTGTGGACAAACCTCGAAAGGTAGTCAAATCCGTCAAAGTTCATGTCTATCAAGAGCTTCTTGAATAGGTACAATTTACTTGGATAAGTCTTTGGAAGACAAATCTTTTCAATGTAAGACTGTTCAGATCCCGTCAATTCATGGGTTGAAGTCTTTTCACATGATGATTCAATAGCAATATCACAACATATTTCTTATCACATATTTTCTCCCCCTCAAAAATGGCATATCAATGTTGTTTTTGAAGAAGTGTTGAGAATAAATATGACCATTTTGAGTTTTGTGGGAAAAGTACCACTGAGAACACTTTTGTGAACAAATATTTTAGTCAAATACTCCCCCTCAACATGTGATATAAACGGTTGAGGTTTTGAAAATCATAAGGGGAAGTACTTGTTCTTTTGAGCAAAACCTTGAAAAATGAAAGGTTTGATAGGTTTTACTCAAAAGTAAGAAGCTTTCGCTCCTTTTATAAGGATTGTGGCACTGAAGCGTACCACAGGGTCCTTTCTTGACAAGAACGGGTTGTACACTGATATGTGTGCACAAGCCATTGTCATAATAAATCTTACATCCAAAATATTATGAAATAGAAGCAGTTCAAGGGGTACCAGGAAGTCCAGTGATGTTGCCAGGAGTGCGAACAGGGCGTTGATAGCCAATGATGTTAATCCTGGGTCGACCACCAACAAAGCTTTCCACTGTTCTAAACTGATCCCTTCGATACAACCTTTCATCAATCATTCGGATGATCCTCTGCACATCCCTTCTATCCTGAGAGTTCCATCGCTTTTGAGACCCTATGCCTTCATATATCGCCTTCAACCGATAAGCCAATCCGTCCCTAACCTTCTTCAAAGTGTGATCCCCAAACTTGTGAAGATCTCTACACGCCATCAAGCAATTTCGTTGAAGTTCACTACGATAAACGACGCCGAATGGTTTGCTGACGAGTGTGTATTGTGGAAGCTGGTTGATGTTGGGAAGATCTAGCTGAGGTGGAGTGAAGTTGACACGGGTCTGATATGATTCAACTGCAAGCTGAAGATCTTCTACACGTTCCTGTATGACTATGCTTCTGATGAATATTAGCAAGGACTTGATGTATTCACGTTGTACTTCAGTCGAGAATTGTCTCATGTATCCCTGTACTTTGGCAAGATACAGATCTTCAATGTCGTTGAGAGACAAATTCTGAAAGTCCGCTTCACTGAATGCATAATCTCTTTCGTCTTGTCTTTTGACCACGTATTCTTGAGAAAAGTGTAGTCCCATTTAGAGGAAAGATCAACATGTTTAACAACAACGATTCCTTTAGTACTGAACACTTCATTTTGAGACTTCTGAACTTGGCAGCTTCTGTAGTAGATTCGTCGGCGTTCTGGCCAATGGTGAATCCCATACATTGCATCACGGTCATACAATTCCACATTGTTAGAAAGCATATGGGTAGCCTTTTCCTCGATGGCTATGCAGTTTGAGTATATGGCTTCCGGGAACGGAAGTGTCAGAGATGTAGCATATTTCCTTGAATCATCACTGCCGTGTAAAAGAAATTCCAAGTCTCTGTTGAAGAAATAGCGAAATGGAATCTTAGGCTGATCTGGTTGGCCAATTGTCGGTAGAGGTTTAGACCAGTCGGTGTAATATGGAGGATTGTCCCGTTTGGTGAAGTCGATGTTTGCTTCTGGGTTGAGCCAATCCATATTGTTAGACATGGCTCGTGCTATATTGTCAAGGTGATACTCAACTTCAATAGCACTTTCCGAGCTGTCTTTGAGAAGTTGAAATGCTTCATTCTTAATTCACTTCAACTCAGATTTCGTCATCTTCTTCACACGGAATTTTTCTTGCAAGAACTTAGCATGCTCCAATGTATTACCGTCTACCAGTTCTTGACCTTCAGCTGGATAGGGGGTGGAATTAACAAGTGTAGAAAACCATTCAAATTCTTCTGTGTCATCTTCATCTAGCCATGATACGACGTCAGCTTTGGGCGCCTTCTTCTTCTTTTTCTTAGGCATGGATGAGGGTTCTGGTTTCTTAACTTTGTCGGGAGAGGTGGGTTGTTGTTGGGGCTCATGGAATTCCTCATCGTCACCACCCGTATACTCAAAGTGATCACCAGTTTTCTGAGTCTCGGGTGGTAACTCAGAAGAATCCTGAGGTTTTTCCGTAGAAGAATGAGGAGGAGACCTTTGTTGTGCTGGAGTCCGTTTGGGTGGAGGTTGCATAGAAGATGATTCACCAGACTTCTTCGAGCGTTTATGCTCGTCATTCTTATCCTGATCCTTATCTTCATCGTCGCGTGGACGTTTCGGCCTTTCAGCTTCTTCTCGGCATGCTGATTTGAGTTGATATTCCAGCAATGCTTCAAGCAATTTACCTTCGTGAGAGGCAAGTGTTGCAGATCGTTTGGACATTTGAGCTACCAGCCGGTCAACTAACTCAGCATCTGAGAATATTATGGGATCAACTGGATTGATGTTCACGTGCATTTGTGTTGATTTCATAGTCTGCTTGGCCAGATGAAGTAGATTCGGATAGAGTTGTTTGGTGAACAACTCCTTTGTAACTTTAGGAACAATGTCAAGAAGGTACTGATGAGTATACCCTTTGATCATTTCGTCCATTTTCCCTTGAAGATCATCTTTCATGAGCTTCTTTACATACTCCCTTTCAACTTTCATCTCGTCATTCTCGTCACGAAGGTACTGTATCTGATTAGCGTAGAAATTCATCTTTCTGTAGAGCATGTCTTTCTTTCTGACTTGTTTGACAACATTCACAATTCTTTTATGAGTATGAGAAATCCAAGATCGAGTTGGCTTCTTCACTGATTTGGATGTTGATTTGGTTGATCTTTTTGATGGTGGTGGTCAGGAATGAGAAGATGAATCCGATGATGATGAGATGTGAGGAGACTCCGGGTCCTTTGGTGTTTCAGAAGTTTTCTCCTTAGAGCGTACGGGACTGTCAAGAAGAAACTTTTCATAATCAACATCTTCATCATTTCCAGACTTAGTTTCTTCTTCAGCTTTATCTTTCTCAGACTTCTCAGTATCTGGTTCCTCAATGTCAAACTTAATAGACTCCTCCTGTTGCTTTTGTTGTTGCTCAAGAGTGGTGGCACCAGTTCCCTTATCGGGTAGATTAACCGCATCAGGATCTGGTGTAGGTTGAACTTCACCACTTGACCCTCCCGGGCCACCCATTTGATCTTTGGCAAATTTCTCCGTAACTTGTTGGAGTCTAACAAATTTGAACTTCCTCCTGTAATCAGTTTCCAGTGGCTCTTCTTCTGAGCTTTCCTCTTCATAAGGCACAAGTACTGGAGTCTTCCTTTTTCCTTGGATAGCTGGTGGACTGGGAGGTTTTGCTACTGAAGGAGGTGCTTCGGTTGCAGATTCGGAGTAGAAGACCTCTTCAACTGATTGTGTATCTTCAGAGCTTTCGTCCACTAGCTTTCTTTGTGGTTCAAGCTTTGGAATGGGAATAGGACCAGCTTCCTTGGAAGGAACAGTCTTTTTACGAGGAGGATTCCTCTTGGGGAACTTCCTATGACTTTCAGTGCTTGCAGCACTTCCCGCACTGCCTCTTCTGGTTCTCCGTGTAGGTGTTCCAGAAGACTTCTCATCGAGATGACCAACTTTGCCTACTTTAACTGCTTCCAGATACCTTTTGTATGTGTAGAGCTTTTTGATTTCGTCAGACAGAAGGTGATCAGGTAACACAACACCCTGTTTCTTTTTTGTCGATTCCTTGATTCTGACTGATAGAATAGGCTCAGACAACATGTCGTGATTGTTGGGGTCATTGAGCCTCTTGGGAATATCAGGATGAAGCCCAAGTGCTCTCTGGATCAACAGTTTAGTGTATCTGACATATGGAATTTTTGAGCCAAGCTTTTTGAGAAATGAAATCATGTCATCCCATATCAGAGCTTCCAGTTCGATGTGCTTCATATTGATTAATGACCAAAAGATTTGCAGTTCCATGAGCTTGGGATGCTCGTAGCCACTATCACGACCATAGATAGATTTGGTGATGATGATGTAGAGAGTTCTCCACGGTTGAGGAATGTTCTTAAGTTCCACATGAGAATGCTTAGAGATAGTTCCTGAAGCTTCATCATAGCCAATATCAATCAAGAATTGTAAAATTGTCTCTTCAGCAGGTGTGGCATAGAAGTCGGTTGGCTCGATGTCAGGGATGAGAAGAACAGCCCGTAAGTCTGTATGTGTGATGGTGACCTGTTTGTGATTGAGCATCACTGTCACCGCACTTTGACCTTTGACCCTTTGCATTGAATTCCAAAACTGGTGAATGTAGATCTCCGATATTGTAGTAGAATGTGAGAGCATATTCTGGTAAGGATGATTCTTTAGAATATCCACAACAATCAAACAGGAAGATTCTGAACTGGTGAGGGTTTCAAAGTCAACCCGAAGGTTGTTCTTTCCAATCTTCCTCGGATAGCCATTAGGGAAGATATCGGCCATTGTGAGAACATCTGGTGCATCCAAATTCATTTGAGCAGCCATGTCGTTATCTAAAATAACATTAGCCAAAAGAACCAACATATCGAAAGACATTATGTTAGTCAACAGAAGGTTTTATTGTCAAATTATTGAATGTATAATGTCAATGATTGTTACGAGTCCAAAGTCACTTGTTTGTCCAATAGTCCAATGACGTCGTGATAAGTTTCGTGAGTTAGTTAACTTTAAGTTTTAAAGTTTATGTTATCACTTATTTAACACAACATATTAAACGTTTAAGCTTTTTAGTGACATTTTTGGTTTTGTGACGTTATGATTTATTTATTTACAAGTTTGCACGCGTAACAATTCATAATGAAGGTTTGATCAAGGCTTATGCGTAGAAACGGTAGGTTATGCGTAAATTGGATAAATATACGCGTAGACGCAAGCTTATGCGTAGGATCCTTACTTACGCGTAAGAAATGTTACGCGTAGGAAAAGGGGACCTTATGCGTAAAGCTTACGCGTAGGCGAATATAAAACCTTATGCGTAAGGCTTACTCGTAAGAGTAGACCTTATGCGTAGAGGTCACTGTTTGCGCATATCCTTCACAGGATACGCGTAGTCCCTTTGTAGAACCTTACGCGTAACGCTACGCGTAAGATTACTCTTACGCATAACTTGCTACGCGTAAGGTGATCCTTATGCGTAGATTTTCAATAACCTTGATTCTGAGTTTTACGAGTAGCAAGCCTGAAATAACATCATAACATCACTATTAGCATTAATATTCATTCAAAAACAGATCATGGCATGAAGCTCATCAAACAGTTTACGCGTAAGATTACTTATGCGTAGCTTAAAACCCTAAAGTTCAATAGTTGCGCGTATGAAATCTAGCCTTAGGATTTGTACCATAGTGTTTCTGGGAGGTCTAAGAAGCATATAGAGTATGTTTATCCAAGTTTTAAAATCAAATATGTCAAGAATCAAAAGTACCCAAACCATATGAACATAAACCCTAATTTTCAAATTATGAATCATTAGTGTTTCTGAGTAGTTTCTGGGCTTAGATATGATTAATTCTACTTGAAAACAACCTTATACAACTATCTTTATCACCAAAAACGTTCACATATGAAAACACCCAAAACCACGCATAAACCCTAATTTTCAAAATCCATCAATTCATGTATTTGGGTGCATTTTGAGGATAGAAAAGATATCATTGAAGTTATTAAAACGTTTTGACACAATCTTTTTAACCACAAACACATAAACAAGATTATGTGTTCATACGCATAGAACACAAAATCGTCCATATGTTAATATCTAACCGTTGGTTTCGCATGAAATTCAAAACCATTGTTTAAAAACTTGTTAAGAACATAAAACCACTTACAAATTGAAGATCAGATAACCGGATTTGAAGAATGAATTTTTTGCGTAGGATTTGTTTGATTAGTGTAATAAATGTGAAGAGAAAGGTTAGGTGGGGAGTTTTATTAAAATAACTTTAAGCTTTTGGCAGTTTTAGTCCCTCCACCTTTTCCATTTTCATCCAAAGCCTTTTAACTTCCATTTTGGTTACCAAACGAAGAATATTAGGAAATAACTTTGACGACACTCCCCCTCGACTTAAAAAATAATGAAAGGTTATAAATTTTAGTTCGAGGAGTGTCATAAACCAGAAATGTGACCACCGTTATAAAAGAAAAAACCAGGATAGGGTAACATGCAAGTACACGGTTATTTTGAAACAGTTAAGAATTTATTTTCTCCCCCTCAACACTTGATCGAAAAAATACTAAATTTTTAAAGATTTGAGTGTTGATGAAAGAAATGTATTTGCCATGTTTGAAGAAATATAGATAGAAGAATATTTTTGTTGTTTTATCAGGTTTTATATTTTTGTATTTTGTTTTTGAAAAATTATTTACAAAAGAGATTTTGATGTTTGACAGGTTTTTAAGACTGTTTTAAGAGATCATCTAGTTCCTCTTAAGTCAAACACCTCATACCAATCCGGTGGACCAACTCATTAAAACTAGCGGGAGGCAAGGCTTTGGTGAGTAGATCTGCCAATTGGTATTCTGTACCCACGAAGTATAATTCAACTGTAACCTGTTCTACATGATCCTTGATGAAATGATAGCGAAGATCAATGTGCTTTGATTTCGAGTGCTAAACTGAGTTGCACGAGATCGCAATGGCACTCCGATTGTCGCAGTACATCGGTTTTCTGTCAAATACGTAACCATAGTCTTTGAGTTGTGTTCTCATCCAGATGACTTGAGCACAACACGCCAACATGGCTACATATTCTGCTTCGGTTGACGACAGCGATGTACAATCCTGCTTCTTCGATTGCCAGGACACCAGTTTATCACCAAGAAATTATAGTGCTCCTGAAGTACTTTTCCGTGAATCTAAGCATCCTGCGTGGTCAGCGTCTGAAAAGGCGATTAGTTCAAAACCAGAATCCTTCGGATACCAGATCCCCAAGTTAATGGTTCCGTTGATGTATCAGAGGATTCTTTTGGCCTCAGAGAGGTGGGTTTCAGTTGGTCTTGACTGATAACGGGAGCAGAGATAAACGGCAAAGACAATGTCAGGTCGGCTAGCTGTTAGATACATGAGGGACCCAATAATACTTCGGTATTTGGTAGGGTCCACTAATTTCCCATGTAAATCAGCATCTAGCTTCTTGGTATGAGTCATTGGTGTGGCATAAATGTCACAGGTTTTCATTCCAAATTTGTTTAAAAATTCAAGGGCATATTTGGACTGACTCAAGAAAATACCATGGGGTGATTGATGAACTTGCAATCCTAGAAAGAACGTAAGTTCACCCATCATGGACATTTCAAAAATTTTCTTCATTAGTTTTGCAAAAGCGATTGAATACTTTTTATGTGTAGACCCAAAAATGATGTCATCCACGTAAATTTGAACAATTAAGATATGTGCCCCGTGATATTGTATAAAAAGAGTAGGGTCGACCGAACCTTTGGTGAAATTGTTAGCGATGAGGAAAGATGATAGCTTATCGTACCATGCCCGAGGAGCTTGTTTGAGACCATAAAGAGCTTTGTTCAGTTTGTAGACATGGTTCGGGAACTCGGGATCAACGAATCCTTCTGGTTGGCTGACATAAACCGTTTCTTTAAGTTGTCCGTTGAGAAACGCAGTTTTGACATCCATCTGAAAGACCGTCATATTCATATGAGCCGCGAACGCGAGAAATATCCGAACAGCCTCAAGACGAGCAACCGGAGCAAAAGATTCTTCAAAGTCTATTCCCTCTTCCTGACGATAACCCTTAGCAACTAGACGTGAATTGTTTCGGATTACGTTCCCTTCAGCATCCAATTTGTTTTTCCAAATCCATTTGAGACCAATGACGTAGACCCCTATTGGTCGTTCAACCAGTTCCCATACTTCAAGACATTTGAATTGGTTGAGTTCTTCTTGCATGGATTCAATCCAGTTGTCTTTTGTCATTGCGTCTTTAATGTTTTTAGGCTCAGATTGGCGGATAGTGTGTGCATAAATGCAATGTTCACCATCTGTGAGAAGACGTTGTCTCGTAACGACTGGTTGATTCGGGTTGCCAATAATATTAGCCAGAGGATGGTCTTTTGTCCATCGATGTGTAGAGGGTTGATGTTGGTATAAATTGTGCAGATTCTGAGGATTCAAATGGTTTGTTGATGATTCCGCGACATCAGGTGCGGTAGTGTCATTAGCAAACGGGTTAAAGAACGCATTTGGATCAAAATCTGCAGGTGGGGGTACTTCATTAAGAATATCATCAGCTGGATCATCATTGTTGGAAGTGGTTTGTTCAACTGTTGTGGTGGAGTCAACTGGTGGTGCTTCGTCAACAGTAGTTGTTGTAGTAGGTGTATCAGGTATAAGAGTAGTATCAGGTTGAGCAGCGGAAACAACGGATACACCTGAAGCACGTTCATCAATATCGTCACTGAATAGAGGAGCAAATAACCTTTCCATTTATTGACGAGTGAGCTGGGGGCTTTGTTCAGCTGATGATGGGTTTTGAGGGAAGTTTAAGCGGTTGTGACCGGGTTCCAAGCTGTTATACTCAGAAGCTATTTCCGTAAGTTCATCAAAATGAGCATGAATCGTTTCCATAACCTGCTTTGTACGACGATTCCAGATCCGATAACCTTTAGAATTCTCACAATATCCAATAAAGACGCCAATGTCAGCTTTGGCTTTGAGCTTTCCAAAATCATCACGATCATTATTCGGATAGCATAGGGATCCAAATACATGAAAGTGTTTGAGATTTGGTTTATGGTTGTGGAGAAGCTCAAAAGGTGTTTTGTTGTGGCGTTTAGTAATCATAGAACGGTTTTGAGTATAGCATGCAGTAGATACAGCTTCTGCCCATAAGTAATCTGGAAGTTTAGCATTGATTAACTTTGTTTTTGCAGCTTCTACTAACGTTCGGTTTCGTCTTTCAACAACTCCGTTTTGTTCTGGTGTTCGTGCAATAGATGTCTGATGCTCAATTCCTACTTTCTCATAAAATTCACGAAGGGTTTGGTTAACAAATTCAGTTCCTTTGTCTGTTCTGATTTGGCGGACGGTGTTCCGGAGCTGAACTTGAATTTTCGTGAGAAAGGTGATGATCATTTGTGGAGCTTGGTCTTTGCTTTGAAGAAAGTAGACCCAAGTCCATCGTGAATAGCCATCAACAATTACTAAGATGTAGCATTTGCCATTGATCGTTTGCACGCGCATCGGGCCACACAAATCCATGTGAAGAAGATGAAGCACATGCTGAGAGCTGTGTTCCACCTTTGAAGGAAAATGAGCACGAGTGCTTTTCCCTTGTTCACAAGCTGAGCAAAGGTGATCTTTAGAATACCGGAATCGTGGGAGACCTTCAGCTAGTTTGTGTCAAGCAAGATTGGTTATAGTTTGGAAGTTTAAATGTGAGAGACGACGGTGCCATAGCCAGGATTTTGTTGATGTTGCCTTTGAAAGTAAGCAGATGGGAGATGAAGCAACCATGTCTTGCATAGAGATAGTATAAAGACTTGAGTTACGCGAGCCAGACATAAGGTCGTTTCCTTGTAGATCACGAATGAAACAAGATTTCTCCCTGAAAGCAACCTCCAAATCTCCATCACAGAACTGACCTACAGAAAACAGATTGTGACCGAGGCCTTCCACATAATAAACCCTGCTAATTTCGATGTTCCCGTTGATATAGTCTCCGTAGCCCATGATAGCTGCGAAGTGATCATTCCCGAATCTGACAGTGCCAATGAACTTTGCAATAAAGTTTGATAACAGTTTGAGATTGCCTGTCATGTGTCGGGAACATCCGCTATCAACAATCCAGAGAATGATCTGTATCACCTGCATTACACACAGACGACACAGATGGAATAGAAGTAGATGTGGAACCCAAAATGTTAGAGGGTTCCGGAGCAGTTATAGTAGACATACACACATCAATAACTTTAGGCATCCATTTAAATCCTAGTGTGTTATATATCCATTTCTGCCATCTCCAACTAGTATTTGCCTTAGTCTTAGTGAAAGCACTAGGTGGTACTACATTCTTAGGAGGTGAAACTGGAGCTACAGGGACAACAATGCGTTTCCTAGAATCTAAAGAGGGCGGTTTACCAAGCACAGACTTAGAAAGATTAGTGGGCCTAGAGGTATTCCGGTTCTTAGGATTCCGTAAATGAGAGATGATAGCTTTAGCAACACATTTGTCATGACAATCAGAATTCATACTTTTACGACATATAACATAAGGTGCATCAGACTGAATATCAAAAGTACTTAAAGGTTTAGCATTCGTTACATCACTATTTCTATTACATTTGCCAGACGCAATATCTATAGTGGAAGCCACGTGAGTCTTATTCATAGTCCTAGCGTGTTCTTCTACTTTAGCATTCCTTATTGATCTTTTCTTAGGTCGCAACTTCCTATTCTTCGATGTAGTGCTCCTAAGCTGTGAAGTGCGGACGTTTGGAAAAGAGGCAACTATTCCTGTTTCAGTAGAAGGAAGCACGTTAGCAACTTGTGTTTTGGCAGTAGGCATTTTGGGTTCACGTTTACTAAGTGTTACAGGTGCTAATCTCTTAATGATGGTTGGCGAAAGTTGTTCATACTTTCCTAACATTTCTCTTAACTTAGAGATAGTGTGAATCAAATCTTGATTTTCAGAACGAATATTACCAGCAAAATTCATTACTTCTCTAGTGTGTGCAAGATAATGATGAAGTTCGTTTGATGCATCATCACGAGTCTTTTGAAGTAAATCATATATGACACCATATTCCTGTTTAACTTTTACAAGTTCTTGTTCATATTTTGAGATTTGACATTTCAAAGACACGTTTTGATCATCCAGTTGCTCAAATTTAGGATCAGAAGATTTTGCACGCAACTGAGCGATTTTGTTTTGAAAAACAAGTTGTTGATCGTGACAGTCTTTTTGACACCATTGAAGACGACGTTTTGCATATGAAAGCTCGTTAGTCAGTCGTTCATTTTCAGCTTTTAATGACTCGATCTGATGCACATTATTAGTATTCTCAACAGTTAACACAGAGTCAACAGTATCAGCAGAGATATATTCAGATGCATATGGCACAAAATTCAATAACACAATATTATGGATATCAACACAGATAACATCATTCAAGAGTCGATCAACATCTTTTCTCAACATTTTCTTTTTACGTTTAGTATTAGAAATAGATGTTTCTGTTTTATCGAAAATGACCTTCATCACTCCAAGTTCCTTATGAAAGTCCCGTTCCCAAGACAATGCATAATTTTTCAAATTTTTAACATTTGATAAAAGATTTTTCTGAAAAACGTCACTTTGTTCTCGCGCCAGAGGCGATTGAAAATGTTGAACTTTGATTTCAGAATGATATTCTATCTCATGTTGTAAAGTTTTGAGGTCAGCCATGAAAATGTCAAAATATCTATGAATTTTGCGATTTTCAAGTTTTGAGTTCACTTCACGGATGGAAGGTAAAGGACCATAAATTTGTGCATAATCTGGTTGGGGATTAACATTAGAAGACTCAGACGTTTTTATGATAACCCTTGGTGTGTTAGAAGAATCCGTTGGTGTGACGAAAGTGACCGGTTTTGAGTAATTAAAAGGTTTGTTGTAAACAACAGTTTCTAATTTTGATCGACTCTCGTCTTCAGCATCTAATTCCTCTTGACGATGATATTCAACAACACTCATAACAGAATTATCAATTTTATATTCTGCTCTGGAAACTTCAGGATTTGGTTTGAATGCTTTGGTTGAAAGCTTAGGTTTGTAATCAGCAAGATTCGGTCCATATCCATTTGGATTGGGTTTTAAAGTAAACTTTTCAATAGCAGTTACTGACTCACCATGTTTGTAAACAACAGTTTTAAACTCTTTAAGTTTGTGTTGCGAGCCAATAATTTCTTCAAGATGATTATCTATTCGTTTCGTTGAATGCTTTTTGTATGCAGAGAACTGTTTTTGACAAGTTAACAACTCAGCCTTAGCTTTTTGATTTTCCAAGGTGAGAGCGTTAATTTGCTTTTTATGTTCATGTTTCAGTTGTTCTATTTCAGACAACAAAGCATTCTTCGAAGCGGCTAGATCACGCATCTGTCTCTCTAAATATTTTTCGTTTTGATGAGATTTAGCAAAAGCGGCTTCAAAACCTTTTTCACGGTTTTCTTGAGTTTTGAAAAAGTTGAGTTGCATTTTTAAACATTCAAAATCCTTGGTTAACAGTGCATTTTTACTTTTTAAGTCCTGATTTAATGCACAACATTCTTCAATTTGGGATTGCTGGTCTTTAAGTAAAAGAGCAAGATCTAGATGAGGCAAAAGTTCGGCTTGTTCAACGGGAGTCACAACATGATCATTATTTAGATCCTCAAGTATAACCACGGAGTCAATTTGATTATCAAAGGAAACCATAAGGTCATCTTGATCGTCAAATGTAACTACGGGGTCTAATTGAAAATCGTCGGAATGAGATGTAGATGACTCATTTTGAACATTCTGAGCCTTGCCGAATTCAGATGTTGGCGGAGATATTAGATCAGAGATAAATATGGTTTGTTCGGGTACCTGAGACAAGCCATCAGTGTCATACACTGGGCCTGTGTCACTCATGTGTAACTCATGCATATTAGCCATCAACATAACAGCTGCATTGGCCTGCAAGTCCTCCATATCATCATCTGAGTCTGCATCTGCCATAAAACTATGTTCTTTGTCTGTGAGAGTTCCACCAGCTTCATCTTTAAGAGCCAAAAGAAGAGCCTCTTTGTGATAAGCACTGCCCCTAGTCCTTGGATTTGGGCATGCATTAGCCAGGTGTCCCTTCTCATTGCAGTTGTAGCATCGAAGACCATTCAACCCATTCTGAGCATTTCCCTGTTCCACCACTTAAGCTCTGTTGTTATTCCTACCCATAGCATTAAACCCTTGACCACCGCTCATCTGACGACCATAACCACGATTCTGAACTTCAACTCGTCCATTGTTCACAACAGCCTGATTTCGTGTGTTGGATGAGGAACGAATACGATTATTGGTTTTTTTTGGTATAACGGCTAAAAGCATTAGCAATCATAACAAATCCTTGTTGCAATGCTTCGAACGGATCGAATTCCTCATTAGCTTCACTGACAAATGCTTGAGCATTGTTGTTGTTGTATGAAACTAATTGATTATGTTGAGATTGTTGTGATTGATCATTTGGTGTGATAGTGGCAGTTGGTTGAGTTGCTTGTTGAGGAGGATAATTGTTTTGAGCATACAAGGCAAGTTGTTGATTTTCCGGATGTGCAGGTGAAGCAATTTGAGCACGGAGAATCCTTTCCCTATCAACTTCCTTTTCATGAGGCTTCAAATAATCGTACAACAATCCTTATGTAGAATGATGCATGTTCCTCGCTTAACGGAGAAAAATGACATACTTCTCCCATTCAGGACCAAGACTACTCAGGAACTTAGTATTAACTGCAATTCTTGGCATGATGATGTTGTGTTTATCCAAATCATTGATGATGTCTGAGAATCGATGATGATAAGACACTAGTGTCTCTCCAGGTTCAATCAAGAAGTGTTCATAAGCCAAGTAAATTTTGGATTCCATATCCTCCTGATTGAGTGCAGATCCTTCCATAAGTAGATGAATGTGTTCCCACATTGCCTTTGCAGTCTTTTGAGCATCAACACTTCGAAGAATTGGGTTTGGTAATCCTAAAAGGATATATTGCATTGCATGCTCATCAGCTTCATAGTGTAGAAGTTCTTCTGTATTCAGGTCTGCAACAGTAGCAATGTTTGATTGTTCATCCCTTGGTGGATTAGCATTTGGATCTCCGGGTACAATAACAGTAGGCATCTGAAATGGACCTTCCAAGATAACCTTCTTTAAGAACTTTCCATGTGGCTTCTTCAGATCACAAAACCTAAAGAACCTAATTACCCATTGATCGTAGTTTCCTGGAGTGAGCATTGGAGGTCTATCAAGTGATCCAGCCTCATGAATTGATTGTTGGCTGCTTAAAGCTTCACACATCTTTGCAAACCAAGTGGGTTCCTTCATTGTGTTCCTCGATGGATGTTGATTGAAATCGTTTGTGTAGGGTTGAACTTGAAGACTTGGTGGTGTTTGAATCATTTGCGGTGGAGGAATTGCTCCAAGTTATGGAGTATGTTGTTGATTAAATTGTTGTTGATAAATTGCTTGTTGTTGATTCCATTGTTGATGTTGTGGACTTAGTTGTTGTTGTCGTTGAGAATAAGTGTAAGGGAAATAGTTAGAGTATGGTGGTTGTGACATGTTGAAAACTTGTGTTGGTCAAATGGATCTTTGTAGTCGAATGAACCTTTGTTGATGAAGAATCCTTAGGCGTAGAAATCACAATAAACCAAGTAACACTTATGCGTAAAAACACCAAAGTTACGCGTAACAAGAAGAGTTACGCGTAGATTTAGCTTACGCGTAAGTAGGGAAAAGACACTAAAGTTATGCGTAGACACAAAGTTAGGCGTAGAAACTTAGGCGTAGGATTACCTTATGCGTAAGACTAGGCTTAGGCGTAAGATGAATCTTATGCGTAGGATTTTCTACGCGTAAGCTTATGCTTATGCATAAGTTTAGGGTTTTGCCCAAATGATCTTTTACACTATCACAGTGCAAAAGATATCCAAAGTCGACGTATTTTCAGGCTTATCCAAGCAAGAAAACACGGAGTAAACCACGAAACTGAAGATCAAACCACGGATAAAGTTACGCGTAGAACTAGGGTTTTGATACGCATAGCTTTACTCGTAAAAAATGATTTTGCCCAAAGATGTTTCTAAACCAGATTTTTATGATGAGATAGCTTCAATATCACCAAAAGAACACAAAAGTGTGAAACTTGATGAACCAAAACTTCTAAAACTGTTACGCGTATGATGAAACCCTCGTACAAAAACTTGTTAAAAAACGATGATCCACGCATAAAGTTTGAAACTTTTGCCAAAAACAGTTATTTTAACACCTTAAAACATTGAAAGTACAAGAATCTTGGATTAAAAAGTGTAAAAAACATGTTTTTAAGCGAACCAAAGTATCTCGTTAGCTTTACGCGTAGGACCAAAAACCCACTTCAAAAGCAATAACGACTCACCCAACTAGTAGGCGATTGATACCACTGTTAGGTCACTAGTTTTACAACACAAGCATCAATAGAAGAAATAGAGAGGAGAAGAGATTGGTTGAACACGTTAAACACACACACACACGTTAAAAGTAGCACGGTTAGGCGTAGAGTGAAAGAGAGTGAATAAAATGAACAACCAACCCTCAAGTGAGGGTTATTACATAGTATTTATAGGAGGGAAGCTAGGGCAACACTCCTAGTCCCTTCCTTTCTCCTATGGGCTTGGGCCTATGCTCATGGGCCTTCTACATAAGCTTAAGGCTAATAACAAACATAAAGGCCATAATTAAGCTAACTATTACATATGAATCACTAACACTTGATTTAGGTTTAGGAGTGATTCCAACAAGAGACACGACATAAAGTTTGGAAATCTATCCTTTGAAGATTGGTACAAGGTGAGATTTGGAGACTTGAACATCAATACAGGATTAATGAAACAGCTAAAATGCGATTACAATGAATATCACCTTATTGATAAATTGACCAATGATGAAAGATCAAACATAAATGCCATGATTGATGACAATCCCATAATTGAAGACGACGACTACGGGAAGTCATGTCTATCATTCAACGAGTGGCTCTCGCAAACATTTGGTACATGTAGCATCGGCAACACAGTTAGAAAAAGAATTTTTGTCGAATGGATGAATGACTTCCGCCAAGTAACGGAGGAAGTTGGCCTTATTCGTAGGCCACCGTAAAAGCCCCAAGGCTTTGAGTCTAACTTAAATACTTGTAAATAAAGAAAATTACTCTTTCGGTAGACAACCCGAATTATCCCTTTCATTTTTTTTATTTCCATTTCTATTGGGTTTTGTGTTTTTAACCATTTTTACAGAAAATCGAAGAAAGTTGTTGCAGCATGCTGAACGGGGACATGATCTGTCCATAGTTACGGCATAACTCAATATTATAGTTACGTCGTAATACACCTTTTGTAGTAGTTCTTACTAGAGCATTACCAATTACGGTGTAATCTCATGCAATGGTTACGCCGTAGCTGCACTCTAGTAGCGTCTGCCAGGTTTTGCAATAATTATGGCGTAACTCCTTCTATGAGTTATGACTTAACTATCCTCTGTATTAATTCTTTCTTTTTAAACACAATAGCCTTGTATTAGTTTTTAAATGAACTTTGTGGGTATGTTCCTTGTAAGCCCTCACGAGACTACACTCGTCCACTTGGGATACCAAGTGGTTTAAAAGGCTTGTTGCATACGCTAAATGCAACCGTGATTCCTACGAAAGTGAGTTAGGTTTGTTTTCATTTTTATTTTTCTTTTTTTTTAGAATTATGCTTGTTGGTAGTGTGACTTAAGGGATTGAAGTTTGCTCGTGGATGCTTATGCGAAGGCACAATTCTTTTCATGGGCCTTCTTTCTCTTTGAAGCAAATTTCAGGGAATTTCTCGCTCTAATTCTACTTTTCTCTTCACCTTTATTTAACGTTTAGTACAAAAGGGACTTTGTACATTTCAAGTGGGGGGGACAGGAGTAGAATTATCTCTTGAACTTTATTTTGCCCTCGTTTTCTAGTTTATTTTGAAAAATTATGCCATTTTTAAAATTTTGACATGTTTTTATTAACCTAACTAGATTAGACCTTAGCCGATCACATTATAACCCTTGGTATTATATGGTGAGATTAGCCTTATCCGTTTCCATTTATTTACCCCAAATCCACCAAATTATGAGTGTGTCGGTAGCTTGTAAACTTTAGAACTTGGCCTTTATATCATTTCGAGACCATGGACGAGGTATGTTGAGTTAGCTTAATATATTTGGAATTTTTAGTTTAAGAAGGCAATATTATAGGATTATCACCCAAAAAGCCTATCCTTATGTATATATCGATTAGTTACCTCAACTTCTCGACCCCCATGTTAAACCCTTTTGTTGCACTCACTTTTAGTGCAAGATACACTTGGATACACCCATCTGATCCATTCCTTTCATTTTGTTCACCCAACATATTATTTCGTTACACCCATACACCTTAGCCTACCCTGTAGTCTTTATTTGTAATTGGGAAGTCATTGTTTGCCTAAGTTCAAGGTTCAAATGGAAAGGTTCAGGAATCACGCTTTCATCGACGACATATTCTTAAAGATCATTGAAGACCCCGCAAATTCTCATATTGTTCATCTTAAGTGGGGGGATGTTATGTTTAGTTGTTATGTGTGGGAAAAAAGAGAATGAAGTGATTCGAAAAAAAAATAGTTATAGTTATTTGTTGTAAAGTGCGAAGTTATAAGCACTATGTTTATGAGCTCATTGTTGATTTAGTATCGAGGAGGCCACCTCAGTCACATTAGAAGAATGGAGTTGGTAATTGCGGCAACAGTTGAAGAAAAGGTAATGTGCCGATCATGACGTCTTCTAATGGCACATCTACCTGTATACCATGATCCGGTTTCTTAACTTCGAAATTTAAACTTTGGATGAACGGTAAGCAGTGATGACTTAGTTATAGATTTAGACTATTTGCTTGATTTTATTTTACACCAATTTTATCCCATGTCTTATCCTACCCTTTAGTCATGAAGCGTGTCTAGGTGATACAGCGAGCAATATTTGGTGTCTTGGCCATGGATTTGGTCATGTATTATTGATTTTGTCCACTTCGCCGTGACATGTTAGTAATGACGACTCACCCTTAACCTTTGTCGTGTCTAACCATATTGCCTTCAAGAATTGTTTAGTCCTTAACTATAGTGGTGGAGATTTGTATAACCGTCAAAATTATGATATAATACATGCTATGACTATGCGTTTAGTGATCACCCCGAAATTGACACTTAGAATACTTGAGAGATTTGAGTGTTTTGTTCCCATTTCGTGAGGTGTTTGGCTTTGTTTTATTCTAGCATAAGGGATTTGTAAACATATATTTTCCAGGTAATGGGAGATATCTTTTTAGGAATCTATCTAATAAGGTCTACTTGAGGGCAAGTAGAGTTCAAGTGGGGGGACATTTGATAACATCAAATAGTCCTGAGTATTACGTGTCAATTTCTCCCAATAATGCACGTATTTTATATCATTTATATGTATTTACGCTTGTTTTCCTCTATATTTCACTTTCAGGTAAATTACAAGAATTGGAGCTAATGAGACACGGATTTGGAGATTTTATTGAAGATATATGCTAGTATGCCTATTTTGAAGTAATTACGGTGTAACTCTTGTCTCACATTATGCTGTAACAAAAGCGTAGCTCAGAAGACCAACTTAACTGAAGATTACGGAGTAAATCCATCCTAGGATTACGCCGTAACTAATTAGGTCAAATGATGTTCTACGCCACTTCAAGCTACGCCGTAACCCTTTCCAAAAATACGGCGTAATAATGATTTATTGAAGATACGGTGTAACTCATTCCATGTGTTATGCCGTAACCAGCTTTTCTAGAGCAATTTACGAAGATATTGATGTTACGGCGTAACTCTCATCTTAAGTTACGCCGTAACTAGATTTGGCCTATAAATACCAGCCCTAAATTCTGCATTTCACATCATTCACTCCACAAACAAAAGCAGAGAACGTGGGTAGGAGGCTGAAGGCAGATCTTGAGGAGCATACGGAGCCATCTCCAAGGGAGAAATCACTCCCTAACGACTAGCATTAGCAATTTATCATTTCTTTTACTTTTAATTCATGTATTTCATTATGTCAAACATTGAATCTATTGTTTTAGTTAATGCGAGCGGCTAATCACCTCTGGTGCTAACCTAGTTATGATTCCTTAGTTTTTTTGTTTATATTTACATTGCTTTCGTATAATTGTTTCTAGCGTATGCATGCATAGTTTGTTGGTAGTTACCCTTGTTTCGGTAGTTTTGAATGGCGGCAGTGTCTAGTTGATTAGGAGATATGACCAAATTACCATAAGTAGGTAGACTGAGTGGGATGGGTAAGAATTGACCAACTGACGACCCTTCTTCGCTTGTGCGATTTGACCAACTGATCACCTACCGTTTGGATGAACTTAATAAGTTAGGGATGAGTGTTTAAGATGCTAGCGCCCGGGCACTCATTGTTATGAAATCTTGCATGTAGAGGAACTTAATGACTTGGCTTAGGGGACTAAAAACAACCGGACTTTCAAGGGTAGTAGCTTGATCTCCGGTGGAAACCTTTGCTGATAGGTTAGGACGAACTGACCAAATGTTGTCCTAGTGACCTAAACCCACACTTGAAGTAATTTGAAGTAATTAAACGTGAACTTAACATGATAGTACGAGTAACTAGGTTAGCACACTTCTCCTCTATTGATCACAACCCTCGCCTTTATTTGCTTTCTTGCAATTCTTGCTTTAGTAGATAATTAATCATTTTAATCTTAAAACCAATTAAAATATGTGACACCTATAATTAATTAGAATACGCTCACATAGCTCTTAGGACGACCTCGGTTTTACAGAATACTACACTACACACGATCGGGTACACTGCCTGTTAGTGCATTAGGGTAGACCATAGGTATAACGAGACACTTATAAATATTAAAACCTGGTCAGTAAAACCTGCACCAACTATCATCTCGATCCATCTTTTATCTTTTATCATTTTTTGTTGTTTAAGTCAAAAAAGTGTCAAGAAAAATACCAAAAAAAAAAATTAGTTTAGTTAGTCGAGTCTTGGCTTAGCAACGCCTTGTTTTATATGTAATTAGCTTAGATTTTTGACTTGCCACCAGTAAATTCCCCATATCCAACAAACCCGTGTTTTTCCATACCATTACACCTAACATTATAATCCTTTAAAATCCCTCTTCGATAGTTTATCTTAGGTGCTTAAGCCAAAGCGGTGAAGGTTTGATCTAATCTCAAACCTATGTTAATCTATGTGCTATGACAGGTAGAGAGTGTTATTTCCATTTCCATACATGTTATATTCATTCTACACCCGAGAGATGAGAGAATCCAAACACTATATGTGAGGTGCTAGTGTATAATTTCCGTGCTTGTTATGACTATTGTAGTGCTTATATTTGTTGTAAACTATTTTAAACCAATGTTAAATGACCTCTAACTTATAAATTTATTAAATAAAAGAAAATTTGGTTGAGTATACGAAAATCACAAGTGTAGGGATATTTGATAAGGATTTAAAACGTAAGTTTTTAAGGGGTCATTTAGGCATTAAACTAAGGTGTTTATGATCAAATATGCTTAATTTCGTTCCTTTTCACTTTTTAGGTATTTTGGAAGAAAAAAACTGGAAATCATACATATTTGGATGAAAATATATGAAAATATGAAGAAAACAACTAGCTCATGAAAATTCTAGAAAAAGGCACCAGACGGCGTCACAACCTACAAGGTGACGCCGTCTGTCACACCCCCAAATTACCTGTTTTGCAGCGGAATGGAATTCCTGGGGGATGACTGTCATAGCATCACAATCACAGTTATATTGAACGACCTAAAGTGTCGTTTGAAAAGAACATCGTTTGATATATTAAAAACATTCAAAGTTACAAAGATAGGTCCCAAATAATAATCAACATGTGCGGAAAATAAGTTTGGTACAAGTCAAACGATGTTTTAAAAATGTATAAATCCATGTGTGACGCGTCGTCACCGCGACTCTATGATAAGTCCTCATGCATGCCATGAAGTGAATGCCTTAGTTACCTGAAAATACATTGCTAAAAGTGTCAACACAAAGATTGAGTGAGTTCATAGAGTTCATGTAAAACGTTTTATACGACTACCACAAGTATAGGCCATGTATGACAAATATGCCACATAAAAATGTTACAATTGCTATAAGCACATGACACCGAAGCTAGACTTATCATGATGTTCACCCCAACAGAGTGTTTTGCCAAACAACTCAAATAATGATATTAAATGAAATGCATCCGTTTAACCAGTTGGAATCCGCCAACCCGGATGGAGGAGTCACCCTCGATAGATCTATCCACTCACCCTCGCTTACCCAGTAATTAACGGTTCATGATTTCTGATATGGGGACATTCAATTGGCAATGAAGTAACTTAAGCAATGTAATGAATTTGAATATACTTGGGCTCGTAATAAAATGATGTGCAATGTATTCTCCCCCGTAGGTTTGAAATAAAGTAAAAAACTTGAATAAATCGGGGCTATGAAAACTCACCTGGTGCAATGTTTATGATGATAAAATGGCAATACTGAAATAAGGCGCAACCTCTGACCGTGACCTATTATGAATGATATGTTCTAATGTAAATCATGAAACAATGTCGTGCATGCAAACTCATATGAAATCCATACCACTTGTACATTTGAAAATAATGTTTATCGTCAAAATATATGTTTATGACATCTCGTCGTATTACAAAATACTTTACAAGTATTTACGTTGAAATGATGTCCTACGATAGTCATTTGGTGATTTATTATGAAATTATAACTTTTTGTCGTAAAATAATGTCATTTGACAATTCATGAAAGTGACTAAATAGCCTCGAAAAGCTAGTCGTAAAATAGTGAATATCGAGTGTTAGAAAACAAACTCAACGGTTTTGGAAAGCTTGTAGCATTATCTAAAAGTTTTAGCGTTTAAGTTTTTATCATAGAGGTCTCGATCATGGAGAAAAATATAGGTAAAGTATGGTACTTGTATCCAAAATATTGTTTAAAAGTGGTTTTCGGCAAAGTTTGAGTGACCGTATTTTACTCGTTACAATTCCGTTTGACGAACGGTTGGACATTTTGGAAAATAGGC
The DNA here is from genome assembly GCA_019973895.1 of Chrysanthemum seticuspe. Lineage (NCBI taxonomy): Eukaryota > Viridiplantae > Streptophyta > Magnoliopsida > Asterales > Asteraceae > Chrysanthemum > Chrysanthemum seticuspe. The sequence continues at coordinate 161,496,320 of BPTQ01000005.1, read as the reverse complement.
TAGGTGAACTTACTTTTACTAGAAGACATCATTTTATAAAAAGTATTCCATCGATGTTAAAAATGACCCACAACATGGTCATTCACGGCCGTAATGTTTGTCTAATAGAAATATATTAGTTTTGCTTATATAATATAGTTACGGCAACTTTATTTAAACGCGTATAATTTAATCGTTTCAAGTCCGTTTTCTACGTTTTATATGTCCTTAGCTTCGTATTAAAGTATACTAATATATTTTTGATTAGTCGACACATTTTATAGCGCTTAAGACTCACTTTTGACTCGTAAAACGTTAAAATAATATGCTGAATTTTCTGAATTTATAGTTTTCGTCGTCAAACTTAAAAATAGCATAACTTCTTCGTTATAACTCCGTTTTAATCCGTTCAAGCGACCACGGTTTCGTTTTAAAGTATATTTTCTGAATATCTAGCCCAAAATATTTTACAAACTGTCGAATTTTCCAGATTTCACATATATGGTAAGACCCTTATTTATAGTTGTCGAAAATGATTTTTCTCGCGTAATACTTGTTTCAATCATTTCAAACTAACTCCAAAGCTATTCTAAACCTACCATACACCTTCTTAGGGTGTCATGGGTTCCTAGACATCATCAAACATGATATGTTTCAAGGGATAATTTATAGGATGATTATATTTCATAATAAGTAATAAAAACATTAAAAGTGGTATAAATTCATATGTAACATGCATGTTTTCTTGCAAAAATTATGAAATAACATAATGATAAATATGAAAGAGTTATGAAGATCATGAAATGCTTACTTGAATGATTATGTGAAAGGAAATGATGAAAACCTTATTAATCTATAGGTTTTTATTTCAAAACCTTAACATAGATCACTACATGAACTAGATTAATACTTGAACTTCAAAAATTTATTGTTTCCTCTTGGTGTCTTGGGTTGGCCGGTTCTATGAAGAGGATGAAGAGAGGATAATTTTTGTTTCACCTTTGATATTTAATATGTATGTGTTGTGTTGTAAGTATAAAAATAATATATGTAAGAGTATAGAAGATATTTGTACACAATTGGTGTGAGTCATTCATGTTGGTCGACATTCATATAAACAAAATGAGTAGATGCATTTAGTAATAATTAAGTGTAGTAATGTAGAGTAAATGTGTAGTTAATTAAGGATAATTAATAACTTGTGTACATATTTAAGCTTTTAGGGTAGCGTTAGCTAATAATAAATTTTAACGGATCAAAATAAAATATATTGAAGTCACAAAAATTATAGAGATACGTTTCTCGCAAGAATTAAGTGAAATAATAATTATCGTATAGTTTTTACGAAAACCGTCGTAATTATATAAATATAGCCATTTATATACGAAATAAATTTAAAATACCGGGTAAACTAATAATATTATTTTTATAATCTTAATATGAGTATAAAAATATATCTAGATAATTTTTGGAAGTATCGGATCAAATGTTCAAAATAATTAATTACGCGATAGCGTTTATTTAATAAGAAATAAACGTTTAATGAAAAATGCAAAACCATGCATGAACTAATATGATGATGATGTTACTAATGATATGTGGACTAATCCTAGTCTATATGAAATGTCCTTGATGATATTCCATGAATACGCAGCTTAACCCTCAAGGTTACGCGTATTTGATACTCGTAAACCTAGTTTACGAAAAATGATTAATAGTGACTCGTGAATAGTGATTTTCTCCGGGAATGAATAGTGTTTCGTGAATAGTAAAATTTTGAAATACCCTTTCAAAATATCAAATCGACTTCGAAAATGATGAATAGTAAAATAATGAATAGTAACCAGTGAATAGTAAATTCCCGAGATGAATAGTGAAATTTTCAAAGTTTGTAAAATGACCTGAAATTATGAGTTGTCACATTCGCCCATCCAAAAAGGAATTCAGTCCCTGAATTCAGTCTATGTTAGGTTCTACGGTGTTACTTGTGAAAAGGTGAGGATATTTGAGTCGCATTGGGTCGTCCAATGTTTTTCTGAATCGTACCACGCCTTTCCAAGACGGGACTTTGAACATAATCTGTTGCCAACTTGAAATTCTAATGGTTTGCGACTTATGGAACATATTTCCAATATTTTTGCGTCGTATATCGACGTAGCTTATCTAGCTATTTGTTGTTGCTTGTAACTGATTCTTGACCTGTACGATTACTTTGTTGTTTCATGAATGACTTATGGACTAGTGAGTTAGACTTTCCTGGTTTTGACCAGTGAATGAGTGATTGACACCTCAACCTTAGAGTGCCTCAAATGATGTAGTCAATATGTTCATGTAATAACTATTGTTGTAAAGCAACTTGTTCGATGGAGAATGATTTGCCTAATCATTTCTAGAAAATCACACATGCCTTGAGTATATCTTCTAATGTTCGAATTGTTCTCTGGCTTTGACCATTGAGATGAGGATAATAGGCGGTACTCATGTCCTAATAGATTCCATGGGAAGATTGAAATGATTATGAGGAGTCTAAGGTGAATCGAATAGCTTATAATAGGTACAACTGGAATTGATACCACGTGTCTCATGCCAAATTTCAAAATGTTAAGTCTGTCGAAAAGGACCTTATTGAAAAGAATAGATTATGGGTAACATTTGTGATTCCTCGCGCTTCTAGTTCTAGCGAATGTCATTACTTGAGTCTTACTTGCCTAAGGTGCTTAGTCTACATTACTAAAATGTTCATTGCTTGATGGTGACTCACTTACTTTCTCTTATCGAAATATTTCCATGCTATATGTTGTAAAGTCACCAAAACCATAAATATTTAAGTGATGTGGTGTAGTGGTTGATTTTCAAGATTTGTTCCGATATTGAGTGCTTCTAAAATATTTCATCACTTAGACTGTTATCATGCTAGCAAGAAAATAGATTTCAGCTCATACTATGTTGAAGAATGTTTGTTCAAATTTTACCTGTAGATGGGGAGTCATTGATTGTCCGATATGTTCAAACCTGTTGCATCTTTTAATATGAAAGTGAGGTTATCTGTAATTTCTAGAGAACACAATGTCTTAGAGAAAGTTTATATCGATAACCTTAATTTAACTAAATTTTCCTTTAAGGGAAACTCATTGTAGGGAAGTTCACATATTGTTGAAGCCATGTTTAATGGAATGTTCTGCAGTCTCAGCTAGAAGACTTGGTTGATCCCTATAGTGTTGCTTAGTGTATTCGCTTCGTACTAAATCTTGTAACTCGGTCTAGCTAATACTTTTGAAATGATAGAATTTGGTTTCTAGTCCAAAGATAGTGGTTCGGAATATCTCGTGATGTTTTAAGATTTTTATTTATTTATTTATTTATTTTTTTTTATTATTATTTTTTTTTTTGAGTTTTGAATCATCTTACTACATACTTCTAGTCCTTGTGGGAAATTCTGAAATCCTTTCATTGTTTTCTTGTATCGAGGAATCCTCCTCATGGATGGTATAGGAAGCCTTTCCAAAAAAGGTCACTCGTCAAATTCTAACTTATTGGTTGAGTGAGGGATGAATGGCGTAGGCTTCTATAGAGTGTTAACAAAAAGAAATGTTTATGAACAATTTATCTGATTACAAAGCTTTGCCTTTGAGTGAAGATTGTTTTAGGGAGTTCGAAAAGGTGCTTGTTTCTTTCATGACATAATTCTTCCTGAATTATACATAGGTGATCAGGCTATGTATAATCGAGGACAAATGATGCGATGATTGGTTTTGTTGAAATGGTATTATATCTCTCCGAAGTTTTAGATGGTATTCAACGTTTTGTTTTGTACGATAATGGCTCAATAATTTTTCAGAGTAACATAAAAATCGTTTCGCATGATGATATTAAATCATTGATAAACTGACTGAAAACCAATTGATAGGGTGGTAACGAAACAACTTGTTTTAAAACTTTATGAAACAATGTTTCTAAGATGTTGTAGAATAGCTTGAAATAAAATTAAGTGAAATAATGTTATGAAGTAGTAGCAAAGTAACTTGAAATATAATTTGTCGAATGGTTTGTAGGATACATGGAAGAACCTCATAGAGTGGTAATAGTCTCCTAATTGGTCAAGAATAAAGTTGGCCTAACCCCTAGTAAGATAGTGATGTATCGTCGCGAAATGATGGAAAATTGGGCAATTGGAATAAGGAATGAAATAAACAAAGGTTGTGATTATCGTGGAGATAATAAATGATAAAGATTATATTAGATAGAAAGGTACTTATTATCTGTTCCTATCGGTGGTCTAATCATGTCTCAAGTGTAGGAGCAGTAGGTTGTCTAGCAACAGCAGCTTTGAAACTCTCACAGTCCTCAAATCTATAAGATAGTGTAGTTTATGTAGTCTTAGTGGTAGATGGTAGTGGTGTGTCAAATCATGCACGCTTCCCAAGCGGCAAATCAAATGTGTGACTAATAGATCCATTAGGACTAAGCCTGTAAGTCCTACCAAATGGTATGATCTGTCCCAACAGAATGATAAAAATTGTCCTGATCCTACAGTGAATCAATGGTGATCGTGATGGTGTAGGTGCAACTTCGTCCTCCTAAAATGGTTCAGTCTCATCATCTGATGTTATCGGTGTTGAGTCAACTGATGTTAAAATTGTGATAGGGAATGACAGGGCATTCTTCATGTCAAAGTCTGATGTGAGTATGATGGGATGGGTATCTGAAGGCATTAATGTGACAATCGATTTGAAATGAAAATAAATAACTCGCAAAATGTGCGTATGAAACCTCATGTATAGTGACTATGCACTTATGATGAAATGATGAGATGCTATGATGATGTAGTTATAGTCTAGGGTCAATGATGCAACCTAGTTCTCTATAACCGAAGCTCTGATGCCAATCTGTCACACCACCAAATTACCTGTTTTGCAGCGGAATGAAATTCCTGGGGGATGACTGTCATAGCATCACAATCACAGTTATATTGAACGACCTAAAGTGTCGTTTGAAAAGAACATCGTTTGATATATTAAAAACATTCAAAGTTACAAAGATATGTCCCAAATAATAATCAACATGTGCGGAAAATAAGTTTGGTACAAGTCAAACGATGTTTTAAAAATGTATAAATCCATGTGTGACGCGTCGTCACCGCGACTCTATGATAAGTCCTCATGCATGCCATGAAGTGAATGCCTTAGTTACCTGAAAATACATTGCTAAAAGTGTCAACACAAAGATTGAGTGAGTTCATAGAGTTCATGTAAAACGTTTTATACGACTACCACAAGTATAGGCCATGTATGACAAATATGCCACATAAAAATGTTACAATTGCTATAAGCACATGACACCGAAGCTAGACTGATCATGATGTTCACCCCAGCAGAGTGTTTTGCCAAACAACGCAAATAATGATATTAAATGAAATGCATCCGTTTAACCAGTTGGAATCCACCAACCCGGATGGAGGAGTCACCCTCGATAGATCTATCCACTCACCCTCGCTTACCCAGTAATTAACGGTTCATGATTTCTGATATGGGGACATTCAATTGGCAATGAAGTAACTTAAGCAATGTAATGAATTTGAATATACTTGGGCTCGTAATAAAATGATGTGCAATGTATTCTCCCCCGTAGGTTTGAAATAAAGTAAAAACTTGAATAAATCGGGGCTATGAAAACTCACCTGGTGCAATGTTTATGATGATAAAATGGCAATACTGAAATGAGGCGCAACCTTTGACCGTGACCTATTATGAATGATATGTTCTAATATAAATCATAAAACAATGTCGTGCATGCAAACTCATATGAAATCCATACCACTTGTACATTTGAAAATAATGTTTATCGTCAAAATATATGTTTATGACATCTCGTCGTATTACACAATACTTTACAAGTATTTACGTTGAAATGATATCCTACGATAGTCATTTGGTGATTTATTATGAAATTATAACTTTTTGTCGTAAAATAATGTCATTTGACAATTCATGAAAGTGACTAAATGGCCTCGAAAAGCTAGTCGTAAAATAGTGAATATCGAGTGTTTGAAAACAAACTCAACGGTTTTGGAAAGCTTGTAGCATTATCTAAAAGTTTTAGCGTTTAAGTTTTTATCATAGAGGTCTCGATCATGGAGAAAAATATAGGTAAAGTATGGTACTTGTATCCAAAATATTGTTTAAGAGTGGTTTTCGGCAAAGTTTGAGTGACCGTATTTTACTCGTTACAATTCCGTTTGACGAACGGTTGGACATTTTGAAAAATAGGCTAGGTGAACTTACTTTTACTAGGAGACATCGTTTTATAAAAAGTACTCCATCGATGTTAAAAACGACCCACAACATGGTCATTCACGGCCGTAATGTTTGTCTAATAGAAATATATTAGTTTTGCTTATATAATATAGTTACGGCAACTTTATTTAAACGCTTATAATTTAATCGTTTCAAGTCCGTTTTCTACGTTTTATATGTCCTTAGCTTCGTATTAAAGTATACTAATATATTTTTGATAAGTCGACAAATTTTATAGCGCTTAAGACTCACTTTTGACTCGTAAAAAGTTAAAATAATATGCTGAATTTTCGGAATTTATAGTTTTCGTCGTCAAACTTAAAAATAGCATAACTTCTTCGTTATAACTCCGTTTTAACCCGTTCAAGCGACCACGGTTTCGTTTTAAAGTATATTTTCTGAATATATAGCCCAAAATATTTTACAAACTGTCGAATTTTCCAGATTTCACAAATATGATCAGACCCTTATTTATAGTTGTCGAAAATGATTTTTCTCGCGTAATACTTGTTTCAATCACTTCAAACCAACTCCAAAGCTATTCTAAACCTACCATACACCTTCTTAGGGTGTCATGGGTTCCTAGACATCATCAAACATGATATGTTTCAAGGGATAATTTATAGGATGATTATATTTCATAATAAGTAATAAAAACATTAAAAGTGGTATAAATTCATATGTAACATGCATGTTTTCTTGCAAAAATGATGAAATAACATAATGATAAATATGAAAGAGTTATGAAGATCATGAAATGCTTACTTGAATGATTATGTGAAAGGAAATGATGAAAACCTTATTAATCTATAGGTTTTTATTTCAAAAGCTTAACATAGATCACTACATGAACTAGATTAATACTTGAACTTCAAAAATTTATTGTTTCCTCTTGGTGTCTTGGGTTGGCCGGTTCTATGAAGAGGATGAAGAGAGGATAATTTTTGTTTCACCTTTGATATTTAATATGTATGTGTTGTGTTGTAAGTATAAAAATAATATATGTAAGAGTATAGAAGATATTTGTACACAATTGGTGTGAGTCATTCATGTTGGTCGACATTCATATAAACAAAATGAGTAGATGCATTTAGTAATAATTAAGTGTGGTAATGTAGAGTAAATGTGTAGTTAATTAAGGATAATTAATAACTTGTGTACATATTTAAGCTTTTAGGGTAGCGTTAGCTAATAATAAATTTTAACGGATCAAAATAAAATATATTGAAGTCATAAAAATTATAAAGATACATTTCTCGCAAGAATTAAGTGAAATAATAATTATCGTATAGTTTTTACGAAAATCGTCGTAATTATATAAATATAACCATTTATATACGAAATAAATTTAAAATACCGGGTAAACTAATAATATTATTTTTATAATCTTAATATGAGTATAAAAATATATCTGGATAATTTTTGGAAGTATCGGATCAAATGTTCAAAATAATTAATTACGCGATAGCGTTTATTTAATAAGAAATAAACGTTTATTGAAAAATGCAAAACCATGCATGAACTAATATGATGATGATGTTACTAATGATATGTGGACTAATCCTAGTCTATATGAAATGTCCTTGATGATATTCCATGAATACACAGCTTAACCCTCCAGGTTACGCGTATTTGATACTCGTAAACCTAGTTTACGAAAAATGATTAATAGTGACTCATGAATAGTGATTTTCTCCGGGAATGAATAGTGTTTCGTGAATAGTAAAATTTTGAAATACCCCTTCAAAATATCAAATCGACTTCGAAAATGATGAATAGTAAAATAATGAATAGTAACTAGTGAATAGTAATTTCCCGAGATGAATAGTGAAATTTTCAAATTTGTAAAATGACCTGAAATTACGAGTTGTCACACCGTCACTTGCAAATGAAAGTATCAAAACTGGCCATATTTTAATAGAAACGGCTCAACAGAAAAATGTAGAAATAACAAGTGACGCCATCACTTGTTAAAGGAGCTGAAATTCTCTATGGAAATTATAAGGTGACGGCCTGGAAAAATCATAAAGCGGCGGTGTCAGAGTATCTAGGACAGCGTATAAAGGCATAAAGCGACCACGTCACAAAATGATTTGGAAGAAACGAAACCCTAATGGCGGCGACTTAAAGATGTTACAACTATAAAGTGACGTCGTCGCATGTGTAATCCCATATATAGTTTTAGAATTTTCATCATTTAGTGTGCACACTTGGAGAGAAAAGTTGGTGTACAAATTTTTTAGCTTTTTTACAGTAAACTTAGGGCTTTAACACCCTCATTCATTAAGAGATAAGTCTCTTAATCCAATCTATCATTATGTTTAACTCATGTTTAATTATGCTTACTTGTTTCATTATCTTTTTCATGTCTAGATAATTTAATATAGTGTTTGATTAGGTCTAATGAAACCTAGTTGTTAACTATTGATTGTCGTCTCTTATTTAAGTGGTTGTTACAAGTTAGGTTAGGAAAAATTGCTTCTTCCGCTAGTGTTGTGAGCTTGAACGTCCTAAAAAACGTAGTCATTTCCTAGAGTGCAATAGTAGACTTTTCGTTGTATCTATTGCGTGAATTGCGATTGTTAATTCAATACATTCATAGAAATAGGGCATTTGGCACCTCCCTACACCTTAGCAATACAATGCGGCAATTAAACAAGGGTGTGACAATTCGACTAATCAATAGGAGATAACCAGGGAGTAATAAAATCTAAGTAAACATGTTTTCACCTATCATTTGAATATCTCATTAATTTACTTGTCATTTAGTTTTAATTATTAATTAGTTGAATTAGTCATTTTAAACAGTTGATAATCAAACCCCCAATCAATTACCGAGAATTTACTTGCTTTTATAAAAATCTAAAAAGATAAAAAAAAATCATCCCTCACCTTAGACCTATTTGTCATACATCTCGACCTTCCCAACACTATTCCCCTAGAGAACGATCAATCCCTCGTGTCTTACCTATACTACAGTACAACGGTTCGACACACTGCCTAGGAGGATTGTAAAACTCATTGTAAAGTTTGCAAGAATCCGCATTAGACTAGCAAAATATCACCTTTGTGCCTTTTGATGAATAAGTTATTGTCAATCTTCCCTCTTTAAAATCCATTGTCCAACAGATATGTTGACAAGGTTATACCAGGCTCCAAGAGCTTGATGTAATCTATACATTGCTTTTTCAACCTTGTATACTCTATTTAGAATGTCTGGATCTTCAAATCAGGGTGGTTGACATATATATACCTCTTCTTCAATCTTCTTTTAGAGAAAATCACTTTTAACATCCATCTGATACACCACAAAATTTTTGAATGAAGCATAGGCTAGAAATAGTCTAATTGCTTCAATTATTTCAATAAGGGCAAAGACTTCATCATAGTCAATCGCTTATTCTTGCATGCATCCTTGCACTACCAATCTTGCTTTATTTCTTACCACAATACATCTTTAATCCTTTTTATTCCCGAAGACCCATTTAGGTAACTCCACTAAAGTTCAAACTTCTTGTAACATGAATTGTAGAAGCTCTTCCTACATAGCTTCTATCCATCTTGGATCCTTCAATGCTTGAATTACCTTCTTGGGTTCTTCTTGTGATTTTGTAAACTGGTTTTAGCAAAGTGGTGTGCACCTATGTCTTGGCATTTTAGGGTGTAAGAAACATGAGTATGTTTTCTTAAAGTTTGACAAAAGACAATTGTGGGAATGAATTTTTCTCCCCTTAATCGGTGGACATCCAACACAATGTGTAATGCATCAAAAATGACTATAAAGTGTTTAGAAGGTTGTTTTGGTTAACAAAAGCGATGAGCTTAGTAATGTTCTTACGGATGATGGTTAGTAGACATAGAACTTCATCCTTGAAGTCACGTAGCTCTTCTCTATCTGTAGGAGATAATCGCATGATGTGGTGTGTGGTTTTGATGTATTATTACACCTAAGGAGGTGAATTTTGAAAAGCATAGGGAATGATGATATATGGTAATAAATTGGTTCAAAAAAGTGAAGATGTAGTAAATATGCAATAATCATTTGTTGTTCTGCTGTCTCAGACAACCACGGATCCCACAATGGTCATTTTGGGGTCCGTCCCCTTTGTTGAAGGGGTTCATGAGTCTTTGAGATAGAAAACCCAATCAGTGGTCATTTTGGCCATTAACAATGTATTTTCATCCCTTAAACTGATTTCTACATGCTCTAAACTTTTGTGTGAGTGCAAGGATCCCCAAAGACATATCACTAAACAGCGAATAACAATAACAAGATTAAAATTATGCAAAATAAAATATAAAAGTTAAAACGAAATGAGATAACAAATGATTTGTTATCAACCTACAAAAAAAATTTGTTAGTTACAAAATATGTCAACACGATAGGAATCAAAACATAACATCCTATACAAGAAAAAATAATACATTCCACTAATAGACAAGAAATCACCACACAATAAGATAGCATCAAGACAAACAATCATATTATGCAAGAGTATGACATTATTTGAAACACTTCATTGTGAAATAGTTTTGTCGTTAGGCTTAGAAACTTAAGCATACTAACATAATGATCTATGTGATCAATTTGAAGGATAAAAAGACTTTTGAATGTTTGCCATACCAAAAGCACTTTAGTAAACAAATATTGCGACAATGTCACATACGAAGAATTCATGCAAGCCTTGTTTAAATTATAACATTTTGGAGCATGATCATTTAGACCATCCTACGTACAGATTTAATGAATGCCAACAAAAGACAAGAGCTTTCAAACATAGATACATCATATAAAAATCATCATGTATCAAAATGACATATTATAAGTTCACAAGTAACATGTTAATCATGTGAAACGTCATATAAGGGATGTAAATATCATATGCATCATGTCTAACATTTAGTAGCATGAAACATATAAGAATACAAGCATTATAAAGATAAAACCTGATGCAGGTTTTATTGACCAGGTTTTAATATTTATAATATCTCGTTATACCTATGGTCAACCCTAATGCACTAACGGACAGTGTACCCAGTCGTGTGTAGTGTAGTATTTGGTAAAACCGAGGTCGTCCCAAGAGCTATGTGTGTGGATTAATACTAAGTCTAGGTGTCACAGATTTTAAGATGGTTTTGATATTAACTAATAAACTACTAAAGCAAATAAAGGCAAATGATGTGATCAATAAAGGAGAGTGGTGCTAACCTAGTTACTCATCCTAGCTAGTAGTGTTTACGTCTAATTACTTCCAATTACTTTAGGTAGGGTCAAAGTTGAGAGGACAACATTTGGTCAGTTCGCCCTAACCTATCCGCAAAGAAGCCACCACTGGAGAAGTCAGGTGTCCCCTCATAATTCCAGTTGTTCCTAGTCCCCGTAAGCCGAGTCATTAAGTTCCATTACATGCTAGACTTATAATAGTGAGTGTCCGGGCGCTAGCATCTTAGACACTCACCCCCTAATTCTTAAGTTCATCCAAACGGTAGGTGATCAGTTGGTGAAATCACACAAGTAGAAAGGGTCGTCAGTTGGTCATATCTTACCCTTCTCGTCTCAGTCTACTCACTTAGGGTTAGTTAGTCATATCTCCTAAGCAACTAGCCTCTACCGCCATTCAAAACTACCGAAACAAGGGTAGCTACCAATAAACTATGCATGCATACACTTAGAAATAATTATACGGAAGCAATGTAAACGCAAACAAAACAATTAATGAATCATAACTAGGCCAGCACCAAGAGGTGCTTAGCCGCTCATATTAACCATACAAATCAATTCAATGTTTAATGTTACGAAATACATGAATCGAAAGTAAAGAAAAGATAAAAATCTAATGCTTATCGTAGGGGAGTGATTTCTCCCTTGGAGATAGCTCCGTATGCTCCTCTAGATCTGCCTTTGGCTTCTTCTCAAGTTCTCTGATTGTTGTGTGTGAAATGAGATTCTTTGAAATGCTTGAAATCGTGGGGTATTTATAGGCCAGATCTTGGTTACGGCGTAACTAATAAAATAGTTACGCCGTAACATATAACTTCTTCGTAAATTGCACTAGATCTGCTGGTTACGGCGTAACCTTATAAGGGGTTACGCCGTATCTTCAATAAATATTAGTTACGCCGTAGTTAATGCATGAGTTACGGCGTAATTATCAGCGGCGCGGAACCTCATTTGACCTAATATAGTTACGTCGTAATCTTTGGGAGAGTTACGCCGTAATCTTCTGATAAGTTGGTTTTCAGAGTCACTCTTTAGTTACGGCGTAATGTGAGAGATGAGTTACGTCGTAAATTCTTCAAAGTGAGCATACTATGATTAATATTTAATAACTCTCCAATTCCGCGTCTCTTTAGCTCGAATGCTCGTAATTTATCTGAAAGTGGAATATAATGGAAAACAAGCGTAAATCCATATAAATGATATAAATTACAAGCATTATCGATGGAAATTGACACTTAATATTCAGGATAATTTGATGTTATCAAATATCCCCCCACTTGAACTCTACTTGCCCTCGAGTAGACCTTATTAGATAGATTCCTAAAAAGATATCTCCCATTACCTGGAAAATATAAGTTTACAAATCCCTTATGCTAGAATAAAACAAAGCCGAACACCTCACGAAATGGGAACTAAACATTCAAACCTCTCAACTATTCTAAGTGTCAATTTTGGGGTGATCACTCAATCGCACAGTCACTGTAAGTAATCTATCATAAGCTTGGCAGTTACACAAATATCCACCACTAGAGTTAAGAGCTAAACAATTTTCTAAGGCAATATGGGTAGACACGACAAAGGTTAAGGGTGATTTGTCATTACTAACATGACACGGCGAAGTGGACAAAATCAATGATACATGACCAAATCCATGTCCAAGACACCAAAGATTGCTCGCTGCATCACCTAGACATGCTTCATGACTAAAGGGTAGGATAAGACATGGGATATATAAATGGTGTAAAATAAAAATCAAGCAGATAGTCTAAATCTATAACCAAGTCATCACCACTTACCGTCCGCCCAAAGTTCAAGATTTGAAGTTAAGAAACCGTATCATGAAATACTAGGTAGATGTGTCATTAGAGGACGTCATGATGGGCACACCACCTTTTCTTCAACTGTTGGCGCAATTACCAACTCTAATTTTCAAATGTGACCGAGGTGGCCTCCTCGATACTAAATCTATATAAAGCTCATAACATAGTGCTTATAACATCGCACTTTACAATAAACTGAATAACATAACTATTTTATTTTATTTTATTTTTCAACATAAACATAACGACTAAACATAACATCCCCCCACTTGAGATGAACAATGGGAATTCAGGGGGTCTTCAATGATCTTTAAGAATATGTCGTCGATAAAAGCGTGATTCCCAAACCTTTCCACTTGAACCTTGAACTTAGGCACATGATGACTTCTCAATCACAAATAATGACTACAGGGTAGGCTTAGGTGTATAGGTGTATCGAAACAAATATATTGGGTTAACAAAATGAAAGGAATGGGTGTATCTAGGGGTATCTTGCACTAAAGGTGAGTGCAACAAAAGGGTTTCACATGGGGGTCGAGAAGTCGAGGTGACTAATCGATAGACACACAATGGTAGGCTATTTGGGTGATAATCCTATAATACTACCTTTTTAAACTGAAAAGTCCAAATACATCGAGCTAACTCAACATACCTCGTCTATGGTCTCTAAATGGTGCAAAGACCAAGTTCTAAAGTTTACAAGCTACCGGCACACTTATAATTTGGTGGATTTGGGGTAAAGTTTTGGAAACGGATAAGGCTAATCTCACCATATAATACCAAGGGTTATATGTGCTCGGCTAAGGTCTAATCTAGTTAGGTTAAGAAAAACATGACAAAATTTTAAAAATGGCATATATTTTCAAAATAAACTTGAAAAACGAGGGCAAAATAAAGTTCAAGAGACAATTCTACTCCCATCCCCCCACTTGAATTGTATAAAGTCCCTTTTGTACTCAGCGTTAAATAAAGGTGAAGAGAAAAGTAGAATTATAGCGAGAACTTCCCTAAAATTTCCTCCAAAAAGAAAGAAGGCCCACGAAAAAGAGTCATGCCTTCCCATAATCATCCATAAGAAAACTTCAATCTCTGAAATCATACTACCGACAAGCATAATTCTAAAAAAGAAAAATGAAAAATGAAAAATAAACCTAACTCACTTTCATAGGAATCACGGTTGCATTTAGCATATGCAACAAGCCTTTTAAACCACTTGGTGTCCCAAGTGGACAAGTGAAGTCTCGTGAGAGTTTACAGGGAACACACCCACAAAGTTCATTTAAAATACTAACACAAGGTTAATGTGTTTAAAATGAAAGAAGTAATGTAGAGGATAGTTACGTCGTAACTCAAGAGGGAGTTACGCCGTAACTACGCTGCAAAAGTGTAGCTACGGCGTAACCTCTGAGATGGGATTACGCAGTAATTGGTAATGCATCTGAAGTTCTGCTGCAAGGGGCCTGTTACGGCGTAACCATGAGAATGAGTTACGCCGTAACTCTGGTCAGATCAGCATGCTGCACCAGCAACTTATCTTCTTTTCCTGCAAAAATGGTTAAAAACACAAAACCCAATAGAAATGGAAATAAAACAAAAGAAAGGGATAATTCGGGTTGTCTCCCGAAAGAGCTCTTTTCTTTATTTATGAGTCTTTAAGTTAGACTCAGAGCCTTTGGACTTGGCCAACTTCCTCCATGTCTGCTTTTTTACTTGAAGAGGGCTTGTCCCAAACACGTGGAGAATTAAACCGAGCTATGGAATATCGATTTTCTTGAAAAAAATTAGCCTTTGCCCATTCATAACGAAATTTAGCCTTTTCTTGCCATTTTAATTTAACAGCTCCAAACTTTACTCGTAACCAATTTTCAAATGAGATTCCCTTGTATCCGACTTCTCTTCTCTTTTCCTCATCAAAACATGCCCATTCCTTGCGTTTGAGCCAGTCATGATCGGGGAATTCTCCTCCATCGCAGATCTTGCGGTTGGGGTCGCATGTAGGCCATGCTATGGTGAATTCATCAGACACCATAGCTGGTTTACAAAAATGAATAGTCCAATAAATCTCAATGAACCACTCGTTTAGAATATTATGCCCTTGCAACCACTTTTTCATGATAAGCTTTTCATCTTCCCAGCACCACCAAACTTCTGCAACCTCTTTTATTATTCAAATGAGATATTGTCCTCCTCCATTACATCGTTTTTGAAAAGGAGAACACTTAGGAAATGTAAATTTAGACCCATCAATCAAAGATGTTTTAGGAGTACAACAGTGAAGTTTCCCAGTAACAACATAACTCGGTACCGAAGGCCGGACATCATCATCTTCCCCTCCGCTGTTGTTATCATCACTTGACTCGGTTTCCTGCAAATGGCCAAAATATGAAGGAGGAAATCTATCAGAATAATCCAGATGAACCTCCGGTGAATCCTCATTTGTTATTATTTGATATAGCTCATGGCAAAGAGTTTTGTCCAATTTAAACTCTACTCTATCACCATAGTATCCCAATGAGTCGAGGAACGATTTACCAAGAATCAAATGTTCCTTTGTGTTTTTCTCCATGTCTATAACCACAAATTCTGGGGCAGAAAATAAATCATCGACCTTCACACAAGTACCATCTGTAATTCCTAACGGAATAGCCTTGGTCTTATTTGCCATCTCAATCACGATATCCATTTTCCAAAGATGAATTAATTTGAGTTTTAAGAATATGGAAAGTGGCATGATGTTTATATTAGACCCAAAATCTACTACCCCCAAGATATCATAACTCCCAACTGAACATGGAATTACTAACGTTTGTGCTAATATCCTTAACATAAAATAAACCGATTTCTGACCTGGTTACGCCTTCTGAATTATGGTTACACCGTAACTCTGGGAAATAGTTACGGCGTAACTGCACCTGAGTGTCGACAATCGTTTTTTCTAATTTGGTTGTAGATTTTCACTCCTCATTTACTTCCTGCGAATTATCATCAGAAAAAACGGCATTGCACACTACCATAGGTTTGGTCCCCTTAGGTTCAACGTTACTCATCTCTATCTCAGCACTGAACTTTTCTACCATGGTTTCAAGGTTTTTTAGGGTTTCGTCGTGCCTGGAAAGATTCTTATTAGTGTTTTCCTACAAATCCCTTAGCCATTTATCTTGTTCTTTTTGCTTCTGGGCTGAATTCTCCAGGAACTTGTTTATGGTCTCTTCAAGGTTGGGCCTTTTTTCTCCGTAAGGCCCGCGGTTGTAATTTCCACGATACCCATTATTATTTCGATTATCTCCGTAAAACGGTCGATTTTTTCCATATTTAGCTTCTTCGATAATATTTTCATCATTTTTGTGAGGACAATTCTTGGTGAGATGTCCTCCCCCACAACTTTCACACCCCACTTGGATAGCATGAACGGTTTCTCTGATTTTTAGCATATATCGACTTAAATTTTCAATTTTGCTAGCGATGGCTGCAATTCCGTCAAAACTTTGGCCTTGGTTTCTTTTGTTTTCTCCATCGTGCCATTTTTGGGAATGATTAGCCATTTTTTGAATGGATTTAATTGCTAGAGTAGGAGTCATGATCGGAATTGTTCCTTGATAGTCCAGCATTTTCCTTGTAGTTATGTTGATTCCTTTGTATAAGATGTTGACTTTTTGCTGGTTGTTCAGATCATGTGTACGACATTTGTAGAGGAGATCGTTGTATCTATCCCAGGCTTGATACAACGTTTCATCGTCTTCTTGCTTGAAATTATGGATTTCCAAAAGCTGGTTAGATATCTTTGACTGAGGGCAATACCTCTGGATGAAGTGCTTCTTTAGTAGACCCCAATTATTAACTGCCCCAACGGGCAATCTTTCAGTCCATCTTCTGGCAGCCCCAGTAAGAGTCATGGGGAACACACTAAGCATAACAACGTCATGAGACACACCAGGAATGTTGAAAAGGCTTGCGATGTATAAGACATTTTCAACGTGCTCATACACATCTTCGTCCCTGTTTCCTGAAAAAGGGTTAGCACGAAGCTCCCTCATGAATTGGTCTTTAATTTCGAAACGGACATCAGCTCCAATTGCCGGTCTTACGAGTCCCGACCCTTGTTCTTCTCTTTTTAACGCCAAATATTCCTCAAGAGTGAGGTCATCAATGTTAACAACTTCCATAGTACCTGAAAACTTGAAAAGTGGTCATGAGAATTTGAAAATTTTAAAACAAAACAAAAATGAAAGACTTAGCAATCCTAATATAACTCCCCGGCAGCGGCGCTAGAAACTTGATGCATGTTTTACTGACCAGGTATTAATATTTATAATGTCTCGGTATACCTATGGTCTACCCTAATTCACTAACGGGCAGTGTACCCGGTCGTGTGTAGTGTAGTATTCGGTAAAATCGAGGTCGTCCCAAGAGCTATGTGTGTGGATTAATACTAAGTCTAGGTGTCATAGATTTTAAGATGGTTTTGATATTAAACTAATAAACTACTATATCAAATAAAGGCAAAGGATGTGATCAATAGAGGAGAGTGGTGCTAAGCCAGTTACTCATCCTAACTAGTAATTTTTACGTCTAATTACTTCCAATTACTTCAGGTGGGGTCAAAGTCGAGAGGACAACATTTGGTCAGTTCGCCTTAACGTATCAGCAAAGATGCCACCACTGGAGAAGTCAGGTGTCCCCTCATATGTCCAGTTGTTCCTGGTCCCCTAAGCCGAGTCATTTAATTCCGCTACATGCTAGACTTATAATAGTGAGTGCCTGGGCGCTAGCATCTTATACACTCACCCCCTAATTCTCAAGTTCATCCAAACGGTAGGTGATCAGTTGGTCAAATTGCACAAGTAGAAAGGGTCGTCAGTTGGTCATATCTTACCCTTCCCGTTTCAGTCTACTCACTTAGGGTCAGTTGGTCATATCTCCTAAGCAACTAGCCTCTACCGCCATTCAAAACTACCGAAACAAGGGTAGCTACCAATAAATTATGCATGCATACACTTAGAAATAATTATACGGAAGCAATGTAAACGCAAACAAAACAATTAAGGAATCATAACTAGGCCAGCACTAAGAGGTGCTTAGCCGCTCATATTAACCATACAAATCAATTTAATGTTTAATGTTACAAAATACATGAATCTAAAGTAAAGAAAAGATAAAAAGCTAATGCTTATCGTAGGGGAGTGATTTCTCCTTTGGAGATAGCTCCGTATGCTCCTCTAGATCTGCCTTTGGCTTCTTCTCACGTTCAATGATTGTTGTATGTGAAATGGGATGCTTTGAAATACTGGAAATCGTGGGGTATTTATAGGCCAGATCTTGGTTACGGCGTAACTAATAAAATAGTTACGCCATAACATATAACTTCTTTGTAAATTGCACTAGATCTGCTGGTTACGGCGTAACCATATAAAGGGTTACGTCATATCTTCAATAAATCTTGGTTACGCCGTAGTTGATTCATGAGTTACGGCGTAATTATCAGCTGCGCGGAACCTCATTTGACCTAATATAGTTACGCCTTAATCTTCTAATAAGTTGGTTTTCTGAGTCACACTTTAGTTATGGCGTAATGTGAGAGATGAGTTACGCTGTAACTTCTTTAAAGTGAGCATACTATGATAAATCTTTAATAACTCTCCAATTCCGCATCTCTTTAGCTCGAATGCTCGTAATTTACCTGAAAGTAGAATATAATAGAAAACAAGCGTAAATCCATATAAATGATATAAATTACAAGCATTATCGGGGGAAATTGACACTTAATATTTAGGATAATTTGATGTTATCAAAACCTTACTATGGTTTACACATTGACTATCAATCAAATAGTTATCACATACTAAGATAATGTCAAGACAATTAACCGTATCAAACAAGAACATATAATCAACACATGTACGTGCAATGCAAGTGATCTTGATACACTAGCGAAAAAATCATATTTACTACCTGTTTGACTAGTATTTCTAGGGCGAGACAAAAT
Source organism: Chrysanthemum seticuspe (assembly GCA_019973895.1). Taxonomy (NCBI): domain Eukaryota; kingdom Viridiplantae; phylum Streptophyta; class Magnoliopsida; order Asterales; family Asteraceae; genus Chrysanthemum; species Chrysanthemum seticuspe. Next base: position 161,477,024 of record BPTQ01000005.1, on the reverse strand, counting down.
ATCATCATTTTAACAATTACTTAAGGCAAGTATAGGAATAAACACTTTTTAAGTCAGATAATAAATATGAGATCATTACTAGCGGTGCAAAATTAAGGCTAAACACGACCATTTTTACGTGTGATTCCACATACCCAACTTCTCTCCTAGAAGCAATTTTACCATTAGTTCAAATTGAGTTTCTAGTGTAATATGTTCTCCAGTAGTCATTCTCAGGTTAGAAGGTTGGAATTCCTATTTTTATGCCTATTGAAGTATATAAAAGATGATAGTTCACCAATACTTGGCCTAAAAAGACTTAACTAAATGCATTAAGACAATTGATGATGTGGATATTATGTTATACACAAGATTCTACGAATGACGTGTCAAAATCTAGTGATTTAAAAGAGAAATTCTCAATCTTGTGTTTTTGATTTATGGATTGTTTGGTGTATATAGCTTAATAGATGACATCTTTTATGTTGAGTTGAAGTGTGTAATTTAGATACGGTTTTATCATCTATGACCAAGAGATGTGTTTGTGTGTGATAATGGAATAAGAGCGTTATAGAGAATGCTCCTTGGAGTGTTTTCCAACAAGAATCTAAGGTTACTTATCTCAATAGATCGTGTGTATACTCTAGAAATATGTACGTTTTAACCTTAGAAGGCTTGAACTAGATTATGAGCAAGATTTGGTTATGAAGAATGCTTAAAAGGAAATAGATAAAAAATTTATCTTTCAACAAGTAAGATTATTCAATGAGATAAAGTTAATCATGCTTATGAAAACAAGTATGACAAGATGAATGAGATATACTAGTTCATGGAACATGTAGAAGTTTGTTCAAGATCATTTAGCCAATGAGGTGTAATGAAACCTCTTGTAACACAATTGTTCATGTCGCAAGGAGATAATGATGCATAGGATATACATTATCCTTTATCGCCCTATTAACGAGAGAAATACTTCACACATGATTTCTTAGGCATAATGTTTTCCAAAATATCATGTTGTCCTAAATGAAGATTTGAAGCTAAAATGTTCTAAATGAAAATTCCAACATGTGTTTGAAGCGGAATTGGGTATAGAGAAAAATAGTAAAGTCATGTAAGATCTAAAAGGATCTAGAGAAATGTTGGTTGAGTCGGATAGCCCTATCATAAATATACCCGGTCTCAAGGTGATTATATTCACTAGATGATGACAGGAGGAAACCACACGAGTTTCTTATGTATACTCCTCAAAGGGCATTGTCACTTAGGGTGCATGTCTTACGAGGTTTAGCTTTGAGATTGCATTTCAATATATGTTTTTAAAATGTTAATTTGTGGTTTAACGAATATGACATTTTGTTGACCAAAGTTCAAAATGACTAGGAGCTTCATGCTTGTGAAGGGTCTAGCCATAATGAATCATCTAAGTCCTCATACGTAGGAAAGTATGGTTGAGTTTCTTCAATGTGCATTTGATCTGGCACAAGTGTTGGACTAAGGGCTTTTTGAGTAACACACTCATTGGAGTCAAATGATGGTAAGGATGGTGGATGGGTTGATCTATGTGGTAGGTCCTTTAATGTGTCTAAATAAGGATGTGGTGATGTAGGAGGATTTTTGTGATATGAGAGTACTTAGTTTGATGACTTGTTCATCACGTGTAGGTGATGAAATTCTTATTGGTGAAGATTCATGTTAGCATAATTGCTACAGTAGGTGTCAAACTGGGATAAGTGCCACAGTAGGTTTATGTCCTGGATAAGCGTTCTAGTCATGATAGTATAAGTGTTTTAACATATGTTGTTAAAATACTTAGGTGTTGATTTTTCGGATATGACTTTTAATGACTACAATCGTAACTCAAGTTTACTTGATCGAACGAAATACTTAAGTTGTTGATCCTAATTTGTTGAGATTGGATAGCACTCAAGGATAGAAAGACTTGATATTACATTTTTAAGCTAAGTGTGAGTTATGACTCGATGTAAATCCTTATCGTCTTGAATGATGAGTCATTATTTTCATTTAACCAAGTGAGGAAACATATGTAGATCATAGTCATAAGTTAGACTTGTGATTTTGAGATTATATGATATCTTAGCAAATAATGAGTCTGAATTTGTTAGGAAGTTGTCAAGTCACAAAACAAGTCAAGCTAATGGGTGAAGGATGAGTAAAGGATGGAAGAGTGCAGTAAATGTGGGTAATGATTACAAAATTTTTGTAACTTAGAGGCCCACGTTTCACAAGGACCCTTTTTAAGGGTCCTTCCTTTATCCAGAAAGGTACCTTGGGTCCCATTTATAAAATTTTATATTTTGATGAAAAATTGCTATCCTATTGTTTTAAGCTAGGTTGTATGATACTAAAGTTTTCTAAGACAAGTGTCAAGGATACTAATGACAAGACATGGGTGATCTAAAGTGCGGTTTTTAAACTGAAATGTGTGGGCTACTGAACAGACTGGTGGAACCAAATGATTTAAGGGGCAGACCCAAAAAAATTTGGTTTCATCCAGTCCGTGTCGATATTTTTAGTAGGACCCAAATTTTATATAGGACAGACCCAAATTTTTGGTGTCGTCCTATCTGTGGTCTTCAAAATGTGGCTTTTACCACAGAGGGCAAACTTTACCCATTTTAACCCGTTTTAATCCCATTATTTTAACTGGAAAGTGTGTGATAATTGTTTGTGAGTGAGAATTAGGCTTTATAACATATATTCACATACGCATAGGTAATCTAAATGCAAACTACAGAATTTTCAACAAAACGTGTAAAATGAAAATTGATAACATAACGATGTTATCTACATGGAAGATACGAGGTTAGTGTACAAAATCTAACAAATATCCTATTATGCATGAACATCAAATCGATAAACAAACGAATGAATAACATGACAAGGTAGACACTTATGTTTCACAGATAAACAAGCGCAACAACAATTTGCAATAAGTAAACAAAACATATGCAAACAACATAAATTAAAGAAAGTAGTCATTTGGCAAAAAATAAATAAATAAATAAATAAAAATAAAAAATTCTATACTTTGCGTTAAATATGACAATGTATACTATGCTTTGATTTTATGTATAAATGAATTTGCTTTCTCCTCATTTCTAGATTTGACCAAGTACTTTATTTTTCAATGAAAACGTGCAGTGACTTACAAAGAGATACCAATAGAAATATCTTACTCGAAAGCAAAAGACTACATGAAGATTTTATGCTTAAGGAAGTTCAAAGTTATAGACACTCTGTAGTATTTGTTTTATTTGACCTATTTAAAATTTGACTCTGGTCTTGGAAGTATTTATATATGAAAGTAGACTCAATTCCCTTTAAAATGATAGATGGAACGACTTCTACGGACGTACGGTTAATTAGTTATGAATTTTTTAAGTTTGTCAAAAACTACATAATGTATAGACGGATCCCACGGACCCTTTTGAATGGTTCCGCCCTTTGTAAGAAAAGGGTCTGCGGGCCTCTGAAGAAGATTCAACAAAACTCATATTTTGGCATAAAGAAAAAGTGTAGGACTTACTAGATTTGATAGTAAACATATAATTCACATATTTAACATCATGTATACTTATGTGGCATATCTAAACATTTGCGAAGATGATTTTTTCAACTAAATTTGTAGTTATCCCAAACTCTCCTTTCGAAACCGTATTTCTTCGTAAATTTGCTCTAAGCATATAAAACGACACTTACAAATTCTTGTAAGAAAATTTTCTTTTATTTTTCAAGAAAACCTTTAAGCTAGTATAACAAAGTATATTTAACAACAAAACAAGTAAGCATTAAATAGACAGATAATTTTCATATTATATCTGCTTCACTGGTAATTTGATACATAGATCGTACTCTATTTTAAAAATCATTTGTTTTGAAAATAAGAGCCACGAGCCTTTGATACCAATTGTGAAAACATAGGGGGGGGGGTGAATACGTTCCGTTTAAAAACTTAAAATCCTTTATATCAAATATCCAATCAAGCTTGTCATAATATGATAAATGACAATTATAGTCTATGACTAGTATAAAGCATACAGTAAAACAAGTTGTCACACAAGCCTAAACATCAAGCCACAACACAAAAAATAATATAGTGCAAGTATAAAAGTAAAGCAATAAGTAAAAGGAAGTGCAAACCAGATACGATGATTTATAGTGGTTCGATCATGGAGCTCCTTTTGGCCCTACTTCACTCCCCGAGTACCCAACTCGAGAGTTACTTCACTAAATCAACAAGCTCCCTTCTCGGTGGAGAAAACCTTACAAACGTCACTTACACTTTTCTTGGTATAAAGCTAAATACCAGGTTCTAGTTCGAGGTAGAACCAACCTGATGTCGGCTATACAATATTTCCGACACTAAGCTAGATGTCGAGTTCTTTCCCAGGTACAACCACTCCCATTATGTTTTAAGGGCCAACATAACAAACCGACCAACTTGGTGTTTTACAACTAAAACACACCAAACCAATGACCAATGTGTTTTGAGGCCCAAACACAGAAACCATCTAACCGAGTACGAAATAGAATGAGTGTTACATGTATACAATGATGATCCATGACACAAATTTTTAATGGATATTGATGACTAATCTCAATGAACTTCCATTGATAGAAAGCCTTTAATGGATGAAGATCTCAAGTTCCCTAAGCTTGCTGTGATGTATCTTCATGTATGTATGCTTGTAGTGGATGAGGATGCAAGATCTATGAGTTTCTTTTGGAGGATCATTTCGGTAGTATGCTTATAAGATAATGAAAGTTAGAATCATTATGATCATGTGTTATGAGGGTGTTTATGAGTATATTACTACTGATCTAAATGTATGCAAGAAGGGTAGAGAGAATGTGTGTTCTCAAGTGGTAAAGAGCTGAGTCAACAATGGGCTTCTATTTATAGTCAAACAAGCTCAGTGACCCACATATTACATGGACCCTTTTTAAAGGGTCTGCCCTTTATAAAAAAGGGGTCACTGGGCCTGTCAGACAAAATCTTGGATTTTTCACAAAATCAAACCTAAATCTTTCCATATCTTCCCAAACTCTTTCCTATGATCTAACCAAGATATTTGCAGGGATATGCATGATGTAAAACTACATTTTTCTTTTTGATTTAATGTGTTATGAAAGTTAACTAAAAATGTGACTAGTTAATAAAATGTCTAGTTACCATTTTGTAACATAAAAAGTCTAGTTAAAAATGTAACTATTATCTTCTCTCTTTATAATGAGTTCGATATGACTAAATTGGGGGCTCTTAATTATTTTTTGAGAATTTCTGTTACACGTTATTCTACATGCATATTTCTCTTTAAGAAGAAAATGCTTTGGAGCTATTAGATTGAAAACATATGGCTAATTGTAATCCCACTCGGACTTTAATTAATTCGGAATCCAAGCTTGGTTATGACGGGGATCATGATTATGGCCCTGCATTGTATCGTAGTCTTGCAGGTGGTGTGCAATATCTGACATTCACTTGTTTAGATATATCTTATGCAATACAACATGTATGCCTTCGTCATATGCATGATCCTCGGTAGCCTCACTTTGTAGCTTCAAAGAGAGTTCTTCACTATGTTCATGGTACGTTGGACTTTGATTTCCAACTTTGTGCATCTTATATGGGCTCTCTTGTTGCTTATTCTGATGTTGATAGGTTGGTTGTCCTACTACTATGCATTCTACTTCTGGTTATTGTGTGTTCTTAGAGGATAATCTCCTCTCGTGGTCCTCCAAACGGCAATATAATGTTTTTAGATCAAGTGTTGAGTTTGAGTATTGAGGTATTTGTTAATACAAATAAACCGTAAAAACATTTATTCAAATTTAGAGATCTCATTGTGTTTTGTTGATAACAAATATAATGTTATCACAAGTAAAATTATAAGAATACATGTTATTTTTGTAAAGTATTCATTTGGTCATTCACATAAAATGTTGTAATAATTAATTTGTTGTAATAGTTTATGTAATAGGATGGGTAATGTCCAAGACCCATGACCCATACCCATGGAGTTAATCCAAGACCCATGACCCATTACCCAAGACCCATGACCTATTGTCTAGATACATTGTATCTTGTTGGGTACCCATGGCTCATACCCATAACCCATAAACCGATTTGCAACCCAAAATCCAGACTTGTACAACCCAGTTTGCCGGATCCCTAGGATTTCACTGGACGGATCCCCCAAGTGATGGATCCGCTGGAACCGTGCTACAATAAGCTTTTGTGCCTATAAATAGTGAGTCATTTCTTCATTTTTACTTACCCTTCTTTTTACAACTCTCTCATATATTATCTCACTCTTCTAATCTTTGATCACTTGATCAATCTAGTACTTCTCCTTTCCTTTGTTGTGATTCTCATATAGGTCTTTCTCAAAGGCAAGATCACGATACACTACAAGTCATCCACGCAAAGGGTCCTTGATTGATTTGTTCATCCACAAGATTTCTGTAGAAATCTTGTATTTCATATTTCACATAGTTGTTGTGTAATAGTTGTGTTGGTTTTGTGCGCCATGCTAAGGACTCGGTATTTAGCTTTGTACCGGAAAAAGTTTAAGCGACGTTGTGAGGCTTCTCCGTCATGTTGAAGGAGCTTGTTGACATAGTGCTTGAACTCTCGAGTGGGGAACTCAAGGAGTGGAGCAGGGCAAGGAATGTGTCCTTTTAGCTGAACCACTATAAATCACTTGTGTCTCTACTCTATATCCTTTACTTTACTTGCTTTCATTATTTACTTTACTTATTGCTTTACATTATCTATCCATCCATCCGAATTCACATAAGATCGAATCTAAATCTTGGAAACTTAAATTAAAATCAGAAAAACCATTCAACCCCCTTTCTAGTTTTCCACAATTGGCATCAAGAGCAAGATTTACAAAAGTTTTAAAGTAAATTGTATGTTAAAAACTTTTCGATCACAATGAGTTTTGAAAATTATAGAGAAGGGCAATCTATGCAACGACCTCCACTACTTGAAACAAATGGTTTTATTTATTGGAAAAATAGATTTCAAACTTATGTGAAATCAAAAGATATTGATCTTTGGTACATCATTGCTGAAGGTGATTTTCAAGCCACTACAAAAGATGATAAAACCGGCAACGAAACAAACATCCCTCATGATTGTCTCTCTGACGACCAAAAAAAAGCTTTCCAAAAATAGTGAGGCAAAAATGGTTTTATATAATGCCTTACCTAAAAAGGAATTTGAAAGAATTTCTATGCTTAAAACCTCTTAAGAAATTTGGAATTCTTTAGTTGTAACTTACCAAGGAAATCAACAAGTTAAAAACAACAAAATTGATTTATTTGTTCAACAATATGAACAATTTTCAATATCGGATGAGGATAGTATAGATAATTCTTTTGCTAACTTTAATACTATTTTTACTTCATTACAAGCACTTGATGAGTCTTTTTCTAGTCGTAATCATGTCAGGAGATTTCTAAGGGTGCTCCCATCAAAGTGGAGACCAAAGGTGACGACCATCGAAGAATCCAAGGACTTGTCAATCCTCACTCTCGATGAACTCATAGGCAACCTAAAGGTCTATGAGCTCGTCCTCGCTAAAGACTCCGAAGCCTCAAAAGAAAAGAAAGAGAAGCACATATCTCTTGCCCTAAAAGCCAAGAAGGTCTCAAGCGATGAAGAAACCTTATCTTCGAAAAGTGATGACGAAGAGTATGCAATGGCGGTACGGGATTTCAAGAAGTTCTTTCAGAGAAAAGGAAGATATGTCAAGCAACCATATGACGAAAAGAAAGTAAAGGACGAACGCACATGTTTTAAATGTGGAGATCCTAATCACTTCATTAGTGAGTGTCCCAAACGTGACGAACAATAGGTGTTCGCAAGTGGTTCATGGGGAATGAGTGAGGAGGAGAACGAAGAAATTTGTCTCATGACAAAAGACTCAAACGAAGTATGTCCCGAATCTCTTTATGATAGTAGCTCATCATTAGATGATGAATCCTTACATCGTGAATATGATAAACTTTGCAAAATTAGTCTAAAAGTAATTAACAAAAATAAGACTTTGAAAAACAAAAATGAACGTTTAGAAAAGGAAGTTCTTGAGCTAAAAGATAACTTAAACCATTTAGAAAAGGAAAAGGAAGTGGATGGTGAATGTGAGCTTTGTGTTCAACTTCAAACGTTAGTTGACTATCTTGATTCCAAGATTGCTAGAATAAGTAGTAATACTCTTGATAAAATACTTGATAGTGTTAAAAAGGGAAATAATCAAAAGGGTTTAGGTATTCAGGAACACATTGCGTCAACTAGCAAGATTAAAGAAACACAATTCGTTAAAGCAATTGAAAAACAAGCTACTGTAGCCACGGATCCCACGGATCCCTTAAAAAAGGAACCGTCTAGTGTAAATCCAGGCATCCGTGGGTCTGTACCAGCAAATAGTAGAAATAATGCAACCACGTCATCTAGAACCGACTTTTTTATTGTTAACAAGAAGAAACCAACCCATGTTACTGTTAGAAATGTCAAACAACCACTTTAACTAAAACAAAATCAAAGTTTTATGAAAAACAAAGGTCCATCCTTTTCTAAACCAAACACAATTATAAGAAGACCAAATAATGTTTATCCGAGAAGCAACCACCATAAAATAGTATGGAATCCTAATGCACAAAAATGTTTTCCAATTCAAAACTTTACACCTTGGAATGCTTTCTCACCTTTTTCATATATGCTTCACATGAATGAAATGTATAACACCAATGGACCCATGAACAAATGGGGACCAAACTTTTGAGTCAATTGTTTTTTTAGGTGTTCTTAAAGGTTGACTTAGATACGAATGAATGGATCAAGGATAGCGGGTGCACGAGGCATATGACCGGTAACAAAGATTTTTTTCCACGTACGAATCCTTCAAGGGAGGAAATGTGGTGTTTAGAAATAGCAAGATCAAAATCATCGATAAACGTACAATCTCTCATAAATCCTTAACCATTAACGATGTTTGTCACGTAGAAAACATAATCTTCAATCTACTAAGTATAGAACAAATATGTGATAGATAGTGCAACGTACTCTTTAGTGAAACCGGTAGTAAAATATTGAAAAGTGGTATTTCTATAGGTAGAGGCATTAGAAAACATGGAGTCTGTCATTAAAATCAGTAATGAACCAAAAGACAAACTTTGTCTTAGGTCTATGGATGATACTTCGACCTTATGGCATCGAAGATTGGGTCACGCCAATATGCGACTTCTTCAATCGCTATCATCCAAAGAAATAGTAAGAAATCTACCCAAACTAAAATACGAACATCATTTTTGTGATGCTTGTAACATAGGAAAACAACTCCATGCTAGTCATAAAGCTAAAAATATGGTTTCTACAACTAAGTGTCTAGATTTACTACATATGGATTTATTTGGTCCATCCGCTATTCAAAGTTACAGAGGTAACTTCTATACTTTCGTTATAGTGGATGATTACTCTAGGTACACATGGACTAAATTTCTAAAGAATAAAACTAAAATGTTCGATTACTTTCAAATATTAAGTAAGAAAATCCAAAGACAACTAGGAAGTCCTATTGTGTCAATTAGAACGGATCATGGTAGGGAATTTGATAATGAAGTGCAATTTTGAGCTTTTTGTGATGCTAATGGTATTACTCACAATTTCTCGGCTCCTCGCACTCCACAATCAAATGAGGTAGTTGAAAGGAAAATAGAACCCTACATGTCACACCCCCAAAATATCACAGCGGAACGATAGTGTCATTGGGGTATAACGTCATAGCACAAAGTATGGATAAAGAAAACGACCTCTATAATGAGACGTTTTAAAGAGATTACCATTCGATTATATAAGTTAAAGTTTACAACACATGAGATTCCAAAGTTTGACAATACATAAAGGTTTACAAAACATGTCGAATGGTAATAGATAAAAACACTAGACTCCAATGTATGTCATGAGACCCAAAAGCTCCATGAAATGCTATCGCCTTATGACCTGAGATAAATATGCTAAAAAGTGTCAACACAAAGGTTGGTGAGTTCATAAGTTTGTTGAAAATGATTTGAAAAAGTCTATAAAGAATGTTTATGCAGCAAAGGCATTGTAAATCCACTCGGTTCCAAGTTCCGCCCATACAAAACTTGCAACCTGTGTGTTCACAACCCATTGCCTAAAATAGAATAACAATCATGAATATACGCATTAAGGTAGTTAAAAGTATAAATGTCACCACAAGGGTCTTCCAACATATAAATATTGGGATGTTTGTAAATTAATAGCCTTCCAACAACTTAATTTGGAGCCATTAATTCTTGTATGTTTGTAAATTAATAGCCTTCCAACAACTTAATTTGGAGCCACTAATTCTTGTATGTTTGTAAATTAATAGCCTTCCAACAACTTAATTTGGAGCCACTAATTCTTGTATGTTTGTAAATTAATAGCCTTCCAACAACTTAATTTGGAGCCACTAATTCTTGTATGTTTGTTCCAAATATGCATATGAAATCAAGTATAACCCAATCAAGTATATAACGCAATCAAGTCTAAAGTATAAGTAATGTTGTTTGGCAAAAGAGTTTAAATGTTTGGATAAATAAGCATATATCTCGCCCCAAATAGTTTATAGGAATTTAAATGAGTTAAAGCGGGGTATGAACTCACCTGGTATGATTGATATGCTAACAAAATGAATTGCACTAAAATGAGGCTCGGAAACTATCCGCGACCTAAATGAATGTTATGACTTGAGTTATGATATGTTGTTGTGAATGCGTGATACAATGTTGTGCATGCAACTCCATATGATATCCATACCACTTGTACGTTTTGGAAATAATGTTTATCGTCAAAATATGTTTATGACATCCCGTCATATTATAAAATACTTTACAAGTATTTATGTTGAAATGATATCCCACGATAGTCATTTAATGATTTATTGTGAACTTATAACTTTTCGTCGTAAAATAATGTCGTTGAAATTTTCATGAAAGTGACTAAAATGGCCTTGAAAAGTTAGTCGTAAAATGGTGTACGTCGAGCGTTAGGAAACGAACTCAACGGTTTTGGGAAGCTTGTATCAATATCTCAAAGTTTCAGTGTTTAAGTTTCCATCCTAGAGGTCTCGATCACCAAGAAAAATATAGGTTAAGTATTGCACTTTAGGCCAAAAATAGAGTTAAAGGATGGTTTTCGGCAAAGTTTGAGTGACTATATGTTATTCGTTACAACTCCGCTCAACAAACGGTTGGACATTTTGGAAAATATGCTAGGCGAACTTACTTTTACTAGAAGACATCACGTTATAAAAAGTTCTACATCATTGTTAAAAACGTCCGCCAACATGGTCCTTTAGTTGCCGTAGTATGTTTGTAATAAAGAATATATTAATTTTACTAATAGAATAAAGTTACGGCAACTTGGTTTATCGCGTGTAATTTAATCGTTACAAGTCCGTTTTCTACGTTTGCTACCTCCTTAGATTCGTGTCAAAGTATACTAATATATTTTTGATAAGTCGACACAATTTATAAAGCTTAAGACTCATTTTTGACTCGTAAGGAGTGACATTTTCAATGCTGAAATTTCTGAAATTAATAGTTTTCCTCGTCAAACTTGAAAAATTCATAACTTCTTCGTTATAGCTCCGTTTTAATCCGTTCAAGCGGCCACGGTTTCGTTTTAAAGTATATTTTCTAAATATCTAGGCCAAAAATTTATGTCTACTGTCGGATTTTCCAGATTTACAAAATAAGGACAGACCCTTTTTAAGACTTGTCGAAATGAGTTTTTCTCGTGCTAAACCTATTCCAATCCATTCAAAACAACTCCGAAGCTATTCTAATCCTACCATACACCTTCTTAGGGTGTCATGGGTTCCTAGACATCACCAAAGCTAAAATATAACAAGGAGTAATTATAGGATGGATTATATATATTTAACATATAAAAACCTTAAAAACCTTAAAAATGGTATAAACATCATGAGACTTGCATGTTTCTCAAATAAAATGATATGACCATAAAAATGAATATGAAATAAAAATATGAATATGGATGCTTACTAGTGATATGATGAGGTTTATGGACAAAAGGTTTTTCCTAATCACTTGAGGTTTGTATTACAAAACCTTAGCAACAAATGATACTAGTGTGTAATTAAACTTGTCTTGAAAATTGGAAGTGATCCTCCTTGATCCCTTGGCTGCCGAATATTTGAGAGAGAAAAGAGATGGATATTTGATCTTGCTTCACCTTAGAAAATAAGCTACTATGTGTTTGTTTAAAGTATAATATGAATATATGTATTGCATAACTTAGATATTTTGTGAAAAGTCAAGGAACATTTGGACAATAATATTAATGAGGAGTAAGGGAAGAATGGTGGAGTTGATTGTGGCGTGAGGTAAAGGAGGAAGGAAAAGAAAAATGTGAAGATTTGATATCTAGCTAGATTGTGTAAGACTTTTGAGTTTAAATACATATTAATTGAGATATTTATGATATGTTTTGTATAATAAAATGAGGAGGTTGATTTTATACCTAAATGAGAGGGAAAGTGAGTAAATTTGATAGTGCATAGGTATTTAGGGTATTTGTAAAGGTGGTGACGGTATTGGGTAAGTATTGCACGCGTGTAAATATTAGAACGCGTAATAATAGTGTTTATATAAAACTTGAAAAATAAAAAATGTAAACTTAGAAAATGTTATTGAAATAGTCATAAAAATTATTAAAATACATTTCTCGCAAGATTTGAGTGAAATAATAATTGTCGTGTAGTATTTAAGAAAACCGTCGTAATTATTTAAATATAACAGTCTATATACAAAATAAATTTAGCACACTGGGTAAACTTATAATAATATTTTTATAGACTTAATATGAGTATAAAAATATATTGTGATAAATTTTTGGAAGTAACGGATCAAATGTTCAAAATAATTTATTACGCAATAACGTTTATTTAATATGAAATTATGCGTTTAATGTGAAATGCAAAACTATGCATGACTAGTATGATGAATGTAGAGTTTGAGAGATGACCAAAAATTGAGAATTGTGACATTCTTCCCATGTCAGAGGAATCACGTCCTCGTGATTCAATCGATGATACTATGGTTCGAACCTCGACAAGGGTTCTAAAAGTTTATGCTTGTGTATGGTCTATATGATTATGTCAATGCTCATGCATATGAGTTACTCGTCCCACAAGGTACGTTCCCGTGCTATCGTGAGCAATTCCCGTCCTAAATACATGCTTTCTTATGATTAGGCTCGATAAGACAAGCTTTCCCATTCTCAAGCAAAATTTTTAAAATACTTTCTGGTAACCGATTTTTACTTAATCCCACAACTCATCAAACAAGAACTGTCATACGATTAGGCTAAATCGGTTTAGGTAACGACTTGTTTCTAGCTCGATCTTTGCAACTCATCAAACAAGAACTGTCGCTCGGATCAAACTGGAAACAAGTAGTTTGAAGAAAATCTTTTGAAAATTTGGCTTGATTACGGAATTGCTTACACATATGAGACTACTACTCCCTTCATTGCATGATTCTTCCTGAATTAGACATAGGTGATCAGGCTATGTATAATTTAGGAGTAACTATGCAATGCTTGGACTAATCGACTCATATGATGTTTGGTGTTGAGTCATAAGTCCGCATGTATAAAGAATGTGCACTTATAATGATATGATGAGATGCTATGATGATGTAGTTATAGTCTAGGGTCAATGATGCAACCTAGTTCTCTATAACCGATGCTCTGATACCAATCTGTCACACCCCCAAAATATCGCAGCGGAACGATAGTGTCATTGGGGTATAACGTCATAGCACAAAGTATGGATAAAGAAAACGACCTCTATAATGAGACGTTTTAAAGAGATTACCATTCGATTATATAAGTTAAAGTTTACAACACATGAGATTCCAAAGTTTGACAATACATAAAGGTTTACAAAACATGTCGAATGGTAATAGATAAAAACACTAGACTCCAATGTATGTCATGAGACCCAAAAGCTCCATGAAATGCTATCACCTTATGACCTGAGATAAATATGCTAAAAAGTGTCAACACAAAGGTTGGTGAGTTCATAAGTTTGTTGAAAATGATTTGAAAAAGTCTATAAAGAATGTTTATGCAGCAAAGGCATTGTAAATCCACTCGGTTCCAAGTTCCGCCCATACAAAACTTGCAACCTGTGTGTTCACAACCCATTGCCTAAAATAGAATAACAATCATGAATATACGCATTAAGGTAGTTAAAAGTATAAATGTCACCACAAGGGTCTTCCAACATATAAATATTGGGATGTTTGTAAATTAATAGCCTTCCAACAACTTAATTTGGAGCCATTAATTCTTGTATGTTTGTAAATTAATAGCCTTCCAACAACTTAATTTGGAGCCACTAATTCTTGTATGTTTGTAAATTAATAGCCTTCCAACAACTTAATTTGGAGCCACTAATTCTTGTATGTTTGTAAATTAATAGCCTTCCAACAACTTAATTTGGAGCCACTAATTCTTGTATGTTTGTTCCAAATATGCATATGAAATCAAGTATAACCCAATCAAGTATATAACGCAATCAAGTCTAAAGTATAAGTAATGTTGTTTGGCAAAAGAGTTTAAAAGTTTGGATAAATAAGCATATATCTCGCCCCAAATAGTTTATAGGAATTTAAATGAGTTAAAGCGGGTTATGAACTCACCTGGTATGATTGATATGCTAACAAAATGAAGTGCACTAAAATGAGGCTCGGAAACTATCCGCGACCTAAATGAATGTTATGACTTGAGTTATGATATGTTGTTGTGAATGCGTGATACAATGTTGTGCATGCAACTCCATATGATATCCATACCACTTGTACGTTTTGGAAATAATGTTTATCGTCAAAATATGTTTATGACATCCCGTCATATTATAAAATACTTTACAAGTATTTATGTTGAAATGATATCCCACGATAGTCATTTAATGATTTATTGTGAAATTATAACTTTTCGTCGTAAAATAATGTCGTTGAAATTTTCATGAAAGTGACTAAAATGGCCTTGAAAAGTTAGTCGTAAAATGGTGTACGTCGAGCGTTAGGAAACGAACTCAACGGTTTTAGGAAGCTTGTATCAATATCTCAAAGTTTCAGTGTTTAAGTTTCCATCCTAGAGGTCTCGATCACCAAGAAAAATATAGGTTAAGTATTGCACTTTAGGCCAAAAATAGAGTTAAAGGATGGTTTTCGGCAAAGTTTGAGTGACTATATGTTATTTGTTACAACTCCGCTCAACAAACGGTTGGACATTTTGGAAAATATGCTAGGCGAACTTACTTTTACTAGAAGACATCACGTTATAAAAAGTTCTACATCATTGTTAAAAACGTCCGCCAACATGGTCCTTTAGTTGCCGTAGTATGTTTGTAATAAAGAATATATTAATTTTGCTAATAGAATAAAGTTACGGCAACTTGGTTTATCGCGTGTAATTTAATCGTTACAAGTACGTTTTCTACGTTTGCTACCTCCTTAGATTCGTGTCAAAGTATACTAATATATTTTTGATAAGTCGACACAATTTATAAAGCTTAAGACTCATTTTTGACTCGTAAGGAGTGACATTTTCAATGCTGAAATTTCTGAAATTAATAGTTTTCCTCGTCAAACTTGAAAAATTCATAACTTCTTCGTTATAGCTCCGTTTTAATCCGTTCAAGCGGCCACGGTTTCGTTTTAAAGTATATTTTCTAAATATCTAGGCCAAAAATTTATGTCTACTGTCGGATTTTCCAGATTTACAAAATAAGGACAGACCCTTTTTAAGACTTGTCGAAATGAGTTTTTCTCGTGCTAAACCTATTCCAATCCATTCAAAACAACTCCGAAGCTATTCTAATCCTACCATACACCTTCTTAGGGTGTCATGGGTTCCTAGACATCACCAAAGCTAAAATATAACAAGGAGTAATTATAGGATGGATTATATATATTTAACATATAAAAACCTTAAAAACCTTAAAAATGGTATAAACATCATGAGACTTGCATGTTTCTCAAATAAAATGATATGACCCTAAAAATGAATATGAAATAAAAATATGAATATGGATGCTTACTAGTGATATGATGAGGTTTATGGACAAAAGGTTTTTCCTAATCACTTGAGGTTTGTATTACAAAACCTTAGCAACAAATGATACTAGTGTGTAATTAAACTTGTCTTGAAAATTGGAAGTGATCCTCCTTGATCCCTTGGCTGCCGAATATTTGAGAGAGAAAAGAGATGGATATTTGATCTTGCTTCACCTTAGAAAATAAGTTACTATGTGTTTGTTTAAAGTATAATATGAATATATGTATTCCATAAGTTAGATATTTTGTGAAAAGTCAAGGAACATTTGGACAATAATATTAATGAGGAGTAAGGGAAGAATGGTGGAGTTGATTGTGGCGTGAGGTAAAGGAGGAAGGAAAAGAAAAATGTGAAGATTTGATATCTAGCTAGATTGTGTAAGACTTTTGAGTTTAAATACATATTAATTGAGATATTTATGATATGTTTTGTATAATAAAATGAGGAGGTTGATTTTATACCTAAATGAGAGGGAAAGTGAGTAAATTTGATAGTGCATAGGTATTTAGGGTATTTGTAAAGGTGGTGACGGTATTGGGTAAGTATTGCACGCGTGTAAATATTAGAACGCGTAATAATAGTGTTTATATAAAACTTGAAAAATAAAAAATGTAAACTTAGAAAATGTTATTGAAATAGTCATAAAAATTATTAAAATACATTTCTCGCAAGATTTGAGTGAAATAATAATTGTCGTGTAGTATTTAAGAAAACCGTCGTAATTATTTAAATATAACAGTCTATATACAAAATAAATTTAGCACACTGGGTAAACTTATAATAATATTTTTATAGACTTAATATGAGTATAAAAATATATTGTGATAAATTTTTGGAAGTAACGGATCAAATGTTCAAAATAATTTATTACGCAATAACGTTTATTTAATATGAAATTATGCGTTTAATGTGAAATGCAAAACTATGCATGACTAGTATGATGAATGTAGAGTTTGAGAGATGACCAAAAATTGAGAATTGTGACACTACAAGAAATGAGTCGCACCATGATTAATGAGCAATCTATTCCTCAAAAATTTTGGTGCAATGCCGTTGCAACATGAACCTATATACTAAACCGAGTCCTAATTAGACCTTTCTTAGGAAAAACTCCATACGAGTTACTACGAGGCAAAAAGCCTACGTTAGAACAATTTTGAGTCTTTGGTAGTAAATGTTTCATACATAATACTAAAGATTACTTAAATAAATTTGATCCTAAATCAACCAAAGGTATCTTCTTAGGATATTCTCCTAATAGTAAAGCATATGTAATACTAAATAAAGAGACCATGAAAGTTGAAGAATCTTTAAATGTTAAATTTCATGAGAGTGCACCTAAAACTACCCTACCTCTTGTCGATGACGAGTTAATCGAAAGTGAAGTCATAGAAATCAAAGAAAACATAAATAAAGAAGATGAACCATTTGTCACAATTCTCAATTTCGGTCATTTCTCAAACTCTATATTCATCATTTCATATCGATTCATTCATGATTTTGCATTTCACATTAAACGCGTAAATTTTATATTAAATAAACGTTATCGCGTGAGTTATTATTTTGAACATTTAATCCGATACTTCCAAAAATGATCCCGATATATTTTTATACTTACATTTAGTTTATAAAAACTATATTTTGAGTTTACCTAGTGTTTTAAATTTATTTTGTATATAAATCGTTAAAGGTATATTATTACGACGTTTTCATAAAAATTACACGATAATTATTATATCACTCAATTTTTACAAGGAATGTATTTTTACAATTTTTATGATCTCATTACATTCTACTTTGATCTATTAAAGATTTACTTGTACCTAAAAACTACCATTTACCTTAACTTGAATCTATTTCACTTACACTTTTTCTTACAAATTACACAAGTATATACACAATAATTAAAAAAAAAAATATAGATATTTACCAAATTCCTCCCCCCTTGGCCGACAAGGGGGAGGTGACATTAATTGATGGTATGGTTTATTAGATTGTTTAGATTTATACACTTACTAAAAGTCTTACTTCATATTTTCACTCATTCCATCTCATTATTCAAGTGTTGGTAAAAAGCTTTTCTCTCTTGTTTCCTCTCTCAAAGAACCGGCCATCTAAGGGTTAGCAAAGGGATCATCAAATTTTTCTCAAGTTCAAGCATAAACAATCTAGATAACACTCTCATTAAGGTTTTGAAATAAAAACCTAGGGTGTTTAGGTTAAACCTTTGTTCTTTGCACCTCATCATTATAGCTTGTAAGCATATTTCTATCATTTTTCATCTTTTCTTATCATTACATATGTATCTCTTCATTTTTGGAGCAAACATGCAAGACTTGTGTTAGTTATACCATTTTTACATGATTTTAGAGTTATATATATATATAAAGTCATCCTATAATTATTCCCTTGGTATATATTGGTCTTGATGATGATTAGGAACCCATGACACCCTAAGAAGGTGTATGGTAGGATTAGATTAGCTTTGGAGTTGATTTGAAGGGATTGGAATAGGTTTAGTACGAGAAAAACTATTTTCGATAAGTATAAAAAGTGTTCTGTCCTTATTTTGTTTTTCTGGAAAATCCGACAGTAGGCACGAAATTTTGGCCTTGATATTTAGAAAATATACTTTAAAACGAATCCGTGGCCGCTTGAACGGATTAAAACGGAGTTATAACGAAGAAGTTATGAATTTTTCAAGTTTGGCGACGATATATATATTTTTCTGAAATTTCAGCATACTATTTTTATCTTGTTCGAGTAAAAAACGAGTCCTAAGCTTTACAATTTTTTCGACTTATCAAAAATATATTAGTATACTTTGATACGAAGCTAAGGACGTATTATACGTAGAAAACGGATTTGAAACGACTAAGATATGCACGTTTTCATAAAATTGCCGTAACTATTATTTTCAGAAAAACTATATTATTTTTACGAGACAAGTGTTACGGTAACTAAAACGACCATGTTGAAGGCTGTTTTTAACTATGATGTGGAACTTTTTGTAACGAAGTGTCTTCTAATAAAATCGAGATCACCAAACATATTTTCTAAAACGATCAACCGTTTGTATAGCGGAGTTGTAATAAATTATTTACGGATGCTTAAACTTTGCCGAAACTCATTTTTTACACAACATTTGGACAAAATCAACATCTTTAACCCTTATTATCTTTATGTTCGAGACCTTTATGTCGAAAACTCCTGAACTGAAACTTCTAGATTTTGATACAAACTTTCCAAAACCGTCGAGTTCGTTTCCTAACGTTCGACGTACACCATTTTACGACTAGTTTTTCGAAGCCATTTTTGTCACTTTTATGAAATTTCCGACAACATTATTTTACGACGAAAAGTGAAAATTTCACCATAAATCATTAAGAAACTATTGTAGGATGACATTTTGACGTAAATACTTGTAAAGTAATTTAAGAATTGTCAAGACGTCAAAAGAGTATTTTTCGACGATAAGTATTATTTTCAAAACTCACAAATGGTATAAATAACATACGAAATGCATGCACAACATTGTATCACACATTCATGACAACATATCATAATTCAAGTCATAACATTCATTTTAGGTCGCGGATAGTTTCCGAGCCTCATTTTAGTGCACTTCATTTTGTTAGCATATCAATCATACCAGGTGAGTTTTCATAGCCCCACTTTCTATTACTTATTTGTTTTATAAACTCTTTGGGGGAGATACATGCTCAATTACTTGCTTTTACAAATACAAATACTCAAAATATTTATACTTTTATGCTACGCTATACTTTTTATACATGATTGCATTATACTTGATTGTGTTATACTAAACTTGAAAGTCTCCTTGGATAACACACGCATTGGGTTTCGGAGATGAAGTAGAACCAATGCTATTACTTTCCTTGTGAGTTCATACCCCGCTTTTACTCGTTAAAATCCTATAAACTATTTGGGGCGAGATACATGCTTATTTATCAAAACACTTAAACTATTTTGCCAAACAACATTACCTATACTTTAGACTTGTTTGCGTTATATACTTGATTGGGTTATACTTGATTCATATGCATACTTGGAACAAACATACAAGAATTAATGGCTCCAAATTAAGTTGTTGGAAGGCTATTAATTTACAAACATCCCGGCATTTATATGTTGGAAGGCCATTAATTTGGATACAGCCCAACGTAAGTCGTTGGAGGAACATCCCGACATTTATATGTTGGAAGGCCATTTTTATGGATACATCCCAACGTGAGCGTTGGAGGAACATCCCAACACGAGTTGTTGGAAGACCCTTGTGATGACATTTATACTTTTAACTACTTTAATGCGCATATTCATGATTGTCATACTATTTTTAGCAGTGGGTTGTAAACACACAGGTTGCAAGTTTTGTATGGGCGGGACTTGGAACTGAGTGGATTTACGATGCCTTTGCTTTGTGAACTATTCTATATGACCAAAAACTTAGACTTTGTTGCATGAACGTTCTTTAAAGGCTTTACATTTCAACACAAACTCTATGAACTCACTCAACCTTGTGTTGACACTTTTTAGCATGTTTTATCTCAGGTATCTAAGGCATTCACTTCATGGCCTGCATATGGACATATCATAGAGTCGTGGTGACGACGCGTCTCACTTGGGATTTATAAACTTTAAATCATCGTTTGGCTTGTAACAAACTTATTTCCGCACAAGTTGATTTTCATTTGAGACCAATACTTTGTAAACTCTGATTGTTTTAATAAATTAAACGATGTGTTTTCCAAACGACACTTTAGGTCGTTCGATATAACTGTAACTTTGATGCTATGACAGTCCTCCCCAAGGTATTCAATTCCGCTGCAAAAACAGGTAATTTGGGGGTGTGACAGATTGGTATCAGAGCATCGGTTATAGAGAACTAGGTTGCATCATTGACCCTAGACTATAACCACATCATCAGAGCATCTCATCATATCATTATAAGTGCACATTCTTTATACATGCGGACTTATGACTCAACACCAAACATCATATGAGTCGATTAGTCCAAGCATTGCATAGTTACTCCTAAATTATACATAGCCTGATCACCTATGTCTAATTCAGGAAGAATCATGCAATGAAGGGAGTAGTAGTCTCATATGAGTAAGCAATTCCGTAATCGAGCCAAATTTTCAAAAGATTTTCTTCAAACCACTTGTTTCCAGTTTGATCCGCGTGACAATTCTTGTTTGATGAGTTGCAAAGATCAAGCTAGAAACAAGTTGTTACCTAAACCGATTTAGCCTAATCGTATGACAGTTCTTGTTTGATGAGTTGTGGGATTAAGTAAAAATCGGTTACCAAAAAGTTTTTTTTAAAAATTTTGCTCGAGAATGGGAAAGCCTGCCTCCTCGAGCCTAATCATAAGGGAGCATGTCTTTAGAATGGGATATAGTCATGACATATGCATGAGCATTGACATAATCATTTAAACCATACATGAGCATAAACTTTTAGAACCCTTGTCGCGTTTTGGGCCATAGTATCATTAATCGAATCGGGAGGACGCGATTCCTCTAACATGGGAAGAATGTCACAATTCTCAATTTCGGTCATTTCTCAAACTCTATATTCATCATTTCATATCGATTCATTCATGATTTTGCATTTCACATTAAACGCGTAAATTTTATATTAAATAAACGTTATCGCGTGAGTTATTATTTTGAACATTTAATCCGATACTTCCAAAAATGATCCCGATATATTTTTATACTTACATTTAGTTTATAAAAACTATATTTTGAGTTTACCTAGTGTTTTAAATTTATTTTGTATATAAATCGTTAAAGTTATATTATTACGACGTTTTCTTAAAAATTACACGATAATTATTATATCACTCAATTTTTACAAGGAATGTATTTTTACAATTTTTATGATCTCATTACATTCTACTTTGATCTATTAAAGATTTACTTGTACCTAAAAACTACCATTTACCTTAACTTGAATCTATTTCACTTACACTTTTTCTTACAAATTACACAAGTATATACACAATAATTAAAAAAAAAAAAATAGATATTTACCAAATTCCTCCCCCCTTGGCCGACCAAGGGGGAGGTGACATTAATTGATGGTATGGTTTATTAGATTGTTTAGATTTATACACTTACTAAAAGTCTTACTTCATATTTTCACTCATTCCATCTCATTATTCAAGTGTTGGTAAAAAGCTTTTCTCTCTTGTTTCCTCTCTCAAAGAACCGGCCATCTAAGGGTTAGCAAAGGGATCATCAAATTTTTCTCAAGTTCAAGCATAAACAATCTAGATAACACTCTCATTAAGGTTTTGAAATAAAAACCTAGGGTGTTTAGGTTAAACCTTTGTTCTTTGCACCTCATCATTATAGCTTGTAAGCATATTTCTATCATTTTTCATCTTTTCTTATCATTACATATGCATCTCTTCATTTTTGGAGCAAACATGCAAGACTTGTGTTAGTTATACCATTTTTACATGATTTTAGAGTTATATATACATATATATATAAAGTCATCCTATAATTATTCCCTTGGTATATATTGGTCTTGATGATGATTAGGAACCCATGACACTTTAAGAAGGTGTATGGTAGGATTAGATTAGCTTTGGAGTTGATTTGAAGGGATTGGAATAGGTTTAGTACGAGAAAAACTATTTTCGATAAGTATAAAAAGTGTTCTGTCCTTATTTTGTTTTTCTGGAAAATCCGACAGTAGGCACGAAATTTTGGCCTTGATATTTAGAAAATATACTTTAAAACGAATTCGTGGCCGCTTGAACGGATTAAAACGGAGTTATAACGAAGAAGTTATGAATTTTTCAAGTTTGGCGACGATATATATATTTTTCTGAAATTTCAGCATACTATTTTTATCTTGTTCGAGTCAAAAACGAGTCCTAAGCTTTACAATTTATTTCGACTTATCAAAAATATATTAGTATACTTTGATACGAAGCTAAGGACGTATTATACGTAGAAAACGGATTTGAAACGACTAAGATATGCACGTTTTCATAAAATTGCCGTAACTATTATTTTCAGAAAAACTATATTATTTTTACGAGACAAGTGTTACGGTAACTAAAACGACCATGTTGAAGGCTGTTTTTAACTATGATGTGGAACTTTTTGTAACGAAGTGTCTTCTAATAAAATCGAGATCACCAAACATATTTTCTAAAACGATCAACCGTTTGTATAGCGGAGTTGTAATAAATTATTTACGGATGCTTAAACTTTGCCGAAACTCATTTTTTACACAACATTTGGACAAAATCACCATCTTTAACCCTTATTATCTTTATGTTCGAGACCTTTATGTCGAAAACTCCTGAACTGAAACTTCTAGATTTTGATACAAACTTTCCAAAACCGTCGAGTTCGTTTCCTAACGTTCGACGTACACCATTTTACGACTAGTTTTTCGAAGCCATTTTTGTCACTTTTATGAAATTTCCGACAACATTATTTTACGACGAAAAGTGAAAATTTCACCATAAATCATTAAGAAACTATTGTAGGATGACATTTTGACGTAAATACTTGTAAAGTAATTTAAGAATTGTCAAGACGTCAAAAGAGTATTTTTCGACGATAAGTATTATTTTCAAAACTCACAAATGGTATAAATAACATACGAAATGCATGCACAACATTGTATCACACATTCATGACAACATATCATAATTCAAGTCATAACATTCATTTTAGGTCGCGGATAGTTTCTGAGCCTCATTTTAGTGCACTTCATTTTGTTAGCATATCAATCATACCAGGTGAGTTTTCATAGCCCCACTTTCTATTACTTATTTGTTTTATAAACTCTTTGGGGGAGATACATGCTCAATTACTTGCTTTTACAAATACAAATACTCAAAATATTTATACTTTTATGCTACGCTATACTTTTTATACATGATTGCATTATACTTGATTGTGTTATACTAAACTTGAAAGTCTCCTTGGATAACACACGCATTGGGTTTCGGAGATGAAGTAGAACCAATGCTATTACTTTCCTTGTGAGTTCATACCCCGCTTTTAATCGTTAAAATCCTATAAACTATTTGGGGCGAGATACATGCTTATTTATCAAAACACTTAAACTATTTTGCCAAACAACATTACCTATACTTTAGACTTGTTTGCGTTATATACTTGATTGGGTTATACTTGATTCATATGCATACTTGGAACAAACATACAAGAATTAATGGCTCCAAATTAAGTTGTTGGAAGGCTATTAATTTACAAACATCCCGGCATTTATATGTTGGAAGGCCATTAATTTGGATACAGCCCAACGTAAGTCGTTGGAGGAACATCCCGGCATTTATATGTTGGAAGGCCATTTTTATGGATACATCCCAACGTGAGCGTTGGAGGAACATCCCAACACGAGTTGTTGGAAGACCCTTGTGATGACATTTATACTTTTAACTACTTTAATGCGCATATTCATGATTGTCATACTATTTTTTGCAGTGGGTTGTAAACACACAGGTTGCAAGTTTTGTATGGGCGGGACTTGGAACTGAGTGGATTTACGATGCCTTTGCTTTGTGAACTATTCTATATGACCAAAAACTTAGACTTTGTTGCATGAACGTTCTTTAAAGGCTTTACATTTCAACACAAACTCTATGAACTCACTCAACCTTGTGTTGACACTTTTTAGCATGTTTTATCTCAGGTATCTAAGGCATTCACTTCATGGCCTGCATATGGACATATCATAGAGTCGTGGTGACGACGCGTCTCACTTGGGATTTATAAACTTTAAATCATCGTTTGGCTTGTAACAAACTTATTTCCGCACAAGTTGATTTTCATTTGAGACCAATACTTTGTAAACTCTGATTGTTTTAATAAATTAAACGATGTGTTTTCCAAACGACACTTTAGGTCGTTCGATATAACTGTAACTTTGATGCTATGACAGTCCTCCCCAAGGTATTCAATTCCGCTGCAAAAACAGGTAATTTGGGGGTGTGACACCATTAAAAAATGAAATCATCAATATTAAAGAGTCTAAAGATCATCTCGTAGAAAAGGTTATAGGAAAGTTAAATGAAAGAACCTTAAGATCTCAAGTGCAAAACCAAAGTAGTTTATTCTGTTTTGTCTAAACCATAGAACCTAAAAATACTCAAGAAGCCATAAAAGATGAAAGTTAGGTAATGAAAATGCAAGAAGAGTTAATTCAATTTGTTTCCAACATTGTATGGACACTTGTCCCTCCATCTAAAAATAAAACCATAATCGGAACAAAATGGGTACATAAAAACAAGTTAGATGTAAACAGTGTTGTGTCTAGAAATAAAGCTAGACTTTTTGCTCAAGGGTATAACCAACAAGAAGGCATAGAATTTGATGAGACCTATGCTCCCGTAGCTAGGTTAGATTCTATAAGAATTATTCTTGCTTATGCTTGTGCTCATGATCTCAAGCTTTTTCAAATGGATGTTGAAAGTGCTTTTCTAAATGGCTTTATTAATGAAGAAGTTTATGTAGCTCAACCTCCGGGCTTTATCGATTTCTAAAAACCTAATCACGTGTACAAACTAAAAAAAGCTCTCTACGATCTTAAACAAGCCCCAAAGGCTTGGTATGATAGAATCAAATCATTTTTAATCAAAAACGACTATACCATGGGGTTAGTTGACAATACACTTTTCATAAAGAAAAAGGACTCACATATAATTATTGTTCAAATAAACGTAGACGATATTATATTCGAATCAACTTGTCAAGACATGTGTGATGATTTCTCAAAAATCATGCATGATGAGTTTGAAATGAGTATGATGGGAGAATTAAGTTTCTTTCTTGGTCTTCAAATCAAACAACTGGAAGATGGTATCTTCTTTAATCAATCCAAATACATAAAAGAAATGCTAAAGAAATTTAGATTAGAAGAGTCAAAACCTATAAGAACACCAATGTCATCCGATACCAAACTTACCAAAGATGAAGACGATGAATCCGTTGATAACACCAAATACCGAGGCATGATTGGTAGTCTTCTCTACCTTACGGCTTGTCGGTCGGATATCATGTTTAGCGTATGTCTATGTGCTAGTGATAACCTCAAATAGTCCTAAATATTAAGTGTCAATTTCCCCCGATAATGCTCGTATTTTATATCATTTATATGGATTTACGCTTGTTTTCCTCTATATTTCACTTTCAAGTAAATTATAAGCATTGGAGCTAATGAGACGCGGATTTGGAGAGTTTATTGAAGATATATGATAGTATGTCCATTTTGAAGTAATTACGGCGTAACTCTTCTCTCACATTACGCAGTAACAAAAGCGTGACTCAAAAAACCAACTCAACGGAAGATTACGACGTAACTCCATCCTAGGAATACACCGTAACTAATTAGGTCAAATGATGTTCCACGCCGCTGCAAGCTACGCCGTAACCGTTTCCACAAATACGGCGTAATCATGATTTATTGAAGATACGGCGTAACTCATTCCTTGTGTTACGCCGTAACCGTCTTTTCCAGAGCAATTTACGAAGATATTGATGTTACGGGGTAACTCTCATCTTAAGTTACACCGTAACTAGATCGGGCCTACAAATACAAGCCCTAAATTATGTATTTCACATCATTCACTCCACGCACAAAAGCAGAGAACGTGGGTAGGAGGCTGAAAGCAGATCTTGAGGAGCATACGAAGCCATCTCCAAGGGAGAAATCACACCCTAACGATAAGCATTAGCAATCTATCATTTCTTTTACTTTCAATTCATGTATTTCATTATGTTAAACATTAAATCGATTGCTTCAGTTAATATGATCGGCTAAGCACCTCTGGTGTCAGCCTAGTTATGATTCCTTAATTGTTATGTTTATGTTTACATTGCTTCTGTATAATTGTTTCTAGTGTATGCATGCATAGTTTGTTGGTAGCTACCCTCGTTTCGGTAGTTTTGAATGGCGGTAGTGTCTAGTTGCTTAGGAGAATTGACCAACTGACCCTAAGTAGGTAGACTGAGTGAGAAGGGTAAGAATTGACCAATTGACGACCTTTCTTCACTTGTGCGATTTGACCAACTGATCACCTACCGTTTGGATGAACCTAAGAAGTTAGGGATGAGTGTCTAAGATGGTAGCGCCCGGGCACTCATTGTTATGAATCTTGCATGTAGCGGAACTTAATGACTTAGCTTAGGGGACTAAAAACAACTGGACTTTCAAGGGTAGTAGCTTGATCTTCGGTGGAAACCTGTGCTGATAGGTTAGGACGAAATGTTGTCCTAGCGACCTAAACCCCCACTTAAAGCAATTGGAAGTAATTAAATGTGAACATAACATGATAGGATAAGTAACTAGGTTAGCACACTTCTCCTCTATTGATCACAACTTCTGTCCTTATTTGCTTTCTTTTATTTTCTTGTCTTTAGTAATTAATTAATCATTTCAATCTTAAAACTAATTAAATTATGTGACACCTAGACTTAATTAGAATCCGCTCACATAGCTCTTGGGACGACCTCGGTTTTACCGATTACTACACTACACACGATCGGGTACACTGCCCGTTAGTGTATAAGAGTAGACCATAGGTATAGCGAGACACTTATAAATATTAAAACCTGGTCAGTAAAACCTACATCAAGTTTTTGGCGCCGTTGTCAGGGAGTTATATTAGGATTTTCGTTAAATCTTTCATTTTTGTTTTGTTTTGAATTTTCTCAATTTCTCACTATCTTTTTCAAGTACCATGGAAGTTGTTAACATTGATGACCTCACTCTTGAGGAATATTTAGCGTTGACGAGGGAAGAACAAGGTCTGGGGCTCGTTAGGCCGATTATTGGGGAAGATATTGATTTCAAGATAAGACCACAATTCATGAGGGAATTAAGAGCAAATCCTTTTTCTGGAAATATTACAGAGGATGCTCATGAACACATTGAAAATGTGGAATATATTACTAGCCTTTTTAATACGCCAGGAGTCTCGAAGGATGCGGTTATGCTCAAAGTTTTTCCCATCACGCTTACTGGAGTTGTAAAAAGATGGGTTAATAGATTGCCCGCTCGGGCAATTGAGAAGTGGGCCCTCCTTAAAAGAAACTTCATTAAAAGATATTGCCCACCTATAAAAGTATCAAGGTACTTACAGAAACCCATAATTTTAAACAAGATGACAATGAAATGTTGTATCAAGCCTGGGATAGATACAATGATCTGCTTTACAATTCCCCCACTCATGACCTAAACAACCAGCAAAAGGTCAATATTTTCTATAAAGGGATCAACATAGTTACGAGAAATATGCTGGATTATCAAGGACCAATTCCAGGAATGACACCTACTCTTGCCATTGAAGCCATTCAAAAACTAGCTGATCACTCTAAAAAATGACTTGATGGAGGAAGCCAAAGAAGCCTGGACAGAAATTCTGAAGGTATTGCCGCCATCGCAAGCAAGTTAGAAAACCTTGGCAGAGACATGAAGAAGCTTCAGGAGAATGTGCATGCTATTCGAGTAGGATGCGACACGTGTGGAGGAGGACATTTAGCTAGAGACTGCCCTATGGAGAACATAAATCCCCCAATCAAAAAGGTTAAGTACAGAAAAGGGAAACCCTTCCATCAAAGTTATGATGAATTATTCAACGAGAAAGACCGGACTACCTACAGGGAACGAAAATCTTCACTTGAAGAATCTATAAATAAATATTTGGAGGAAATGCCAAGCGACAGGCCAACAGGGACACGTTGTTCCAGAAATTTCAAGAAACAAAAGCCACCCTCCTTACTCGTCACGAGGATTTAGAAAACACCAAAAAGAATTTTGGATAAGGACAAATGAAATTAATAAAGACAGTGTTAATACAAATAAACCGTAAAAACGTTTATTAATATTTTGCGATCTCTTTTTGTTTTGTTGATAAGTATAATTATAAGGATACATGTTATTTTTGTAAAGCATTTACATATAGCCATTTAAATACAAAAATTTAGTAATTAAGCATTTGTTGTAAGAGTTTATTAGGATGGGTAAAAACCATAACCCATGGACCATAACCCATGGATCTTAACCCATACCCAAGTTAGCTAGATACAATGTATACTTAGATACATTGAATCTAAAGAAAACCCATGGACCAACCCCTAACCCATGACCCATAACCAAAAAACCCATGGGCAAAGAGGAGCGTTCCACAGATCCCTAGGATTACACTAGACGGATCCCAAGTGGGAGGGATCCATGGGATCCGGGGAACAGTGGAAGATTTTTCCTATAAATAGAGAGCCATTTCTTCATTCTAACTCACCCCTCTTCTTACTAAATCTCTCAAACACTCTCATTCTCTTCTAACATATAGATCACTTGATCTAGAGAGTTGTTCTTCTTTCTTTCTATTGTGATCCTCATATAGGTCATTTGTTAGGAATTAGAAATTCCAGGCATTAAAGAGTCGGTCACCTCAAGTATATGTAATCGTTAGAAAGCTCGTAGTCGTAGTTATTTTAAGCTAAGTAGTATTTAGTTAAGTAACACCGTGGAGGACGGACGGGTCTTTACCCACTGTATGCCTGATCCACAGGCCGTTGTGTGGCGTTTTATGTAAAACTATAAATACTCTCTACCTTGCAAGGTAGAGAGTTGGAGCTCATAATAATATTTCTTTTTTCTCTCACTAAATTCCCTAAACCTCTAACTTTCTCTCTCTAAAACATATGATACGCCTACTTGTGCTTATGGTTTAGTGTGTTTGTGAAATCCAATATTTTACAATTGGTATCAAGAGCCATGGTTTTATCATCTCTTACATATCTTTGGATTTCTAGTGATTTTTAGGTGGTTTTAGAGTTTGAAAAAGTTTAGTGGTTTTTGCATGATTTGGATCATCCTTTGTGTTAAAGTTTGAATTTTGGGTGTACTTTTGTGTTTAGAATCATTGTATGTTCTTGGGTTTGGATTTGGTAAGCTTGAATCACTGTGTTTAGACGTGTTTTGGATTAAAAAGTGTGTTTTGTTAAGTTCTTCTTGCTAGCGACTTGGTTCTCGTTGTGATATTCATCATAGCGACTTGCTTCATAAAAATTTAGCGACTTGGAGTGTTATTTGGTAGCGATTTGGTCCTAGCGACTTGTCTATTGAGACAAGCCGACAAATAGTACAAGTTAGTGGATTCTCCACTACGGCTAGCGACTTAGTGAGGTTAGCGACTTGCTTCAGAAAGTGTTAGCGAGTTGCAGTGCAAATTGTTAGCGATTTAGTATTCTTAGCGACTTGGTGTTAGCGACTTGGACCTTAGCGAGTTGCTCTTTAGCGACTTGACTGTGTAGCGACTTGGTGCTTAGCGATTTGGTGATTTAGCGAGTTGCTACTTAGCGACTTGGTACTTAGCGACTTGGTTCAAGGGGTTTAGCGACTTGGTACTTAGCGACTTGGTTCAAGGGGTTTAGCGACTTGGTTGATTTTTTCGTAGAAGAGGTTTGACCAAAGTTGACTTTTTACGTCAAAACTTCAAACGGCCATAACTTTTGATCCGTAACTCCGTTTTCAGCGAAATACCTGTCAAAACAACCGGAACAGGCTGAATATTGTGAGGTTTCACTACAAAATTGTGAAACGAATTTTTCGAGGCCCAAATCCCCTCCGAAAGGAAGTTATTGAGGTTTTAAGTTTTTAGACCTAAAAATTCTCCGTAAAAACGTGCATCAACCAATCCAAATCTCAACCAATCAACATTTCAGCTTTTCCTAAGAACAATCTAAAGTCCTATCACACAATCGTCTTTCATTGTATCGATCCATCAGTCATCTTAACACATCATGTCTTACTCTACTGACCCAGTGATCTCAGAACTGCTTAAATTTTATGATGCTGTGGATAATAATGATAATGGATGCTACACTGAACGATTAAAGATGTTTGAATTAAACAATGAGGATGTGAGATCTTCATGTTCTGAGTACAATGAGAATGCCTCGCAAATGGAATGCAGCATTGAGACATATCAGCTACTTCATTTGCACCTCATACAACTGTTATCCATAGCTGGGGATCGAACATGTAGTGCTCTTTTCCGCCAGGACTTACCTACATTGACAAGAAGCTTGCTGTTGAACTTAGAACATTTAAAGCTGCAACTTACCGATGAAGAGGTTCAAAAGGATGGTTCCAGTGCAGCTCTTCAAGTAATCTACAAACAATTTCAGCCATTCATCAGTGGGGAATATTCAGCAGATTGCGATCAACACTTGACTGGAATTTCCTTCAAAAAACATACTGGAATGGAAATTCAGGAATTCATTGAGACATTTATCCAACTCATGGATAATATGAGAAAGTTCATTGAAGAATCTGCACAAAAGAATGAAGACGTGAATGAGTGTCAGGTGCAGTTGAAAGATTGTTGTGATAAGTTGGGTAATGTATCTGTTGAAGAATCGGGTGTTGCTGAATGCAGAATGTCAGTGACAACAAAAAATGATGAGTCAGATAATGCAAAAATGGAATCGTCGTGCTCAAATTCACAAGAGAGAGAGGTGCACCAGACACAACCTGTGCAAGTTAATGCAAAGGAACGCTCCATGGAAGCTTCAGATGTACCCAAGTAGAGATGCACCCGTCACAGCCTGTGCATGTCAATGCTGAGGTAAGTTGCATGGAAGTTTCTGCTGTACCTAGTTGTGCATCTTCTACTCAAAATGATAATTATGAACTGCATGAGTACGCTGCATTTATGCCTAATGATTCCCTTACCACTGAGCTTAACATATATAAGGATCAAGTTGCTATTTATGAACAGCGTGCTAAGTTTGAGTTGACCAGCCGTGAGCAGGAAATGGATGTCCAAATACGTACAATCATTAAAAAAAGTAATTTTTGAGAAGAAGTATTAAAACAAGAGTTAAACTCCTTACAAGAAAAGCTTTCTAAAACTGCTAAGCAAAAACACGAACTTCAAGAAAATGTTAAAATGCTAAAGCAAGAATTCAAGGCTAAGGAATCAAAACTTTTGAATGATTTTTCCAATCTAAAAACTTTGAAAAACAAGCTTGAAAATAAGTTGTACGTACAAGGGAATACCATTCAGACTGCTCACATGATCACTAAGCATAGAGTCTTAAGCGATAAGCATAGCATTCCCCTTGTTGAGGAACCAAATCCAGAGGTAATTAAAAAGGCTAGAAATGCTCATAAGGTGCTTTATGATGGTAATGAAATCCTTAAGCCTAGGCAGAAACCTAGTTGCGTTGAGTGCACTGAGGAAGATAAGAAATCTGATGAAGTCACTAGGGAGAAAATGAATAAGAAGTTAGAAGATCCTGTGTGTAAAAAGAATAACATAACGATCAAACCCCATAATTACACTAAAGAAAATTGGATCTCCTTGAACAAGTTTAAGCCTCAGACTCTATTAACCCCTGAACAAGTGTTCTGGAAAAAGGATATGGAAATGCAAAAAGCTGAAAATCTTGTTGAAAAGAATCCCCCTTGTAGGAAACTGCCTAAAGCAACTGTGTATCCTCCTAATACACCAATGCACTTAGTTCCTAGATCTATTGCCACTAAAAGCAAGACCTTAATCAGTCAATATGTTATCTTTCAACTATTTGTTGATTTTGAGAAAACTTGTAAGAAAAGGATCACACCCACTGGTATAACTGAAGGGGAAAGGGGTTTTGAGCAAACTAAAGAATGCTATTTAACTGAGGTCATGCCTTTCTTTAAACAACTAAAAGATCAATTTGAGAGTCTTAAAAAGGGGACGCATTCTGATATTAAAGAAATGGAAAAGGAATTTGATGCAATGATTATTGAGGTTAGTGACTATGAGAGAGAATTAAAATATAGTGAGATTGAAAGGAAGAACTTGCATACACTGAATGAGAATCTGATTTCTGAATGTATTGCTCAAGATGTGTTTTTCACTACTACAAATTGTTCCATTAATGCTTCTCAATTTCATGAATTATCTGTTGCTCTGAAAGTCTCCCATGATCGTGTCATTGAGCTTGAAACAACAAATTCAAAATTGCATGAGAAAATAGAACAGGATGATCATGATAACTTGGTCAAACATTATTCTAAATTAGAAGTTGAACATCTTGCTTTGCAATTAAAACATCAACATCTCAAAGAAAATGTTAAAACCTCAAATATCAAGACATCCTCTGATGCTCCTGAGTTTGATGCAGTTTTTGAAATTAGCAAATGTGATGAACAAATTCGAGCTCATTATAACACGATCAAAAGATTGAAAGCCCAAATTTCACAACTGAAAGGTGAAAAGAAGGATGTGACTGGTTCCCATATGCCTCCACCTTTAGATTCTCAGAATTTCCAACTTCAAAACATAATTGATAACATTCAAAAGGAAAATGATTGTTTTAAAGCTGAAATTTCAAAGGTTAATGATCAAAACAAAGAGTTATGTGATTCATTTAAAGTTAATCATGATAAACAAATTGAAAATATAACTTCTTTACTTAACGATATTGAGAATCTGAAGCGTAAGGTGAAAGGAAAGTTGCCAATCCCCAATTGCAAATACTCTGTTCCTAAGGTTTCTGCTTGTGATAAATATGCTATCGATATGTTATATATTCCCCTGCCTATTAGGAATAATGAACTTGCACATAAAGCATATCTCTCATACCTTAAGGAAAGTTTGAAGAGTCTCCGTGAGATTGTTGAAGATGAAAGATTAGAAAAACATTTTGATAGTACTATAGCCTATGCTTGCATGGATGCCAAACGATCTCAGGAACTCTTAGAGTATGTAATTATCACAAGTCCGAAATCTAGCAATAGGCGAGATAGAATAGTTGTGCCTTGTTCTATGCCTAAAGCCAAGCATGTGACCCTTGATATGCCTTGTTCCATGTCTAAATTCAAGCAAGCAACCTGTGATGTGCCTCCTAGAATTTTAGATCCCAGCACTTCTAGACCAGAAATGCAGAAAGTAGTGAAGCCATGTAATGTTCCCATCGTTACTTCTACAGATGTTAAGATTGACAATAAAGTTTGCGGGTCAAAACCTAGAAGCAATGCAAAGAAGGATAGGATTACGCAAACTAAAAGTGATCATGATAAGGATGTGAAAGAACACTATAGGGACAAGAAGTTTGATTTGAATAAAAAGAATCGCGTTAGTTCTAGTATTAGCTCTAAGCTTACTAAAATTAATTCGAGGCCTTATGCTGTCTGCAAAACATGTAAAAAATGTTTAATTTCTGGTAATCATGATAAATGTGATGTGTTATTTCTGAGGTCTAAGATTCATAACCCAGTTAAGAAAGCTTGGAGAGCGAAACAGATTCAGCAATCCTGGAAACCTACAGGGAATGTGTTTACAAATGTAGGATTTCAGTGGAAGCCCACAGGTCGAATATTAACGCATGGCAAACCTTACCCCTTAGCTAGATCCACTATGCCTAGAATAGTGCCTGTTAAGGTTTGGAAGCCAACTGGTAGAATAATCCCATTAAGCACAAAATGTCATTTGACTAAGTCTGATGCTTCTACTAGTTCAGCTCCTAGGGATAATGCCATTGCATCTAGGGTTTCTGCTGATTCAAAGATTGCTTGTGCTAACCAAAAGGAACCCATCAGCACGTGGGGATCCAATGTTTCCAATTCTCTATCTTCGTCTGTTGTCCAAAGCAGGTCGTACAAATCGTCCCTTGGTATTTGGATTCGGGCGGCTCTAAACATATGACTGGGCTCTTAACAATGACGTCTGTTCAAATCAGTTCAGGCCTCGTACTTCATCATTATGGCGTCTGAAGATAACACTGCAGGCCCCGTTCCTTATAGAAAAGAAAAGTGTACGCTCTTCTGTGCGCTTTATCTTCAGCTAATAAGAAATTCTCTCGTGAATGGCCATACTCATCTACATTCTTCATCAACAAGCTTCATGTTTTTTCCATGCTCATTCAGTCATCAAGTGGATCTACGTTCATTGGTGTATACTCTTATTCACTTGTTAAATCAAAAATGGCAACTTCGGATGCAATTTTTGAGGGGGAGAAGAGTGAATATACTACATGATGATGGATGTTTGAATAATGGTTATACGACTTAATTTTTAATGATGATGAGTGTATATTCTTTTTGATGAAGAGTGAATATACTAAGGATAAATGAGATTCATTGTTTTTCAAAGATATGTTTGATGAGTACTTTCAACCTCCGACGAATGTTGATCATCCATCTTCTGAAGCTCATGCTCCGGTTTCTATTGACTCAACTCGCTCACCATCTAAGAAGTACTTCTTGGAATTCTCAAGAAACCTTATCTCCAGTTATTTCACAAGGCGTTTATAATGACTATCATGATATTGTAAGTTGCACTATTGAATAATGATCCGCTCTTTGGTATTCCTGTGCCAAATCTTCACGGATTGTTGTTCATGGATAATGATCCGCTCTTTGGTATTCCTTTGCCAAATCTTTACGGATTATTGTTCCTCTCATTGTGCACGCTATAAATCAACCACATGAACATTAAGGAAAATGAATACCTCATTTGCTCGAAGACATTTGTGGTGAATCTTCCAGATCAGTCTCTACATGTATACCTTTAGGAAGAATGCATTAATGTCGAGAAATCATTTGTTTCGGTTCATTCAGTGGATCGACGTACATCCGGTTGTACGTATATTCACGTGTTGGGCATTTGACACAAGCTGATTACTTCGGAGTTAATCAATTATCACTTATTTGAGATTGAAGTTAAATTTCAAAGGCGTGTTCTTATTTGATAACTTGCTCGGGTCTAAGAATTTTAAGTTGAAGACTTGGTTTATCTAGTTACCAGCTGTCGGGATGAATGGTTGAAGATCTGGTTAACTATCACTTTAAGGAGTTACGTAGTTTTACTCAGTGACACACGAAATGACGTTGTGGATAATCGCAAGAGGTGTTAAAGTCTCATACTTTGGTTGAGTATTGAGTACTTAGAGATTTGCTTGAAGCATAAATTCTCGACACTGTTCTTCCAACATTAGTGCAAGCGTAAGATGCAAATGCAGGGAATTCTTCTTCAATTTCAAGTTTGGTATATCAGGTTTTCTTCATCAGTGGTCACTTCAAATTGTCTACATATGGGTTGATAAAGATAGTCAGAGAGAGTTTCTATCACAGTGATCCTATGGCTCCTGGACACTCCATTCAGGACCCGCACTTCAAAACAGTCCCATTGGTTCATCCCTTGTTCCAAACTCTTCTCAAGAAACTCCATATGTACCTCCATCTGAAGATGATTTAAAGAAATTGTTTGATCCTATGTTTGATGAACTTTATGACCCAAGTACTAATGAGGTGTCGATTCCTTCAACAGAGGCTGCTCATATTCCTGTGAATGAAGTCAATCCCTCAGTCTCAATATCTTTAAGTCAAGATGCACCTGCTGCTGATCCTTCAGTCTCATCAACAAATCATCATTCTTCAAATGTACATAATGGAACTGTTTCTGGCATTAACGATGAAGTTAATCCCTTTGCTACTCCTGAAGATGCTCCATTTGAAAACATATTTGCTCCTGAATCATCATCAGAACCATCTTCTTCAGGAGACATCGACTCTGCTACCTCAGTCCCTCAACAACTGCCACATGAACACCTTAGAAAATGGACTCACGATCATCCACTAGACAACATCATTGGAAATCCCTCTCGTCCTGTATCAACACTGAAACAACTTGCGACCGATGCCTTATGGTGCTTCTTCAACTCCGTACTATCTAAGATCGAACCAAAAGATGTTAAAACCGCCATGAATGAAGATAGCTGGTTCAATGCCATGCAAGATGAAATTCATGAGTTTGATCGACTTGATGTATGGGAGTTAGTACCTGCTCCAGACTGTGCTATGATTATTACTCTTAAATGGATCTTCAAAGTGAAACTTGATGAGCATGGTGATGTGTTGAAGAACAAGGCTCGATTAGTTGCTAAAGGATACCGTCAAGAGGAGGGTATTGACTTTGAAGAATCTTTTGCTCCAGTTGCTCGAATCGAGGCAATCAGAATCTTTCTGGCTAATGCTGCTAGTAAGAACATGGTAGTCAATCAGATGGATGTGAAGACGGCATTTCTGAACGGAGACCTTAAAGAAGTCGTCTACGTCAGCCAACCTGAAGGATTTGTAAATAAAGAGCATCCTACTCACGTTTATCGTTTGAAGAAGGCCCTTTACGGTTTAAAGCAAGCTCCAAGGGCATGGTATGATACACTGTCAAAGTTTCTTCTATCAACCGGATTTAGCAAAACAGCAGTTGATCCAACATTGTTCACCAGGAAGTCAGGCAAACATTTAATTGATGTTCAAATTTATGTTGATGATATTATTTTTGCCTCGACAGACCCAATGGAATGTGATCGTTTTTCAAATGAAATGAGTTCAAAATTTCAAATGTCAATGATGGGACAAATGTCATTTTTCTTGGGATTACAAATTTCGCAAAGTCCCGGAGGCATTTTCATAAATCAATCTAAATATGCAACTGAGATCTTAAAGAAATTTGGATTTGATTCAAGTGACCCTGTTGACACTCCCATGATTGATCGAACCAAACTAGATGAGGACCACTCAGGGATCATGATTGACCAAACAAAATATCGTAGTATGATTGGATCCCTGATGTACCTCACAGATAGTAGACCAGACATCTCGTTCGCTGTTTGCATGTGTGCTAGATACCAGGCTAAGCCTACTAAAAAGCACGTTGAAGCTGTTAAAAGGGTCTTTCGGTATCTCCAAGGAACCATCAATATGGGTCTTTGGTACCCGAAGGACACCGGCATGTCACTAACAGTCTATGCAGATGCTGATCATGCAGGGTGTCAAGATACTCGTCGAAGTACATCTGGAGGTGCTCAGTTTTTGGGTGATAAGCTTGTGAGCTGGTCTTCAAAGAAGCAAATGAGTACTTCTATTTCCTCTACAGAGGCTGAATACATAGCCATGTCATCCTGTTGTGCTCAAATCTTATGGATGAGATCTCAATTATCTGACTATGGCTTTGAATTCAACAAAATTCCTCTTTACTGTGATAATAAAAGTGCTATTGCTCTCTCATGCAACAACGTTCAACACTCAAGAGCAAAGCATATCGACATTCAACATCATTTCATCAGGGAACAAGTGGAAAAAGGTGTGGTGGAACTCTATTTTGTGAGGTCTGAATATCAGTTAGCAGACATCTTCAACAAAGCTCTTCCAAGAGAACGTTTTGAGTTTATTCTTCCACGTCTTGGCTTGAAAAGCCTTCAACCAGAAACAATCAAACGTCTTCAGGAGGAAGACGAGGAGTAAAGGTCTATCTTCATCTATCTCTTGTATATATCTATTCGTAAAACAAAATAGAAAAATATAAAACCTTCAAAATCCATAAAAACTTGAAAAATCTTGAAAAAATTCCAAAAATATTGTCCTTTTGTCATGTTTTCCTCGATTCGATAATATCTACGGTCTTTGAGATGTCATTCAAAGAATGACACGGGACTTTATATGTTGCTCGAATGTTAAAAATATATATATATATATATATATTTTTTTTTGGGAGAAAGAGAAACAATGGTTTATTGTCATTTCAGGCAGTAACCCGCTTTTCAAAGAAAGAACAGAGCCATACTTTATCATGTTTTCAAAATTCCATGCTCTGATTCTAAAAACATTTATCTGCTGAAAACTAACTGCTTTGAAAAATAACTCGGTCTCTATTTTTGATAATCATCAGGACTTATTTGTCAAAATCTCTATCTCTCAATCAACAACCTATGTCATTTATTGAGGGGGAGAATGATTTCAATTAAATTAAAAAGTTATGTGTCATTCAATTGTTTTCAAAAGATATTCATGCATGTTTAATCAATGGAGTTTAAAATCTTAATATCCGATTCTTGTCAGCTAAAACGTTTTTCTTAATCAGGTAAATGGTTTTACAAGGATGTACATGTTATCCTCCCCGCATGTGACAAACGATTTCAAATTTTCCATTCACATGTTGAGGGGGAGCATCTATCTTACACCTATGATTTGAAACGTGATCATTTATCTCAATGTGCAGGTTCCCTCTAGTATGTGCAAAACTCCTTTTCAAACCTTGAGGCACATATTGAGGGGGAGCAATAGTATGAAAACCTCATCCTTCCCCAAAATACTTTATCTACTTGATTTGATCAGGGATGAGATGTTGATATCTTTTAGAAAATGGTAATCAAAGAAGTTAATTCTTCCTCTTGCCTCCATGTGCAAAACGATTTCAAACATTTGATGCACATGTTGAGGGGGAGTTCTCGTTCTAAAAATATCAAAAACAATTCAGGTACAAAATGCTTTGATAATACATCTTAAGTATCTGGATTGATTTTCAAATGGTTTTCAATTGGTTCCAATGGCAGATGAACAATACCAAATTGACCGACCAACTTTACTTTATGTACGGTGATATAAGGATGATAAGGTTAGGTATTGGTTCCCATGATCCGTCAGAACCGGAGGGATCTGCCTAGGGACAAACCACTAGTTAGTGTAGAAGTCCTTAGGTTTGATGATAAAAGGAGAAAAGTGAGATATGGGAAGAGTGCGGACTGAGGCAGAGCAAGTACTGGAACAAACCCAACAAGGTTCTTGCAATGAAGTCTTGGTAAGCACTGAAGGTGTTGAAGAATTAAAAAGAATTAAATGAGAAAAGGGTGAAAACAAACAGCCCTCCATTTATTCAATCTTAGGGCAGAAACCGGGTTCAATTCATATGCTACTGATGGTAACATCGGTATTGAAGACAAGACGTCATGGACCCAGTGACGCACTGCACTTCAACCTTCCAAACCACTCAAGTTTCTCTTAAAAGGGACTTGTTTCATTC
Organism: Chrysanthemum seticuspe; assembly: GCA_019973895.1. Taxonomy (NCBI): domain Eukaryota; kingdom Viridiplantae; phylum Streptophyta; class Magnoliopsida; order Asterales; family Asteraceae; genus Chrysanthemum; species Chrysanthemum seticuspe. The sequence continues at coordinate 161,436,981 of BPTQ01000005.1, read as the reverse complement.
TCACAGGGAACCAACATTATCTATCGACTTTCTCTTAGAGACTGTTGACATTGAAGAAGGAGACCCTCTCCCTAGTCTCCGGCACAGGATCCAAATATGCACATATTGAGTCTAGAGCCACGAGATCATCAATAAATCTCATTAGGATACTTTCAATGAAGACTCTCTGTTTCACACAATGTGGAAAGAGAGATTATATCTTAAGTCCTACGCATTATCCTTGTGGTTTTGCCAGAACATCCGAGTGATATGTGAACATATTCACAGTGAAGATGGAAAACCTTCTGGAGCCAACATCAAACAAGCTCCTGGTAGGTGGCATGTGAGATCTATTATATAGATCAACCATGTGACAACTGAACAGAAATAATGGGGCGATTCAATCTCTTGAATCAATCCTGGTTCAGGTTATGGATTGACGGATACCTTTGAAAAACCGGTCTTTGTGCTTAATAACTCTTTTCTTTAGCACATCGACCGTGTACTAATTTTTCAAATCAAAAGGTGTTTTTATGATTGATAATTGATTTTCAATAAAACCTTCATTGTATTGCAAAAACAATTTCTATTGAGCAATACACGATTGTTTTTCAAATCTCTTTTCATCAATCAGTGGACTTAAATTTGCTGGTTCACTCACTCCGTGTTGTCTTCTTTGAGACGTTCCGGTTTGAGAACAGCTAGAGCAGCTGCGAAACCCTGTCAAGGAAATTCTTCGGAATTATACCTGATCACAGGCAGTACATGTACTGATCAACGGGGAACCGTGGGCCGTGTACCTCAATTCAACTAAAGTGGTCAAATACACTTTTGTACGCTTTATTGCTAACTGTTGTATGCAGGTACGCCCGACGTTTGCAGCTGATCAGAATGAAGCGGTCAATCCATAGCCGCATGCTCACACAATACATTCATCTCTCAAGAAATCATGATAAGTGCACCAATGACTCTGATATTTTCACTCCATGCTTCTACTACGCTGCTGCCAATATCATGAATCAACGAAAGCTTCCGCTACTCTGATGAGAAGATATCATGATCCAGAATGTGAGCATGTCGGTCTGAAAGTCACAACATCACATAATACCAACACCACAATGGATGTCTCAGAGATTTTTGATAGCTGATGATCTCAAAAGCTGGCTCAAAATTATTATCACGTGGATCAGTAAAAGACCTCCACTTGGATTAACCAAACATGCAATGTAAAGATTCAATGACTACGAGCTTCGAAGCAAAGTACTACATCAAGAATGCAAGAACAATTTTTAGTGTAATATCTGTTTATATTCAATGTAATTTTAGTACATGATTGAGGTGACCTCCCTTAGGGGGAGATTGTTAGGAATTAGAAATTCCAGGCATTAAAGAGTCGGTCACCTCAAGTATATGTAATCGTTAGAAAGCTCGTAGTCGTAGTTATTTTAAGCTAAGTAGTATTTAGTTAAGTAACACCGTGGAGGACGGACGGGTCTTTACCCACTGTATGCCTGATCCACAGCCCGTTGTGTGGCGTTTTATGTAAGACTATAAATACTCTCTACCTTGCAAGGTAGAGAGTTGGAGCTCATAATAATATTTCTTTTTTCTCTCACTAAAGTTCCCTAAACCTCTAACTTTCTCTCTCTAAAACATATGATACGCCTACTTGTGCTTATGGTTTAGTGTGTTTGTGAAATCCAATATTTTACATCCTTCTCTTAGGCTAGATCACGAGCATTTTACAAGACATCCAAGCAAGGGGTCCTTGATTGATTTGTCACTCCGCAAGATTTCTGTAGCGAAGATCTTGTATTTGATATTTCACATATTTGTTGTGTAATATTCGTGTTGGTTTGGTCCACCGTGCTACGGACTCAGTATCTAGCTTTGTACCGGAAAAAGTGTAAGCAACGTTGTGAAGGCTTCTCCGTCAAGTGAAGGAGTTTGTTGACATAGTGCTTGAACTCTCGAGTAGGTGACTCGGGGAGTGGAGTAGGGCAAGGAAGGTGTCCTTGTAGCCGAACCACTATACAACGGTTGTGTCTTTTCTTTCCCTTCGCTTTACTTTATTTACTTGCTTTATCATTAGATCTATACTTTCTCTACATCCATAAGATCTCACATATGAACGAATCTAAAGTTTTTGAAAATAACTTAAAATCGGCAAAACTATTCAACCCCCCCCCCTTCTAGTTTTCCACAATTGGCATCAAGAGCTAAGTTTATAAAAGTTTTAAAGTAAAATTGTATTTCAAAAACTTTTCGATCACTATGGGTTCTGAAAATTATAAGGAAGGGAAATCTATGCAACGACCACCACTACTTGAAACTAATGGTTTTATATATTGGAAAAATATATTCGAAACATATGTGAAATCTAAAGATATTGATATTTGGTACATTATTGTTGAAGGCGATTTTGAGGCTAACTCAAAAGATGATAAAGGGAATGTAGTTAACATACCTTATGATAAACTAAATGATGAATTAAAGAAAAAGCTTTCTAAAAATAGTGAAGCAAAAATGGTTTTATATAATGCTTTACCGAAAAAGGAATTCGAAAGCATTTTTATGCTTAAAACCTCTAAAAAATTTTGGAATTCTTTAGTTGTAACTCATCAAGGCAACGAACAAGTTAAAAATAATAAAATTGATTTATTTGTTCAACAATATGAATAATTTTCAATATCGGATGAGGAAACTATAGATCATTCATTTGCTAACTTTAATACTATTATTACATCTTTTCAAGCACTGGATGAATCTTCTTCTAGCCGTAACCATGTTAGGTGATATCGAAGGGCACTTCCATCGAAGTGGAGATCCAAGGTGACGGCGATCGAAGAGTCAAAAGATTTGACAACCCTCACCCTCGATGAACTCATAGGCAACCTAAAAGTCTATGAGCTTGTCCTTGCTAAAGACTTCGAAGCCTCGAAGGTGAAAGAGAAACACAAATCTCTTGCCCTTAAAGCCAAAAAGGCTTCAAGCGATGAAGAACTCCTCCTCAAGTAGTGACGACGAGGAGTACGCTATGGCGGTAAGGGACTGTAAAAAGTTCTTTAGAAGAAAGGGAAGATACGTCAAACAACCGTATGACGATAAGAAAGGCTTTCGGAAAAGCAAAGAGGACGAGAAGCCAAAAGATGATCGTACTTGCTTTAAATGTGGGGACCCAAACCAGTTTATTAGTAAGTGTCCCAAAGGGGATGATCAAAAGGCATTCGTGAGCGGCACGTGGGGAATGAGCGACGAGGAGGACAAAGAAATTTGTCTCATGGCAAATGATGAGGTATGTCACGAATACTATAGTAGTTCATCACTTTATGACGACTCATTGCATAATGAATACGCCAAACTATGCAACATTACGACAAACTATGCAACATTAGCTTAAAACTAATTAACAAAAATAAGCTTTTAAAGTGTCAAAACCAACGTTTAGATAAAGAAGTCATACAAATAAAAGCAAAACTAAAACGTTTAGAAAAAGGTAAAATAGCAAGTGGTGAATGTGAACTTTGAGTTCAACTTCAAACACTAGTTGATCATCTAGATTCTAAAATTGCGAGAATGAGTACGAACACTTTAGATACAATATTAGATGGTGTTAAAACCGGTAACAACCAAAAAGGTTTAGGTATTCAACAACTTGATCCATTAACTAGTGAAAGTAAAGAAACAAAATTCGTTAAGGCACTAGTAAAACCAGCCCCTGTTGTGGCGGATCCCATGGATCCCCTAAAAAGGGAACCGGCTAGTGTACAAACAGGGATCCGTGGATCTGTTGTAGCAAACAGTGGTAATAACGTAGCTTCTTCATCTAGAACTGAGTTTGTTATCGTTAATAGGAAGAAACCAACTCATGTCACCACTAGACAACCACCTCCAAAATATAATCCTACTTTTGCAAGAAACCAAGCACCATCTTTTTCAAAACATAATCCATCTAAGAGACCTAATAACGTTTATCCAAGAAGTAACTATCAAATGGGATGGAACCCAAATATGCAAAACGGTTTTCCTTTTCAAAACTTTGATCCATGGAATGCATACTCATCTTATCCATACATGTCTAACATGAATGGGATGTTTAACACTAATGGACCCATGAACAAATGGGGACCAAACTTTTGAGTTTATTATTGTCTTAGGTATGCTTAAAGGTCGACCTAGACCCGGATGAATGGGTCAAGGATAGCGGGTGCACGAGGCACATGACCGGCAATAGAGATCTATTCTCGACATATGAATCCTTCAATGGAGGTAATGTGGTGTTTGGAAATAGCAAAAGTAGAATCATCGGTAAAGGTACGATTTCTAACAAATCTCTAACCATTAACGATGTGTGTCACGTAGAAAACCTAAACTTTAATCTCTTAAGTATAGGACAAATATGTGATAAAAAGTGCAATGTACTTTTTACCGAAACCGGTAGTAAGATATTAAAAAATGGCATAACCATAGGAAAAGGAATTAGGAAACATGGAGTCTATGTCATTAAAATCGGTAATGAACCTAAAGACAAACTATGTCTTACTTCTACGGATGATACTTTGACCTTATGGCATCGAAGATTGGGTCACGCCAACATGCGACTTCTTCAATCGCTATCATCCAAAGATCTAGTAAGAGATCTACCTAAGTTAAAATATGAACATCACTTTTGTGATGCTTGTAATGTAGGAAAACAAGCTCATTCTAATCATAAAGCTAAAAACATGGTTTCTACAACTAGGTGTCTAGAATTACTACATATGGATTTATTTGGTCCATCCGCTATCCAAAGTTATGGAGGCAACTACTACACTTTGGTAATAGTGGATGATTACTCTAGGTATACATTGACAAAAATTTTAAAGAACAAAACGGAAACCTTTAATTATTTTGAAATATTAAGCAAAAAGATCGAAAGACAACTAGGAAGTCCTATAGTGTCCATTAGGATGGATCATGGTAGGGAATTCGATAATGAAGTACAATTTGGAGCCTTTTGTGATGCTAATGGTATTACTCACAACTTCTCAGCTCCACACACTCCACAATCGAATGGGGTAGTAGAAAGAAAGAATAGAACCCTATAAGAAATGAGTCGAACCATGCTTAATGAACAATCCATACCTCAAAAGTTTTAGTGTAATGCCGTTGATACTTCAACGTACATACTCAATCGAGTCTTAATTAGACCAATCTTAGGTAAAACTCCATATGAGTTACTCTGATGCAAAAAGCCTACGTTAAATCACATTAGAGTCTTTGGAAGAAAATGTTTTATTCTTAACACTAAAGATTACCTTACAAAATTTGATCCTAAATCAACCGAAGGTATCTTTCTAGGTTATTCGCCAAATAGCAAAGCTTAGGTCATATTAAACAAAGAAACAATGAAGGTAGAAGAGTCATTGAATATAAAATTTGATGAAAGTCCACCCAAACCCTCTCCACCTCTTTTCGATGACGAGATTATAGAAAGTGAAGCTATAGTAATAAAGAAAAAGATAACTGAAGAAGAAGAACCTTTAAATGATGAAGTAATAAACATTAAAGTGTCCAAAGATCACCCCGTAGATAAAGTCATAGGAAAGCTAAACGAACGAACATTAAGGTCTCAAGTTCAAAACCAAAGTAGCTTGTTTTGTTTCGTTTCAACCATAGAACCTAAGAATATACAAGAAGCTATAAAAGATGAGAGTTGGCTAATGGCTATGCAAGAAGAACCAAATCAATTCGTTTCTAATGATGTTTGGACGCTTGTCCCTCCACCTAGTAATCAAACCATAATAGGAACCAAATGGGTTTATAAAAACAAATTAGATGCAAACGGAGTAGTGTCTAGGAACAAGGCCAGACTCGTTGCCCAAGGGTATAACCAACAAGAAGGAATAGACTTTGATGAGACCTATGCCCCCGTGGCTAGATTAGAGTCTATAAGAATACTTCTTGTGTATGCTTGTGCTAATGATCTAAAGCTTTATCAAATGGATGTCAAAAGCGCTTTTCTAACTGGTTTCATTAATGAAGAATTATATGTAGCTCAACCTCCGGGCTTCATCGATTTTGAAAAACCCAAACATGTGTATAAATTAAAGAAAGCCCTTTACGGTCTTAAACAAGCTCCAAAAGCTTGGTATGATAGACTCAAGTCATTTTTAATTAAACACAACTATACCATGGGGCTAGTTGACAACACACTTTTTACTAAGAAAAGAGAGTCACATATAATCATAGTACAAATATATGGAGATGATATTATATTCGGATCCACTTGTCAAGATATGTGTGATGATTTCTCAAAAATCATGCATGACGAGTTCGAGATGAGTATGATGGGAGAACTTAGTTTCTTTCTTGGTCTACAAATCAAACAAGTAGAAGATGGTATATTCTTTAATCAATCTAAATACATAAAGGAGATGTTAAAGAAATTCGGTCTAGAAGAGTCGAAACCAATTAGGACACCTATGTCATCCGATAACAAACTCACAAAAGATGAAGACGGCGAATCCGTAGATAATACTAAATATCGTGGCATGATAGGTAGTCTTCTCTACCTCACGGAAAGTAGGCTGGATATCATGTTTAGTGTTTGCTTATGTGCTAGGTTTCAATTGTATATGCAGATTCTGACCATGCAGTAAAAAGGATATTTAGATACATTAAGGGTACGACACAATTAGGATTATGGTATCCTAAGGGCACGGGAGTAGAAACAATTGTATATGCAGATTCTTACCATGCAGGTGATTACAATGATAGAAAAAGTACAAGTGGGGTATTTACTTTCATGGGATGTTGTTTAACATCTTGGTTTTCTAAGAAAAAAACGGCACTAGCAATATCAACAACCGAAGCCGAGTACGTCTCCGCCGGCAAAGCATGCCAACAAGCACTATGGATGAAACAAGCTTTAGTCGACTATGATATTCATCTAAGCGACATAACCATCCTATGTGACAACAAAGGTGCCATCGACTTAAGCAAGAATCCGGTATTGCATTCTCGCACAAAGCATATAGAGATTCTTCATCACTTCTTAAGAGACAATGTTCAAAAGGGGAACATCTCTATTGAGAAGGTAGCATCCGAAGACAACATAGCCGACGTCCTCACCAAACCGTTGAAGCGGGAACAATTCAACCTACTTCGTCTTGGTCTTGGACTAATGGAACAAACGTCGTAACTTATTTGACTCTACAAGGTATGTAAACACTAGCCTTCTTCTTTCTGAGTCTAGGATCTCTATTTCACGCACAACTCACAAACAATACGGGAATTTTCAAAACCCAAGATAAGTTTTCCACTTATAGCTTTCTTTTTTTTTGGTTGCAAACACATACACATTTTCAAAGAAAATCTCTTTTCAAAATGTTTTCTAAAAGAATGATACTTTCCCGTATCAATTTCACAAAAGCAATTTCTCACGTCTAGGACAAATCGCTTTTTCATTATTAATACAAAGTAAAAACCCGTTTTCATTGCATCTCATGTCTTTTGAATGCTAAAGGGGACACATAACTAATATGTGTTTTCGGGTACATTCATTTAAGCAACAATAAATTAGGAGCATTGATAAAACTAAATTACGTACTTATGTACTAAATATGTGTTTTCGGGTTATCTCAATAGGATACTTTTTCTACTTCTAGTTTACTTTTCTTTTTCTTTTAGAGTTCGAGATAACCGCAACTCCAAATAGTTTGCATATAGGCACACAATAGGCAAAAATGTTTCCAAAAGGAAAATTTTGTGCTGCCTGAATCACCAGACCCACGGATCCCAGCCTTCTTGCTGGACGGATCCCTCAAGGGAAGGATCCGTGGGATCCGTGAGACAGAAGCTGTTTTTACCTTCTATTTTTCTCACTTTGGATGAAAAATCCACATTTGTTTTATTTTTGGGAGTATGCTCTTTAATGCTTGTGTTCTCATGATCACAGGCCTTAAATTCATATCTAATCATTAGATTTTAATCCACATTTTGGGTCAAGCATTAATTACAATGCTTTGTTTTTCTATATATAGAACTCTCAAAATGCTTGCATAATCCATCTCATCCTCACAAACACAATACACCATGTCATCCACAAACCCTTTAGATGAATCACCTAGTACAAACAATCATCTTCATGATACCCAAACCTTTGTACTACCACATCCAAAATACCACAATCAAACTCTAGGATATCCGCATGGATTAGTATCCGATCTTGTTGGTTAGCAAAACCAACCTCAAATGGTTCATCCTCAACAAATAACTCACCACAAGATGCTTCCATTATAGCACCTCCTTCATCACCAACAAGTACACCAACTTTATCACCAAATCATTCACCACCTAAAATCACTCTTTTGGAACTCCTTACGACTCCAACAAGATCTCCACAACCAAAGAAAAAAGAATTAGCCGTTTTGACACCTCCAACTTCTCCAAATACAATATTCAATGATCTTGAAACATCACCACCTTTAGCTCCCATTAAACTACAAGAACATCTAGGTTCTTTTCCACCATCACTTCCAATCATTCCGGACTTTGATCCGTATTTTCCTACTTTTCCACCACAACTTCCGCAACTCACAAATCAAAACAAATCAGAAGATTTCCGTACTCATTACCCACATCATCTACATTGTGAACATTGCCAATCCACTAGGGAAATTGCAATAGAAGTTAGGGAAGAAATGCGATTCATACTCAACCTCATCCTTGATCGCATCAATACCATTACTCATTCAAACCTCCATCCATAACCTTATGCAAGCATGGAAGGAATCACTACTACTATTTTCTATTTTTAGTATATTCTTTTTCTTTTGAAGTCATTTTCAAGAACAAGTATTGTTCTTATTTTTACATGCTTGTAGGTGGCTTAAATACCACTACAATTTGTTGTTTTATTACAAGGCCTTGTTTACATACCTTGGCTCCCAATCTTGATTCTCGGCAATTCCAAGATTATTTAAGCATGTTACTAACCTTTCTTTTTGTAGGATTTTTTATTTTTCTTCACTTGACGCCCCAAACTAGGGGGAGCTACCGTCAAGGGGGAGTTAGCGATACGTGGACTAAATTTTTCCACATTTTTATGTTTATTTCTTCCAAGGGTTAACTTTTCGTTTTGACAAAAGAGGGAAAAAAAGTAAAATTTAGGAGCTTTCAAAACTTACATCCATTCTTAAGTTTTACTCATCATAACATTATGTTTTGTCATCAACAAAAAGGGGGAGATTGTTAATACAAATAAACCATAAAAACGTTTATTAATATTTTGCGATCTCTTTGTGTTTTGTTGATAACAAATATAATGTTATCTTAAGTATAATTATAAGGATACATGTTATTTTTGTAAAGAATTTACATATAGCCATTTAAATACAAAAATGTAGTAATTAAGCATTTGTTGTAATAGTTTATTAGGATGGGTAAAAACCATAACCCATGGACCATAACCCATAGATCTTAACCCATACCCAAGTTGGCTAGATACAATGTATACTTAGATACATTCAATCTAAAGAAAACCCATGGACCAACCCATAACCCATGACCAATAACCAAAAAACCTATGGGCAAAGAGGAGCGTTCCACGGATCCCTAGGATTACACTAGACGGATACCAAGTGGGAGGGATCCGTGGGATCCGGGGAACAGTGGAAGATTTTTCCTATAAATAGAGAGCCATTTCTTCATTCTAACTCACCCCTCTTCTTACTAAATCTCTCAAACACTCTCATTCTCTTCTAACATATAGATCACTTGATCTAGAGAGTTGTCCTTCTTTCTTTCTATTGTGATCCTCATATAGGTCCTTCTCTAACGCGAGATCACGAGCATTCTACAAGTCATCAAAGCAAAGGGTCCTTGATTGATTTGTCACTCCGCAAGATTTCTGTAGCGAAGATCTTGTATTTGATATTTCACTTATTTGTTGTGTAATAGTCGTGTTGGTTTGGTCCACCGTGCTACGGACTCGGTATCTAGCTTTGTACCGGAAAAAGTGTAAGCAACGTTGTGAAGGCTTCTCCGCCAAGTGAAGGAGTTTGTTGACATAGTGCTTGAACTCTCGAGTAGGTGACTCGGGGAGTGGAGTAGGGCAAGGAAGGTGTCCTTGTATCCGAACCACTATACATCGGTTGTGTCTTTTCTTTCCCTTCGCTTTACTTTATTTACTTGCTTTATCATTAGATCTATACTTTCTCTACATCCATAAGATCTCACATATTAACGAATCTAAAGTTTTTGAAACTAACTTAAAATCGGCAAAACTATTCAACCCCCCCCCCTTCTAGACAGCTCAAGTGATGATAGTGTTTGTAAAGCCATATTTTCCAATAACGGAAGACCTTTTTACACCCCTTTCAAGTACGATAAAGAGGAAGTTGCGGGTTTCTCCGAACAAGCAGTAAGAAAAGATGACAATACGAACTTTCAGAAATAAGAACAACATACTGAGACTGAACGTGAAGCTATAATGGAAAATGAAGTGAAGTTAAACGCCAGATGTTCAGCAGTTGTCCTAAATCAGATTCCTTTAAAGGAAAAAGACCCAGGAAGTTTCATTCTCCCTTAATCTATTAATAATTTGCATAAGATTAATGCCTTAGCTGACTTAGGAGCTAGCATAAGTATCATGCCATTCTCTATGTGCAAAAGATTAAATCTTGGTCCTGTCAAACCCCTTTGCATGACTATTGAAATGGCAGATAAAACGGTTAGCATACCTAGGGGTAGTTGAGAATGTGCTCATTAAGATTAATAATTTTACTCTTCCTGTCGATTTTGTCATTTTAGACATGGAAGAAGATCTCGAAATTCCTCTAATATTGGGTAGACCCCTTCTGGCCACCGCTCGAGCAAAGATTAACGTTTTCAAAAAAATCATAACATTAAAAATCAATGATAGAAAACTTACCCTAGATATGGATGATGTTGGAAAATTTCACCCTATCGAAACTGTTTGTATTATCAAAAAAGGAAAAAATAAAATTGTTCCCACCACCGTCACACACAAGCACTGTCCTTCTAATAGTCGCAATATGCAGAAAAAGGAAGTTGAAAGATACAACAATGGCAGATTACGTCGCAACCACTTCTCAAGGATAAAGGACAACAACAATCCAGTGCTAAAATTTGAGTCTAAAGACGATTGGCCCGAGATTCAGAAAGTTGATTACAAGTACTTTCCTAAATTGAAATACCATTGGTGCAAAGCTATTCCTGTTGACAATGACAGATGGTATGATCTTTGGGCTTCATGTAACCCCTATGTAGACATCTGTGACGGTGGCAATGACAAGGAAAGAGTAAAAAACAGTAAGTACCTGTGGTCATCAACTAATGATGAAAGCATAACATTCGAAGCATGGGTACGGATAGTTTATGGGGAAATCGACAATGACGCTAAAAGAAGAATCTGGACTAATCTTAGCCGCAATATTAGCCAGGAAACCTCTGGTAATGATGCAATTCATGAAGCAACAAAAAAATTCAATCTCGGATCATGGAACTATTGATAATGACAACACCTTAGCTAGGAAGCATTGGTGTAAGAAAATAAAAACCCTTGATGGGGATTTTTGGGCTTCCTGCAACCCGTATGATGACAACTATAATGGGGGGAGTAGTATGGTTAGAGTAGGAGATAACAAATTTTAGTGGACCTCAACTAATGACGGTAGAAGAACTGAGATACAGTGGTTAGACAAATTAAGATTCGACGATTGGATTAAAATCAAATTTGGAAAAGTGGACACTTCCAATAAGAATAAAATTTGGAAGGATTTGTTGGGAATAATTTGTTACCACTGATAGTTGTGGAAGACACTGCTTGGATTACACTAGCAGTGGAAATGTATTACCACTACTGGTACATTATTACCAGTGCTATTAGATAATGGTTAGGAAAACGTGTTTAGATAAGTATAGAAAAGATCTTTTGTATATTCTATATTGTTAGTTTTATACTTATCTTGTAAAGGACTCCTTGTACTATAAAAGGAGGTCCTAGGTTATTGTCTTAGGTAATTATTAACCTACTTACATTCGTACGTATTATTCACAAAGGCTTCAAGGTGTAACCCTAGTGATAAGCAAAGATCACTCGTATTATTCATCAATAATATTGGAGCTTAAGTTTTGTGTTTAATTTGTGTTAACTTACATTACATCATATAATCCGTCTTCTAAGTATTACTAAGTAAATTCCGCGTGCTTATTAATATTATACAAAATATCATTGACACAAGGTGTGTATCCAGATCCATCAAGTGGTATCAGAGCGAAGGTTCTGATATTTTGTTTTAGAAGATCCAAGGAATTAGCTTAACCTACTCACTAAATTCAATGGAGATGGAAAACAACCAGTCCAACTCCTCTACACCAAGGCTACCTAAGCTCAAACTTAATGAGTTTGAGATGTGGAGGATACTGATTCAACAATACTTTCTCATTCAAGACTATGCTCTGTGGGAGATCATCTTAATTGGTGATTCTTTCAAGCCTGTTACTAGTACTAAGAAGGTTGGTGACATAGAAGTGGTGATTGTTTCTGTGCCTGAATCTAGTACTGAAAAGTCATTGAAAAAGAATGATCTAAAAGATAGAAGTTTGTTGCTGATGACTCTTCCTAGAGACCAGATCATAGCTTTCAGCAAGTTCAAGACTGCAAAAGAACTTTTTGAAGAGATTCGCTCAGTGTTTGGTGGTAATGATGCTACAAAGAAGACACAAAAGACATTATTGAAGCAAAGTTATGAAAACTTCTCTGCTTCAAGCAATGACTCACTTGATAGCATCTTCACCAAACTCCAGAAGATTGTCACACAACTGACTGTGTTTGGCATTGAGGTAGAAAAGGAAGACCTCAATTTGAAGTTTCTAAGAAGTTTTCCTTCAAAGTTTCAAACTAATGTTACAGTCTGGGAAAACAAAGCAGACATTGAAACAATGAAGCTCAATGATCTTTACAACAACTTTAAACTCATTGAACAAAGACTGAAGAAGGCTGGGAAACTTGGTACAAGCTCAAACAGCTTGGCTTTGATGTCAACCTCTGTTGACAGTGATGATTCTGAAGATGACAGTGATGATGATATTGCCATTGCTGGTTCGTCAGTTTCCACTGGTAATGTTAGTGTTACCACTGCAGGTTCAAAGAAGAAGATTGCTAGTATTGGAGATTCTACCTTTTATGCTTTTATCTCCACTCAAGTTAATGGCTCTATACTAACTCATGAAGACATAGAGCAAATTGATGAAGATGACTTGGAGGAGATGGACATAAAGTGACAGATAGCTCTTCTTAGCATGTGGGCTAGGAAATTCTACAAGAAGACTGGCAAGCCTATTCACATCAATGGTTGTGAAACTGCAGGCTTTGATAAGAAGAAAGTGGAGTGTTTTAACTGCCACAAGTTGGGACACTTTGCTAGAGAATGTAGAAGACCAAAGACCAAGGATAACATGTCTACTTGGTACAAGCAAAAGAAGGAACCAACTGTGGAAGAACCAAAGGCAATGTTGGCTATTGATTGTGTGAGCTATGATTGTAGTTTCATGGTTGATGAACAAGAGGAAGAATCTTCAGATGTTGCTCTTGTGTCTACTGAATTTGCTCTCATGGCTTTCTCTGACTCTGAGGTACAAAACTTTGAAAGTTGTTCTAAAACATGTAGGGCTGCTAGAGAAGTTAAAAGGCTTAATGATCTATATTCTAATGAAAGACAAGACTTGTATACTGCTAAAACCAGCTGTGAATGAGGCATACCAAAAAGAGCTTGAAAAACTTAAAAAGATAAATGAAAATGTCAATTTAGTTGTAGACACCTGTTAATATCAGTCTAAGTCAATTGATAAAATCTGGAATGCTCAAATTCATAGTAAAGTTAAGTCTGGTATGGGTTATAACATAGTGCCTCCACCACTAAGAGGTGTTCCATCACCTCCAGGTATAGATTTAGCTCATACAAGCTTAGAAGAGTTTCAGGATCTTGAACGTGAATATGGTCCTTTAAAGGACACAACTGTGAAATGTGAGGAAGAGGTTAAGAAGGAAAATGATGTTTTTAAAAGTGCTAGTGACTCATCAGTTGTTGATCAGAATGTTAAAAGGAATGAAGAGACTTCTATCCCAAAAGTTGTTAATACTGTTATAGAGGAACCTAGGAAACCAGTTAATAAACCTAGATCAACTGTATAGGAACAAGCCTACAGCTCCTAGGGGTAACCAGAGGAGTTGGAATCATGTTAAATCTCAACAACTAGGTAGTGATTTTGTGATGTACAATAAGGCATGCTATATCTGTGGTAGTTTTGATCATTTACATGCTTATTGTAACTATCATGTTGGGAGAAGGGAAGTCCATGGGAATAAAAGGGTGGAGTCTAACAGGTTTCAAAATAATGTACACCCTAATCCTCATTGCAAATTGATCCCAAGAGCAGTTCAACTAAGAAGTGGCCTCAAAACTTTTGCCACTGCAAAAACTCTTAACATTGCTCACCCTAAGTCACCTGTTAAAAGTGCAAAGTGCAAAACAACTTTTAAAAAATCTGCACAAACAGGGAAAGGAACTTTTCTAACTAAAAAGGTTCATTATAACCAACAGTGGGTACCTAAAACCAAACCAGCAGTTTCCACTGCTCACTCAAAAGTTACCACTGCAAGGGTTGTAAACAAGAAAAGGGGGGACATGGGCAATGCTATGAAGGCCTCAGCACGTTGGGAATGGAAACCTAAAAGAACTACCTCTACAACCAATCCCAATGGTGTATCAATGACCTTTGATAGATTTAACTATATTGATACACGAGGCAAATCCAAGTCAAGCATGGCTTGGGTCCCCAAAAGAAACTAACTCTTTACTCTTATGTGCAGGAACATCCAAGGTCAAAAAGATCAGATCAAGGATATACATATAGTAGGTGTTCAAGGCACATGACTGACAACAAGTCCTATCTATCTAATTTTGAACATTATGGTGGACAGTATGTCAGCTTTGGTAATGAAGTTAATGACACAACAAGTATGATGCAAGAACTCTAAAGTTAAAGGAAAACATGGATCATTACTATTATTTCACAAAACTGCACACTGAGTGCAGTAGATACATCCATGGATTACAGACTACAAGCATCATTACATCAACTAAAAAAAACAAACAACAACCTACTCCACACAAAATATTCACAACCTACCCTAACCATACTCCATCTAACCACCATCTACCACCTATGGCTTCTTTGGCAAGGCCCACTCTGGCATCACTTTAGGAGCTCCTCGCCTATCAATCTCCTTGTACACATTGGGGCATGCTAGACCCATCACCACTACTCCAACAGGTGGTGAGGATGATGAAGGTCGCTCTTGTGATGGTACTGACAGCTGTGGTGAAAATGGTGACATCTGCAGTTCTCCTGATGGAAGGATTTTTGCAAGAGGTGGCACATCCAAGACCCTTGAGGTAGTATGATCAGCTGTGCTTGCATATGGGGACATGTAGCTTGACATGGAGTCTGAGCTATCTTCCTTAATAACAGCATCTTGTGACATTGGTTGTGTTGAAGAAGGACCAGCAGCAACAAAGTTAGCATCTACATGAGTTCTTTTTCTTGATGTAACTGCTTCAAACACCTCTCTTTTTGTTTTACCTGGATTATTCATAATATAATGGCATGCTTCTTCATCCCAAAAGCTATTCGATATTGAGCTGTCTGAGTAGACATTGATTGGGTTTGAATTGCTCATGGTAATTTTTGATTAAGTTGCTTTTGACAGATTTTAGGAGAGAGAAGTGTTGGTGTGATAGAAGGTTGTAGGTGCTTGGTTCTTAAATACAAGTTTAAGTTGGAATCAGTTAGTTAATGAAGGGAAGGTATAAGTTGTTGAGAAGTAAATGAAGTCTTTGACTTTGGTGGCCGGATTAGTGACTAGGAGTTGACCAAATTAACTTGGAATTTAGCCACTGCTTATGGACTCACTCTTTGCTATTATCTAAGCACTGATAACTCACACACTCTTTCAGTGTATGATTTCTATTTTTGACATGAAGATTTGAAGGATTCTTTGATTACATTGAAGTGGTTGCTCTTTAGTGTTTGTCTTTTTAGTTGTCCACTAACTTCTATGCAGAAATTAAATCTAATAGTGGAAACTATAATGCAAGCAGTGGAAATATGTTATTCTCAAATTGGAAAAAGGAAAACAGAGATATTTCAATTAATATGCAAGAGTCATTACATCAAACAAAAGAGAGTGTCAACATCCACAATCAAAACACAAAAGACAACTTCCTACATTCCTACACCCTACATCAGCTACTCCATTGGCTTCTTGCCTTTGCCCACATAGTCATGCTTGTTTTTCTGTGCTCTCTTCCTTTTGTTCTCAAAGGTGGATTGCATTCTTGGACAAGGAAGACCAAGAACTTGTGGAGGAGGCTTTGGTAGCATTGCAGACTTCTTTGGTATGGGTATCTGCTTCATGTTGGACATAGCTGTTTCTAGTGCTTTTGTAAGAGCTCTTGGCAATTCTTTGGCCATGGAATAGGTCTCATCATTCGTTTCATCATCCTCTGATGAGCTAGGGTAAAACTCAAGAGATGGTGCAGGTTTAGCAGCAGGTACACGCTTGGCAGTCTCTTTAGTGTACTTCTTCGATGAAGTGCTTCCAGCCCATGATGGAAAGTATCCAGCCCATCCTGATGTCTCTGAGGAAGTTTCTGACTCGATCACATACTCTTCTTCTGAATCAGAGGAGATGTTAATGGTGTTGGAAGGATTGCTCATGATTTTATTTAGGGATTTTGTGTGTTTGAATGTGCTTTGATGAAGATTACAATACGCCAAGCCTCCTTATATAGACAAAGTAGGTTACAAGGGTTAATTAATGAGTATATTTACTTTTTCCTATTTTGGTAGGTTAAAGAGTAAATATAGATATTATCGGGTTGACTTTGGAAGATATTTTTTGGATAGTGGTTTGGTTAAAAGTAACTTTGGTTAAGAACAAGTTGGTTATTCCTATCCCATGCTGATACATAACCAAGCATAGATGGGAGTTGATCTTAAAAGGTGTATAACTGAGATACACAACAAATGGTTATTGATTCACCATGTCTAATCCACATAATAATCAACTAGTCCAGAGCAAACGGCTACCGTTAAAGACTTGACAAATCCGTTCATGGTTGATAGTTTACCAAAAACTATATGGTTATCAACTCACCATATTCTTTATGATTAAGAGTTGGCTAGTCCATAGCAAACAGCTCATGGTAAAGACATATCAAATCGGTTGATAGCTGGTAGTTTGCTAAAAACTATGATAAGAGCAATCTAGTTTTCATATGTTTTTCTTTACCACTGCTCTTTGAAATTTTTGTGAAAAATTACCACTGCTAGTTCACAGTTTCCACTGACAGTGTTATTTTACCACTGTTGTTCTAGCCGTTACAACTGTTGTGTCAGTAACAAATTTTTTACTAGCCATTGTAGAAAAATTGTTTTTCATATATATAGGGTAACTTCTAGAAAATTATCTACTTTCCTATTTAATATTTATCTTCTAAAGATAAATACTTTCCTTAGATAATCTTTCTTGCGCTACACTTTTAAAACCCTACCTCTATATATCTTTTGTCTCAATTGACTAGTTATTCTTTCAATTATTACTGACATAATATCGTTTTTCATCAAAAGTTTCTATGGCACCATTAAAATTTGCAGATGAGCACAACCAAGTGGCCTACCTACAAAAGTCTAACGAGAAGAGTGGCCCTGTTTTTCATCAGATTGTGGACTTTCTCAATACTACCCATATAAGGTATGTTTTGCTTTTAAAACCACAATCAATATCTCTTAAATCAAACAGTTTTAGACTTCTGCTCAGTCCATAACACTTGAGATTAGAGATGCATATGAAACAGTGGATGCTCTAAGAGCCACTGTGGATGGGGTAACTATTGATGTTACTGAGGCATCCTTGAGGAGAATTCTCCAATTGGATGATCTCAATGGTATCATCACATTACCTATGCCAGAAATACATGAAAATTTATCATCCATGGGGTATGATACCACTGATAAAAAGGCTACTTTCAAAAAGAGTGGTTTTTGTCCCCAATGGAGATTTTTGATACATACTCTTTTACATTGTCTTAGTCCAAAGAAAACATCTTATGAGCAATTTAGTTCAACCATGGCTTACCCTTTGGTTTGTCTAGCCACTGATAAGATTTTTAACTGGTCAAAATATATTTTTACAAGTATGACTGGCAATGTAAAGAGTTCAACAAAAATTTTAATGTATCCAAGGTTTGTGCAAGCAGTGCTAAATGAGTTTCAACTGCAACCCCATACAAATGTTTATAAAATCAGTTGCCTCAAGCCTAAAGTTTTTCAAAACATGAACAAAGATGGCTACATGATTTTTACACCTCTCTTTCCTCAAATGCTTGCAAAGATTTCATCTGAACAAAACACACCCATAATTAATGTTCCAAACATTGATTATACTCCACCAGTTTCTCACACCTATGAGACAAGGTCTAAACAGTCAACTCCTGTCATGACAACACAGCATGTTTCTAAACCTTTTGGTCTAGGAACAAGCAGTGGTGGTTCTAGACTTCAACCTAGTCTAACTAGGGAGGAATCTGAGCCAATGCCCCATGATTCACCTCTCCCAACAGGTCACACAGTTGGAAGTGATGAGGGCAGCGGGCAACAATTGGAATTGATGGTTTTGTGTACAAAGTTAGCTAAACAGGTCAAATCTCTGGAACAAGACTTGGCACAACTTCAGGTGCAACATGCCAAGGATATTACATTTTTGAAAGTAGAGATTCAGACCTTGATGGACGAGTTGCAGGGGTTGAAAAAGCAAAGGAAAACTGCAAAGTTGATGATCTCATCTGGTTTTGATAAAGATTTGGGTGATTCTCCCAAACAGGGGAGGAAAACAGGTGCTGAAACTCAGGGGAGGAAAATTGATTTTGAAGATGAAGGTGTTTCTAGTAAAGGTGCAGAGGAAGCTGATACCCTAGAAGAGCAACAAGAGCAAGATATTTTTTGTACTGCAACTGATTTTACCACTGATTCAATTTCCACTGCAGAGCCAAATATTCCCACTGATGAACATAATGTTGTCACTACAAGTGAAGAAATTGATAAACAGAAGAAAGATAAAGGTAAAGAAGTTATGGAAAGTTAAGAGCAACCTGGAAGAAAGATTTCAAAGAAAGAACAAGTTCAGATTGCTCATGATGAAGAAGTTGCTAAAATGATATATGAAGATGAAGTTGCTGAAAAGAAAAATCTTGAAGAATTGGAAGTTGTAAGCTTTATGGAGGCTAAAAGGTTGGATAGATTGGAAAATCCTATTTCCACTGTTCCAATTACAAGACTTAGAGAAAAGACTCCAGAGTTCAGCTATGTTCCTACTGAAGAAGAAATTGATTTCTTGATTGCACATGATCCAGTAATCAAGAAGAAGGCAATTGACCTTGTAGCTGATAAATCTTTAACTGTAGAACAAAGAACTGCACAGTTAAATGATTTTATACAGATGAAGAATAATCAAGCACTTCAAGAGGCAATTGTTTCAGTCAAGAAAGGTCAAAAGAAACCAAGATAACCAACTAAGGCTCAAGTTATTGCATACATGAAGACTTATTGTTGCAATGTTGGTGGTTGGAAGAGACATCAATTCAAAAGAATGTCTGATGATAAAGTTGAAGGTATCTACTACAGAGTTCAAAGATTTGATAAAGATTTCATTCCAATGGATTCGGAAGAAGAAGCAAGAAGATTTCCTAATTTGAAGAGAAAGACCAAAGACAGTGATTCTCAGTCTGTTAAGAGGACAAAGTTTACTGAAGAACAAGAAGTTCCAACTGAGAAGTTCACTGAAGAACAAATGACTGAAAGATTGTAATAGAAGAAGAAGATTTTTATCCAGAACCACTGCAAGTTAGACATCCTATCATTTATTGGGAGGTTTACACTGCTAGAAATTTTGCTCCAACTTGGAAGATCACAAGGCTAGGTGGTGCAACTTCCTCATTCATACAATTTGAAAATCTCATCAAAGCTTTTGATAGAGATGACCTTGACAAATTATGGAAGTTAGTTCAAGAAAGGTTTGATTCTCAAGATCTTAAAGATATGAAAGAGATGCAATTATGGATTAATCTTAGAAGGCTCTATGATCCAAATGTTAATGATGATTTCTAGAAATTCTCATGTACATGTCCTGGTACTAAATGGTTTTACTATGATTCATGTGAAGTTCACCATGTTTCTACACTAAATGGAGTAGATGCATTCATGCTTGCTGAGAAAGAATATCCACTCAGAGCTGGAACTCTCACAGTAATGTTATGTACAACTATAAGAGTTCATGAAGACAATGAGAAGGTCAGAGCATTGTTACATAGGCTTCAATATCAATGTTCAAGAGCTATTCAGAAGTTAAGGAAGAAGTAAAGTGTTTGGTTGAATTCCCCAAATCCTTGAAGATGATGCAGATTGAAGAAACTTATTGATTTGCAGAGAAATCATAAGTTTAGGGGAGGATTGTTGGGAATAATCTGTTACCACTGATAGTTTTGGAAGACACTGCTTGGATTACACTAACAGTGGAAATATATTACCACTGCTGGTACATTATTACCACTTCTATTAGATAATGGTTAGGAAAACGTGTTTAGATAAGTATAGAAAAGATCTTGTGTATATTCTATATTGTTAACTTATATACTTATCTTGTAAAGGACTCCTTGTACTATAAAAGGAGGTCCTAGGTTATTTTCTTAGGTAATTATTACCCTACTTACATTCGTACGTATTATTCACAAAGGCTTCAAGGTGTAACCCTAGTGATAAGCAAAGATCACTCGTATTATTCATCAATAATATTGAAGCTTAAGTTTTGTGTTTAATCTGTGTTTACTTACATTACATCATACAATCCGTCTTCTAAGTATTACTAAGTAAATTCCACGAGCTTATTAATATTATACAAAATATCATTGACACAAGGTGTGTGTCCAGATCCATCAGGATTGCATGAACGAAGATAGCCCATGTGAAGAGACTCCTCAAAATACGATCGAATTAACTAAAGACACAAGAGAAGAATGTAAACATGGGAATATTGATGAATTAGTTGATGATAAAAGGTTTGAAGGTACCGAGTCCGATGATTATTACATCAAGGGAATCATGGACCACCTTGAGCTACAAGGTGAAGCTGGGTCAACTGACCCCGATGATGAAGCATATGAGCAAATAAGGTGCAAACTTCTTGGCATTCCGTATAAAAAGCCACACCAATTGTAGCTAAAAAGTATGAGTTTACAAGATACCAGTTGGGGCCAGTCGAAATTTTTTGCAAAATTCGAAAGATCGAGACGAAGGAATATCTCCACACCAGTTGGGTCAGACATAATTTGATGAAGGATAAGAAAGAAGTTGGCCAAGTTCGAAGGCCACCATAAAGCCCCGTGGCTTTGAATCTAACTTAAATACTCGTAAATAAAGAAAAGTTATCTTTCGGGAGACAACCCGAATTATCCCTTTCATTTGTTTTATTTCCATTTCTGTTGGGTTTTGTGTCTTTAACCAATTTTGCAGGAAATCAGAGAAAGTTGATGCAGCATGCTGAATGGGGACCTATTCTTTCCACAGTTACGGCGTAACTCATTCCTATGGTTACGCCGTAACAAACCTGTTGCAGTAGTTCTTCCCAGAGCATTACCAATTACGGCGTAATCCCATGCAAAGGTGTTAGGTCACTAGTTTTACAACACAAGCACAATAGAAAGATATAGAGAAGAGAAGAGATTGGATGAACAATAAACAAACACACTATGCGTAGGAAACTATAACCGGTTATGCGTGACACATAGTGAAAGAGAGTAAATTGAACAACCAACCCTCAAGTGAGGGTTATTACATAGTATTTATAGGAGGGAAGCTAGGGCAACACTCCTAGTCCCTTCCTTTCTCCTATGGGCTTCGGCCTAAGCTTATGGGCCTTCTACATAAGCTTAAGCTAAAACAAACATAAAGGCCATAATTAAGCTAACTATTACATATGAATCACTAACACTTGATTTAGGTTTAGGAGTGATTCCAACAATCTCCCCCTAAGTGTTGGTGATGAATGAATATGAACGGTTAAGGTACTGAAGTAATAGTAGCTTTGACGTCTTCTGACATTCTTCTTTCTTGTGAGAAGATTTGCCTTGATTTGAACAATCTCCCTAGTGTAGAGAAATTGTCTTCTTTGAACAGTTCTGCTTTGACGTCATCTTTAACTTTGTTCTTTGATCATTGTTCTTTGTGATGGCAGTGATAGTATGTTGTTGTTGTCTGCATCATGTCTTCCTCAGGTCTCCTTCGCTGCTCCAGTGTCTACACGTCATTCTTCAACATGCTCACACGCTATTTGACGTTGGATTTCAGTACTGATGAAGTTCTTTAAGTCTTTAACTTTGTAGATTCTTTAGCTTGACGAAGAATCATTATGACTTTTGTGTTGCTTTTAAATAGAACTTCCATTAGTGATGATGTTGGCATGAGCATGTGAAGAATCTTGTCGATCATTCCGCTCCAGAGCTTCCATAAGAAGAAAACATGAAAACGGTTAGTAATAAGCGGATTCCGGCACTTACAAGTTTGAACTTCAAGAGTGTTAACAGCATAGTGTGAAAACACAACTCTAATTCTCACAAAGGCCGTTCCTGAACTGGAGTCCCACAAGTGAGATAACACGATGTACCGAAGTACACCTACAGTTCAGATGAGTCACTGAGGTACACCGAAGCATCACCTCACGACTGTAGACCGTTTGAGACACACTAAGCGTAATCCGCGGGGAGTTACCGAAGTGACCTGCTGTCAGGGCTTGATGAGTGTGTAAATACTCATCATTTTTGTTCCATCTGCACTGTAAAAACAGTCAAAAACACTTTGAAAAGTCTTAAAAAGACAGAAAAAATATTTAGACTGTGTTTTATCCGAAAATTGTCAAATCTAGTCCCTGGTTAGTCAAAACAATGTAATTTTTCATAAAAGGCCCTCAGGGATTTTCAAAGTGTCAAAAATTAGCCTTATAAAGTCAGTTTTGCAAAATGGCAACTTTGGTCCCTGAAGTTTCAAAGATTGACAGAAATTACCCCAGGACATTTTTAATTTGAAAATTATCATTTTTGGTCCTTGGGAAAATTGATCTTGTCAAATATAGTCCTTATGATTAACTTTTGAAAATTACATTTTTGGTCCCTCAAGATTGGTGGAATTGCAATTTTGGTCCTTGTGTAAACTCTACAACAAACCGGACCCTTGTTATTATCTAAACCCAAAACATAAACCAAATACCCAAACCCAAAAACAGGCCCAAACCCAACACCACTTGACCCGTGAACCCCCACACTATGAACCCTGTTCTTTTTAATAAATAAAAACCTAACTGACAAACACCTCCTTTCTTCTTCTTTTTCCCTGCTTTTCTACAAAACTAGACCACCAACACCAACATCATCATCACCTCTCCATACCTTGTACCCTCCACCTCCACACCACAACAAGGAACATTTAATGCTCTCTCACCTGTCGAAGCTACCAGCCCTGTTACAACCATTTTCGCGCCAAAATGACAAATCAAGGGTTGATATGAAGTTGACTAAATCAAGGGCTGAGAAAGGGAGAGAGAAGACTTTTGAGAGCTATAAAAGGCGAAGAAGACAAAGAGAAAGATAATACCTTTTTACTATTTCTTGTATAAATAGAGAATGTAGTATTAGTGTATCAGTAGTCTAGAATCCTAAGGTTCTAGTCCTTTATTTTCTGCATCTTTAATTTCATTGTAATGCCTTAATTTATGTTCCCAGTCTTTGATTTAATTTTTTTTAGTTAATGAAAAATTTCAGTTACTTTTTGACTACATCTCTGTTGCCTCCTTGATTCCCGTTCGAAGCTGTTAAAATTTGTTTCTATATCTAGCTTAAATTTACTTGAATTCTTGTTGAAGTGCTTGAAGTGTTGGAGTTTAAAGAAATCAGTCTCATGAAAACTCTTTTCCTACCCCAGAAGTAGTGTTTGTGACAAGTTTAAATTTGGGAACAAAAGTCCCTTGTGGGACTGTTTGAGACCCCAACAGCAAGCAGGTCGACCATGCTCTTGAAGCAACTTTTCAGCTTGTAAATAAGCTCCAAAACAGCCACTCGGGACTGTTTCTGAGCTTGCATCAGCAGCTCAGCATGTCTTGGTCCTGAAAGTTATCTTTTCAGCTTACAAATAAGCCGCAACAAGCCACTCCAGGGGTGTCTCAGCCTGCAACTTGCAGCGTGCAACAAACAGGTTCATGTCTTACTTTTTAGCTTAATTAGTGGATACGTTAGCTCACTTAAGTGCAGTAGGACTTCTTTAGATAATCTAGATTAGGAACAAGTAGTTTCAACTTATTTGGGTGTTGTTTAATGTTGTTAGATTGCGTAATTTGTAGTCTTAAGGATCCCCTAGTGTAGAACTTATTCCCAACTGCTTATCCTCATATTTTTAGCTTTGTTTCTTGGTTTGTAGCTTATTCCAACTTAGGTTCACATGTTAGCTTATTCTTCTTTCTCTAAACTGCTTTTCTGTGCTTATTTTTGTGCTTAAAACAGTTAAAGGGGTGTTTGGTTGTACTTGTTTAAAGTATGTTTTGTTAACTGTTGCTAAATAAGCTGTTCGTACAGCTTATTTAAAAGCTTTCAGAAAAAAGGTTTTCACAAAAATGTTGTGTTTTGATCAAATCCTCAAGTTTAAAAAAGCAAAACCAAATCAAATAAATAAAGACCAAAAACGTGGAGGACAGGAATCGAACCTCTGACCTCCTGCACCAAGTCCACGCACACAACAAACACCTCAACACCAACTGCCCTTGGGTCTTTTATTGGTTCTTTCCTACGCAATTAATTACTTAGGGGTGTTTGGTTATTGTTTTTGCAACGTGATTTTTGCCAAACTTTGTGGAATTTTCACGGATTCATTATAAGTCCATTTGAGCTCAAATTTGGGATACAAGATCTTTGGTTGGTTTTGAACATCATGGCCATTTTAGTTTATTTTTAGGAATTTTTCTAGCTAGCTTAATTAGTGCTTAAAGTAGGGCTATAAGGGCCGTTTGGCGTGTTGAGACTTGAAATCTGGTCTCGAGCTTTTTTATCTGTAGCTTGTGCTTTTTAGGTTCCCATCAGTTGCATTAGCTCATTTTAGGTTAGATTTAGGCTTTAGTAGCTTATGGTAGCTTATAGTTAGCTTTTAGCTTATTTCAAGTGCTTATTCAAACTGCTTATTTGCCCAATTCAGCTTATTAGTGGGCTTATCTAACTTTTTATATTTTTCCCAGGCTTAGAATAATATTTTAGATTTTCCTGTAAAGTCTCATAATTTTTACTATTCATTTGTTATTTTTCTTAATTTTAATTAGTTTTTTTTATTAATAATAATTATTTAAAAAGTCTAAAAAATATATTTTCAGTTTTAAAATAACTTTTATAATATTTTAGATTTTTCTAAGTCATAATTTCACTTTTCTAGCTTTATTTCATATTTTCTTATATTTTAGGGTATTATTAAATAGTTAAAAATAGTTTTTAATTAAGAATAATTAAATAAATAGTCATAAAAATAATTTTATTTTTCCAATAATTTTCTTGCATCATTAGGATTGTAAAAATATATTTTCCATATCCGTAGGTATTTTACTTCTTTATTTTTACGTTTTATTTCGTACGTTACGTAATTTTATTTAAACGTACGTTTTAGGTTTTAAAACGTTAATCGATTTTAAATATAGAATTAAAATGACTTCAAAGTCTTTATTAGATTCAGATTCCTTAGTGTAATCAATCATAACCTTTTCCTGTTCAATATCACCCGATCACAGATTCGTTGTATTACAGTGTTCACACCTCGTTGGGACTTAACGACCCGGGAAACACTATACTCCTCTGGACTTAATTGCATTTTGTTCTGAGCTGTTTGACTTTTATGGTTGACCATTCACAAGTGGTTGACTAATAAAAGATAGACCGTTCGGAGCGAATCAGGGCTGTTTGATGTTGACCATGGCAGGAGTTTCCATTCAATCACTGAGGATCACTATTGTGAACCTCTCATAAATGTTCTCGACAGATTGCTAAGATCTGTGAAGGACTCGATAACGTACCACTAATGTTCTTATTGTTGAACACCAAGTGATGAAATGTCAAGTATACCTAAGAGATCTTTTGATGAATCTCGTGGCTCTAGACTCAATGGTGCGTTTTGGTTTTCCTGAGCGGAGACTAGGGAGAGGGTCTCTTTCTTCAATACTAGCTATCTCTAAGAGAAAGCCGATCGATTATGTAGGGTTCCCTGTGAGAATGAAACAAGCATCTTTTGAGAGAAACTTGAGTGGCTAAGAAGGTTTAGTGCATGCGTCACTGGGTCCATGACGACTTTTAATCTTCAATACCGGCGTCACTAAGTGACAACCAGTAGCATATGAATTGAACCCGGTGTCTGCCCTAAGTTGAATAATTTGGAGGGCTATTTCTTTTCACCCTTTTCTTTGCATTTTTTTTTAATTCTTCAACTCCTTCTTTCTCCGATTCTCATTTTCTCCTTTTTATAATCGTACCTAAGGACTTCTAAGTACTAACTATTTGTGATGTCCTTGGGTAGATCCCTCTGGCTCTGGCGGATCATAGGACGGTTATTCCTAACCTTAGTCACCTTATAACTCCATGACTAACTTATGTTGCCATAAAACCAATTTTCAAGAAAATCTCTCACAGCGGTTATGATTGTAAAACATTTTGTACCACATTAAGAGTTTGATCTTTTGCAGAAATACTCCCCCTCCACATGTGCTTAAGAGTTTTTACGAAAATCTGCACAATGAGGAAAGAGCGCGCACTTTATGAATTAATCAACTCAAGATAGACAATCCCCCACGAGACACGGTTACGTTGCATAGTTAAAGAGTTAGATTGTCAGCTTTTAGGTGACAACTAGCTCTAATAACTACCTTGAAGGTGTAGACAAACCTCAAAAGGTTGTCAAACCCGTCAGAGTTCATGTCTACCAAGAGTTTCTCGAATGGTACATTCTACTCGGACAAGTCCTTTGCGAGACACGTTTACATTACTAGCGAACTAGCTTGAAATTATTACCCGTCCCGGACAAGTCTTTTCGAGTTACTAACAGTTAAGTATCGTCAATTCGTTGGTTAAGTTTATAGCACAAAGATTCATTTGCATTTACACAACATATTTCTTATCACATAATTTTCTCCCCCTCAAAAATGGCATATAAAATGTTATTTTTGAAAAGTTGAGAGTAAATATGACCATTTTGAGTGTTGCGGGAAGATGACCACTGTGAACAATTTGTGAACAAAGTTTTAATTCAAATACTCCCCCTCAACAAGTGATATAAACGGTTGAGGTTTTGAAAAACATACGGGGAAGTCCTTGTTCTTTTGAGTAATACCTTTGAAAAATGAAATGTTTGATAAGGTTTACTCAAAAGTAAGAAGCTTTGGCTCCTTATATAAGGATTGTGGCACTGAAGCGTACCACAGGGTCCTTTCTTGACAAGAACGGGTTGTACACTGTTATGTGTGCACAAGCCATTTGAGTGATAATCAAACAAGCAAAATCACAATCAAGAGAATACCCAATGATTACAGACGATCAGCTACTTTCTGAGGACGTTGGAGAGTCAGAATCGAAAAGTTTGGTCATCCTCTCACATAGCTCTCCAACCGTTGCATCTGATCCCGATGAATCAAACATTCAGCAATCCTAGTGATAAATCAACGAACATCCTTGCTATCCTTTGAATTCCATCTCTTCGTCTAAATTATACCCAACTCAATGTCCTTCAATCGATATGCCAATCCATCTCGAACCATCTCCAGGGTGGCGTCATAGAACTTAGTGAATTTCATCGAAAGCCATGAAGCAAGTATGATGATTTTCACATTAGTAGACAAACCCAAACTTTTGTTTATGAATGATTTTGTACTGAGGTTCTTGATTGATTTCGATGAAGTGTAGAGCTTAGGTAAGATTCGACCCCTAGGTGGAGAACTTCAACACGCTCTTTGATTTGAAGCGTATGAAAACAAGGAGTGCAGTAATGTACTTGATCTAAATTTTGGTTGAGGTTCTGGTTAGGGCTCAGGTATGTCATGATCCTCACCACCAGTGTATGTAAAGTGATCAACGGTTTTCTCCATTGGTGGTGTGGTTTATGAATCCCTTGGTTGATCAGATGGTGGTGGCTGTGTAGCTTGTTGTGTAGTAGTGATAACCTGCTTAACCATTTATCGAATCATTGGATGGAGTTGCCTTCTTAACAGATTTTGTTGTTGACATAGGTGTTTCTTATGTTGATGGAGGTGATGATTGAGATGATGATTTGGGTTTGGTGGAAGTGTCAAGAGGTGTTACAGAAGACTGTTGAGGTTTGTGTATAGGATTGTCAACTATGTAGTTGTCTGATTCCTTCTTTAACTTTTCCTCCTCAGCTCTAGCAGCTTCTTTTGCCTCTTTTCGAATCATTTCCTCGTCAGCCACCAAGTTATCATCAGTGAATCTTTCATCCTTATCATGATCGTAATCTCCTTCGTCATATATTTCCACATCTTCACCATGCTTTTCTTCTTGCGGTTGTATAAGTTGTTGTTGTGGTTGCTTCATTTCAACAGTTGTAGTGACAGTGAAACCCTGATCCTTACCGGGTTGAATAACCAGATCGGATGGGGTAAGAGATGTTTGCAATGGATCTTCCATAAGTGGATGACTACTGCTTGACCTTCCTGCCCCATCGGGTTGATTAACCGGAAAAGAATGAAGCATGGTATTCCATCCTTTTCTGCTTTAATGTCTTACGAAATTGTATTACCTCATCCATTGAATCTTACTCATTGAGCATGAGTTTTGAATGGATGTTACAGAAGGATGTCCACAGCAATTCTGCAAGATGATTATGAGCATATGAAGTTGTTGAAGATGACACGGAGATAGTTCTTGCCAATTTTTTTGTCGTATCCAGCTTGGAATGTGTTTGCCATCCAGAGCTCAGCTGGGGCATTGATGTTTGCTTGATTTGCAGCCATTTCATGATCTGAAAGTCATTAGACAAAGAGACAGACATATGGAAACACAATGTGTTTGTATTAGTCTGATTTATTATCTAATTACTTGTATGATGGTAACATGTTTATGTTAGTTACAAGTCCTAAGTCACATTAGTCCAAATGTATGAAGTTGATGTGATAAGTTACGTGAACATGTTAATTTCAAAAACCAATAATTCACTTAACACACAACATATTAAATTTTGTAAGCTTATATGAAACATCAGATATTTGTGACCTATGCGTAACATTTAACAAGTAACATATGCGTAACGGGCCAAAATGTAGTGAACAATGGGTTATGTGTAACAAGGATCCTTGTGCGTAAGAAAGGAGCTTATGCTTAGGAGTAAACTAAAGCGTAAGACCAAGCTTATGCGTAAGAGTTTCTTACGCGAAAGACAAGTTCAAAGGCTTTAGGCTTACGCGTAGGAATAAGCAAGATGTTACGCGTAAAGTTTACTCGTAAGAGTAAAGCTTATGCGTAACAAGCCTTGTTTACGAATATATTTCCAAAATACGCGTACTCCACTGTAGACCTCTTATGCGTAACATGTTAAACATAAACATGAAAACTTGATTGCAGTTAACTCCAAACATCTTTTAGATCACAAAGCAAGCATAAGAACATATCAGATACACACATAAAGACTTAGGCGTAAAATTACTTAAACCCTAAACCCTTAATCTACGCGTAAGAGATATAGCTACACAAATCAAACAAGAATGTTTCTGGAGTGTCCTAGATGTCATATTAGTGCAGTGGAACAAGATTTAATACATTTCCACCACAGAATCAGAAGATTCATGGGAGATGAACCCTAAAAACCTAAAACTTAATCTTATAGTTTAGATGTTTCTGGGCTAATTTAAAGGTTCAAAGCATGCATATAAACTTATTCTAACACTTTCTTGACCACATAAAACATATCACAGAATAGAAACACCCTAAATGAGTGCAAGAACCCTAGAATTCAAATTAATGAAATTTAAGATTCTGGATGGTTTTGGACGATTGAAACAAGTTTAATAGACACTAAGAAAGGTTTTAACATAACTCATTTCAATCCAAACACTTTTATGCATAAACACCCAATTTGTACGAGTAAACAATTTTCCAAGATCAGTTTAAAGAGTTTTCACCATTAGATTTGAAAGATTTTTGAAATCCTTGTTTAGAATCTTGATCAAAACAATTTAGAACTTACAGATTATGAACAGCTTGAACGGATTTAGAAGATTTGATTTGGGCCGTTTGATCTTGGTGGTTTAGGAGTAAATGATTTTGTTGAAATTAATTAGCCAAGTTGACACATTCAGTCCCTCAACCTTAAGGAGGTTCCAACCAAGATCCATTAACTTCCGTTTAGGTAAGACAGAACATTTGTAAGGCAAGAAACTTCACGATACTCCCCCTCGACTTTTGAAATAATGAAATGGTTAAAACATTTGAGTCCGAGGAGAGTTATTGACAAGAAAAGTGTCCACCAATTTAGAAGAAACAACATATTTTTGAAAACATGGAAGTACAAGGTTTTATGAAACCGGAAAATATTTACTTTCTCCCCTCAACACTTGATCGAAAAAATTCTGAATTTTGAAAGATTAGAGTGTTGACGGAAGATTTGTACTTGCCATGTTAAAAGAAATATAGATAGAGGAATATTTTTGTTGTTTTATCAGATTTTATATTTTTGTATTTTGTTTTTGAAAAATATTTACAAAAGAAGTTTTGGTGTTTGACTGGTTTTTAAAACTGTTTTAAGAGTTCAGCGAGTTCCTCTTGAGTGAAACACCGCATACCAATCCGGTGGACCAACTCATTAAACCTAGCGGGAGGCAAGGCTTTGGTGAGAAGATCTGCCAATTGGTATTCTATACCCACGAAGTATAATTCAACTGTACCCTATTCCACATGGTCCTTGATGAAATGATAGCGAAGATCGATGTGCTTAGATTTCGAGTGCTGAACTGAGTTGCACGAGATCACAATGGCACTCCGATTGTCGTAGTACATCGGGATTCTGTCATATACGTAACCATAGTCTTTCAGTTATGTTCTCATCCAGAAGACTTGAGCACAACACGCCGACATGGCTACATATTCTGCTTCGGTTGATGACAGCGATGTACAATCCTGCTTCTTTGATTGCCAAGACACCAGTTTATCACCAAGAAATTGTAGTGCTCATGAAGTACTTTTTCGTGAATCTAAACATCCTGCGTGATCAGCATATGAAAAAGCGATTAGTTCAAAACCAGAATCCTTCGGATACCAGATCCCCAAGTTAATGGCTCCCTTGATGTATCGGAGGATTCTTTTAGCCTCAGAGAGGTGGGTTTCAGTTGGTCTCGACTGATAACGGGAGCAGAGATAAACAGTAAAGACAATGTCAGGTCTGCTAGTTGTTAGATACATGAGAGACCCAATAATACTTCGGTATTTTGTAGGGTCGACTAATTTCCCATGTAAATCAGCGTCTAGCTTCTTGGTATGAGTCATTGGTGTGGCATAAGTGTCACAGGTTTTCATTCCAAATTTGTTTAACAATTCAAGGGCATATTTCGACTGACTCAAGAAAATACCACGGGGTGATTGATGAACTTGTAGTCCTAGAAAGAACGTAAGTTCACCCATCATGGACATTTCAAAAATTTTCTTCATTAGTTTTGCAAAAGCGATTGAGTACTTTTTATGTGTAGACCCAAAAATGATGTCATCCATGTAAATTTGAACAATTAAGATATGTGCCCCGTGATATTGTATGAAAAGAGTAGGGTCGACCGAACCTTTGGTGAAATTATTGGCAATGAGGAAAGATGATAGCTTATCGTACCATGCCCGAGGAGCTTGTTTGAGACCATACAGAACTTTGTTTAGTTTGTAGACATGGTTCGGGAACTCGGTATCAACGAATCCTTCTGGTTGGCTGACATAAACCGTTTCTTTCAGTTGTCCGTTGAGAAACGCAGTTTTGACATCCATCTGAAAGACCGTCATATTCATATGAGCCGCGAACGCGAGAAATATCCGAACAGCCTCAAGACGAGCAACCAGAGCAAATGATTCTTCAAAGTCAATAACCTCCTCCTGTCGATAACCCTTAGCCACCAGACGTGACTTCTTTCTGATTACGTTCCCTTCAGCATCCAATTTGTTCTTCCAAATCCATTTAAGACCAATGACGTAGACCCCTGTTCGTCTTTCAACCAGTTCCCATACTTCAAGACGTTTGAATTGGTTGAGTTCTTCCTGCATGGATTCTATCCAGTTGTCTTTTGTCATTGCGTCTTTAATGTTTTTAGGCTCAGATTGGCAGACGGTGAGTGCATAAATGCAATGTTCACCATCTGTGTGAAGACGTTGTCTCGTAACGACTGGTTGATTCGGGTTGCCAATAATATTTGCCAGAGGATGGTCTTTTGTCCATCGATGTGTAGAGGGTTGATGTTGGTATAAATTGTGCAGATTCTGAGGATTCAAATGGTTTGTTGATGATTCCGCGACATCAGGTGCAACAGTGTCATTAGCAAACGGGTTAAAGAACGCATTTGGATCAAAATCTGCAGGTGGGGGTACTTCATTAAGAACATCATGAGCCGGTTCATCATTGTTGGAAGCGGTTTGTTCAACTGTTGTGGTGGAGTCAACTGGTGGTGCTTCTTCAACATTAGTTGTTGTAGCAGGTGTATCAGGTATAAGAGTAGTATCAGGTTGAGCAGCGGAAACATCGGATACACCTGGAGCACGTTCATCAATATCGTCACTGAACAGCGGAGCAAATAACCTTTCCATTTGTTGACGAGTGAGTTGGGGGCTTTGTTCAGCTGATGATGGGGTTTGAGGGAAGTTTAATCGGTTGTGACCGGTTTCTAAGCTGTTATACTCAGAAGCCATTTCCGTAAGTTCATCAAAATGAGCATGAATCGTTTCCATAACCTGTTTTGTACGATGATTCCAGATCCGGTAACCTTTAGAGTTCACAGAATATCCAATAAAGACTCCAATGTCAGCTTTGGCTTTGAGCTTTCCAAAATCATCACGATCATTATTCGGATAGCAAAGGGATCCAAATACATGAAAGTGTTTGAGATTCGGTTTATGGTTGTGGAGAAGCTCAAAAGGTGTTTTGTTGCGGCGTTTAGTAATCATAGAACGGTTTTGAGTATAGCATACAGTAGATACAGCTTCTGCCCATAAGTAATCTGGAAGTTTAGCATTGATTAACATTGTTCTTGCAGCTTCCACTAACGTTCGGTTTCGTCTTTCAACAACTCCGTTTTGTTCTGGTGTTCGTGCAATAGATGTTTGATGCTCAATTCCCACTTTCTCATAAAATTCTCGAAGAGTTTGGTTAACAAATTCAGTTCCTTTGTCTGTTCTTATTTGGCGGACGGTGTTCCGGAGCTGAACTTGAATTTTCGTGAGAAAGGTGATGATCATTTGTGGAGCTTGGTCTTTGCTTCGAAGAAAGTAGACCTAAGTCCATCGTGAATAGTCATCAACAATTACTAAGATGTAGCGTTTGCCATTGATCGTTTGCACGCGCATCGGGCCACACAAATCCATGTGAAGAAGATGAAGCACATGCTGAGAGCTGTGTTCCACCTTTGAAG
Organism: Chrysanthemum seticuspe; assembly: GCA_019973895.1. Classification (NCBI taxonomy): domain Eukaryota; kingdom Viridiplantae; phylum Streptophyta; class Magnoliopsida; order Asterales; family Asteraceae; genus Chrysanthemum; species Chrysanthemum seticuspe. The sequence continues at coordinate 161,403,206 of BPTQ01000005.1, read as the reverse complement.
GAAAATGAGCACGAGTGCTTTTCCCTTGTTCACAGGCTGAGCAAAGGTGATCTTTAGAATACCGGAATCGTGGGAGACCTTCAACTAGTTTGTGTCGAGCAAGATTGGTTATAGTTTGAAAGTTTAAATGTGAGAGACGACGGTGCCATAGCCAGGATTTTGTTGATGTTGCTTTTGAAAGTAAGCAGATGGGAGATGAAGCAACCATGTCTTGCATAGAGATAGTGTAAAGACTTGAGTTACGCGAGCCAGATGATGCGTGCCAAACCGTCAAGTTTTATCACTCAAGCCGGCCACTTGTGAATGGCCGACCGTAACAAACTTAAAACGGTTCAAGCACGAATGCAATGAAGATCAGGGGAGTATAGTGTTTCCCCGGGTCGTTATGTCCCAGCGAGCTATGCAATGGATCACCAAACGTATAGTGATCGAGAGATTTGAACGGGAAAAGGATTTGGAATGATTATAACTACAGAAGAAGCCAACAAATTACAACGGCTTAAATGCAAATTAAAGGAAATTAAAAAGATAAGAAATATTAAATAAACGCTATCACTATTTTTAAAATTGATGAACGTTTAAAACTTAAAACTTACGTTTAAATAAAAATTACGTAAACGTACAAAATAAAAAGTGAAATCTAAGAAATAAAAGTCCTAAAAATATGAAAATGACATTTTTACAATCCTAATGATAAAAGAAAATTTATAGAAAAAGAAAATTACTTTTATAACTATTTATCTAATTATTATTAATTAAAAACTAATTTTAACTATTAAATATTAACCTAAAATACAAGAAATTAGGAAATAAAGCTAGAAAAATAAAATTAAGACTTAGAAAAATCTAAAATATCAAAATAGAATTTTCAAAACTATTTTTGTATTTTTCTGATTAATTTTCTATTTTCTATGAATTAAAAACTATTAAAAACTAATTAAATTGCTTAAAAATACAAATTTAACTAAGAAAAATCTAGAAAAATATTTTTTTGTCTTTTTATATTTATCTGAACTTAATAAAAATGAAAACTTATTTTTTTTGAACCTTTTCTTAATTTTTTTGTATTTAAAGCTAATTAAAAAGGCCTAAAAATCAATTTAAATGCAGAAAAATAGCAAACCAACTTGGAAAAATCTGAAAAATTCAGGAAAAGCTTAAAAAATATGAGGAATCTAGGAAAAATAGAAAAACAAGGTGTTCTGTGAAGGAATATGAAACTGATGTACAAGTGCTTATTGAAATAAGCACTTGAATAAGCAAATGGGCACCAAAAGCTACCAAATGAATACACAAGCTATATAATGCTAAAAGAGCTAAAATGCAACAAGAATCAACAAGCTATAACCTCTGAATTGCAAGTTGTACAGATTTGACTTATATGAGATTATAAGCCAAAACAGTTTTAGGTGGCTACTTTAAGCTTAAGCATAAGACATACAATAAGCTGAAACAACAAAATGGAAGTGGGACCCTGTACTAGACCTGGGTGGCTATCTATAAGCCTAAGCTGAGACCTAGATAAGCTCAAATGAGCCTAATGCAAACCTTGCCAAACCTGCATAATCCCTGTGCAGACTCAATGCCCTGCACAGGGGATTTAATCCCATTTTAACAAGCCCATTAGAAGCTTAAGAAAAATTCACAAAATTTGACAAAAATGAGGATGAGAAAATAGACCTACTGAAGATTTTAAAACCATAAGTTTCACTAAGATTGGCCTAGAAATGAATCCATGAAAATTCTTCCTAGTTGAGCCCAAAACAGGTTTTTCAATGATTTTGACTTTTTAACAAAACAGAAAGTTTGACTAAATTGAACTTTGATCATGATTTCTCAACTGAATAAGATGTTAATTGATGAAATAACACTAATGCAAGCTAGCTCTAAGATTTCTAAGCACAAAATAAGAGTATGGTTTGACAAAATCTCAACAGTAAGCTGTTAAGACAGATTTAAGTATGATTTGACTTTTTGAGCCTTGCAGGCACAAGTAATTGACTCAAAGAACTCAAATGAGCTAAACAAGAGTGAAACAACAGGTCTCAACTCTAGAACCAACCTTAAAGACAGAATTAGTAGCAAATACAAACACTCTTGTTAATAACTGTTAAGAACTTAAACTGAACCAACCTATTAACTAGCTAAAGCCAATGATCAAACTGAGTTACTAATCCTAAAAACAACTTAATAAAACAGGTAAAAACAATTTATGGCTATTAATATCAGTACAAACAAATTATGCAAACTGAATGAAAATTGAAAGTGAGATATCCACTCACATGTATCCAGCTGATATGCAAGCTAAGACCAGACCCAATACTACTCTAAACTAATCTATTTCAACCCATCCAATTGCTCTGCATCAACCATATCCAATTTCTTCTCCACTTTGACCCTTTTTGACTTTTGTTGACCATAAACCAACTTTGCTTGAAAATGAGATGTAAGCTTACTCAAAGGTTAAAATAAGCTTAAATAAGCTTATTTGATTTTAACAGAAGCTAATGAGAAGCTTGGACATACAATTTGAAACTTGAAAATTTCCACAGTGAACAATAAACTTGGAATTAATATAAAGACTTGAATTAAAACTCAAAAACACATACAATGATGTTTTCACTTAAATGTGATACATGGAAACTAACATTACAACATTTTAACTAAAACTAAAACATTTATTTGAAAAACGACATTAAGGAAAATAAAAATAACTAACTACTCTTTATCTCCTTCTCTTTCTTCCTTTTTATACACCAATGTTGCTCCCCTGTCACTTCTAAGCTTTTCCCACATCTATTTGAGACCCTTGGATGAGTGGAGACAATCTTGGCCATAGATCACATTTTGGCGGGAAATGTTTTATAACAGCTGTTGGGGTTGAGTGAGGGGAAGGAGGTTCATTAAATGCACCTTGGATGGATGTTGAGGAGGAGGGGACATGGAGGAGTAGGGTGGCTGGAGGGGGGATGGTGTTGCAGGCTATATGTTGGGGAAGACAGTGACAAAGGCGGGTAGGGTGGTTTGTTTGACTTATGGGTTTGACCGGGCAAGGGGTCAAAACAAGGGGTCCAATTTGGTTATGGCAGGGTCCATGTGGTTAGTGACAAGGTCCAAAATGGTATAAAGGCTTAATAATACATAGGGACCTTTTGTGTAAATTCAGAATTTCAAGGGACCACTCCTGCCAATTATGCAAAGTTGTTCCAAGGACTAAAAGTGACAAGTTTCAATAATGCAAGGACCAAACTTGACATTTTCCAATTTTCCAAGGACTAATTTTGCCAAATTTTAAACTTGGAGGACCAAACTTGTAATTTTCTCAAACTTTTTATATTTTTCACCAAAGGACTAATTTTTACAAGTTATGATTTAAAAAGGACCTTTGGTGATTTTTCTTTTCAAATTAGGACTCAGGGACTATTTTTGACAATTTTAGAAACTTGGGGGACTGAAACTGCCAATTATGCAAACTTTGCTCATTTTTCATCTGATTTTAAACATTTTGCATCTGAAACATATAAAATGCAGTTTTGGAATATTTTCAGTATTTTGATGCATTTCTGAGCATTTTTAAACGTTTTGCAGTTCAGATTTAACCAAAAATGATGAGTATTTACACACTCATCACCAGACATAAGGTCGTTTCCTTGTAGATCACGAATGAAACAAGATTTCTCCCTTAAAGAAACCTCCAAATCTCCATCACAGAATTGACCTACTGAAAACAGATTGTGACCGAGGCCTTCCACATAATAAACCCTGCTAATTTCGATGTTCCCATTGATATAGTCTCCGTAGCCCATGATAGATGCGAAGTGATCATTCCCGAATCTGACAGTGCCAATGAACTTTGCAATAAAGTTTGATAACAGTTTAAGGTTGCCTGTCATGTGTCGGGGACATCCGCTATCAACAATCCAGAGAATGATCTGTATCACCTGCATTACACACAGACGACACAGATGGAATAGAAGTAGATGTGGAACCCGAAATGTTAGAGGGTTCCGGAGCAGTTATAGTAGACATACACACATCAATAACTTTAGGCATCCATTTAAATCCTAGTGTGTTATATATCCATTTCTGCCATCTCCAACTAGCATTTGCTTTAGTCTTAGTGAAAGCACTAGGTGGTACTACATTCCTAGGAGGTGAAATTAGAGCTACAGGGACATCAATGCGGTTCTTAGAATCTAAAGAGGGCGGTCTACCAAGCACAGACTTAGAATGATTAGTGGGCCTAGAGGTATTCCGATTGTTAGGATTCCTTAAACGAGAGATGATAGCTTTAGCAACACATTTGTCATGACAATCAGAATTCATACTTTTACGACAAATAACACAAGGTGCATCAGACTGAATATCAAAAGTACTTAAAGGTTTAGCATTCGTTACATCACTATTTCTATTACATTTTCCAGATGCAATATCTATAGTGGAAGCAACGTGAGTCTTATTCATAGTCCTAGGGTGTTCTTCTACTTTAGCATTCCTTATTGATCTTTTCTTAGGTCGCAACTTCCTATTCTTCGATGTAGTGCTCCTAGGCTGTGAAGTGCGGATGTTTGGAAAAGAGACAACTATTCCTGTTTCAGTAGAAGGAAGCACGTTAGCAACTTGTGTTTTGGCAGTAGGCATTCTAGGTTCACGATTACTAAGTGTTACTGGTGCTATTCTCTTAATCACAGTAGGCGGAAGTTGTTCATACTTTCCTAACATTTCTCTTAACTTAAAGATAGTGTGAATCAAATCTTGATTTTCAGAATGAATATTACCAGTAAAATTCATTACTTCTCTAGTGTGTGCAAGATAGTGATGAAGTTCGTTTGATGCTTCATGACGAGTCTTATTGAGTAAATCAAATATGACACCATATTCCTGTTTAACTTTTACAAGTTCTTGTTCATATTTGGAGATTTGACTTTTCAAAGACACGTTTTGATCATCCAGTTGCTCAAATTTTGGATTAAAATTGTTTGATTGCAACTGGTGGATTTTGTTTTGCAAAGCAAGTTCACGATTTTGACAATCTTTTTGACACCATTGAAGACGACGTTTAGCATTCGAAAGCTCATTTAAGAGACGTTCGTTTTCAACTTTTAAAGACTCGATCTGAAGCACATTATCAGTATTCTCAACAGTTACAACATTATCAACAGTATCAGCAGAGGTATAATCAGATGCATATGACACAAAATTCAATAACACAACATTATGGATATCAGCACAGATAACATCATTCAAGAGTCGATCAACATCTTTTCTCAAAATTTTCTTTTTATGTTTAGTATTGGTAATAGATGTTTCTGTTTTCTCGAAAACGACCTTCATCACTCCAAGTTCCTTATGAAAGTCCCGTTCCCAAGACAATGCATAATGTTTCAAATTTTTAACATTTGGTAAAAGATTTTTCTGAAAAATTTCTCTTTGTTCTCGCGCCAGAGGCGATTGAACGTGTTGAACTTTGATTTCAGAATGATATTCTATCTCATGTTGTAAACGTTTGAGGTCAGCCATGAAAAGGTCAAAATATCTAAGAATTTTGCGATTTTCAGGTTTTGAATTTACTTCACTGATGGAAGGTAAAGGACCATAAATTTGTGCATAATCTGGTTGGGGATTAACATTAGAAGACTCAGATGTTTTTATGATAATCCTTGGTGTGTTAGAAGAATCCGTTGGTGTGACGAAAGTGACCGGTTTTGAATAGTTAAAAGGTTTGTTGTAAACAACAGTTTCTAATTTTGATCGACTCTTGTCTTCTGCATCTAATTCCTCTTGACGATGATATTCAACAACACTCATAACAGAATTATCAATTTTATATTCTGCACTAGAAACTTCAGGATTTGGTTTGAATGCTTTGGTTGAAAGCTTAGGTTTGTAATCAGCAAGATTTGGTCCATATCCATTTGGATTGGGTTTTAAAGTACACTTTTCAATAGCTGTTACCGACTCACCATGTTTGTAAACAACAGTTTTAAACTCTTTAAGTTTGTTTTTCAAGCCGATAATTTCTTCAAGATGATCATCTATTCGTTTCGTTGAATGCTTTTTGTATGCAGAGAACTGTTTTTGACAAGTTAACAACTCAGCCTTAGCTTTTTGATTTTCCAAGGTGAGAGCGTTAATTTGCTTTTTATGTCCATGTTTCAGTTGTTCTATTTCAGACAACAAAGCATTCTTCGAAGCGGCTAGATCACGCATCTGTCTCTCTAAATATTTTTCGTTTTGATGAGATTTAGCAACGGCGGCTTCAAAACCTTTTTCACGTTTTTCTTGAGTTTTGAAAAAGTTGAGTTGCTTTTGTAAACATTCAAAATCCTTGGTTAACAATGCATTTTTACTTTTCAAGTCCTGATTTACTGCACGACATTCTTCCACTATGGATTGTTGGTTTTTAAGCCACAGATCAACATCTGGACGAGGCACAAGTTCGGCGTGTTCAACGTGAGTCACAACATGATCATTATTTAGATCCTCAAGTATAACCACGGAGTCAATTTGATTATCAATGGAAACCATAAGGTCATCTTGATCGTCAAATGTAACTACGGGGTCTAATTGAAAATTGTCGGAATCAAAATGTGGATGACTCATTTTGAACATTCTGAGCCTTGCCGGATTCAGATGTTGGCGGAGATATTAGATCAGAGATAAATATCGTTTGTTCGGGTACCTGAGACAAGCCATCAGTGTCATACACTGAGCCTGTGTCACTCATGCGTAACTCATGCATATTAGCCATCAACATAACAGCTGCATTGGCCTGCAAGTCCTCCATATCATCATCTGAGTCTGCATCTGCCATAAAACTGTGTTCTTTGTATGTGAGAGTTCCACCAGCTTCATCCTTAAGAGCCAAAAGTAAAGCCACCTTGTGATAAGCACTGCCCATAGTCCTCGGCTTTGGGCATGCATTAGTCAGGTGTCCCTTCTCATTGCAGTTGTAGCATCGAAGGCCATTCAACCCATTCTGAGCATTTCCTTGTTCCACCACTTGAGCTCTGTTGTTATTCCTACCCATAGCATTAAACCCTTGACCACCGCCCATCTGACGACCATAACCATGATTCTGAACTTCAACTCGTCCATTGTTCACAATAGCCTGATTCCTTGTGTTTGATGAGGAACGAATGCGATTGTTGGATTTGTTTGTATAACGGCCAAAAGCATTAGCAATCATAACAAATCCTTATTGCAAAGCTTTGAACGGATCGGATTCCTCATTAGCTTGACTATAAAGTGCATGATCATTGTTGTTGTTGTATGGAACCAATTGATTATGTTGAGATTGCTGTGATTGATCATTTGGTGTGATATTGGCAGTTGGTTGAGGTGCTGGTTGAGCAGGATAACTGTTTTGAGTATACAAGGCAAGTTGTTGATTTTTCGGATGTGAAGCTGAAGCAATTTGAGCATGGAGAATCCTTTCCTTATCAAATTCCTTTTGATGAGGCTTCAAGTAATCGTACAACAATCCGTATGTAGAATGATGCATGTTCTTCGCTTGACGGAGAAAAATGACATACTTCTCCCATTCAGGACCAAGACTACTCAGGAACTTAGTATTAACTGCAATTCTTGGCATGATGATGTTGTTTTTATCCAAATCATTTATGATGTCTGAGAATCGATGATGATAAGACTCTAGTGTCTCTCCAGGTTCAATCATGAAGTGTTCATAAGCCAAGTAAATTTTGGATTCCATATCCTCCTAATTGAGTGCAGATCCTTCCATAAGAAGATGAATATGTTCCCACATTGCCTTTGCAGTCTTTTGAGCATCAACACTTTGAAGAATTGGGTTTGTTAACCCTAAAAGGATATATTGCATTGCAAGCTCATCAGCTTCATAGTGTAGAAGTTCTTCTGGATTCAGGTCAGCAACAGTAGCAATGTCTGATTGTTCAACTCTTGGTGGATTAGCATTTAGATCTCCGGGTACAATGACAGTAGGCATCTGAAATGGACCTTCCAAGATAACCTTCTTTAAGAACTTTCCATGTGGCTTCTTCAGATCACAAAACCTAAAGAACCTAATTACCCATTGATCGTAGTTTCTTGGACTGAGCATTAGAGGTCTATCAAGTGATCCAGCCTCATGAATTGATTGTTGGCTGCTTAAAGCTTCAGACATCTTTGCAAACCAAGTGGGTTCATTCATAGTGTTCCTTGATGGATGTTGATTGAAATCGTTTATGTAGGGTTGAAGTTGAAGACTTGGTGGTGGTTGAACCATTTGTGGTGGTGGAATTGCTCCAAGTTGTGGAGTATGTTGTTGATTAAATTGTTGTTGATAAATTGCTTGTTGTTGATTCCATTGTTGATGTTGTGGACTTAGTTGTTGTTGTCGTTGAGTGTAAGTGTGAGGGAAATAGTTAGAGTATGGTGGTTGTGACATTTTGAAAAACTTGTGTTATAAAATGGATCTTTGTAGTCGAATGAACCTTTGTTGATGAAGTATCCTTAGGCGTAGAAATCACAATAAGCCAAGTAGCACTTATGCGTAAAAACACCAAAGTTACGCGTAACAGCAAGAGTTACGCGTAGTTTTAGCTTACGCGTAAGCAGGGAAAAAGCACTAAAGTTATGCGTAAACAGTAAGTTAGGCGTAGAAAACTTAGGCGTAGGATTACCTTATGCGTAAGACTAGGCTTAGGCGTAAGATGAATCTTATGCGTAGGATGTTCTACGCGTAAGCTTATACTTATGCGTAAGTTTAGGGTTTTTAGCCCAAGTGATCTTTTACACTATCACAGTGCAAAAGATTCCCCAAGTCGACGTATTTTCAGGCTTATCCAAGCAAGAAAACACGGAGTAAACCACGAAAACTGAAGATCAAACCACGGAATTCTTATGCGTAAGATTAGGGTTTCGTTATGCGTAGAACTACTTGTAAAAATGACTTTTGCCCAAAGATGTTTCTAAGCCAGATTTTGGTGAAGAAATAGCTTCAATATCACCAAGATAACACAAAAATGTGAAACTTGATGATCCAAAGTGTCTAAAACAGTTATGCGTAGAACAGCTACCTCGTTAAAAACCAAGCTCAAAAAACGTTTATCCACGCGTAAAGTTTGAAACTTTTTGCCAAAAACAGTTATTTTAACACCTTAAAATGTTGAAAGGACAAGAATCTTGGATTAAAAAATGTAAAAAACGTGTTTTTAAGCGAACCAAAGTATCTCGTATTCTTTACACGTAGGACCAAAATCCACTTCAAAAGCAATACGATTCACCCAACTAGTAGGCGATTGATACCACTGTTAGGTCACTAGTTTTACAACACAAGCACAATAGAAAGATATAGAGAAGAGAAGAGATCGGATGAACAATAAACAAACACACTATGCGTAGGAAACTATAACTGGTTATGCGTGACACATAGTGAAAGAGAGTAAATTGAACAACCAACCCTCAAGTGAGGGTTATTACATAGTATTTATAGGAGGGAAGCTAGGGCAACACTTCTAGTCCCTTCCTTTCTCCTATGGGCTTGGGCCTAAGCTTATGGGCCTTCTACATAAGCTTAAGCTAAAACAAACATAATGGCCATAATTAAGCTAATTATTACATATGAATCACTAACACTTGATTTAGGTTTAGGAGTGATTCCAACAAAAGGTTACGCCGTAGCTACACTCTAGTAGCGTCTGCCAAGTTTTGCAATAATTACAGCATAACTCCTTCTAGGAGTTACGATGTAACTATCCTCTATATTAATTCTTTCTTTTTAAACACAATAACCTTGTATTAGTTTTTAAATGAACTTTGTGGGTATGTTCCCTGTAAGCCCTCACGAGACTACACTCGTCCACTTGGGACACCAAGTGGTTTAAAAGGCTTGTTTCATACACTAAATGCAACCGTGATTCTTACGAAAGTGAGTTAGGTTTCTTTTCATTTTTAGTTTTTCTTTTTTTTACAATTATGCATGTTGGTAGTGTGATTTCAGGGAAGTTCTCACTCTAATTCTACTTTCTCTTCACCTTTATTTAAAGTTTAGTACAAAAGGGACTTTGTACATTTCAAGTGAGGGAACGGGAGTAGAATTATCTCTTGAACTTTATTTTGCCCTTGTTTTTCTAGTTTATATTAAAAAATTATGCCATTTTTAATTTTGACAAGTTTTTCTTAACCTAACTAGATTAGACCTTAGCCGAGCACATTATAACCCTTGATATTATATGGTGAGATTTAACCTTATCCGTTTCTAAATTTTTACCCCAAATCCACCAAATTATGAGTGTGCCGGTAGCTTGTAAACTTTAGAATTTGGCCTTTACATCATTTTGAGACCATAGACGAGGTATATTGAGTTAGCTTAATGTATTTGGATTATTTAGTTTAAGAAGGCAATATTATAGGATTATCACCCAAAAAGCCTATCCTTGTGTGTTCATCGATTAGTCACCTTGAATTCTCGACCCCCATGTTAAACCCTTTTCTTGCACTCACCTTTAGTAAAAGATACCCCTAGATACACCCGTCTAAGCCATTCCTTTCATTTTTTCACCTAACATATTGTTTCGTTACACCCATACACCTTAGCCTACCTTGTAGTCCTTATTTGTGATTGGGAAGTCATTGTTTGCCTACGTTCAAGGTTCGAGTGGAAAGGTTCAGGAATCACGCTTTCGTCGATGACATATGTTTGAAGATCATTGAAGACCACCCATTGTTCATCTCAAGTGGGGGGATGTTATGTTTAGTTGTTATGTGTGTGAAAAAAAATGAAGTGATTCGAAAAAAAAATAAAAAAAATAAAATAAAAAATAGTTATAGTTATTTGTTGATTGTTGATTGTTGATTGTAAAGTGCGAAGTTATAAGCACTATGTTTATGAGCAAAATTATAGATTTAGTATCGAGGAGGCCACCTCGGTCACATTTGAAGATTGAAGTTGGTAATTGTGCCAACAGTTGAAGGAAGCCCATCATAACATCCTCTAATGGCACATGTACTTGATTATCATGGTCCGGTTTCTTAGCCTTGAAACTTGAACATTGGATGAACGGTAAGTGGTGATAACTTGGTTGTAGATTTAGACTATTTTCTTGTATTTTTACTTTGCACCAATTAGATCCCATGTCTTATCCTACCCTTTAGTCATGAAGCATGTCTAGGTGATGCATCGAGCAATCTTTGGTGTCTTGGCCATGGATTTGGTCATGTATCATTGATTTTTTCCAATTCACCGTGACATGTTAGTAATGACGACTCACCCTTAACCTCTGTCGTGTCTACCCATATTGCCTTCGAAAACTATTTAGTCCTTAACTCTGGTGGTGGAGATTTGTGTAACCGCCAAGCTTATGATAGAATACATGCTATGACTGTGCGTTGAGTGATCACCCCAAAATTGACACTTAGAATAGTTGAGAGATTTGAGTGTTTTGTTCCCATTTCGTGAGGTGTTCGGCTTTGTTTTATTCTAGCATAAGGGATTTTTAAACTTATATTTTCCATGTAATGGGAGATATCTTTTTAAGAATTTATCTAATAAGGTCTACTTGAGGGCAAGTAGAGTTCAAGTAGGGGGATATTTGATAACATCAAATAGTCCTGAATATTGACTGTCAATTTCTCCCGATAATGCTCGTATTATATATCATTTATATGGATTTACGGTTGTTTTCCACTATATTTCACTTTCAGGTAAATTACGAGCATTGGAGCTATTGAGACGCGGATTTGGAGAGTTTATTGAATATATATGATAGTATGCCCATTTTGAAGTAATTACAGCGTAACTCTTCTCTCACATTACGCCGTAATAGAAGCGTCACTTAGAAAACCAACTCAACTGAAGATTACGGCGTAACTCCATCCTAGGATTACGCCATAACTAATTAGGTCAAATGATGTTCTACGCCGCTGCAAGCTACGCCGTAACCCTTTCCAAAAATACGGCGTAATAATGATTTATTGAAGATACGGCGTAACTCATTCAATGTGTTATGCCGTAACCAGCTTTCCCAGAGCAATTTACGAAGATATTGATGTTACGGCGTAACTCTTATCTTAAGTTACGCCGTAACTAGATTTGGCCTATAAATACCAGCCCTAAATTCTTCATTTCACATCATTCACTCCACACACAAAAGCAGAGAACGTGGGTAGGAGGCTGAAGGCAGATCTTGAGGAGCATACGGAGCCATCTCCAAGGGAGAAATCACTCCCTAACGATAAGCATTAGCAATCTATCATTTCTTTTACTTTCAATTCATGTATTTCATTATGTTAAACATTGAATTGATTATTTCAGTTAATATGATCGGCTAAGCACCTCTGGTGCTAGCCTAGTTATGATTCCTTAATTGTGATGTTTATGTTTACATTGCTTTTGTTTAATTGTTTCTAGAGTATGCATGCATAGTTTGTATGTAGCTACCCTTGTTTCGGTAGTTTTGAATGGCGGTAGTGTCTAGTTACTTAGGAGAATTGACCAACTGACCCTAAGTAGGTAGACTGAGTGGTAAGGGTAAGAATTGACCAACTGAAGACCCTTCTTTGCTTGTGCGATTTGGCCAACTGATCACCTACCGTTTGGATGAACTTAAAAAGTTAGGGATGAGTGTCTAAAATGCTAGCGCCCGGGCACTCATTGTTATGAATCTTGCATGTAGCGGAACTTAATGACTTGGCTTAGGGGACTAAAAACAACTGGACTTTCAAGGGTAGTAGCTTGATCTCCGTTGGAAACCTTTGCTGATAGGTTAGGACGAACTGACCAATTGCTATCCTAGCGACCTAAACCCCCACTTGAAGCAATTAGAAGTAATTAAACATGAACATAACATGGTAGGATGAGTAGCTAGGTTATCACACTTTTTCTCTATTGCTTTCTTTTATTTTCTTGTCTTTAGTAATTAATTAATCATTTCAATCTTAAAACCAATTAAAATCTGTGACACCTAGATTTAATTAGAATCCGCTCACATAGCTCTTGGGACGACTTCGGTTTTACCGATTACTACACTACACACGATCGGGTACACTGCCTATTAGTGCATAAGGGTAGACCATAGGTATAATGAGATACTTATAAATATTAAAACCTGGTTAGTAAAACCTGCATCTGCTACGTTTCAAGAAGACCCTAAAACTTCACACCTAGAAGCCGTCAAAAGAATATTTAGATATATTAAGGGTACTACTCAATTAGGATTATGGTATCCTAAGGGGACGGGGGTAGAAACTATTATATATGCGGATTCTGACCATGCATGTGATTATGTTAACCGAAAAAGTACAAGTAGTGTATGTACTTTTATGGGGTGTTGTTTAACATCTTGGTTCTCGAAGAAGCAAACGGCATTGGCCATATCAACAACCGAAGCTGAATATGTCTCTGCCGGTAAAGCATGCCAACAAGCACTATGGATGAAACAAGCGTTAGTTGACTACGACATCCATCTAACTGACATAGCCATTTTATGCGACAACAAAGGTGCTATTGACTTAAGGAAAAATCCGGTGTTGCATTCTCGAACCAAGCATATAGAGATCCGTCGTCACTTCTTAAGAGACAATGTTCAAAAGGGGAACATTTCTATTGAGAAAGTATCATCTGAAGAAAACATAGCCGACGTCCTCTCCAAACCGTTGAAGCGGGAACAATTCAACTTGCTTCGTGTTGGTCTTGGTCTTATAGAACAATCGTCATGAAATATTTTCATTCTACAAGGTACGTAACCGTTTGCCTTACCTTCTTTTCTGAGTTTAGGATCTCTATTTCACACACAACTCACAAACAATATGGGGATTTATTTTCAAAACTCAAGATAATTTTTTTTTTAATTCTTCGAAACTCTTTCTAAAAGGATACTTCTCCCCGTATCATTTTTCTCAAATCACTCTCACGTCTAGGACAAACCTTTTCTTTCATTTTTATTACAAAGTAAAAAACCTTTCTCATTGCATCTCATGTCTTTTGAATGCTAAAGGGAACATATAACTAATATGTGTTTTCGGGTACATTCAATTAAGCAAAAATGAATTAAGGAGCCCTCGGGTTATCTCACATAAATATATATATGCTTTTTCTTTTCACTTCTTCATTTATTTTTCTTCTTTTAAAGGGGACTCGAGATAACCGCAACTCCAAATGGTTTGCATATAGGCACACACTAGGCACTATTGTTTCTAAAAGGAAAAATTTGAGCTGCCTGAGAACATCAGTTCCACGGATCCCAACTTTTACGCTGGACGGATCCCTACAGGGTCAGATCTGTGGGAACCGTGCCACATAAGCAAAATTTTTCTCTTATTTTACTCACTTTGGTTAAATTGTTTCATATTTTCAACATTTTAGCTTTTTCACTAATGAATATGCTACTTAATGCTTGTGTTCTCATGATCACATGCCTTAAATTTATATCTAATCATTAGATTATAGTCCACATTTTGGTTTTAGCATTCATTGCAATGCATTATTTGCTCTATAAATAAGGTTCCAAAATGCTTGCATATCTATCACTCTCAATCTCACAAACAATCAACATCATGTCATCCAAAAGATCCTCAAACATTAATGAACCATCTAGTGAAAACAATCATTTTCAAGAAATTCAAAGCTTCATCCTACCACCTTCCGTAGTGCCACCACCAACCACATCTAGGATAACCACACGGGTTAGCATCCGGCCTTGTTGCTTAGCTAAACCTTTGTCAAAAATCCCATCACCAACTACTAACTCTCCACCAAATGACTACATTGTAGAACCTCCATTATCTCCCACAAGCTCATCACCACATTCACCTAACGAGTCTCTACTTAACACTCAAATCACTCTAGTGAAACTCCTTAAGACTCCAAAAACAATTCCACTACCCGTGTCCACTCCACCACCCGCTCCACTTCAACCATTAAAAATTACCCAACTAGCTTCCAACTTAAACCCAAAAGAATTAGTCTTTTTAACACCCCTAACATCTCCAAACACACTCTACAAAGAGCTTGAAACATCACCACCTCTACCTCCCATTATTTTACAAGAACATCTAGGTTCTTTTCTACCACCACTCACCAACATCATGGACTTTGATCCATATTTTCCAACATTTCCACCACATATTCCGCACTCCAAAAATCAAACCTACCCAGAAACCATCCACCAACACTACCCTCACCATCTTCATTGCGAACATTGTCAATCCACTAAGGAACTTGTAATGGAAATAAGGGACGAGATGTGATTCATACGCAACCACATCATTGATCGCATCTACATTATCACTCACCAAAACTTCCATAATTAACCACATGCAAGCATGGAATTAATGATAATATTATTTTCTCTATTTTTTTCTTTTGAGTCATCTTAAAGAACAATCCTTGTTATTAGTTTTACATTTTGTATGTGGCATATATACCACTACACTTTGATATTATACAAGGCTTTGTTTACGTACCTTGGCTCTCCATCTTGTTTCTCGTCATATACAAGATTGTATTACATGTCACTACTAACATTTTTTGTAGGTATTATATTTTCTCACTTGATGCCCAATTCTAGGGGGAGCTAGTGTTTTGTGGATCATACTTATTTTTACCACAATTTATTTCTTCGTTAGGATCGCTTTTTGTTTTGACAAAAAGAGGGAGAAGAAGTAAAAACTTACATATACTTTCAAAACATACATCTAATCTTAAATTTTACTCATCATAACATTATGTTTTGTCATCAATAAAAAGAAGGAGTTTGTTAATACAAACAAACCGTAAAAATATTTATTCATATTTAGCGATCTTGTTGTGTTTTGTTGATAAAAAATATTATTTTATCATAAGTAAAATTATAAGAATACATGATATTTTTGTAAAGTATATACATTTGGTCATTCACATAAAATGTTGTAATAATTCATTTGTTGTAATAGTTTATGTAATAGGATGGGTAATGTCCAAGACCCATACCCATACCCATGGAGCAAATCCAAGACCTATAACCCATGACCCAAGACCCATGACCCATTGTCTAGATACATTATATCTTGTTGGGTACCCATGGCTCATACCCATAACCCATAACCTGGTTTGCAAACCAAAATCCGGACTGGTACAACCCAGTTTGCCGGATCCCTAGGATTGCACTAGATGGATCCCCCAAGTGAGGATCTGCCGGAACTGGGATACAGTAAGCTTTTGTGCCTATAAATAGTGAGCCATTTTTTCATTATTACTCACCTTTCTTCTTATAACTCTCTCATATATTATCTCACTCTTGTAATCTCTGATAACTAGATCAATCTAGTAGTTCTTCTTTCCTTTATTGTGATTCTCATATAGGTCCTTCTCAAAGGTAAGATCAAGATACACTACAAGTCATCGAAGCAAAGGGTCCTTGATTTATTTGTTCATCCACAAGATTTCTATAGCAAGATCTTGTATTTCATATTTCATGTAGTTGTTGTGTTGGTTTGGTTCGCCGTGCTAAGGACTAGGTATTTAGCTTTGTACCAGAAAAAGTTTAAGCGACATTGTGAGGCTTCTCCGCCGTGTTGAAGGAGCTTGTTGACATAGTGCTTGAACTCTCGAGTGGGAAACTAGAGGAGTAGAGTAGGGCAAGGAAGGTGTCCTTATAGCCGAACCACTTTAAATCACTTGTGTCACTACTCTTTATCCTTTACTTTACTTGCTTTCATTATTTACTTAACTTATTGCTTTACACTATTTATCCATCCATACGAATTCACATAAGATCGAATCTAAATCTATGAAACTTAAATTAAAATGGGCAAAACTATTCAACCCCCCTTCTAGTTTTCCACAGTGTTGCTAATGCAGTTGTTGAAACTTTATGGATTTATAACCTTTTTCATGAACTTCATACCCCATTACTTTCCGCTACTCTTGTCTACTGTGATGATGTTAATGCCATTTATTTGATCGCTAATCTTGTTCAGCATCAGCAGACCAAACACATTGAGATTGATATTTGTTCATGATATGGTTGCTTTAGATCAAATTTGTGTTCTTCATGTGCCATCTTGTTACCTGTTTACTGACATTTTCACCAAGGGATTGAAATATGCACGTTTCGAGAAGTTTCATTTCAGTTTAAGTGTTTAGTCCTCTCCTACTTAAACTGTAGGGTAGTGTTAAAAGATATTTTGTATAGCCTTTGGGCATCATTATTATCTGATAGGCCTATGCCACTTTTATTTGTATCCAGTATAATCTTAAAGATTATATATTGTATTTGTTAGTACAAAAAGTGTGACGGGTTATAATGGATGTTAGTGTTGCTTGTTGGATTAGGCTAACAAGCTGTTGGTGGGTTGATCTTGTACTAATCCAAGTAGTTTGATTGAATTCCCTGCACAAGAAGAGTAAACCGCTAGCCTTACGGTGGGGACGGACCCCACGATTAGACTCAGGCGTGAGAGTAAGTACAAATTATTGTCAAAGAAGTAAGAGTATGTGTGTGTTATTATGAGAGAGAAATTTGTACCTTGTATGGGGATTAGAGCCCCTTTTATAGGCGAGGTTTACCTCTAGGGTTTCTTGGTTACTAGCATATAGTAGTTAGCTTTCAAAGCCAGACCCTTGTCGGACAAGGTTCCGTGTTAATCGCGGATGCAGACACAGGATACCTTCCGCGGTCAGAGGTTCGGTCTGCTAAGTATCCTGCGTACGTCTTTTAGTCTGGACTATAGCCAAGTTTGTTATTGGGCTTACTATTGGCCCAATGTTCATAGTTATTGTCGTTGATGGGTCGGGGCCCAGTATGTGTATAGCATTAATTAGGCCCAGTAGGCCTGCTATACGTGCTATACGTCATCAAGTCCCCCTAGTCTATTGTATTCACTGCATGCGGATGTTTATCTCGTACGGTGCATGTTGCTAGACTTGTGTTAACTAAGCGTTCTTCTTTTCCGTGCTTTTTTAGAGGGTCCTTCTGGTGCTCCCCTTTTTTAGGAAGTGCTACATCATCAAGTCCCCCCAGTCTGGCCTATTTATTGCACGCGGACATTCATCGCATGCGGTGGATATTTCTAGACTTATGTTTGATGAAGCCATTTATTTTCCGCGCCTTTGGAGCGTCTTTATGACGCTTTCCTTCTTGTTTTGCGTGTTATGCACCGTGGGCAATTCTTGACCTTGCATGCTCTGGCTGATTGGACCCGGTGGGCCATGCGTCCTTCCACTAGCCTAGCTTTTATCCTTTTTATTACTCACTGTTGGATCATGTTATTTTTTGATGAGTGTCCTTCTTTAGGGTTTTCTTTGGACGCCAACAATCTCTTTGTATAAATAATCTTCACTTTTCCTTTGCCCCATTTTTCCTTTTACTATTCTTCATTTGCAAGTGTTACTTCCTCTTCCTTTCGATCTAATCTTCTTGGATTGCATCTGTCTTCCAGGTTAGGATCTAATTCCTTTTTTTCTTTCGTTATAGGTACTTTTGGATGTGCTAAATCCAAACTTTCACAAGGGGCACTTGATTGCTTTTGTATTAAATATTCGATTCCGCAATTTGTTCATTCGGAGTTGCCTGGACCTGACCAGACCATTCAAGAGGCACCAGTTAGGAAATTTGGTGTATATAACCGCTTTTTTGAATATGCTAATTTCCATCTTCCTTTGTCTATATTCCTTGTGTCCATCCTTAATTACTATCATATCCACATATCGCAACTTTTTGTTATTGGTGCTGCTAAAGTTTCTCAGTTTGAGATTCTTTGTTTTGCTCTTGGCATCGAACCCTCAGTTGGGTTTTTAGGTGTTTTTATGTTTAATCTAAGAACAAGGGCTGGCTGTCCTTTAATAAACGAGTTGATAGTGTTGGGTTTAGTAAATACCCAAAACCCTTGATCTAGGATTTGAATAGAAAATATCCTAAGTGTTTAGTCCGTTAAACACTAACAGGTCACTGAGTGCATAGACTCTCAGTGAGCCATCTTCAGGATACTCAGTATGAGGTGAAGTAGAAGTCTCTCCACTCACTTAGGCGGAACTTAAAGGGTGAAGATTGAGTCAAGAACAAGATGGTGGATTCAGTGAGTGATGAAAATAACTCACTGGATCCCTAAAAATCCTCTCCAACTACATACACTAAAGACAAACTGAAGTAGAAGACTGAAGGATATGAAGACTGAAGAATGAACGGGATAAGGCGGGATAAGTTTGAATCAGATAAGACGAAGTCCTTATCAACCAAATTCAACTTGCCCTGACTGGCAAACGATCAGGCTCAGTGTCATCACTGACCTTTGGAAAGCAGTCTTGTCTCTAACCTAAAATAGTCTTTGTAAACAGAGACAAAATACATCAGTATTTTGTCTTCTGTAAATTGTCAGTTTGTCACTTAGGAAAGAGTTAAAATCATACTTGTATAAATAGCATAAGATATGGAGTGAAAGATTAAGCTTGTGAATTGTAAAAACACACATACACGCAAGCCATCTTTCACTCCTCCAAATACAACTTAATCCCTGAGACAACTCAGTGGGTACTTGTAGTTGTGCTCAGACTTAGCCTGAGCTTTAAGAGGAGTTACTAACCTTTGTAATTTCAATCCCAAGTACTATTCTGCAAGTACTTGGGTAATGTATTCTTGTTTGATTTATTTCTAATAAAGAATATTATGTTTAAAACTAATCAGTGTGTTTTGCTTACATCTTATCAGTCATTGATTCACTATTAACTTGTTTTTAATATTTAAAATGTTTTACGATAGTGAATAGGGAACAACAAGTGGTATCAGAGCAAGGATGATTATAAAACCTTTTTTAAGCTGCTCTAAAATGTTTTTAAATCAGGATCCTTATGGCTGAAATCGATGTACTCTAACTAGTCGACAAAAAGGGTGGAGCTTATTCAGCTGTTGCCCCTAGACTTGAAGTTGGTAAATTTAACAGATGGAACCTTATTATATCAAGTGTATAAATGAGCCTCCATTTATCCCAAAGACCGCTAAAGGTTTGCCTAAACCTAAACCTCAGTGGACTCAGGATGAGATGAGAGTGGTCAACCAGGACCAAAGACTCAAAAGTATCATCATATCATGTATTCTTGATGATATTATGGAGTCAGTTATAAGCTGTTGATAAGGTTTTAAAAGGTACCATTTTGAGGGGTCGTTTAAGTCCTTATTTGATCACTTTTGTATCCGTTATTGCTTAATATCGTTCCTTTTCACTTTTTAGGTCTCGTGAAGGCAAAATGCTGAAATGACACTTATTTGGACAGAAAGGCGCGAATATATGAAGAAAATGGCCAAAGTCGAAATCGAGACACTCACAGTCGCTGAATGTAGAAGGCGACGGCGTCAGGAGCTATTTGCGACGCCGTCGGAGAATTGTTGTGACGGGTCACAACTCAAAACTCGTGTTTTCAAGAGACGGCGTCTAGTGTGAAAGAGTAGGCCGTCGCTACTCAGACGGCCTAGATGCGATCCAGACGACGTCAGAAGCTGAAGAGGACGGCGTCACGGACATAAGGTGACGCCGTCGCAAGGTTAACGTGGCCAAGACGAAACCCTAATGGCGGCGACACGACGGCGTCACTAAACATAAGGTGACGCCGTCGCAATTGTAATCTTATATATAGAATCCGAATTTTTCAGTCTTGGGTGGAGAGTCTTTGGAGTAAAAACCTAAAACCGAGCCTAAGGTGTCTTGTACAGTATTTTAGGGTTTTTAACCCTATCTTACACCAAGATAAGTCTTTGCTTCATTAATTCAATTATGTCTTTGATTATTTGTGTGTATGCTTGCATGTTCTCCATGTCCGGCTAATTTATTTGTGTGTTTGCTTAGGAAGTATGAAACTTAATTATTAAATATTGATTGGTTGTTTCTTACCTTAGTTGATTAATGATCTAGTAATGCGATAGGTCATTCGTTGTGTACTTAATGCTTGATTCATCTTTGTGAACCCTAGAGTATGATTACCTGAGTGATTGTAGTCTAAACCATCCGAAGAGCGCCTTAGAGTAGGAGTCTATAATCTCTAAGTGGATTTGTAGACAAGACCCTTTGGTAAGTTCAAAGAGTTAGGGAGAAACGCATACCCTACAACTTTAGAAACACAACGCAACTAGGAATAAGACGTGACACTCAACCATCAATAGGAGATAATTAAGGAGTAATACAAACTAAGTAAACACATCTTTAAACTATCATACGAGCACACATTAATTAGACATAGACTCCCACAACCTTAGTTTAGATAATTAGATAATAGTAGAGTAATCGGTAGAAATACCAACCCCCCAAATCCAATACCCGAGATTCGTACCTTTCCATTTTCATAAAATATAAAAAGATAAAAAAATAATCTTCCTCAACCTTAACCTTAGCGTAGTAACTCCCTACTAGCATTCCTATTCCCCTAGAGAACGATATCAATACCCGTGGCTTACCCTAATTACTACACTACAACGATTAGGTTCACTGCCTAGGGTGTTATAAAACTTGCTCGAAGAAAAGGAAGTTCCTTTGACCCCGAACGACGCGTGTAGCGTTATCAAGTTTTTGGCGCCGCTGCCGGGGAATAGAATAGCTAGTTAGTAGTCCACCTCGTTTAGGTTTCTTTGCTTGATTCCTATCAAGTAAACTTTTTTTTTTCTTTTTATTAGCTTCCTCGTAGTCTATCCCCCTTCTTTGTGCCTTTGTTCGTAAAACTTTTCCATTGACTCTTCCGTTCACCATTATGGAGAACGCGAATCCGCCAAAACTTTCACCCAATCAACGAAATCCACTACATAATCTACCCTTTCCACTCCAAAATGAGATCTTGAGGTTCCAGTAACATCATGATGAATCCTTTCCTGAGGCTAGGACTCGAATTAAATATTTATTGCAAAAAGTCCTTTATCATGGTATTGACTTACTGTTTCCACTGCAATTCTTTTACACTCGTATCGCCCACGAAACCCAAAGGAGGCTTGACTATGTAGCGGATGGGGATATTTGGGGATGTGGTGTTCGACATGCATGGGAAACCTTTGAGATTCACGCCCAATTTAGAAGTGGAACATGGGACCCAAAAAACGAATCTTTAGACCTATTTTCAATTTGGAAACTTCGGTCGGAAAGGTTGTTTATGAAGGAGATGATTGGAGTTGAGGTACCAAGGTGCATGTCATGGTTAGGCGCTACCACAATACAAAATGAATACATAGGTGATCTTGATAAGATGGAGGATAGAGTAGAAAATCCAACCCCATCGGATAACCCACAAGTCTTACCATCACTTGAGGAACACACATCGCGTATAACTTACCCGGAAGAAGTAGAAGAGACTATAGGAACCCTAATTAGAGAACCTTTGGACCAAACGCCATTAGAGAATGTAGGTTTAGATGCTTGTTGTCATGACCTCTCTCTTAGTCCTAGGGAAGTTCCATATTTTGATGAACCGGAGCCTCACTTAAAAACCTTACCCAATTTTCCGTCTTTAGATGTGAATCTTGGAATTGAATTAGGCCCCAATCCACCCATCAAAATAGATAGTCCGAGTAGTTGCTTGATAAAGGTGGTAGATTCTAGGCCATGTAGAGTAGAAGCCGATATAGGAGTAACCCATGACCTTACACACTTATATCACCCATTCATGGTTGATAACAAGAAACACTATGGGTTTAAACCGGGTTTATTAGGTCAAGATGGATCCTTAACCATGAATCTTTTGAAGTTGGTAGAAAATGATCCATTCTTAGGAGAGAAATTTTATTCTCTCACTACACCAATAGACTTAGGTAAGGTTATAATGAATAGAGCACACTTCTTTGAGCATATAAATCACCCATCATCCTCTCCTCACGTAGCAAATTTCCACCCTAAGGGTGTGTATTGCTACTATCACCCGCACTTGAACTTAAGTGTAGGGAAAACTTCCCCTTTATCTGTTAAATAAGGGTAGAGTCAGGCTCGTGACTCGAACAAAAACAAGCGCTTCGTGGGAGGCAACCCATGCTTAATTGTTTGCTTGTTAGTGTCATATATCTTTTATTAATTGTTTATCCTCATGTTTAAATTTGTAAAAATGCTTTATTTTGTTTTTAACTTCGTCTTAATTACATATAAAGGTATTTTACATAAGGGATAAGTGTAGGGAGGATTACACACGTTTTCAAAAGAAACGTAAACATGAGAATAACAATTAATTAAAAGATATATATGTTTGTTTGTTTGAGTCAAATGCTTGTATCGAGTCATAATGGATGTTTTGCAGAAATTTTTTCCAGATTCTAAAGATGTAAATTTTCCAGAAATTTTTCCAGAAAATCGCAGACCAGTTTTTGTCAGGATAACCTGACGGCGTCAGGATTGCAACCTGACGGCGTCAGGAAGGAGTAAAAACATCAGATTACTTTTTCTCGTTTTCTGAGCTACTTAAAAATTTTTTGGAATTTTCCAGGTCTTAATTTTCTTAGAAATTCTGTAAACATCCATTCCACAAGCATTATATCCTAGTTTAAATCGAGTCTTATATATATTATTACCGCCGATTTTACGCGAAGGTTTCGTTTGTTTTCTTCAAGTGTGCAGGTTTAGTTTGTCAAGAAGAAGTTACAAAAGATTGGAAGGAGCTTTTCACGCATAAATTCTTCTTGAAAAGAATTTAACCACCACTTTACACGGATCCTACCGAGCTAATCAGGGGAGTATTAGTTTCTTTCGTTTTTAATTACCTTCTTTTATCATAACTTTGATACTTTCGGGGAACATTGGGGACAATGTTCAGTTTAAGTGTAGGGAGGGAAAATAAAACGGGAACTTTGAAACTATGCTTATCCTTGACTATTTGCTTTGTCCAATTGTGATTGTGTAATAAACCATGAGAAATGTCGGTTAGGGTAATTTTGGCACCAAATTTAAAATTTTTCATGACATATAGGAGTGGGCCATTAGTCTTAACAAAAGCGTCTCATGGATAGGAAGTTATATGACTAGCACAAAAACCCTTTACCACCCAAATTCCACCCAAAATGTGAGGATCGCCCTTAGATTAGTAGGAATTAAAGCATTCATCTTTAATGCTTAGAGTGTGAACCGGTAGTATAATAGATTCTAGAACTTGTTTTGTGATGCATTCCGAGATCGCAAGTGAGGCTACACTTGTGTAGTTAGGAATAACTAAATGATAAGAGGCATTAGGATAAACCCTTGTTTGATACCTGTAATATAATTACTTCTTCCACATTGGTTGAGTAATTCCCCCACACCCTTTGCGTTGTACTCATCTTTAGTACACGATACCCCTAGTTAACCCCTCAGAGCCTATCCTTTTCGCGGTTCTCGTGATGTTTCGGTTTTTCCGGAATATCAATGAAGAGCATTGTTTACACCCCACCCCCAAATATACACCCAAATCGCCTTAGCCTACCCCTTATGCACTCACTTTTAGTGCAAATGTTTGTTATCACCCCAAACCCTTAGTTCAATTATCTAGTTGCTTGCATAAGTTGCTAAGTCGAGTCATATCCTTTGTATACAGTTTTGGGATGATTGGGATTCATGGGAAAAGTTAAAGTTTATGAAATGACGGGAAGGGAACGTTAAATTCAAATTCCCTTTGTTTACGTAATAATGTACCTCAAGTGTTTTGATCTTTTCAATTCGGGTCAAATTAGTGTTAGAGTAATAAAAACTCAAGTGTAGGGATATGCTTATAAATCCCTAGTATTTTGATGTTATCTTAGAGGATGGTAGAGTAAAAGTGTATGAAAAAAAAAAAAAAAAAAAAAAAAAAAAAAATTGAAAAAAAAATATAGAAAAAGAGAAAAGAAAAAAAAAAAAAAAAAAAAAAAAAAAAAAAAAAAAAAAAAAAAAAAAAAAAAAACGGGCTACCATCCTACATCTATCCTTTAAATTTTTGTTTGTTTATTTCAGTTATCTAGAGTTTAGAGTGTCGAGTCTTGGCTTAGCAACGCCATTCTTCATATGCAGTTAACATAAAGATTTTTGACTTACCACCACTAAATAGCCTATCCCACCAAACCCTTATTTCCCTACCGTAAGCCTAACGTTACAACCCTTTAAAGACCTCTTTGATAGTCTTTCCTAGGTGCTTACGCCAAAGCGATGGAGGTTTGATCTATTCTCAAGCCTATGGTAATCTATGTACTAGGACCGGTTAATGAGTGTTTATCTTCCATTTCCTATATTGTTATATTTCATTTATACACCTGAGAGAGATGTGAGTATCCAAACACCCCATGTGAGGTGCTAGTATGTAATTTCCGTGCTTGTTATGACTTTTGCGGGGCTTATATGTGTTGTCGACCGTTTTGAATTAATGCTGAATGACCCCTAACTTATAAATTAATTGGCTAAAAGCACATTTGCTTGAGGACAAGCAAATAACAAGTGTAGGGATATTTGATAAGGTTTTAAAAGGTACCATTTTGAGGGGTCGTTTAAGTCCTTATTTGATCACTTTTGTATCCGTTATTGCTTAATATCGTTCCTTTTCACTTTTTAGGTCTCGTGAAGGCAAAATGCTGAAATGACACTTATTTGGACAGAAAGGCGCGAATATATGAAGAAAATGGCCAAAGTCGAAATCGAGACACTCACAGTCGTTGAATGTAGAAGGCGACGGCGTCAGGAGCTATTTGCGACGCCGTCGGATAATTGTTGTGACGGGTCAGAACTCAAAACTCGTGTTTTCAAGAGACGGCGTCTAGTGTGAAAGAGTAGGCCGTCGCTACTCAGACGGCCTAGATGCGTTCCAGACGACGTCAGAAGCTGAAGAGGACGGCGTCACGAACATAAGGTGATGCCGTCGCAAGGTTAACGTGGCCAAGACGAAACCCTAATGGCGGCGACACGACGGCGTCACTAAACATAAGGTAACGCCGTCGCAATTGTAATCTTATATATAGAATCCGAATTTTTCAGTCTTGGGTGGAGAGTCTTTGGAGTAAAAACCTAAAACCGAACCTAAGGTGTCTTGTACAGTATTTTAGGGTTTTTAACCCTATCTTACACCAAGATAAGTCTTTGCTTCATTAATTCAATTATGTCCTTGATTATTTGTGTGTATGCTTGCATGTTCTCCATGTCCGGCTAATTTATTTGTGTGTTTGCTTAGGAAGTATGAAACTTAATTATTAAATATTGATTGGTTGTTTCTTACCTTAGTTGATTAATGATCTAGTAATGCGATAGGTCATTCGTTGTGTACTTAATGCTTGATTCATCTTTGTGAACCCTAGAGTATGATTACCTGAGTGATTGTAGTCTAAACCATCCGAAGAGCGCCTTAGAGTAGGAGTCTATAATCTCTAAGTGGATTTGTAGACAAGACCCTTTGGTAAGTTCAAAGAGTTAGGGAGAAACGCATACCCTACAACTTTAGAAACACAACGCAACTAGGAATAAGACGTGACACTCAACCATCAATAGGAGATAATTAAGGAGTAATACAAACTAAGTAAACACATCTTTAAACTATCATACGAGCACACATTAATTAGACATAGACTCCCACAACCTTAGTTTAGATAATTAGATAATAGTAGAGTAATCGGTAGAAATACCAACCCCCCAAATCCAATACCCGAGATTCGTACCTTTCCATTTTCATAAAATATAAAAAGATAAAAAAATAATCTTCCTCAACCTTAACCTTAGCGTAGTAACTCCCTACTAGCATTCCTATTCCCCTAGAGAACGATATCAATACCCGTGGCTTACCCTAATTACTACACTACAACGATTAGGTTCACTGCCTAGGGTGTTATAAAACTTGCTCGAAGAAAAGGAAGTTCCTTTGACCCCGAACGACGCGTGTAGCGTTATCAGCTGTAGTACAGCTAAATAAACCTGGGATGACCTAGTTCATAGCCATTAAGGCCCATCTGATACCAAGGAAAATAGGATAATGGACCTCAAACTTGAGTATAACACCTTCAAGGCTAAGGACTCAAAAACTCTGTCTCAAACTTACACCCGGTACAAAACTCTTTTAAATGAACTGTCAAATGATGGTGTTAAGTGTCCAAACATGAAACCAATGTTGGTTTTGTCAATAGTCTCCCTGAGAAGTGGTTGACTTTCTCTCAGGGACTTAGGAATGCCAATCATATCCAGAATCTTGAACTTCCTGAAATTTATGAGAAATTTGTCTATGAGGAAAACCTCATCAACAGACGATACCCAGACTTAAAAAAGTCTCAGGAAGTCAAGAAGTCCCTGACCACCACTTCAACACTAATTTCAACTGGTTTCTTTTCTAACAATGTGGTTCAAGATTTCCAAGAAAATTCAGATGATGAGCCTGATGAGAGATCAAGTGAGGAGTACCTAAATGACCTGAACGTTGAATTTCAGGAAAGGGCACTCCTTGCCAAC
The DNA here is from genome assembly GCA_019973895.1 of Chrysanthemum seticuspe. Classification (NCBI taxonomy): domain Eukaryota; kingdom Viridiplantae; phylum Streptophyta; class Magnoliopsida; order Asterales; family Asteraceae; genus Chrysanthemum; species Chrysanthemum seticuspe. The sequence continues at coordinate 161,375,885 of BPTQ01000005.1, read as the reverse complement.
TCTCGGAGGTTTATAAAAAGAAACAAAAGTTTTTCAAATGCTAAAGCAAATGAGGACACTGAATGCTTTAAGTGTCACAAAAGAGGTCATTTTGCAAAAGACTGTTTTTCAAAAACAATTTCTGAACCCTCGTATAAACCATCAGGGTCAAATCAGTCCTCAGGCTTTATCAAATTTCAACCAAAAATCTATCAGTCTCATCAAAAATTTTAAAACAAATCTGATCAAAACAAAACTGTTGATTTTGAAGCTAAGTACAGGAAAGTCAAAGCTAAGCTTTCATTTCTTGAGGCCAGTCCCTCAGAAACAACATAAAGTGTTCAATCTGAGCAGGGTAAAAACAAAGGTCTTCTTGCTGAAACCTTTGACTGGGATGAAGAGCCAGTCTCATCTGATGATGAAATGGTGCATGTCAGTGCACTGATGGCCCTCTCAGAAGAGGACAAGCTAGCTGTTGGGAAAAATCATGCCAGGAATGGAGAATGGGTCAACATCACAATGAAAAAGGTAAATATTTTACTTTCTATGGATGATAACTCTGATTGGCAGTCCTATATGAACTATATCAATGTTGATCTTAAGTTTGTAGAAGAGCAACGATTAAATCTTTTTTCAAAATATAACAAGCTAAGTTTTGAACTAAACAAGTGTAGGGATGAACTGCTTCTTTTAAAAAAAATAAGCTTGAGGCTATCATTTTGCAAATTCAAAACACATAATTAGTTAAAAGAAATCAGGCTCTTCAAGATGAACTTAAGAAAGAAAAATATATCATTGGTAGTTGGACTGCTAAGAATCCAAGAGTCTTTGGTGTTGTGGGAGCCCCCAGCAGCAAAAAGAGAGTCATAGGTGAAAATCATCTCCCTGACTCTCACAACAAAGACCAGTCTCCCAAAACATTTGTGTCAGGTGGCATGATTACAAATGTGTTGACCATTCCCAAGCCTAGTGATTGGATTGAACGGGTTAATCCTGATAGTAAGCTTCCTAATTTTGATTTTGGAAGAATTCTAGAGCCTGAAAGTCAATCTCAAAAGAGCATGCTTGGACTCCCTGATGTGCCCAGTAGTACTGAACACATCTCCGAGTCTGAAGCAGAATCTCAAGCACTACTTCTACCCCTGGAACCTCTTCAGGGTGATGCTCATATCTCTGATCTTACTCCATTATAGTTCAATCCACACTCACCAAAAGAAAGGTCTAGACTTGGTAGAACCATTCTTGAAAGACCATCAAAACCAACTAAAAAAGAATCTACCCCCACTGAGACTTCTACATCCTCTGTCCCCACTGAAGCTGATCAAATTCAGCAGCTGACTGAACCTGTGAGGAAGCTAACTGATAAGATGGAATCCATCGAAAGAGTTCCTGAATCAATCAAGGAAACAAAGTCAGCTTCCTCCCGTTCCTCAAAATCAAAAGCCACCACCAAAACCAAGCAGAAGTCAAGAAGTCCCTGACCACCACTTCAACACCAATTTCAACTGCTTTCTTTTCTAACAACGTGGTTCAAGATTTCCAAGAAAATTCAGATGATGAGCCTGATGAGAGATCAAGTGAGGAGTACCTAAATGACCTGAACGTTGAATTTCAGGAAAGGGCACTCCTTGCCAACTCTTGGAGGTTTATAAAAAGAAACAAAAGTTTTTCAAATGCTAAAGCAAATGAGGACACTGAATGCTTTAAGTGTCACAAAAGAGGTCATTTTGCAAAAGACTGTTTTTCAAAAACAATTTCTGAACCCTCGTATAAACCATCAGGGTCAAATCAGTCCTCAGGCTTTAGCAAATTTCAACCAAAAATCTATCAGTCTCATCAAAATTTTCAAAACAAATCTGATCAAAACAAAACTGTTGATTTTGAAGCTAAGTAAAGGAAAGTCAAAGCTAAGCTTGCATTGCTTGAGGCCAGTCCCTCAGAAACAACAAAAAGTGTTCAATATGTGCAGGGTAAAAATAAAGGTCTTCTTGCTGAAACCTTTGACTGGGATGAAGAGCCAGTCTCATCTGATGATGAAATGGTGCATGTTAGTGCACTGATGGCCCTCTCAGAAGAGGACAAGCTAGCTGTTGGGAAAAATCATGCCAGGAATGGAGAATGGGTTAACATCACAATGAAGAAGGTAAATATTTTACATTCTATGGATGATGACTCTGATTGGCAGTCCTATATGAACTATATCAATGTTGATCTTAAGTTTGTACAAGAGAAACGATTAAATCTTTTTTCAAAATATAACAAGCTAAGTTTTGAACTAAACAAGTGTAGGGATGAACTGCTTCTTTTAAAACAAAATAAGCTTGAGGCTATCACTTTGGAAATTCAAAACACAGAATTAGTTAAAAGAAATCAGGCTCTTCAAGATGAACTTAAGAAAGAAAAAGATATCATTGCTAGTTGTACTGCTAAGAATCCAAGAGTCTTTGATGCTGTGGGAGCCTCCAGCAGCAAAAAGAGAGTCATAGGTGAAAATCATCTCTCTGACTCTCACAACAATGACCAGTCTCCCAAAAAATTTGTGTCAGGTGGCATGATTACAAATGTGTTGACCATTCCCAAGCCCAGTGATTGGATTGAACGGGTTAATCCTGATAGTAAGCTTCCTAATTTCGATTCTGGAAGAATTCTAGATCCTAAAAGTCAAGCTCTAAAGAGCATGCTTGGACTCCCTGATGTGCCAAGTAGTACTGAACATATCTCTGAGTCTGAAGCAGAATCTCAAGCACTACTTCCACCCCTGGAACCTCGTCAGGGTGCTGCTCATAGCTCTGAGCTTACTCCATTACAGTTCAATCCACACTCACCAAAAGAAAGGTCTGGACTTGGTAGAACCATTCTTAAAAGACCATCAAAACCAAATCAACAAGAATCTACCCCCACTGAGACTTCTATATCCTCTGTCCCCGCTGAAGCTGATCAAATTCAGCAGCTGACTGAACCTGTGAGGAAGCTAACTGATAAGATGAAATCCATCGAAAGAGTTCCCGAATCAATCAAGGAAACAAAGTCAGCTTCCTCCAGTTCCTCAAAATCAAAAGCCACCACCAAAACCAAGCAGAAGTGTGATCTATGCCACTATACCAGTCATACCACTGACAACTGTTATAGAATCCTTTTTTGTATGATCTGCAAAAAGGATGATCACAGAACTTCTGATCACTTACAATATGTAAGTTCTCTCAGTAAAGCAAATTATACCAAAGTTGGTCATCAGTATGCTTCAACCTCCAAATCTGCTTAAAAGTCTAGAGAAAAACCCTTTCCTCCTTGCCCACACTGTAGCTTTAATGATCATCATCCTGATGATTGTCTCATGAACACATGCTGTGAGATTTGCGGAAATCCAGCTCATGAGACATCCCAGCATGACAGTGTCATCCAAGCAAGGAGAAGCTCCAAGCAACCTAGAATCACTAAGCCATCCTCAGTCTCCAAATTTAAAACCTGTGGTAGCACAATGCACTCAACCACTGACCATGAGTCAATTACCAAATTCAAACAGACCTTTAGGCCCAATCCCACTAGTATGTGTGCAGCAAGAGAAACTAATCCAGTTTACTATTTCTGCAGAGATACGCCAGGGAGCCGATTTGGCATCTTGATAGTGGATGCTCAAGAAGCATGACTGGTGTTAAGGAGTATCTACATAAATATGTAAAGGAACCAGGACCCAAGGTAGTATTTGGTGGTAACTCATCATGTCCCACTGAAGGTTATGGTTCAGTATACTGCAATGGAATAGTTTTCTCTAGAATAGCTTATGTCAATGGTCTCAAATACAATCTCATCAGTGTCAGTCAACTCTGTGATGCAATGTACATTGTGAAATTCAATGACAAACAAGGCACCATTTTGAATGCCAACAAAGAAATTGTGTTGATAGCTCCTAGAAGAGATGATGTTAATGTCTTAGACATGTCAACACTCTCTCAAAATGGAACTTGTCTCTTTGCCAAAGCCACTGAAACTATCAACTGGCTATGGCACAAGAGACTCTCACACTTGAATTTTAATAACATCAACAACTTGGCAAAACAAAAAAAGGTCCTAGGCTTACCATCACTGGTTTTTGCAAAAGATAAACCATGCTCAGCTTGTGAAAAAGGCAAACACCAAAGAGCATCTTTCAAAACAAATCAAAATTTCTCAATCAAAAGCTGCCTTCACCTCCTGCATATGGATCTCTTTGGACCAGTCAGTCCTAGATCAATCCAGCATGAGAAGTATACACTTGTCATTGTTGATGAGTTTTCAAGATACACTTGGGTATACTTTCTTTCCAAAAAGAGTCAGGCAACTGACATTATAATGTCATTCATCAGGAAAATTGAAAACCTGAATGACATTACAGTTAAACAAATCAGAACTGAAAATGGTACTGAGTTCAGAAATGAAGAGCTTGAGAATTTTTGTGATGAAAAAGGAATCTCGCAAAATTTTTCATCTCCTAACACCTCTGAACAAAATGGGGTAGCTGAAAGGAAAAACAAAACTCTCATTGAGGCTGCTAGAACTATGTTAAATGGCTCAGCTCTATCAAAACATTTCTGGAATGAAGCAGTCAAAACAGCCTGTTACACTCAAAATAGGTCAATCATTATCAAAAGACATAACAAAACCCCATATGAGATATTCAAAGGTAGACTTCCTGATATCATCTACTTTCATAGGGGGAGACTGTTGGGTTCAGTAAATACCTAAAACCCTTGATCTAGGATTTGAATAGAAAATATCCTAAGTGTTTAGTCCATTAAACATTAACAGGTCACTGTGTGCATAGACTCTCAGTGAGCCAGCTTCAGGATACTCAGTATGAGGTGAAGAAGAAGTCTCTCCACTCAGTAAGGCGGAACTTAAAGGGTGAAGACTGAGTCAAGAAGAAGATGGTGGATTCAGTGAGTGATGAAAATAACTCACTGAATCCCTAAAACTCCTCTCCAACTATTTACACTGAAGACAAACTGAAGTAGAAGACTGAAGGATATGAAGACTGAAGAATGAGCGGTATAAGGCGTGATAAGTTTGAATCAGATAAGACGAAGTCCTTATCAACCAAAGTTAACTTGCCCTGAATGGCAAACGATCAGGCTTAGTGTCATCACTGACCTTTGGAAAGCAGTCTTGTCTCTTACCTAAAATAGTCTTTGTAAATAGAGACAAAATACATCAGTATTTTGTCTTCTGTAAATTGTCATTTTGTCACTTAGGAAAGAGTTAAAAATCATACTTGTATAAATAGCATAAGATATGGAGTGAAAGATTAAGCTTGTGAATTGTAAAAACACACATACACTCAAGCCATCTTTCACTCCTCCAAATACAACTTAATCCCTGAGACAGCTCAGTGGGTACTTTTAGTTGTGCTCAGACTTAGCCTGAGCTTCGAGAGGAGTTACCAACCTTTGTCATTTCAATCCCATGTACTATTCCGCAAGTACTTGGGTAATGTATTCTTGTTTGATTTATTTCTAATAAAGAATATTATGTTGAAAATTAATCAGTGTGTTTTACTTACATCTTATCAGTCATTGATTCACTATTAACTTGTTTTTAATACTTAAACTATTTTACGATAGTGAATAGGGAACAACAGATAGTTTTGGCATTTGCTATACTAAACCCATTGACCCTCTTAAAAGTTGGAATGATCATTTCTTTTGGGTCGATTCCTTTGCTTGTCCTGTTATTTATCCCTTGCATGATGGAAAGAGCATTCCTAAGAACGCTACTCCTAGGGATAATGAGTTTGATGCTGGGCACGTTGCTTCCCTTGTTGCCCATGCTTCTACCTTTCATAAATTTCCAGAGACCTTTCTTTGCTTGGTTGGGTTAAGCCGTAATTACACTTTGAATGAGGATTCTTACCCTATGTTTTATGATGAAGATGATCGGGGTGGGTACGCCATGTTAATGTCTCTTCAATTGTTATTATGTTTTTCTGTAGTCTAAACCATTTTCTTTTTTTCTACTATTTGTAGCGATGGATTTGCTATCGTTAGTTCAAGTGAAGGATCCCAATAAGTTAAAGGTTGGTGCTCGATCGCGAGGAGAAGATGAGCCTCAATTGCTAGAACTAACCAAGGGTCGGACTGTTTCTCTTGCCCCTCCATCTTCTGGTGATGAATTGGGGGCTGATGGAAATGTGGGTGTTGACTCTGAAGTCGGGGCTTCTCGGGTACCTGATGATTCTGTGGATGTGAATGTTGTACAACCTGTTCATTCTGCTGTCGAAGCTTGTCTTTTAATGTTTGAGGCTGCTTTTGGGACCTTTTCGGCATCTTCTTGTGATGTGGCTTCAGGTTCCGAAAAAAGAGAAGGAAGGTTTGCACCGACCCTGTTTATCCTCCTAAGAAGTTAAAGAGTAACCACAAGGATTCCGGTAGGGCTTCTACTGGTGGTAAGTCTTCGGAATCTATTCAGAAGTTGTTTGCTCAAAGTACGCACTCTCTTGAATTTTGTTTGAATGCTTTACCCACTCATTCTTCTTCTTCTCCTTCGTTATCAATTACTCCTATTCATGAACCTGAGACGTCTACTGAGTCTGATTCTGGTTTACTTCGTCTTGATGGTTCTCCTCTCAGGTTTGTTATTTTATATTTGTCTTTATGTGATGCCTCTGTTCTTCTCGCCTTTGCTAACTTTTTGTTTGTTTTTTGTTTTTTGGCAGGTCTCCTGTACTAGTCATGACGGATTCTATTATTACTACTGTCCTTTCTGTTGCTGAAAAGGAGAAGGTCAAAGTGGATGTCCCTTCCTCCCTTCCTGACAACTCTCATTTTCTTGGCTGTGTTCGCCCCGTTCTTGACAACTTTTCTGACTGCGATATCTCAGGGTGAGATATCCGTTTTGTTGATGATTCAAATTCCAGCTCTTTGTCTGGTGTTTATGTTCCGAAATGGAATGACACCAAGAATTCACTCCTTGATGATGTGGACGAATGTCGTGGTATGGTGGATTAGTTTACTCATCCTTGCTACTTTTCTTCTATTCGTGAGATGGGGTATGATCGCCTTCTTGCTGAGTTTAATGTTGCTACAGCACGACAAGTGTGCTTTAGTTCTAAAGTCCGCATGCGGTTGGAGTATAATATGATGGAGAGGAAATGCCTATCATCTTTGTTAGAGGAGAGGGATAAGGAGATTTTGACCCTTAAGGCTAAAAGCAGCTGAAGCTGCATCCTCTGAGTTGGCTCCTATTGTTTGGTTTTTCACAGCTCCTGCTGTGGAAGTTATTTCATTGAAGAATCAAAGTTCTGCCCTTAAGCAGGAACGAGATTCTCTTTGGGCTGAGCTATCGGATATTCGGTCATCTTTTGATGAGAAATATCGTGAGTCATCCACCCTGAGGGCTGAAGTTGCCGTACTCAAATCTCAGAATTCTAATCTTTTCGGACAGGTATGTATCAGTGCTTTTTTAGCCAGTTTTTCCGATTTCTTACCTTCCCGTTGTCTTTTGACTTTTTGTTTTGTTTGTAGATACGTACTTTGGAGTCCTCATGCTCTGAGCTTCGCAGCCAAATTCGTTCTTTCGATGATTTGAGGGAAGAGTTTTGCAAAACTCAAGATGTGAAATCAGCTGCGATCATGAAGAAGGTCGATTCAGCAGTTTCCGACTTGTCTGCGTTGGCTCTTCATCTTGATGAGGAGTTTTATCCTTTTTTTTACTTTGTTATTCAGCCGGCGTTGGTTATTGACTAATGGCCTGAGCCTTGCTGTGTTCAAATGTTTGAATTCTTCGGGTATTCTACAACATTGGCATAAGTTATCAGATACGCCATTGATAAAGGCATGCAGGTTGGACTGGCGGCGGGTATTATTCATGGTAGGGAGAAAAAAGAGCTTCTGGATATTGATGGGTATGACCCTTTTACGGAAGCTTATTATCTTTCCGCCGTAAAGGCCCTTACGGATGTAGAGTTTTCCTTGCTTCCCACTCTTAAGTGTAACAAGGATGCTGGAATTGCGGAGATTATGGATCTTCTTCGGGTTGAGGGGCCACATGCTAATGCTCCTATGATTGTTGGGTTGCAGCCTGATCTTGAACAGCTTGTGGTTCCTGTCTATGATAGGGATACTAGCGCTATTATTGGCACTGGTTCATTGTCTCGTTCTCTTGGAGTAGTTCAGAGAAGGGTTGACCAAGTTAGGAAGAGTCTCGCTGCTCATCAGCCAACTAATGCTGATGTTTACAATTCTTCAGTTGATCCTTTCTCCGCCCATAATGTTATAGGTGCGGAAGGACCTTCATCTAGTGAGTTGGCTTTAACTTCTACTACTTCCTTGCCATTGGCGCTTGTTCCTGCTATTGTCTCTGTTGTGCCTGCTAGCGTCTCCACTGTCCTTGTGAGGCCCCTTTCCACTGATGATTAAGATGTTGGAGGGTCTGATGTTCTAATTGATATTGCAGATGATTCGCACCCTGAAGTGAGTGAGGTCCCCTCCGCTCTGTCTGAGCCCGAAGCAAGTGCAATTGTCTTGGAGCAAAGCTAGTTTACTTTGCTTTGTTGGATGTTTGTAATCCCTTGAACAATATTTAGTCTTTTGTCTTGTAATGTTTACGATGGTTGCGCGCAACTTTTCCTTTCTATTTTTGCTTCTGCACGTTGTTTTTAACTTGTGCTATGCTACTATCTTTTCGTCATACGGATATGTATGTTTTTAATATCCTCTGTGCACATTTTTTCCATTTGTGCGGCGCTATTATTTTAACGTTCTACGGATACGTACGTTTTTAATAGCCTTTTGTGCACACTATTTTTTATTTGTGCAGTGCTATTGTTTTAACGTTATACGGATATGCATGTTTGTAATAGTCTTTGAATAATTTTGGGTTATCATCCTAGTACTGGGCTTGCAATACCTCTTATGAACTTCGGTGACTATGTTGTTCACCTCTTTGTTATTCATGATAACTCTTTTTTATTCGAAAATAACATTCTTTGGGTATTTCCCAGTCTTGTGCTTGCGCGTCTTATGAACTTAATCAAAATGAATTTATTGAAAAAATAAAACAATGAAGGTAGCTAATCTTCACTTTTTTATTTATTTGACATATTTCAAAATACATTACAAAAATTGATATATTCAAATACATTATACATTTTTCTATTGTCAATTGCTCTTGTCTATAATAGTTTTAATTTTCTTTCTTGAAGGATTGTCCTTGTTGGATACGCTTTTGCTGGCGTTGTTATTTTCCATTGTCTTTCCCGGTGCGGGTATTGTGCCTTTCTCTTCTTAGTTCGGAATCCTTCTTCTTGTCTGCTATCCTCTTCTTGAAGGAGTTTTGGCGGCTTGCTTCCTCGCGGGGCTGCCTTATTCCCCCAATGGGATTCTCTGAGGAATTGTGGGTCTTGTAATTTTTCCATGAAGGGCTAGAATGCTCGCCTCGCATGCTATTCTTTTCAGCAGCGAGCTTATAATGCTGTAGGGCATACAACAAGTGCGATAGGCCTTTCAAGGGGTTTTCCGTCTGAATCTGCCTCTCTGCGTGGTATTGGAAGGGCTTTTAGTGAGATAGCCTTTCCACCCACGTAGCTTTTTATTTTATCCCGGCACCCGCAAGCTGGTCATTTTTACCTTAAACCCAGTCTATCCAACCCGATCTGCCCGGATTGGTAGACGTACACTTGCTTAGGGGTCGGGCTGCAACAAAAGAGGAATGAAGGCAGACTTTTCATCCTCTGTTGTTTTCCATTGTGAGGGAAGCTTCTTGTTAATTAGGGGCTTGTTTATGCATTGCATTGCCCCTAACTTCCTTTGTTTCCCTTCCTTAGGGACCCAACTCTTTGCACATTCTATCACTCCCTTTGACCCAATTCCCGTGATATAGTTCCTTCTTCCGCTCGAGAACACCGAGGTTAAGAAGGAACTGCCTGCACTTTCAAGATCCTAAATGGCTAATGAGAGTCTAATTCATTTAAACTCCCACCTTTGGTACACCATATGGTCCAGGCAGGCTCCCGCAATCTTCCATGGAAATGGGTTTTGGGTGAAGGAGTGTTGTGAATGGTCGCGGAGGAGGGTTATTAGTCGTAATTTTAGAACGACTAGTTGTTATTAGCAGTCATTTGAGAACATGTTTTGGTTGCCACGGCTTCAGCTTTGTCCATATGTTTTTCTTTTGGAGGGTAAAGGTTTAGGCTATGTATAAACTTTTTGGAAACAATCGTATGTGGGTAGTGTGTTGTTATTAAAGGGTGATTGTGTATCTCCTTCCATGTGTACCATCGCGCTTTTCTTCTAAATAACATCTTCAACTTCCTCCATGGTGGCTATTAGGGGTTTCTGGGATTTTTGTTAAGATTTTTGGTGTTAGAGGATGACGCTTTCTCTTTTACTTTTCTTTCCTTTCCCCCTTTTTTACTTCACTTATTTATAGCGAAGATTTTATTGTTTTTACACGCGCTAGCATTTACTTTTTCCTACTATTTGATAGGTTGGCACATGCCTAGGCTTGTAGCCTGGGCACCTGTTTTTCCTGCTAGATTTGACATAAAATTTCTTGGGAAGGAACGTAAATTTGTACTTGTAGATTTTCTCTCCTGTTTGAAATTTGGATAAGGTTTATCCTTTTGCTTTCGTCCTTTCCTGGTTGTTATCGAGAACTTTCCTTCCCAAAGCCATATCCTTCCCCTGATTTTTTTATTTCCCACGTTGTGGCATTTGTGTTTTGTGTCTGCCGGAACTCTCTGCTTGCTTCTTTCAGAGTGTTGCCCTTTTCGGAGCCGATTTTTGCTGAGCCGCGGATTTTTGTACCTTTTATTCTCTGGGAATAATCTTCGTGGGGTCTTTTCATGTATGTTGTTTGTCCTACGTACACCCGTTGTGTGTTTCAATGTTCTTTGTCTTTTATGTTGGCTTCATTTCACATGACTATCCGCGATCTAATTGTTTTAAAGTAATAGGGCGCTTTTTCCACATTTGTACTTGCTTCCTGAGTCTTTTCGGTGACTGATTCCTCTTATTATTATATTTAATTACTCGCTTCCTTACTTTGTATTTTGACTTGGGCCTTTTGGGTCTTTACTTGTTAAGGTTTATGGGAGCGGGACTTTTATTATTTCCAATGGGGATGCCCGCATCCGTATTTATTTTATAGGCGTCCCTACTATTTTTCTCCTGTTGGAGTTCCGATTTCATCTCTTTCTGAATGTGTGCGCGGTTCCGCTACCTCTGCGTTGAGCGTTTTCGCCTTTATTATGAGTAATTTTTGAGTAATGATTTTTTTGTGTGTGCGAGGTTCAGCATTTGGCTTTTCCCCTCCGTTCTTCTTCCTCTATCATCAGTCATTTCTTCCTTTCTTCTCTTTGCTTTTTTAAATGTATACATTCGTCCGTGGTATGCCTTGCTTTTCCATGAAATTCACAGAATTTACCGTCAGTCTTTTCTTCGATTGCGGTAGCTGGGGACGGATTTGGAGATCTTGCTCTCCTTTGTGTCGGCATTTCTCTGAAAGGTTTTTACGGGATGCGGAAGCCCTGTTGCTTTTCTCTTGTTCTTGTTTTGTTTCTAAATTCTCTTTTAAAGCTTTGCCGATACATGACTGTAGCTTGCCCTCTAGGCATTTGTATCCGTGGCCTTCTTTTTTCGAGACTCCCTGCGGCTGTTTCCCCCTATAGGAAGGAGGTGTTTATTTTCATTACTTCATTCATTGACTTTGGGATTCTGTCATGTAACCGCTTAATCAGTTCTGGATTAGTAATTGTGTGCATAAATCCTGAGATTCTCATAACTTCCGGAGCTCCTTTTATGTCCCTGGTTTCTTCTTTAAACATTCTTACAAAGTCTTCCGTTAGTTCTCCTTCCCTTTGCTTGATGTGATGAAGTTCTACGAGATCCTTGATACACTTCTTTTGCTGGAGGAAATTAGCCAAGAAAACCTCCATCAGTTTATCATAACCGTCTATTGACTCTGGCGAGAGATCGTCAAACCAGAACCTAGTGGATCCAGTTAGTGTGGAGTTAAAAATGTGGCACCAGGTTGGCATGGCCCATCGTTCTACCTTTGCGGCTGCTTGGAAGATTTTGAGATGATCTTCTGGGTCTTCACTCCCATCATATGTTTTTACGTTAGCCGGCATACGTGTTTTCGTTGGCATCTCAAAGTAGCGGATACGTGGAGTGAACGGATCAGCCTCCTTGCAGACCCAGGGCCTAGCCAAGTCGTCATCGTCACTATTACTTGGTTTCCGCTTTTTTACTTCGGACCTTCGATATTTCAATTCCATTTGACCCATCTTCTGAGCGGTCGCCTGCTTTTCGCAACCGAGCCCTTTCGGTTCTCTGAATTTTGGCCTTCCTGGTTGCGATTGGGAGCCTCGGTAGCTATTATCCTCTTTTCTTTTAGCGACATGGCGAACTGGTCTTCTAGGGTCTTCTAGGGTCTTTGGTCTTCAAGTCTCTTCTTCCCGTTGGCATTTCCGACTCGTGATGATGTGAGGCTTTATAGAGATCCACCCGAGTTGTCAGTGCTTTCACCGCTTTAGCTCTTTCTTCCCGTTTCCGAACTTTCTCTGTCACAATAGGTAAGATCTGATCGAAGTACTTGTCATAGTACTTCCGGAGGGCTGCATCGGACCCATGCCCTTCAAGATCCGTCGAAGTTGTATGATTTTCTCTTTCCGCTGTATTCCGTAGTGTGAATACAAGAGCGGTAGTTGGCTCAGACCGAGTGCCCATGGTGAGTATTTTCCGGAACGCAGTCGTGGGTTCGACTCCCACGGATGGCACCAACTTGTTAGTACAAAACATGTGACGGGTTGTGATGGATATTAGTGTTGCTTGTTGGATTGGGTTAACAAGCTGTTGGTGGGTTGATCTTGTACTAATCCAAGTAGTTTGATTGAATTCCTTGCACAAGAAGAGTAAACCGTTAGCCTTACCGTGGGGACGGACCCTACGATTAAACTCAGGCGTGAGAGTAAGTACACATTCTTTTCATAGAAGTAAGAGTATGTGTGTGTTATTATGAGAGAGAAAGTTGTACCTTGAATAGGGATTAGAGCCCCTTTTATAGGCGAAGATTACCGCTAGGGTTTCCTGGTTACTCGCATATAGTAGTTAGCTTCCGAAGCCGGACCTTTGTCGGACAAGGTTCTGTGTTAATCGCGGATGAGGATACAGGATACCTTCCGCGGCCGGAGGTTCGGTCTGCTAAGTATCCTGCGTACGTCTTTTAGTCTGGACTATAACCAATTTCGTTATTGGGCTTACTGTTGGCCCGGTGTTCATTGTTATTCTCGTTGTTGGGCCTGAGCCCAGTATGTGTAGAGCACGAATGATCAAGCAAACTATTATTAACTCGCCTATGATCTATCATAAATGATTTAGTGGGTGTTTCAAGCGATTGCTTGCAGTTAATGTGGTACTTCAATCACATTTTATTGTTCTTAAACATTTTTCTTTGGAGTAATATATTTTACCGAGTGGAATGCCCTTTACCTAAAAAAAACAAACTATTATTTTAATAACTATAGCTAAACACTCCGAGTATAAAGCTTGGGCTTTTCATAGCAAAACTAAACTGGGTTATGGTATATAACTAGGCTACAGATATCCCATGTAAGTCTTCATGATGTTGGCATTTGCACACAATTTTGTGTTAATTTGTCGTTTGTGATTCTAGTTCATAATAGCAAGTTAATATGATAGGGATGATCGTTCACTTCTCTTATCAAAATGCCTAATCAAAATGTGAAGTCATATAAAATAGATCTACGAAGTTATTATTATTATCATTATCATTATTATTATTATTATTATTATTATTATTATTATTATTATTATTATTATTATTAAACACCACTTTATTAAAAACTCAAAGGATTTTTACAAGAAATTAGTGGGAAGCCGAGAAACCAACTGGGCCCCCACTTCTCTAGCAATAGCGAAACTAATACGATTAAAAATATGAACCACAGCGCGAGCCCCAATGTCTTGAGTCAAGGAGAAAAGTCTAATACGCTTTAGCTATCTGCGCATTTAGCCTCATACTTGACCCGTTTACGTCGTGCAGCCTCACTAACCGTACGTCCAGGCACAAAAATCAAGCAATCCCGACTGCGACAAAGGAGACGAAGCTGTAAACGCCCGCCATCCCAAGAATAAAGCAATATATCAGCCGGTCGCAAGGGTCTGTCCATATCTCCATGAAGCCCAATATCCACCTCCTTACGAACAGAAATCCCTGACCGAGAGCATATATCAACAAGAACATCATTATTATTATTACTATTATTATTATTACTATTATTATTATTATTACTATTACTATTACTATTACTATAAATACTATTATTATTATTATTATTATTATTATTATTATTATTATTATTACTATTATTATTACTATTATGATTATTATTATTATTATTGATACTATTATTATTACTATTATTACTATTATTATTACTATTACCTTTATTATTACTATTATTACTATTAGTATTACTACTATTATTATTATTATTATTATTATTATTATTTTTTTTTTTTTTTTTTTTTTTTTTTATTATAAACATCACTTCATTCGAAAAACAAAATGATTTACAAGAAATTAGTGGGAAGCCGAGATATTAGTTGGGCTCCCACTTCTTTCTGGATAAAAAAACTTAGTATGTGAAAAATAAAAGCACCGCTCTTGACATTATTCGAGTGGCTAACAGCAACAGTCTTGATGCGTGAAAGTGTATCCAAAGCTTCCGCATCCAGCTCCCCAAATGTGGAAAAAGCAAATGGAATGAACTTGTAAAACATAACTTCATTAGAAAACTAGAGGGATTTTACAAGAAATTGGTGGGAAGCCAAGACACTAGTTTGGGTCCCACTCTTTTCTGGATACAAAAAACTTAGTCTATGAAAAATAAAAGCTCCACTCTTGACATTATTCGAGTGGCTAACAGCAACAGTCTTGATACGTGAAAGTGTATCCAAGGCTTCCGCGTTAAGCTCGCCGAATGTAGAAAAAGCAAATGGAATGAACTTGTAACCGTTTTCTTCACATTTGGACACATATTTCTTTTTCTTCTTCTCCACAGCATTATGTAAGGCAACCCCTGGAGCCCACAAATTTGCATCAATACTCGCAAAAGGAGAGATCCCAGTCACATCCAAACATGCGTCCTTACCTTGGATCCAGTTGAATAATAGCAAGTCTGCCGGATGTAGCTCTTTCTCATCCCTCGAAAGAAACCCCATTGGAGCCTCCTTTTTTCACCATAATCCCCACCTTGGAAAAAATGTCGACAAGAATATTATGCACCAGGTTATGTCTGAACTTCACCCCCACTTCACTGGAACAGTTAACTGCATGTTCTCCCCATTGGTCCATACGATGCTTGCAGCTCGAACAATGACTACCTTCAGAAAACATAGGTATGGTAAGCCTATAACACAATACCGACCGGAATTGGCGATGGTTCATCCTTTGGCGTAACCCATCAATAGGTATGGTGAATAGGAAATCTTGTGCATGTGGAACCCGGGTACAACTGAGGATAGCCACTTGCCTTGGACTTAACGAATACTTGGAAACAAGATCTTTCTCGATGACACCAAAGTAACACTTTTCCAAGGTTTTCATCATATAGGGGGCAGGAGCCTCAGAGGCGACAGAGAACGTGTATGTGTTACAAGAACTGTTAAAAGTAACGAGAGCATGCTGAAACGAAGGACCATGAGAATTAATGCCCATTTTTACCAATATCTGGTCCTACGTATCACTAGTTTGCAAACGAGAGGCGAGGAAAGCATATTGGATGATGTCACTCGCCGCATGGATGCCAAGCCCACCCATCTTGATTAGGAGTGTGACAAGCCGCCACTGCCAGTCACCAAACCCTGGTCCAGAGGCTATAATAATCTTCTCTAAGGAAGCATGTAACATCTGATAAAACCGGACTTGGGCCTCTCGCACGTACAAAGCGGAACATGTCCTCAAAGTGTAAGATAATTTCACAAGCCCAGCATAATTACGAAGAAGAAGGAGCTCACAATGGGGGTCATTAAGTTTAAGAATAGGTTCCATTAGTAAAATAGTTTTAGAAACCCTTTTCAAAGCCAGCTCCTAACAAAAGCTTTCATCCAGACTAACTTAACCACCAAGAAGTTTGACACCATCAACCGGACGAGAGATATTTGTAGGAAAAACACCCTCCACCCTGCTTCTGGGGTCCTCCATAGGCCAGAAAATTTCAGTCTTACCGACATTCAAAAACAACCCCCGAGCCGGACCATCCGTCATAATAATGTCAAGCGCCTTGGCAACCATGAGAGTATCTCCCACAATAGTACCATTCTCAAGATACCAAGCCTGAAGAGTGAGCTCACATGACCTATTAATAGAATGGACTAGGGGGTTTAAAGTGAGGGCGAACAACAAAGGACCTAGCAGATCCCCTTGTTGCACCCCTTGACAGGACTAAAGGATAGAATTATCGTAATAAAGTCTAGCAGTCCTGGCATAGCAAAACTCAACCCAAGGAGAAATAGAAGGACATCTTATTCTGGTCTCGTAAAGAAGGACACTTCTATGAACCATATTGAAAGCGTTTTGAAAATCCACCAACAACGTAGAAAACCCAACATTGTGACCCTTAGACTCAATAAGCCGATTCACCGAATGAAGAACAACCTCATAACCCCCCGGAACGCCGAACCTAAATTGAAAGTCCTGCAAATAGGTGTTCATAGAGTTGCCAATTGAAGAAGAATCTACCTTCGATACAAGCCTACGCCAGACCGTGCCGATAGCAATAGGGCGTATGCCTCCACCCGGCTTAACCAATGGAGTCAAGGGGCATTAGCAATATATTCCCCTAATGGATCAGGGCACTTTCCACCGAGAAACAGGTTGACAACCCCAATGATGGAACCTAGCAGGTCATCAGCAATAGCGGACGCATCTCCTCCTAAAATATCCATTAAATGTTGTGTTCTAAGCCCATCCCGACCATATGATGTCCCTTTTGGGAAACTGCGGATCCTATTCAACACCAACTCCTTATCCACAATAAGTACATCTTCGCCTAGAGGAGAAGATGACGAAATTGGAGGTGAGGCATGGGGATGTTTGGCCTCTAGCTCATGCAAGGTGTCAGATGTAGAGGGGGCGACATCAGAGGACGTAAGTACCTTATTATTATTACTATTATTATTATTATTATTATTATTATTACTATTATTATCACTATTATTATTATTATTATTATTATTATCATTATTATTATTTTTTTTATTATAAACATCACTTCATTAGAAAACCAGAGAGATTTTACAAGAAATTGGTGGAAGCCGAGACATTAGTTGGGCTCCCACTCTTTTCTGGATACAGAAACTTAGTCTATGAAAAATAAAAGCACCACTCTTGACATTATTTGAGTGGCTAACAGCAACGGTCTTGATGCGTGAGAGTGTATCCAAGGCTTCCGTGTAAAGCTCCCCGAATGTAGAAAAAATAAATGGAATGAACTTGTAACCGTTTTCTTCACATTTGGACAAATATTTCTTTTTCTTCTTCTCAACAGCATTATGTAAGGCAACCCCTGGGGCCCACAAAGTTGCATCAATACCCGCAAAAGGAGAGATCCCAGTCACATCTAAACAAGCGTCCTTACCTTGGATCCAGGTGAATAATAGCAAGTCTGCCGGACGTAGCTCTTTCCCATCCATGGAAAGAAACCTCATTGGGGCCTCCTTTTTCACCATAATCCTAACCATGGAACAAATGTCGACAAGAATATCACGCACCAGGTTATGTTTGAACTTCACCCCCACTTAAATAGAACAGTTAATTGCATGGTCTCCCCATTGGTCCATACGATTCTAGCAGCTCGGACAAGGACTACCTTCATAAAACATTGGTATGGTAAGCCTATAACACAATTCCGACCGGAATTGGCGATGGTTCATCCTTTGGCGTAATCCATCAATAGGTATGGTGAATAGGAAATCTTGTGCATGTGGAGCCTGGGTACAACTGAGGATAGCCACTTGCCTTGGACTTAACGAATACTTGGAAACAAGATCTTTCTCGATGACACCAAAGTAACACTTTTCCAAGGTTTTCATCATATAGGGGGCAGGAGCGTCAGAGGCGACAGAGAACATGTCTGTGTTACAAGCACTATTAAAAGTATCGAGAGCATGCTGAAACGAAGGACCATGAGAATTAATGCCCGTTTTTACCAATATCTGGTCCTACGTATCACTAGTTTGCAAACGAGAGGCGAGGAAGGCATATTGGATGATGTCACTCACCGCATGGATGCCAATCCCACCCATCTTGATTGGGAGTGTGACAAGCCGCCACTGCCAGTCCCCAAACCCTGGTCCAGAGGCTGTAATAATCTTCTCCAAGGAAGGACGTAACATCTGATCAAACCGGACTTGGGCCTCTCGCACGTACAAAGGGGAACATGTCCTCAAAGTGTAAGATAATTTTGCAACCCCAGCACAATTACGAAGAAGAAGGAGCTCACAATGGGGTTCATTAAGTTTAAGAATAGGTTCCATTAGTTAGATAGTTTTAGAAAACCTTTTTTAAAGCCAGCTCCTGACAAAAGCTTTCATCCAGACTAACTGAACCACCAAGAAGTTTGACACCATCAACCGGACGAGAGATATTTGTAGGAAAAACACCCTCCACCCTGCTTCTGGGGTCCTCCATAGGCCAGAAAAGTTTAGTTTTATCGACATTCAAAAACAACCCCCGAGCCGGACCATCTGTCATAATAATGTCAAGCGCCTTAGCAACCATGAGAGTATCTCCCATAATAGTTCCATCATCAAGATACCAAGCCTGAAGAATGAGCTCACATGACCTATTAATAGTATTGACTAGCGGGTGTAAAGCAAGGCGGAATAACAAATGACCTTGCAGATCCCCTTGTTGCACCCCTTGACAGGACCAAAGGATAGAATCATCGTAATAAAGTCTAGCAGGTCTGGCATAGCAAAACTCAACCTAAGGAGCAATAGAAGGACATCTTATCCTGGTCTCCTGAAGAAGGACACTCCTGTCAACCAGATTGAAAGCGTTTTGAAAATACACCAACAACATAGAAAACCCAACATTGTGACCCTTAGACTCAATAAGCCGATTCACCGAATGAAGAACAGCCTCACAACTACCAGGAACGCCGACCACAAATTAAAAGTCCTGCAAATAGGTATTCATAGAGTTGCCAATTGAAGAAGAAGCAACCTTTGATACAAGCCTTCGCCAGACCGTGCCGACAGCAATATGGCGTATGCCTCCACCCGTCTTAACGAAAGGAGTCAAGGGGACACTAGCAATATATTCCCCTAATGGAGCATGGCACTTTCCATCGAGGAACAGGTTGACAACCCTAGTGGTGAAACCTAGCAGGTCATCAGCAATAGCGGACGCAACTCCTCTTAAAATATCCATTAAATGGTGTTTTCTAAGCCCATCCCGACCACATGATGTGCCTTTTGAGAAACTGCGGATCCTATTGAACACCAAGTCCTTATCCAAAATAAGTACATCTTCTCCTAGAGGAGAAGATGACGAAATTGGAGGGGGGCATGGGGATGTTAGGCCTCTAGCTCATGCAGGGTGTTAGATGTAGAGGGGGCGACACCAGAGGACGTAAGCACCTTATTATTATTACTATTATTACTACTACTATTATTATTATTACTACTATTATTACTATTGTTATTACTATTATTATCACTATTATTATTACTATTATTACTACTATTATTATTATTATTACTATTATTATTATTATTATTACTACTACTACTATTGTTACTACTATTATTACTAGTATTATTTTTTAATTTTTTATTATTATTTTTATTATAAACATCACTTCATAAGAAAACTAGAGGAATTTTACAAGAAATTGGTGGGAAGCCGAGACATTAGTTGGGCTCCCAATCCTGTCTGGATACAAAAACTTAGTCTGTGAAAAATAAAAGCACCAATCTTGACATTATTCAAGTGGCTAACAGCAACGGTTTTGATGTGTGAGAGTGTATCCAAGGCTTCCGTGTCAAGCTCCCCGAATGTAGAAAAAGCAAATGGAATGAACTTGTAACCGTTTTCTTCACATTTGGACATATATTTCTTTTTCTTCTTCTCCACAGCAATATGTAAGGCTACCCATGGGCCACAAAGTTGCATCAATACCCGCAAAAGGAGAGATCTCAGTCACATCCAAACAAGCGTCCTTACCTTGGATCCAGTTGAATAATAGCAAGTTTTCCAGACGTAGCTCTTTCCCATCCCTTGAAAGAAACCTCATTGGGGCCTCCTTTTTCACCATAATCCCTACCTTGGAACATATGTCAACAAGAATATCACGCACCAGGTTATGTCAGAACTTCACCCCCCACTTTACTGGAACAGTGAAGTGCATGGTCTCCTCATTTTTTCATACGATGCTTGCAGCTCGGACAAGGACTACCTTCGGAAAACATAGGTATGGTAAGCCTATAACACAATACCGAACGGAATTGGCAGTGGTTCATTCTCTGGCCTAACCCATCAACAGGTACGGTGAATAGGAAATCTTGTGCATGTGGGGCCCGGGGTACAACTGAGGATAGCCACTTGCCTTGGACTTAACGAATACTTGGAAACAAGATCTTTCTCGATGACACCAAAGTAACACTTTGCCAAGGTTTTCATCATATAGGGGGCAGGAGCATCAGAGGCGACAGAGAACGTGTCTACGTTACAAGCACTGTTAAAAGTATCGAGAGCATGCTGAAACGAAGGACCATGAGAATTAATGCCCGTTTTTACCAATATCTGGTCCTGCATATTACTAGTTTGCAAACGAGAGGCGATGAAGGCATATTGGATGGTGTCACTCGCCGCATGGATGCCAAAGCCCAAACATCTTGATTGGGAGTATGACAAGCCACCACTGCCAGTCACCAAACCCTGGTCCAGAGGCTGTAATAATCTTCTCCTAGGAAGCACGTAACATCTGATCAAACCGAACTTGGGCCTCTCGCACGTATAAAGAGAACATGTCCTCAAAGTGTAAGATAATTTCGCAACCCCAGCGCAATTATGAAGAAGAAGGAGCTCACATTGGGGGTCATTAAGTTTAAGAATAGCTTCCATTAGTAAGATAGATTTAGAAACCCTGTTCAAACCCAGCTCCTGACAAAAGCTTTCATCCAGACTAACTGAACCACCAATAAGTTTGACGCCATCAACCGGACGAGAGATATTTGTAGGAAAAACACCCTCCACCCTGCTTCTGGGGTCCTCTATAGGACAGAAAAGTTCAGTCTTATTGACATTCAAAAACAACCCCCGAGCCGGACCATCCGTCATAATAATGCCAAGCGCCTTGGTAACCATGAGAGTATCTCCCACAATAGTTCTATCATCAAGATACCAAGCCTGAAGAGTAACTTCACATGACCTACTAATAGCATGGACTAGGGGGTGTAAAGCGAGGGCGAACAACAAAGGACCAAGTGGATCCCCTTGTTGCACCCCTTGACAGGACCAAAGGATAGAATCATCGTAGTAAAGTCTAGCAGGCCTGGCATAGCAAAACTCAACCCAAGGAGCAATAGAAGGACATCTTATCCTGGTCTCCTGAAGAAGGACACTCCTATCAACCAGATTGAAAGCATTCTGAAAATCCACCAACAACATAGAAAACCCAACAATGTGACCCTTAGACTCAACAAGCCGATTCACCGAATGAAGAACAGCCTCACAACCACTCAGAACGCCGACCCCAAATTGAAAGTACTGCAAATAGGTATTCCTAGAGTTTCCAATTGAACAAGAAGCAACCTTCGATACAAGCCTACACCAGACCGTGCCGACAGGAATAGGGCATATGCCTCCACCCGGCTTAACCA
Source organism: Chrysanthemum seticuspe (assembly GCA_019973895.1). Classification (NCBI taxonomy): domain Eukaryota; kingdom Viridiplantae; phylum Streptophyta; class Magnoliopsida; order Asterales; family Asteraceae; genus Chrysanthemum; species Chrysanthemum seticuspe. The sequence continues at coordinate 161,354,022 of BPTQ01000005.1, read as the reverse complement.
TAGGAGTCAAGGGAGCACTAGCAATATATTCCCCTAATGGAGCAGGGCACTTTCCACCAAGGAACAGGTTGACAACCCCAGTGATGGAACCTAGCAGGTCATCATCAATAGCGGACGCAACTCCTCCTAAAATATCCATTAAATGTTGTGTTCTAAGCCCATCCCGACCACATGATGTCCCTTTTGGGAAACTGCGGATCCTATTCAACACCAAGTCCTTATACACAATAAGTACATCTTCGCCTAGAGGAGAAGATGACGAAATTGGAGGTGGGGCATGGGGATGTTTGGCCTCTAGCTCATCGGAGGTGTCAGATGTAGAGCGGATGACACCAGAGGACGTAAGCACCTTATTATTATTGCTATTATTATTACTATTATTACTATTATTATTATTATTATTATTATTATTATTATTATTATTATTATTATTATTATTACTATTGTTATTACTATTATTATTATTATTATTATTACTATTATTACTATTGTTATTACTATTATTATCACTATTATTATTACTATTATTACTACTATTATTATTATTATTACTATTATTATTATTATTATTACTACTATTATTACTACTATTATTTTTTTATTTTTTATTATTTTTTTTTATTAAAAACATCACTTCATAAGAAATCCAAAGGGATTTTACAAGAAATTAGTGGGAAGCCGAGACGTTAGTTGGGCTCTCACTCCTTTCTGGATACAAAAACTTAGTCTATGAAAAATAAAAGCACCAATCTTGACATTATTCGAGTAGCTAACAGCAACGGTCTTGATGAGTGAGAGTGTATCCAAGGTTTTCGTGTCAAGCTCCCCGAATGTAGAAAAAGCAAATGAAATGAACTTGTAACCGTTTTATTTACATTTGGACATATATTTCTTTTTCTTTTTCTCCACAGCATTATGTAAGGCTACCCCTGGGGCCCACAAAGTTGCATCAATACCCGCAAAAGGAGAGATCCCAGTCACATCCAAACAAGCGTCCTTACCTTGGATCCAGTTGAATAATAGCAAGTCTGTCGGACGTAGCTCTTTCCCATCCCTTGAAAGAAACCCCATTGGGCCTCCTTTTTCACCATAATCCCTACCTTGGAACATATGTCGGCAAGAATATCACGCACCAGGTTATGTCAGAACCTTACCCCCACTTCACTGGAATAGTGACTGCATGGTCTCCCCATTTGTTCAAATGACGCTTGCAGCTCGGACAAGGACTACCTTTGGAAAACATAGGTATGGTATGCCTATAACACAATACCGAACATAATTAGCGGTGGTTCATTCTCTGGCCTAACACATCAATAGGTACGGTGAATAGGAAATCTTGTGCATGTGGGGCCCGGGTACAACTGAGGATAGCCACTTGCCTTGGACTTAACGAATACTTGGAAACAAGATCTTTCTCGATGACACCAAAGTAACACTTTGCCAAGGTTTTCATCATATAGGGGGCAGGAGCGTCAGAGGCGACATAGAACGTGTTTGTGTTACAAGAACTGTTAAAAGTATCGAGAGCATGCTGAAACGAAGGACCATGAGAATTAATGCCCGTTTTTACCAATATTTGGTCCTGCGTATCACTAGTTTGCAAACGAGAGGCGAGGAAGGCATATTGGATGATGTCACTCACCGCATGGATGCCAAGCCTACCCATCTTTCCAAGCCTACCCATCTTGATTGGGAGTGTGACAAGCCGCCACTTTCAGTCACCAAACCCTGGTCCAGAGGCTGTAATAATCTTCTCCAAGTAAGCACGTAACATCTGATCAAACCAGACTTGGGCCTCTCGCACGTACAAAGAGGAACATGTCCTCAAAGTGTAAGATAATTTCGCAACCCCATTACATTTATGAAGAAGAAGGAGCTCACATTGGGGGTCATTAAGTTTAAGAATAGCTTCCATTAGTAAGATAGTTTTAGAAACCCTTTTCAAACCGAGCTCCTGACAAAAGCTTTGATCCAGACTAACTGAACCACCAAGAAGTTTGACACCATCAACCGAACGAGAGATATTTGTAGGAAAAACACCCTCCACCCTGCTTCTGGGGTCCTCCATAGGCCAGAAAAGTTCAGTCTTATCGACATTCAAAAATAACCCCCGAGCCGGACCATCCGTCATAATAATGTCAAGCGCCTTGGAAACCATGAGAGTATCTCCCACAATAGTTCCATCATCAAGATACCAAGCCTGAAGATTGAGCTCACCATACCTATTAATAGCATGGACTAGGGGGTGTAAAGCGAGGGCGAACATCAAAGGACCTAGCGGATCCCCTTGTTGCACCCCTTGACAGGACCAGAGGATAGAATCATCGTAGTAAAGTCTAGCAGGCCTGGCATAGCAAAACTCTGCCCAAGGAGCAATAGAAGGACATCTTATCCTGGTCTCCTGAAGAAGGACACTCTTATCAACCAGATTGAAAGCGTTCTGAAAATCCACCAACAACATAGAAAACATAACATTGTGACCCTTAGACTCAATAAGCCGATTCACCGAATGAAGAACAGCCTCACAACCACCCGGAATGCCGAGCCCAAATTGAAAGTCCTGCAAATAGGTATTCATAGAGTTTCCAATTGAAGAAGAAGCAACCTTCTATACAAGCCTACGCCAGACCGTGCCGACAGCAATAGGGCATATGCCTCCACCCGGCTTAACCATAGGAGTCAAGGGAGCACTAGCAATATATTCCCCTAATGGAGCAGGGCACTTTCCACCAAGGAACAGGTTGACAACCCCAGTGATGAAACCTAGCAGGTCATTAGCAATAGCGGACGCAACTCCTCCTAAAATATCCATTAAATGTTATGTTCTAAGCCCATCTCGTCCACATTATGTCCCTTTTGGAAAACTGCGGATCCTATTCAACACCAAGTCCTTATCCACAATAAGTACATTTTCGCCTAGAGGAGTAGATGACGGAATTGGAGGTGGGGCATGGGGATGTTTGGCCTCTAGCTCATGCAGGGTGTCACATGTAGAGGGGGCAACACCAGAGGACGTAAGCACCTTATTATTATTACTAATATTATTACTGTTATAACTATTATTATTATTATTATTACTATTATTATCACTATTATTATTACTATTATTACTACTATTATTATTATTACTATTATTATTATTATTATTATTATTATTATTATTATTATTACTACTATTATTATTACTATTATTATTACTATTATTACTATTATTATTTTTTAAATTTTTTATTATTTTTTATTAAAAACATCACTTCATTAGAAAACTAGAGGGATTTTACAAGAAATTGGTGGGAAGCCGAGACATTAGTTGGGCTCCCACTCCTTTCTGGATACAAAAACTTAGTCTATGAAAAATAAAAGCACCAATCTCGACATTAATCGAGTGGCTAACAGCAACGGTCTTGATGCGTGAGAGTGTATCCAAGGCTTTCGTGTCAAGCTCCGCGAATGTAGAAAAAGCAAATGAAATGTACTTGTAACCGTTTTCTTCACATTTTGACATATATTCCTTTTTCTTCTTCTCCACAGCATTATGTAAGGCTACCCCTGGGCCCCACAAATTTGCATCAATACCCGCAAAAGGAGAGATCCCAGTCACATCCAAACAAGCGTCCTTACCTTGGATCCAGTTGAATAATAGCAAGTCTGTCGGACGTAGCTCTTTCCCATCCATTGAAAGAAACCCATTGGGGCCTCCTTTTTTACCATAATCCCTACCTTGGAACATATGTCGACAAGAATATCACGCACCATGTTATGTCAGAACTTCACCCACACTTCACTGGAACAGTGAACTGCATGGTCTCCCAATTTGTTTATACGATGCTTGCAGCTCGGACAAGGACTACTTTCCGAAAACATAGGTCTGGTAACCCTATAACACAATACCGAACGGAATTGGCAGTGGTTCATTCTCTAGCATAACCCATCAATAGGTATGGTGAATAGGAAATCTTGTGCATGTGGGGCCCTTTTACAACTGAGGATAGCCACTTGCCTTGGACTTAACGAATACTTGGAAACAAGATCTTTCTCAATAACACCAAAGTAACACTTTGCCAAGGTTTTCATCATATGGGGCAGAAGCGTCAGAGGTAACAGATAACAAATATGTGTTACAAGCACTGTTAAAAGTATCGAGAGCGTGCTGGAACAAATGACCGCGAGAATTAATGCCCGCTTTTACCAATATTTGGTCCTGCATATCAGTAGTTTGAAAACGAGAGGCGAGGAAAGCATATTGGATAATGTCACTCGCCGCATGGATGGCAAGCCCACCCATCTTGATTGGAAGGGTGGCAAGCCGCCACTGCCAATCACCAAACCAAGGTCCAGAGGCTATAATAATCTTCTCCAAGGAAGCACGTAGCATCTGATCAAACTAGACTTGGGTCTCTCGCACATACAAAGGGTAACATGTCCTCAAAGCATAAGATAATTTGCTCACCCCGGCACAAATACGAAGAAGAAGAAGCTCACACTGGGGGTCATTAAGTTTAAGAATAGCTTCCATTAGTGATAACATCAAATAGTCCTGAATATTAAGTGTCAATTTCCCCCGATAATTCTTGTAATTTATATCATTTAAATGGATTTACACCTGTTTTCCATTGATTTCCACTTTCAGGTAAATTATGAGCATTAAAGCTAAAGAGACGCGGAATTGGAGAATTATCTAAAGATTTATCATAGTATGCTGATTTTGAAGAAGTTACGGCCTAACTCTTCTCTCACATTACGCCGTAACTATTGCGTGACTCAGAAAACCAACTCATGAGAAGGTTATGGCGTAACTCTCCCCAAAGGCTACGATGTTTGCTATCTGTGTATGTGCACGATATCAAGTCTCACCTAAGGTTTCTCATATAAATGCATTAAAGAGAATTTTTAGTTATTTGAAACAACAACCTATGTTGGGGTTGTGGTATCCAAAGGATTCACATTTTCACTTGGAAGCTTTTTCAGATAGTGATTATGCAGGTGATAACTATGATAGACGATCAACCACTGGAGGATGCCAGTATCTTGGAAGAAGATTAGTCTCATGGCAATGTAAGAAGTAAACTATTGCAGCAACATCATCCACTGAAGCAGAATATGTGGCTGCTGCAAGCTGTTGTGGACAAGTGTTATGGATGCAGAATCAACTTTTGGATTATGGGTTTAACTTCAAGAATACTCCTATCAACATTGATGATGAGAGTACCATTTGCATTGTGAAGAATCCAGTTTATCACTCCAAGACCAAGCACATTCAGATTAGGCATCAGTTTATCAGAGATTGTTATGAGCATAGGCTCATTAATGTTGTCAAGGTTCACACAGATGATAATGTAGCTGATCTACTCACCAAAGGATTTGATGTTTCAAGATTCAATCGCTTGGTGGTGAGTATTGGAATGATTAATTACTAAGCTATATTTCAGGGGAGGACTGATTCGCTTGTTAGACAGTCCTATGCATTGTTTGAGGGGAGGCAATCCAATGCCTATTTGGTGTTTTAGCAATTATAAAGAGGAGAATGGAAAAGTACTGCTTTTTGGTTATATGAAAGTACTGCACTGAAAGTACTGCTTTGGAAAGTACTGCACACGTGGAAAGCACTGCTTGTCTTATCAACGTACTGTTCCAACGGTCAAAAAGAGGGGTAAAATTCAAATAACGGTAACTTTGTTATTATGGGGTTTGATTTTTTAAATCTCACCTATAAATAACTACTCTCCGAATTTCCCTCTCATCTTTATATTTAACAATCTTTTCTATATTTCTCTCTCTTTCACAATCACTATTCATCAAACCACTTTCTTTGTAAACAAACAATCAATGGCGAATTGAAATACAGTTTCTAAATACAACATGGTGGCTAATTTGGATAAAACTGAAGCTAATGTCACGTTTCATGACATCATTGATTTTCTCACTGGATCTCTAATTAGTTATGCGCTTTTGGTAGAACCAGATATTATTGAGCCATGGATTCAACAATTTTGGGCGACTGCTAGATCTCACATGGAGAATGATGAGTCTTATATACAGGCTAAAGTTGTTGGAAGGATGGTGAGAGTTACTGAAGCCTCAATTCGAGAAGATCTCTTATTTGATGATACATAAGGGGCTATACATTTTGATAAACAGCTTCTTTGGGATACTTTAAGTGACATTGGGTATGAAGGGTCTTTGACAGAAACAACATTCAAGAAACCCTTATTTAGTCCACATTGGAAGGACTTGGTTCATGTCCTACTTCATTGTATCAGTTCTAAAAGTACTTCATGAGAGCAATTTGGTTCTAATATAGCATCTGCTTTAGTAGGATTGGCTACAAATCGTATCTTTAATTTTTCCAGGCTAATTTTAGATGGTATGCTATCGGACATTTCTCATGGATCACGCTGGTTGATGTATCCAAGATTTATTCAAGTCTTATTGAATAAAAAACTTCATGATGTACCAAATCCTTCAAGCTTATTACCTGTTGTGGTACAACCTGCCAAGATTTTCACTTTCATGGCTAGGAAGAGTGATTTGTTTACGGGCAGGAACACTCCTTTAACTACTTCAATGATGGAGATTGCTCAGGCAGTTCAAGATGAAGCTGCTACAAGTGAAGAACGAGAAGATACTGCATCACCTCAAGGTACTGCTTCTCAACATAGTGCTTCTTCACAAGGTACTGCTGCACAAGCAGATACTGCAGTTTCACCTACACCATCTCCACAACATACTAAACATGCTGACTCAGAACCATAAATCAATTCACCATCATCTGGAGGAGATGAGTATGCTATACCTCCTGAGGGATTGGTTTTGGACAATTATGTTTTAACAAAGGAGATAGTGAGATTGACGAAAGCTTCTGAAGCTCAAGCTGCACAGCTATCAAAATTGCAGACCAAGTTTAGACGATTAAAGTCTTTTGTATGGCCTCTGGTTCAACATCATTGCTTATGGGTCAAGTCATAAAAGAGACAAGGGAAGAAGTTTAGGAAGACTTCCAAAGGCAAAAAGGTTCACCAGCAATCTTTGATTCAATTGGGGAGGAATCTGGAGCAAGATAATTTGAAAGAAGATGCTGAGTTTTATGAAGAAAAAGAAGATGAACCTCAAGGTACTTAAGCACAAGTAGACATTCAAAGTACTGAGCCTGCAAGAACTGAAATTCAAAGTACTGGTGTACAAAGTACTGCTGATCAAGGTGCTGCTAATCAAGTTACTCCTCTTAATGGAACACATAGACAAGAGATAATTACACCAAGGATACTTAATTTTGATGAAGAAGTTGGTCCTTCAAATACTCTACATGAAGAAGAAGCTGATATACCCAAAGTAGTTCATACAGCAAGTGAAGATGAGACACATGCTGAGGTATTACAGAGTATGACAAGACCAAGTGGTGTTACCATTCCAAGAGTTGCTGAAGAAGAATCACAAGCTTCTCAACCAGTGATAGATCCTAAAGACAAAGGTAAAGGTAAATTGGTTGAAACAAAGAAGAAGAAGCTCACTTTAGCAGAAATCAGAGCTATTGAAGTTGCTAAGAATGAAGCAGCTGCTAGGAAGTTACAAGCTGAGTTGAATGCCGAATTTTCTCAACCAGTGAAGGAATCTGAAGTTGTTATATCAGAAAAGTCAGTTTCTATATCTAGAAGATCAATGAGTATGGCTAAGGAAAGAAATGCTATGATGGCTTATTTGAAAAGTCAAGGGTATACAGGATTACAGAAGTTGAATTATTTTGAGATGAAACAGTTGTATGAATTGGTAAGAGAAGCTTATCAAAAGCAAGTTGATAATATTAAAGATTTTAAAGATGATGATAAGCAAAAGAAGGATGATACTAAAAGAAGCTTAAAAAGAAAAAGAACAGCTGAAGCTGAACAGTTATCAAAGAAGATTGAGTTAAGATTAGACACAGTTGATGAGCTGAGAAACTATATAAGAGTTGTTGACTTTGAGAATCCTAAATCTAAAGATGCTGATGCTGTAAAGAAATGAAAGATAACTACTTTTGAAGTTGTAGAATCACAACAAGATGGAGATTATCTGATGTTTCATAGAGAGGATGAAAGTTTCAGAACATTTAATTTCCTATGGGATATATTGCACATCATCAACAGAGAAGATTTGTTTTATTTATACCAACTGGTGCAAGAATATTTTGAACATATTCCATCAGAAGGAATTGGTCTAGTATCGCTTGGAGATCTCACAACTATCTGGAAAACAGAGGAAACAAGTACTGATGCTATATGGAATAATCAAGAAGTATGGGAGATTAATAGCTGGAGATACTTTGATGAATCTGGAGTACATGTTTTGGAGCTAGAAGATGGAACCATGATTCATATGTTAGTTGTTAGGAATTAGAAATTCCAGGTATTAAAGATTCGGTCACCTCAAGTATATGTAATCGTAAGAAAGCTCGTAGTCGTAGTTATTTCAAGCTAAGTAGTATTTAGTTAAGTAACACCATGGAGGACGGACGGGTCTTTACCCACTGTATGCCTGATCCACAGCCCGTTGTGTGGCGTTTTATGTAAGACTATAAATACTCTCTACCTCCCAAGGTAGAGAGTTGGAGCTCATAATAAGATATTTTCTTTCTCTCACTAAGTTACCTAAACCTCTAACTTTCTCTCTCTAGAACTCACTTTATACGCCCACTTTGTGTTATGGTTTGATGTGTATGTGAAATCCAATATCTTACAATTGGTATCAGAGAGCCATGGTTAGATCATATCTTGCACATCTTTGGATTTCTAGTGGTTTTTAGGTGGTTTTTGAGTTTGAAAAAGTTTAGTGGTTTGTGCATCATTTGGTTGATTTCTTGTGTTAAAGCTTGGATTTTGTTAGTACTTTTTTGTTTAGAATCATCACAAGTGTTTAGGGTTTCATTTGGTAAGCTTGAATCATCTTGGTTGGGTTGTTTTTGGATTGAAAAGTGATGTTTGTGAAGTTTTCTTGCTAGCGACTTGACCTACGTATTACTTTTCTTGCTAGCGACTTGCTTTACATTTTTGTAGCGAGTTGCAGTTTGTGGAGTTAGCGACTTAGACTTAGCGACTAACAGTACAAGTAGTGGATTCTCCACTACGGGTAGCGACTTGGTGTTAGCGACTTGGTAAGTAGCGAGTTGCTATTTAGCGACTTGATTCTTTAGCGACTTGTATCTTAGCGAATTGCTGCCAAAATTTTGCTAGCGACTAGAGGCTTAGCGAGTTGCTATTTAGCGACTTGTATTTTGTTTAGCGACTTGGGACTTTAGCGACTTGGTGGAATAGCAAATTAGTAGTTAGCGACTTGGTGCATAATTTTCTAGGGACTTGGGTGATTTTTACGGTTTTCTCTTGATTTAGTAAAATCCCGTGAAAGAATCTATTTCCCGGTTTAATCATAGAGTTATAAAATCCCGTTTAATTTGTCATCATGTCTACCAACGTTTCTACAATCATCTCCACTGTTTCCGAGGATGTTCAAGCTGCTGGTTCAGATACTCATCCACCCATGCTTGACAGAACTGACTACGACTCTTGGGCTCAACGAATCAGATTGTACTGTCTTGGAAAGGAAAATGGTGTCAACATTCTCAAATCCATTGATGAAGGACCGTATCGGGTTGAGACGACTAGAGATGTACTTGATACTGCTGAAGATGGAACTCTGATTTACGGAATGGACAGACCAAAGATGTATGATGAGCTTGATGATAAGGAGAAAAAGAGATTCGATGCAGATATCCGAGCTTCTAACATTATACTGCAAGGTCTACCAAAAGACATTTACAAGCTTATCAATCACAACACCGAAGCAAAAGCTGTATGGGATAATGTCAAGATGCTTCTCTCTGGTTATGAGCTAACTATTGAAGACCGAGAATCACAGCTGTATGATGAATTTGAGCACTTCAAGATGAAACCAGATGAGAGTGTCTATGAGTACTATGTGAGATTTCATAAGCTAGTGAATGACATCAGGAACATCAGAATGACTATGCCTAACATTCAGTTGAACTCAAAGTTTGTGAACAATATGAATCCCGAATGGCACAAGTTCGTCACTTCTGTGAAGCTCACTAAGGGATTGAAGAATACAAACTATGAGCAACTCTATGCCTTCCTCCTTCAGAATGAGAGACATGCTATGTTTGAAAAAATGATTCTTAATCAGTTCAAAACCAACCAGGGAGAGACAAGCTCTTCAAATGACTCAACTGCCTTCTACTCAAACATCGGAATCACAACCAAAGCCTCACAAGTCATACCCATGGGTAATGGTAATCACAAACTCATTCTTGATCCTATGTTCAAACAAGCTGATGCTGATGCACACGTGGGAAACATCATTAATCAACTAGCTCTTCTGATTAGTCAAAACATGAATTCTCTCCCACAAACCAACAACAACCTCAGAACAGCATCTAACCCACAAAATCAAGCAGCTGTCAGAGATGGGAGGATCGTGGTGCAACCAGTTCAGGAAAGACAGTATGATCAGGGAAGAGGTGGAGCTGGTAGAGGTTATGTTGTAATCAGAATCGAGGAATGAATGGAAATCAAGGTCAAGCTAAGCCGATAAAATGTTATAATTGTGGTGGTGAGGGACACATTGCAAGGAACTGCACATCTCCAAAACATCCACAGAATGCTAATTACTTCAGAGATAAGATGCTGCTTGTACAAGCTCAGGATAATGGTGCTGCTTTGGACGAAGAGGAGTTGTTGTTTCTTGCTGAGGGCAATGCCAAGACCTATGATGCAGATGTGGATGAGCAGCCAATTCAGGAGATAGGTCACAATCATCAGAATGCCTTTCAAGTCGCTGATTGTGATGCATACGACTCTGATGTGGACGATGGACCTACTCCACACACAATTTTTATGGCTAGCATTTCTCCAATGGTTTCTCCCAAGGTCTCTTCTTCACCACAAGCTGGCCCATCCAAAGACAAACTCATCTTAGAGGTATTAAAATTATACGATGATGCTGATATGCAAAAGATGCATGACAAAGTGATATGTGTCTAAATACACATATATTTGTATTATATAAACCCACAAAAACAACCAAAAACACACAAATGACTCTCAAAATGATACAAATTCATAAAAATGTGTTTTTAAGTGATTCAGGTACAAAAGATTGAAAAACAAGTGAAAAATGATCAATTTCACAACAATTGTCGTTTTCAGTCCCTGGAGTTACACAAAATGTCAAATCTAGTCCCTAAATGTTTTAAATGAATGAAAAGTCAACTTAAGTCCTTGGGAAATCAAAAATGTTCACAAAACATCCCTGGATAAAAGTTTACACAAAATGGCAATTTTTACCCCTCAAGTTACAAAATTGGCAAAAATGGTCCCTGGGTATTCAAAACTTGGAATTTTACAAATAATACCCTTGTACTATGCATGATTGAAAATTTGGAACATTTTGATAAACTTTTGGGAAATTTCACTTTTAGTCCCTCAAAATCCAAAAATTACAATTAAGGTCCTTTTAAGTTTAAAATGAAATTTTATGCAAAAAGGGTCCTTGTTCTATAAATGTTTGTCATGTTTGGTCCTTGTGATGAGTTTGGAGAGTTGGCAAGATTGGTCCTTCAAGATTGGTAAAATTGCACCTTTGATCGTTGTTATCTACTTATACCAAACGGATACTTTAATACCAAATCCACTAACCAAATCCAGCTAGGCCCAAATCCAACTCAAACCATTGACCCGACCCCAATATATTAACCCAACCTCGGTCAAAGAAAGTCAAACCAGAGAATAAGCGCGCCCAATACCACTTCCACTGTAGCATTGCCTCTCCCAATCCTGAAACATCAAAACCAGTCCTGGTTTTGCCATTTTTTCTTCAACCCCTCCCATACTATGTTCCCTCCTCCTCCACTAACAACAAAAACTTAAATTGACTCAACCAAATCCTCATTAAAGCCCAAACCTGCTTTGAAGATATTTGGCGCCAAAATCACAAGTGTATGGTTATGATGAGTTAGAGCAATCCAAGGGCTGGAAGATGGTGGGATCAAATCAGAGTACTAGTGGAAGCAGTTTGGGGTATAAAAGGAAGAAGAAAGAGAGATGAAGTCACTTTTGGACTAGCCATTAGTCACGTAGTTGTAGTTTTTTATTGCTTTCCTAATTAAAATGTCTTTTAATCTTGTATTTTATCTTAAATTAGTGTAATGAAATGTTCTTTCCATTTTAATGTCAAGTTAATTTCAGTTTCATGATTTTGCTAAATTTCCTTTAATTTTTCATGTTCTTCAATTTCTAGTTAACTAGTTGTTTTGTGGATTCTTTAAGCTCCATAAGCTCTTGACAAAAGCTCATTCAGTTTTTAGATTCATATAAACAAGTTTAGTCTTTAAATTCAGAAAATCATAAAAAATCAAGAAAATCAATGAAAAATCAAAAATTGTGAGTTGAGAAGGAAGAAGGTGAAGCAGGGGTGAAATTTGATTGTAAGGGATATTAGGAGCTTAATGGGAAGCTATTGGGTGTAACCTTGTCCTTTGAATCTTGATTCTCAGTTTGAGCCATCTTGTAAGCCAATTTCTCAATTTTTGCTTATTACTGTTTTACTGTTTTGTTTGCTTTGATTTTTATGCTTTCATGTTTCTGTGTTGTTAGTTTATGAAATTATAGCTTTAAATTAGGTGTTTATGTTTTGAAACTCATTATGGCTTGGAATCACATTGTAACTGCCAATATGCTTGATTTTGGAATCCTAGACCTATGCTTTTGTGACTATTAGTTTAGGCTGAAAAAGGTTTGGTTTGACACACTAAAACCTCTGGATTTGATAAATCATGTTTACACAGTTGGTTGTTATGAAAAGTCTAATGTAATCTCATTTAAAGGACTGTTTGGTTCTGTTGATACTTGAGCAGTCCAATGTTTGTTTGTTGTTACTTATCATTGTTATGTGTTAGATTAGTACCTAATAGCCCAGTGTAGTCATTAAATACTGTCTTTATTTTATAAATAGTCAAAATTGTTTTTAATCTTCATTAGACAGTCACTGTTAGGATATAAGATGCAAATTTTCATCACAGTGACTCATAAGTTGTTTATATAGCTTAACTTAGTTTCAATATAGCTTAATATAACATAGTTAATCAGTAGTTTAAGTTTTAAATTCATTTTGGTCAACTTAGTTAGTTTTATCAAAAAGTCAATTTTCAATTAAGTCGATTTTGAATAAACTTAGTAATTTTATTGTGTCTTTGTTATTTAATTTCAAGATCTGTGCTTTTGGTATGTTTTAGATGTGTTGCTAATCTAGCTTATTATATTTTTGTTTATCTTGGAATGTCATGTTTTAGTGCTTAATTTTTAGCTTATTTGTGCCTAGTTATGCCCTGCACCACAGGTTTAGGTGTCAAGTTCATGAGCTTGCAGAAGCTTCATGACTTGACCCTAGCTTATGTACTTGGTTTCTTTATGTTGCCTGTGTGGCCTATTTGTTGTAAGTCTGTTTACTTTTCAATTTTTAGCTTATTCAGATAGCTTAATTTAACTCCTTATTTTGTCCCATTTACTCCTTCCACTGAAGCAAACAGTGGAAGTGGAGTTGGTTTCCATAGCTCATGGAAAGTTCCCCACCAAGCTTGAGCTTGTGAATTTTGGCTTCTTATTAAGCTATCTATTCATACTCAATGTCTTAGTGCTGGTTGAGCTCTCATGAGCTTATGTAACTAGTCTTTAGAGCTTGATGTTTGCCCATTCACAACAATGGACTGCTTATGCAGTCCATTTACACCATTTCCTTCAAGCTCTCATAAGCTCATTAGTGATCACTAGCCTGTGTGGTTTGGCTTTTTAGGAAGCCTAGCAAGCCAACTTTTTGATCATGTGCTTATATCCAAGCTTGTGGCTCTTTCACTAGGGCTGCAACATGTATTTGTTTTGTCCCAAAACTCATCATTCACTGGCTCAGCTTGAGCTGAGCAGTGGTCTGGGACCATCTTCATAAGCCTCTCAAAAGCTCATCAGTGGGTCCCACTTGATGAGCTTTGGCTTTTTGGAAAGCCAACCAGCTCAGCTTGCTACCCCAATGCCTATTTTGCCTTTTTAAGCTTAAACTCTTAGCTTGATTTGTCATTCAAAAGGTATGCATGTCTGTTTGGTACTGCAGTGTATTGGATAAGCTTATTAGCTTATTGCTAGCTTATAGGTGAATGCCAGTGCACCAGCTTGTTCATATTTGCAAATATTAATTGTATACATATTATGTTTCTTTCACTTATCTGTGTGGAGCTTGTTATAGGTTCTTTGAAGCCTTCATTCAATCCAAGTCAAGCTTGTAGCTTGACTGTCTAAACCATAAGCTCACATATATTCTGTCCAATTTTCTTGTTCATACTTATCTATTGGACTTATATTCATCTCCTTTTAGCTTTTGTTTCCTCTGTATAGCTTATTTAGAGCTTAATACTAGCTTGAGCTCCAACAGTCAAGCCAAAAGCTTAACTGTTGGACTCATAAGCTCATGCTTTGTTTATTTCTTAGTTTATAAAGTTTTGATTTCATTAAATATGTATAATACTACTGTATAATTAATCCATAAAAAGGAAATACCAAAAAAGATCCACTTTTCAAGCTAAAGTAATAGCTTCCATTTGGAGCTTTTGCCCATTAGCTTATTTTTGCACATAAGCTACCATTTTTATTTTTCTTAGATTCCTAGATTTATATTAGAATTTTGTAAAAAGTTTCAGATTTTTCTTTATTCATTTAGTATTTTTAATAAATCAGTTATAGTTTTTAGTAATTAATAATAGTAAATAATTTATAATAAATAGAATAATTATGTAAAAAATACATTTTCATTTTCAGAATTTATTTTATGATATTTTAGATTTTTCAGATTATTTATTTTATTTATTTAAGTTAATTTTAGATTTTCTTATTATTTAATTCATTTTTAATACATTTAATTCATTTTTAATTAATAATAATTATTATAATTGTGTAAATATTTATTTTTATTTTCTAATAATTTTCTTATCTTTTTAGGATTCTAAAAATATAATTTTCACATTTGTGGGAGTTGTATTGGAATAAATGCACGTTTTTTATTTTGTACGTTTACGTAATATTCAGTAAACGTACGTTTTTCGATTTTAATCGGTTAAACAATTGTAAAAATAGAATTAAAATGACTTCAAAATTTTGATATTTTTATATTTCCTTAGTATAATTATAATCCTTTTCTTATTTTATTTTTGTTACATTTATGTAATTATTATGTATACATATATGTTTTAGTTTTTAGTTTTCTTAACTTTTGTATATACTTGTATATTATAGTTAAATATTTTAATTTTATTTAATTTGCATTTAAGTCGCTTAGACTTGTAAATACCTACTATAGTTATAGTCGTTTGTTTTTAAATGTTTACGTTTTAGTAACGTACGTTTGTATATCTTTTACGTTTTTTAGGTTTCTGATTGTACGTTTTAACGACATAGCTGTGACAGAGCTATTACTATTCACATTAAGTGTTAGTCAATCAGATTCCTGTCTTTATACATTCTTGATCTTATCATTTTATCACACAGTCGTTGTATTCAGGATATCACGCCTCACCAGGACATAAACGATCCAAGGATATTTTAATCCTTGGTAAACTTGCATTTCTCTCCCGGGCTGTCGCCCTTTTATCATCTGTTACGGTTGACCGTTCACAAGCGGTTGATAAGTGTGACGGAGAAATAAAAGAAGGGTAGTCCGGGAGGAATCACAAAGTACAATCAACTGAAACTTTTGAATCAAATATTGAAAATATGGATAGTATCAATGTTGTCCCATATGATCAATATGTGAAACAAAGTGAAAATGAAGTTGTACCAAGTGATGCATCTTCTGCAGTCAATAATGATTATGTTTTTGATGAATTCACTGCATGTGCCTCTGAGGATTCTGTAGTTTCTGAACTAAATGCCTATAAAGAACGTGTTGCTATTTATGAACAACGTGCAAAATTTGAGTTGACCACTCGTGAGCAGGAAATGGATGACCAAGTGCATACAATCATTAGAAAAAGTAATTTTAGAGAAGAAGTATTAAAACAAGAGTTAAATTCCTTGCAAGAAAAGCTTTCTAAAACTGCTAAACAAAAACAAGAACTTCAAGAAAATGTGAAAATGCTTAAGCAAGAATTTAATGCAAAGGAATCAAAACTCTTGAGAGATACAAGGGAACAAGTTGTACATACAAACTTGAAAACAAGTTGTACATACAAGGGAACACCATACAGACTGCTCACATGATCACTAAGCATAGAGTTCTAAGCGATAAGCATAGTGTTCCCATTATAGATAAACCCAACCCTGAGTACGGGAAGATAGCAAAAGCAGCTCAAAGTGTGATCTATGATGGCAATGAGATTCTTAAACCTAGACAAAAACCTAGTTGCTTTGAGTGCACAGAGGAAGATAAGAAATTAGATGAAATCACTAGGGAGAAGATGAATAAGAAACTAAAGGATCCTAAATGCAAAGAGAAGAAAGTAATTATCACTCCCCATGACTACAAAAAGGAGAATTGGATCTCCTTGAACATGTTTAAGCCTCAAACATTGTTGACTCCCGAACAAGTGTTCTGGAAAATGGACTTAGATAAGCAGAAAGCGGAAAATATTGTTGAAACAAACCCTCCCCTTAGGAAAATGCCTAAAGCAACTGCGTATCCTCCCAATACACCTATGCATCTAGTTCCTAGAACTATTGCCACTAAAAGCAAGACCTTAATCAGTCAATACGTTATCTTTCAACTATTTGTTGATTTTGAGAAAACTTGCAAGAAAAGAATCACACCCACTGGAATTACTGAAGGGGAAAGGGGTTTTGAACAAACGAAAGAATGTTATCTAACTGAAGTCATGCCTTTCTTTAAACAACTAAAAGACCATTTTGAAAGTCTTAAAAAGGGAATGAATTTAGACATTAAAGAAATGGAAAAGGAATTTGATGCAATGATAGTTGAGGTTAGTGATTATGAGCGTGCACTAAAATATAATGAGATTGAGAGGAAGAACTTGAATTCATTCAATGAGACTCTTATTACTGAATGTGTTGCTCAAGATATGTTTTTCACTGCTACAAATTGTTCCATTAACGCTTCTCAATTTCATGAATTAACGGTTGCCCTGAAAGTCTCCCATGATCGTGTCATTGAGCTTGAAAAGACTAATTTCAAACTAAATGAGAAAATTGAACTGGATGATCTCGACAATTTGATTAAACATTTTTCTAAACTAGAGGCTGAGCATTTTAATTTACAACTAAAATATCAACATCTTAAAGAAAATGTCAAAACTTCAAATATCACGACATCCTCAGATGCTCCAGAGTTTGATGCAGTTTTTCAAATTAACAAACGTGATGAACAGATTCAAGCTCATTGTAACACGATCACAAAGTTGAAAGCCCAAATCTCTCAATTAAAGGGTCAAACGAACAATATGACAGGTTCCCAAATGCCTCCTCCTCTAGATTCTCAGAATACTCAAACGTTTCATCTTCAAAACCTAGTAAATGCATTACAAAAGGAAAACGAAAGTTTTCTAGAAGAAAATGAAAAGGTTAAACGTCATTTCAATGAGTTATTTGAATCAATAAAGGTCACTCGTAACAAAAATAACGAACAAATAGCTTCATTGCAAAAGGAAATTGAGAATCTGAAGAGTCAGGTAAAAGGGAAAATGCCAATGACCAATGGGGAGAATGGTGTATCAAAGGTTCACTCTTGTAATAAATATGCTTTGTCTGTGAAATATGTCCCACCTCATCTCAGGAACAACAAAATTGCTATTCAAACATACTTCTCATCCCTTAAGGATTGCCTAGAATGTCTGCGTGAGATTGTTGAAGAGGATAAGTTAGAGAAACCTCATGATAATGCAATTGGACATGCATGCTTATATGCCAAACGATCTCAAGAAATCCTAGAATGCTTGATCACAATATGTCCTAAGTCATTAGGTGAGAGAGTTAATCCTTTGATTCCATGTACTATGCCTAGTGCCAAGTATGCTATTCATTCGATGCCCAATGTATTGAATGTGAACCTTAGTGTGCCTTCAAGTAGTTCAGATTCCAAATCTGTGAATGCTAAGAAAGCAAACACTAGTGTGGACTCTAGAAGTTCAAATCACAGTAACTCTAGTGATAAGAAAGTGAACCTTAGTGTGTCTGCATGTAGTTCAGATCCCAGCACATCTAAACAGGTGAAGCAAAGAGTAGTAAAACCAACTAATGTTCCCATTCCCTCTACAGGAGTAATCAATGACATTAAAGGGAGCAGGTCAAGGTCTCAAGACAATACAAGGAATGATAGGACCTCGCAAGCTAAGAATGTGCACTGTAAAAGAGTAGAAGAACAATCTAGGAACTTTAAGTTTGACCCGAATAAAACGAATCGTGTTGATTCTAGTATTAGCCATAGGCGTACTGTAATTAATTCGAATTCTGATACTATTTGCAAACCTTGTATTGATGTCTGCTTGAATTCTGTCTCTAATCATGAATGTGGTGTTAATGTTTTGCCTAATGATGTTAATTGTCCAGTTAATATGGTTAATGCTAAAAATCATGCTAAGAAGGCTAAAAGGCAAAAATGAAAGAAAGTTAGAAAACAGTGGAAACCCACAGGAAGAACATTTAGTAAGATATGCTATCATTGTATACCTGTTGGTCATAAGGCTAATCAGAAAATGCCCGCTAGAAAATGGATGCCTACTGGTAGAACTATTCCCTTAAGAAGTGAGCACACTTTGAATAGGGCTAATACAGACACTAGTACTACATCTATTCATAATGATTCCATTGCCTTAAACTCTGATATGAATGCTTCTATTTCTGATGTGGGTGTTCCAACCATTGTTACTAACCAAATGGAACCCATTCTTGCATGGGGATCCCAATTATCCAGTTATCCATTCTTGTCTGTGTTCAACTGCAGATCGTTCAAATCGTTCTGTGGTACCTGGACTCAGGCTGTTCCAAGCATATGACTGGCGACCGGTCACGGCTCATGAACTTCGTGAGCAAATTCATCGGGACAGTTAGATTCGGGAATGATCATTTCAGTGCTATTATGGGTTATGGAGACTATGTTGTTGGCAAAAGTGTTATCTCCAGGGTTTACTATGTAGAAGGTCTTGGTCACAACTTGTTCTCTGTTGGTCAATTCTGCGATTCTGATCTAGAAGTAGCCTTCAGAAAACATACCTGCTTCGTTAGAGAACTTGATGGTAAGGAACTTTTAAGAGGTTTGATCTGCGCAAAACCGTCAAGGTTTCTCACACAAACCCGCCACTTGTGAATGGCGGACCGTAAGAACCTTAAAACAGTTTGAACACGAAATCAATGAAGATCTGGAGAGTATGGTGTTTCCCCGGGTCGTTATGTCCCAGCGAGTTGTGCAATGGATTATCAAACGTTCAGTGATCGAGGAGTTTGAACGGAAAAAGGAGATTGGTTATGATTATAACTACGGGAAAAGCCAACAAATTACAACGGCTTAAATGCAAATTAAAGGAGATTAAAAAGATAAAATCTATTAAATAAACGCTATCACTATTTTTAAAGTGATGAACGTTTAAAACCTAAAACTTACGTTTAAATTAAAAACTACGTAACGTACAAAATAAAACGTGAAAATTACACAAGATAAATCCTAAAAATATGAAAAATACATTTTTACAATCCTAATGATAAAAGAAACTTTTTGGGAAAAGAAAATTATTTTTATAACTAACTATCTAATTATTATTAATTAAAAACTATTTTTAACTATTTAATAATTACCTAAAATACAAGAAATTAGGAAATAAAGCTAGAAAAATAAAATTATGAAATGAAAAAGTCTAAAATATCAAACTAGAATTTTCAAAACTATTTTTGTATTTTTCTGATTATTTTTGAATTTTCTAGGAATTAAAAACTATTAAAAACTAATTAAATTGCTAAAAATGACAAAATAAACTAGGAAAAATATGGAAAATTACTTTTTTTACTTTTTATATTTATCTAAACTTAATAAAATTGAAAAATTATTTTTTTGAACTTTTTCTTAATTTTTTGTATTAAATCCTATTTAAAAAGTACTAAAAAGTGATTTAAATTAAGAAAAATAGCAAACAAGCTTAGAAAAATCTGAAAATTTCAGGAAAAGTCTAAAACAATATTATGAATATAAGAAAAATGGAAAAATAGGTGCTTATGTGGAGAAATATGCAACTGCTATGGAAGTGCTTATTGAAATAAGCACTTAATAAGCCAAAAGCTCACCAAAAGCTACAAAACTGAAACACAAGCTGCAATAAGCTAATTTAACTAAAATGCAATGAGTTTCAACAAGCTAATACCACTGATTCACAAGCTAGATCAGATTTGATGTTTGAGCTTATAAAAGCCAAAACAGTCTCTGGGTACTGACTTTAAGCTGATGCACAAGCTTGAATATAAGCTAAAAAGGAAAACTATCACTTGTAACCTGGACTAGACCTGGGTGAGACCTTACAAACCAAAATTTAGACCATGGGGGGCTCTTTTGAGCCTTGTGCACAAGCATCAATATCTGTGAAAAGCTCAGCACCAACTGAGACAGTGATGCAGGGCAGTTTGGGCTTGAAAGATGAGCTTGTTTGAAGCTTGTAAAAAAATTTGTAAAATTTAACAAAAATGCTAATAAGTGACAAGACCAGATGAAGTTTATAGAATACCAATTTTCACTTGATGGGTCCAAAAAAATGAGCTCACCAAAATTTCTTGTAGTTGGCTCAAAAACAGAACTTAGCAACTTTTGACTTTTTTTGCAAAACTGAAAGTTTGACTAAACTGAGTTTTGATCTGGATTTAAGAACTGAAAATGGTATATAATGATGAGATTAAACTAGAACAAGCTATACTTATGACTTTTGAACACAAAACAAACTTTGGTTGTTTCAAAATTCCAACAGATCAGCAAGTAGGACAGATTTAAGTGAGATTTGACTTTTAATGTTTTGCAGGCATGAACTTAGACCAATATGAGTTATTTAGACCTAAGTATACTTGAAACAACAAGAGTTGGACAATGAATCAATCCTGAACACAGATATAAGTCCAAATCCAAACACACCTATGTACTACTAATTGCAAAGCAAAACTAAGCTAGAGACTGAATCAAACAAGTTTACTGATCAAACCAAGTTTAACTACCTTAATTACTACTTATTGAACATATAAAACTTATTATAAACCAACAGAGCAGATGATGCTATGAAATTTAAATAACACTTACAACTGGTCCTTAAGCCACAGTGGCCTGAAACATGTGAAACATAGATCCACTACCCTAAATATCAACCCAAAGGAATCTAATTCAACCCATTTCCACTGCATCAACCCATTTCTAGCTCCATTTCCAATTTTAGCCTTCCAGTTGACTTTGGTTGACCAAATTTCAAAAGTGACTAAAACTTAAACTTGAGCTTATAGCAAGCTATAAGGAGCTTGTATAAGCTTATTTAAACTTGAAAAGAAGCTGTATGAAGCTTTAACACAAAACTTTGAGAATAAAAATTGTAACAGTGGACTTACACTATGAAATGATATTATAACTGAAAATTAGAACTTGAAATTGATTAATATTGATGAAACAACTTTAAGAAAGTACAATCCAACAAAAGCTAACAATGTTACAACTTAACTAAAACATTTAAACTAAAATCGACATTAACTAAAATTTTTAAAACTAAAAACTGCCTCTCACTTCTTCTTTTGCTTTTCTTTTATACCCAATCTCATTCTCTCTCTTCTCTGATGATATCCCACCAATCCTAGCCATTGGTTTGCTTATAATTGATCTTAACCGTTTAAATGGTGTTTTGGCGCCAAATTGGTTGTCTGCAAATTGAGGGTTGAGTGAGGGGTTAGGGAAGCTTTAAATGAAGTTTGGAGGTATGCTAAGGTGGAGGGGACATGGGAGAGTGGGATTGAGGAGGGGGGATGGGGCGTAGCTAAGTTTCAGGGAAGCAGTTGAGAGGAGACTTTTTTGGCGGGTGATGGTTTTTTACCAGAATTGACCAGGCAAGTGGTAATAATGGAAGGGGTTCATAATTCAAAATGACAGGGGGTCAAAGGTGAGCAAAGGTCCAAAAATGAGTTAAATGGTTTAAAACTTCAAGGACTAAAGGTGTAAATCCTGAAAATGTAGGGACCTAAGCTTCCAACATCTCAAAGTTGATCCAAGGGCTGAATTTGACAAGTATCAATAGTACAAGGACCAATGTTGCCATTTTGCAATTTTCCAGGGGCCATTTCTGCCAATTGAAACTTGAAGGACCATTTTTGTAATTTTCTCAAACTTTTGATATTTTTCACCAAAGGACTAAATTTGATAACTTTTGATTTTAAAAGGACCTTTGGTGACTTTACTTTTGAAATTATGTGCTCAGGGACTGTTTTTGACAACTTTTGATACTTGGGGGACTAAAACTGCAATTTTTGCAAATTTGATATGTTTTTCATCTGATTTTGATATTTTTGCATTTAAAACACTGATTTGTGATATTTTGATCATTTTGATGTGTTTCTGAGTGTTTTCAGATGATTTTGCAGTTTATAATGTACAAAAATGATGAGTATTTACACACTCATCAATCCCCCACACTGAGATATTGCTAGTCCCTAGCAATGATTTGAGAAAACATAATGGATTTTAATCTCTTTACCAAAAGCCATTACTTCTGGAGTAGCCAAATGTTTTAGTTCAAGTAAGAACCATGGTACACCGATAACCATGTGATTTTGAGCAAACCACCAGCTTTCAACGGATTTGATTTTGTCTTTACCAGAAGCCGTACCCTTCTGGACTAGCCAACTCTTAGATAAATTATCAATATTATCTTTGGTGAGCTGATTACCAATTATGGTTTTTCCACTGCCTTTACAACAAGCCATAATCTTGCGGGCTAGCCAACTCTTCACTTTTTAGGATATGGTGAGTTGAGAACCATACAATTTTGGGCAAATTGCAAGCCATATAAACGGATTTGAGATATCTTTACCAAGAGCCGTTTGCTCCTGGATTAGCCAATCCTTTTGTCTTACAGACATGGCGGACTGATAACCAAATGAGAAAGTGTAAAACACTTACTCCAAAAAAAAAATTTTGGCCAAAAACGGGGGAATTGGTATAATTATATGATAAAATTCGTGAGAATTCCCCCCCCACACTTAGAAATGAATATTGCCCTCAATATTCAAAGTACCGGCTGTTATGCCGAAACAAAGAACGTAAAAGGGAAATACTACGGCCATTATTTTAAAAGATTTTTTTTTTTTTTTTTTTTTTTTTTTTTTTTTTTTTTTTTTTTTTGAAACATGTGGGCAACCCCCCCACACTAGGGTGGTAGAAAGAGGTGAGAAGACAGAAATATGGGTGAAAACCCATATGGCATGCTACTGTTTTTTATGCCCGAGTCGCTAGCTTGACTCAACCCCGAATTCATTTGTTCATGGGGAAAGTATCGTGGAAAACCAATCTCAATCGGACTTTCGTTCACAATGTTAATAAACATATGAACATCAGAAAGTTCCACACCGACGAGATATAACCGCGGTATTGTTTAATAGTAGACACTATAAGGGATGATACCGGGGTCAAAGATGGTGTCCTCATTCCCGAAAGAGAAAAGGGAAAGAGCAACCACACCATCTGTGAAGAATGGAATAAAGACGTACATGAGAATGCATGTCCATTCCTCAGCAGAGAGAAGCAAATCACCAGTTTTGACATCTTTAAGCTTAAACTTGAAGCTTAGATGGTGATTGTCAAGAAGATGTCCGGGAGATAGGGTGGGAAATGGTTCTTCAATCAACAGACTTTCCAGAAAAAGGATGTCTCCCTCCGGATCACAGTAAGTGTTATCAATTCCCGTTGGAATTGACTCATCACTAAGAAATGCATCGACTTCATTCCAAAAGTTGTCATCTTCCTCATCAGGAGTGAGAGAAGGAATGGAAGAGTCGGGAATAAGGCTAGAAGATGATGGATCATTTTTGAGCAATTCATCAATGGGAAGAATGTCTCCCATTGGATCACAAACATCATCATCCAACTCAGATGAAACTGAAGAGAGTTTGGTTTCATCCACAGAGTTAACAAACTCGATGCGACAAACTGATGCCGGAGGTGGGACAAGTGGTGTGCTCTTAGAGCTAGCAGTTTCCACCACTTCCGATGAAGTCTCCGATTCTAGATCATCATCATCATCAAGAACACTCTTGACATCCCTGGTACAGCTTTCAAACCATTTGCTTGAACCAGGGGTAATTTTCAAAGCTTTGAGCTCAGCACGTTTTTTGTGAGCACTCTTAACCGTGAAATTTGAGAGTGTTGCATTGATTCTTTCAGATTTTTGATCAATTGTGGCAACACTCTGTTTATACAGAGGTTTAGAGTTCTGGTTGATATTTAACGTGAGCTCTTCGTTGTCAACCCGTATGGTCAACTCTTCAGCAAACACATCAATCAGAGCACGACTCGTTCTTAAGAAAGCTCTCCCTAAGATGAGGGGAACTCTAGGATCTGCATCGAAGTCTACTACAACAAAGTCAGCATGAAAGTGAAACTTTCCCACTTTCATCACGACATCCTCGGCTATCCCAAGTGGACGAGTTACGGTACGATCCGCTAGCTCGAGTGTCATACGAGTGGATGAAAGTTCAGGAAGAGACAGTTTCTTCCATACTGAGAGTGGCATGAGGTTAATGCTAGCGCCAAGATCGGCCAAGGCGGAGCATTGAAACATCCCCAAGAAATCACACGGGATTAGAAACCGGCCAGGGTCTTCAAGCTTTTCGGGAAGCTTATTAAGAATGGCTGCTGAGCATTGCTCATTGAGAGGAGTTTTAGCCATCTCTGATAGCTTGTCTTTGTTGGTGAGTAAGCCTTTAAGCGTGGATGCAAATTTAGGCATTAGAACGAGAGCATCAACGAAGCTTATATCAAAGTGAAGCTCATTGAAGATTTGGAAAAATTTTTCCATTTGCTCTTTGTTTTTGTCTTTGAGCTTCTCATCATTCATTCTTGATGGGTAAGGAAGCTGACTAGACTTTTGAGCCGGGATGGAAGTGTTTTCTGGCTCAAGATTTTTCTTCGGAACTTCGGGTTCCGGACTTGAAACTTGGACTACCGAAGGTGGGACGTGTGCGGTACTTCGTGGGCTTGAATAATGCACCTTGTCCGTTGTCTCCTTGGTAACTTGACTAAATGCCACAGGAGGAGGGGGCATAGGAGTCGAAGGTCCATTGTGCGTCTTACCACTACGAGTGGTGACGGCTTTCAACTCGGCATTAGGATTGGGAATAGTATTGCTTGGGAGTCCTCCAGAAGATGGTGAAGCTTTGTTCATATTCATGTTCATGAAACTGCTCATCATATTCTTTAACTCATTTGTCTGCCGAGATAATGTGGTATCAATTTCCCTTTTTAGCTCACCTCTCATGTTATTGATCTGAGTTTGCATTGAACGCATGTTTGACTCAGTCATTTTCATGAAGTCATTTGGCATGGGAGCTTGAGGAGGTGGTTGATAACTTTGATGATTAGGAGCTTGATATGGTTGAGGTTGGTTGAAATTGTTCCGGTTTTGATTGAAATTTTGAGAGTTATTGAAATTTTGTCCTTGATTCGGAACAAAGCGATTCTGATTGCCATGGTTTTGCACGGGAGGAAAACCAGGTGGTGTCATACCGCTAGGTGCACGGTAGTGAGGATCAGCCTGTGGTCGGTATTGATTGTGGTTTACCGAAGCTACGGGAGCTTGGTAAAAGGAAGCATCGGTTGCTTGACAATCATAATACGCGTGTGGACCACTACAAGTTTCACACACCTTGTTTACGGCTTTGACTGGTTCGGGCTTATGAATTTCGCTTTTAATTTCCTTTACCTCTTTTATCATACAATGGATGATGTCCGTTAGAGCAGCTATCGGAGCTGCTAACTCAGAAGAGTTACCGGATGAAGAAGCAGGAGTGTTCGGAACATTGACTTTGTTGCGAGAAATAGGAACTTTTGATTTTTGCTCGCAAATCTCAATCACATCTTTAGGTTTACGATTCAAGATATTGCCGCCTGCGGCTGCATTCAAGGAATCTTGATCATTACCGTTTAACCCATTGTAAAAGATATTGACTTGTTGAAGCTCCGTGAATTCATGATGGGGGCATTTCCTGAGGAGATCTTTGAATCTCTCCCATGCCTCTCCAAAATTTTCATTGAAATTTTGACGAAATCCAGAAATTTCATTTTTCAGATTAGTCGTCTTTGATGGAGGAAAGAAATAGTTGACAAACTTTTGAACAAGATCCTCCCAAGTTTCGATGGATCGAGGGGGTTCTTTTTCCAGCCAAATCCGGGCTGTCCCCTCAAGAGAGAATGGAAAAAGCATCAACTTGATGACTTTTTGTGGCACATCCTTGAAATTGATAGTTGCAGTCAACTTGTTAAACCAACGGATGTGTGCATACGGGTCTTCTCGATCAGACCCGCGGAATTGATTTGCAGACACAAGTTGGATCAAATGTGTCTTCAATTCGAAGTGATCAGAGTTGATTACGGGTAAAACAATGGCATCTCCATAACCCTCGGTGGGTGCTTGGAGCATTTCCGCCATAGTACGTTCGTCTGCCATGTTGTTGTTTGAAATAGTACGAATCTCGGGTTCGACTATTTGGGCAGCACGTCTACGAGAACGTCTTCTTGGAATTTCTGCTAGATCACGCAAAGGACTCAATGATCTAGAAGAACGAGTGCGCATGCACTAGAGTTAACTCTAAGGACTCTCAGAGTTAAGGAGAGAAATGGAATTATGAAGATATTTCAGATGAGAATGAGAATTATGAAGACGTTTTATAAAAATTGGGGCGAGAAGAATCTTTAGGGTTTTCTGGTTCTGAAACGTCGATATCACAACAAAATCAATTAACACAAAATCGAGGCAAAACAACAGTGAACTTAACCAATAATCCAAAATGAATGGCTTCTTTGAAAAAGGTACACCAATCACAAGGACACAAAGGCAAGTTTTATATCTTTAGTTCGGGAACTTATTATGGTCGCACCCCCAGTTAGGTAGTGCACTGCCTTGGTTTTTGGTGGTAATCTTTTAAGTTGTTATTATTAAAGAAAACGACGAATCTTTTTGTATTTTTATTATTTGATACATATATAGAAACAAAAAGAAAATATTTTTGTGTTTTATACGTTTTTGGTTGTTTTTGGGTTTTTGGATTTTTTAGAAAAAAATATGGATATATATATATATGATAGATGATGATATAAACAAATGAGTGAGTATTCAAACAACTAATCTGCTGAACGTAAGACAAATAGCACAGCTCCCCGGCAGCGGCGCCAAAAATTTGATCTGCGCAAAACCGTCAAGGTTTCTCACACAAACCCGCCACTTGTGAATGGCGGACCGTAAGAACCTTAAAACAGTTTGAACACGAAATCAATGAAGATCTGGAGAGTATAGTGTTTCCCCGGGTCGTTATGTCCCAGCGAGTTGTGCAATGGATTATCAAACGTTCAGTGATCGAGGAGTTTGAACGGAAAAAGGAGATTGGTTATGATTATAACTACGGGAAAAGCCAACAAATTACAACGGCTTAAATGCAAATATAAGGAGATTAAAAAGATAAAATCTATTAAATAAACGCTATCACTATTTTTAAAGTGATGAACGTTTAAAACCTAAAACTTACGTTTAAATTAAAAACTACGTAACGTACAAAATAAAACGTGAAAATTACACAAGATAAATCCTAAAAATATGAAAAATACATTTTTACAATCCTAATGATAAAAGAAACTTTTTGGGAAAAGAAAATTATTTTTATAACTAACTATCTAATTATTATTAATTAAAAACTATTTTTAACTATTTAATAATTACCTAAAATACAAGAAATTCGGAAATAAAGCTAGAAAAATAAAATTATGAAATGAAAAAGTCTAAAATATCAAACTAGAATTTTCAAAACTATTTTTGTATTTTTCTGATTATTTTTGAATTTTCTAGGAATTAAAAACTATTAAAAACTAATTAAATTGCTAAAAATGACAAAATAAACTAGGAAAAATATGGAAAATTACTTTTTTTACTTTTTATATTTATCTAAACTTAATAAAATTGAAAAATTATTTTTTTGAACTTTTTCTTAATTTTTTGTATTAAATCCTATTTAAAAAGTACTAAAAAGTGATTTAAATTAACAAAAATAGCAAACAAGCTTAGAAAAATCTGAAAATTTCAGGAAAAGTCTAAAACAATATTATGAATATAAGAAAAATGGAAAAATAGGTGCTTATGTGGAGAAATATGCAACTGCTATGGAAGTGCTTATTGAAATAAGCACTTAACAAGCCAAAAGCTCACCAAAAGCTACAAAACTGAAACACAAGCTGCAATAAGCTAATTTAACTAAAATGCAATGAGTTTCAACAAGCTAATACCACTGATTCACAAGCTAGATCAGATTTCATGTTTGAGCTTATAAAAGCCAAAACAGTCTCTGGGTACTGACTTTAAGCTGATGCACAAGCTTGAATATAAGCTAAAAAGGAAAACTATCACTTGTAACCTGGACTAGACCTGGGTGAGACCTTACAAACCAAAATTTAGACCATGGGGAGCTCTTTTGAGCCTTGTGCACAAGCTTCAATATCTGTGAAAAGCTCAGCACCAACTGAGACAGTGATGCAGGGCAGTTTGGGCTTGAAAGATGAGCTTGTTTGAAGCTTGTAAAAAAATTTGTAAAATTTAACAAAAATGCTAATAAGTGACAAGACCAGATGAAGTTTATAGAATACCAATTTTCACTTGATGGGTCCAAAA
Source organism: Chrysanthemum seticuspe (assembly GCA_019973895.1). Classification (NCBI taxonomy): domain Eukaryota; kingdom Viridiplantae; phylum Streptophyta; class Magnoliopsida; order Asterales; family Asteraceae; genus Chrysanthemum; species Chrysanthemum seticuspe. The sequence goes on along the minus strand of BPTQ01000005.1, from coordinate 161,325,116 downwards.
AAATGAGCTCACCAAAATTTCTTGTAGTTGGCTCAAAAACAGAACTTAGCAACTTTTGACTTTTTTTGCAAAACTAAAAGTTTGACTAAACTGAGTTTTGATCTGGATTTAAGAACTGAAAATGGTATATAATGATGAGATTAAACTAGAACAAGCTATACTTATGACTTTTGAACACAAAACAAACTTTGGTTGTTTCAAAATTCCAACAGATCAGCAAGTAGGACAGATTTAAGTGAGATTTGACTTTTAATGTTTTGCAGGCATGAACTTAGACCAATATGAGTTATTTAGACCTAAGTATACTTGAAACAACAAGAGTTGGACAATGAATCAATCCTGAACACAGATATAAGTCCAAATCCAAACACACCTATGTACTACTAATTGCAAAGCAAAACTAAGCTAGAGACTGAATCAAACAAGTTTACTGATCAAACCAAGTTTAACTACCTTAATTACTACTTATTGAACATATAAAACTTATTATAAACCAACAGAGCAGATGATGCTATGAAATTTAAATAACACTTACAAGTGGTCCTTAAGCCACAGTGGCCTGAAACATGTGAAACATAGATCCACTACCCTAAATATCAACCCAAAGGAATCTAATTCAACCCATTTCCACTGCATCAACCCATTTCTAGCTCCATTTCCAATTTTAGCCTTCCAGTTGACTTTGGTTGACCAAATTTCAAAAGTGACTAAAACTTAAACTTGAGCTTATAGCAAGCTATAAGGAGCTTGTATAAGCTTATTTAAACTTGAAAAGAAGCTTTATGAAGCTTTAACACAAAACTTTGAGAATAAAAATTGTAACAGTGGACTTACACTATGAAATGATATTATAACTGAAAATTAGAACTTGAAATTGATTAATATTGATGAAACAACTTTAAGAAAGTACAATCCAACAAAATCTAACAATGTTACAACTTAACTAAAACATTTAAACTAAAATCGACATTAACTAAAATTTTTAAAACTAAAAACTGCCTCTCACTTCTTCTTTTGCTTTTCTTTTATACCCAATCTCATTCTCTCTCTTCTCTGATGATATCCCACCAATCCTAGCCATTGGTTTGCTTATAATTGATCTTAACCGTTTAAATGGTGTTTTGGCGCCAAATTGGTTGTCTGCAAATTGAGGGTTGAGTGAGGGGTTAGGGAAGCTTTAAATGAAGTTTGGAGGTATGCTAAGGTGGAGGGGACATGGGAGAGTGGGATTGAGGAGGGGGGATGGGGCGTAGCTAAGTTTCAGGGAAGCAGTTGAGAGGAGACTTTTTTGGCGGGTGATGGTTTTTGACCAGAATTGACCAGGCAAGTGGTAATAATGGAAGGGGTTCATAATTCAAAATGACAGGGGGTCAAAGGTGAGCAAAGGTCCAAAAATGAGTTAAATGGTTTAAAACTTCAAGGACTAAAGGTGTAAATCCTGAAAATGTAGGGACCTAAGCTGCCAACATCTCAAAGTTGATCCAAGGGCTGAATTTGACAAGTATCAATAGTACAAGGACCAATGTTGCCATTTTGCAATTTTCCAGGGGCCATTTCTGCCAATTGAAACTTGAAGGACCATTTTTGTAATTTTCTCAAACTTTTGATATTTTTCACCAAAGGACTAAATTTGATAAATTTTGATTTTAAAAGGACCTTTGGTGACTTTACTTTTGAAATTATGTGCTCAGGGACTGTTTTTGACAACTTTTGATACTTGGGGGACTAAAACTGCAATTTTTGCAAATTTGATATGTTTTTCATCTGATTTTGATATTTTTGCATTTAAAACACATAAAACACTGATTTGTGATATTTTGATCATTTTGATGTGTTTCTGAGTGTTTTCAGATGATTTTGCAGTTTATAATGTACAAAAATGATGAGTATTTACACACTCATCAAGGTTCACGTGGTTCAAATCTATACACCATCTCTATCGAAGATATGATGAAGTCTTCTCCAATTTGCTTGCTGTCAAAGGCTTTTAAAACAAAGTCATGGTTATGGCATCGTCGTCTCAATCACCTGAACTTCGGCACCATCAATGATCTCACCAGAAAGGACTTAGTTGTAGGTTTACCTAGACTCAAGTATGAAAAAGATCATCTTTGTTCAGCATGTCAATTGGGAAAAAGCAAGAAGTATGCCCATAATCCCAAACCCACTAACTCTGTCACAGAAGTTCTTCATACAATTCATATGGATTTATGTGGACCAATGAGAGTGCAGAATATATTTGGGAAGAAATATGTGTTAGTTGTGGTTGATGATTACTCTAGATTCACCTGGGTCAAGTTCTTAAGGACAAAGGATGAAACTCCTGATATCATCATCAAACTCATCAAACAGCTGCAGGTTCGACTTAACAAAACCGTCAGAATTATCAGAACAGATAATGGAACTGAGTTTGTTAACAAACAACTTAGTGAATTTTATGAAAACATTGGAATCAGCCATCCAAGAAGTGTTCCACGAACTCCTCAACAGAACGGTGTAGTTGAAAGATGATCTGTGCTAAACAGTCAAGTCTAACAGACTTAAAACAGCTTAAACACAGATACAATTAAGATCAGAGAATACAGTGAATTCCCGGGTCGTTATGTCCCACGGAGACTCAATGGTGTGTTAAACACATGATCAGACGATAGAATGACCACTAATGATAGCGATCAGAAAGGATTTGGAACGAATATTACACTACTGAAAAAGATTATAAAAATAAAGCGACTTAAATGCAAATTAAGAAAATTAAAAAGATAAAAGATATTAAATAAACGCTATCACTATATTTAAAGTGATGAACGTTTAAAACCTAAAACTTAAAACTTACGTTTAAATAAAAATAACGTAAACGTACAAAATAAAAAGTGAAACTTATACAATATAAATCCTAAAAATATGAAAAATACATTTTTACAATCCTAATTATATAAGAAAATTATTAGAAAAATAAAATTATTTTTATAACTAATTATCTAATTATTATTAATTAAAAACTATTTTTAAATATTAAATAATACTTTAAAATAAAAGAAAATATGAAATAAGACTAGAAAAATAAAATTAAAACTTAGAAAAATCTAAAATATGATAAAACTAATTTTAAAACTGAAAAGATATTTTTTAGACTTTTTATATATTTATTATTAATTTAAAACTATTTAAAACTAATTAAAATGCTAGAAAATACTTTTTAAACTAAGAAAATTATGGAAAAATACTTTTTAAGCTTTTTACATTTATCTTAACTTAAGAAAATTGGAAAATTATTTTTTTGAACCTTTTTCTAATTTTTTGTATTTAAAGCTAATTAAAAATACTTAAAAACTAGTTTAAATTAAGAAAAATAGCAAATAAGCTTAGAAAAATATGAAAATTTCAGGAAAACTATAAAATAATATTAGAAAGCTGGGAAAAATAGAAAAACAGGGGCTTGTTTGGAGGAATATGAAACTGATGTGCAAGAGCTTATGGAAATAAGCACTAGATAAGCCAAAAGCTAACCAAAAGCTACCAAACTGATATAGAAGCTACAAAGAGCTAAAAATGATCAAATGCAACAAGAATCAACAGGTTCTAACCATAGGATTGCAAGCTTGATCAGATTAGATGTAATGAGCTTATGGCAGAAACAGTGACTGGGGTACCAAGTTTGAGCTAATGCACAAGCTACAAAACAAGCTGAAATGGAAAAACAGAAATTGGAACCTCTAGAGTACCTAGCCAAGAACCAATAGACCCAAGACCAATCCTTGTTGAGCTAAGATGAAATCTGGGCTAGATCTGCAAGGTCTGCACAATTACTGTGCAGGCTAAGTGCCCTGCACAGGGCACTTAGCATCACTTAGACAAGCTGATTTGAGCTTGTAGAAAAAATCACAAAAATCTACTAAAATAGCCATAAGACATTAGACCAGGGGGAGTTTTTAAAACAACAAGAATCACTACAATTGACTCAGACATGAGTCCATGAAAAATCCATCTAACTGAGCCCAAAACAGACTTATGCAAATTTGACTTTTTGAACAAATATGAAAAGTTGACTAAAATGAAGTTTGATCTAGATTTTAAGGATGAGAATGATGTTACTAGATTAAATGAAGCTATATCAAGCTTTGTTTATGAATTTGGAACACAAAAACAAGATTTGGATTTACAAAAATCTCAACAGTTAACTGTTGAGATGACTTAAGTTGGATTTTGACTTTCTTACAGTTGAAAACTGATTTTTCTTGTTTCTATGAGTTACTATGAGCTAATGAGACATGAGACTAGCATAAGCAACATCACAAGCAGCCTATAACATGACTGAACTAATAAATCCAAACACCCCTTTATGAAGCAGTTTTTAAGCTTTTTATGCTAAGACAAATTTTTAGACCAAATTACCTATTGATTAACTAACATTAACTAAATTAAAACAAGATTAAACTATAAGTAACAGGGATTAAACACTGAAACTAGGAAATGCAAGTTTTCACTAAATGGCTTACAATTTGGAATTCCAATGTAGACTGAGAACTGAGGTCTGATATCACTTCCTATACGCTTACCACTAAGCTCTAAACCAAGAACAATCCAATACTAACTCTGCTACACTGTCTTGATCATCATTCCCATGATTTTTGATTTTACACTAATTTTTTTGTATTTTTGTGATTTTTTTGAGTTTTGAAATTAAACTGAATTTAAAGGTTCTACTAGCATAGAAAAGCTTCTATAAGGGCTTATAGGAGCTTATAAGTCCTAAACAACAACTGATAACATCATTTAAATACTTTGAGCATTCAAACTTAAAAATTGCAAAAACTTGAAATGAGATTTAATACTGAAATTGAAACTGAATATAAGTTTAAAGTACACTGAAATTTGATTACAAAATGCTTGAAAGCTTAAATTTACAATGGAAAACTTAAAAACTTAAAAAAAAAACGACATTAAAGAAAGAAAAATAAAACTAGCTCCTCCCCAAACTGCTTCTTTCTTCCTCTTTTTATACCCCAAGTCTTCTCTCTCCTCTCTTGAGCAAATCCCACTTGAAATCTGAGCAATTGGATGACTTTTGTGAAATTTGGCAACTTTTTCAATTTTGGCGGGAATAAAGGATATGAGCAGTTGAGGTTGAGTGAAGGGTGGAAGGAGGTAATTAATGCTATTTGGATGTAGTAGAGGAGGGGGGAACAAGGTGTGAGCTGGGGGAATGGAGAAAGGTTGAGTGTGCAGAGGTTGCAGGGGACAAGTTGGAGGGGAAGACTTATTTGACGCGTTTTGTGGGTTTTGACCAAGGCTGACCAGATATTATTAAAAGGGGGGGGGGGTTCACAATTAATATGACAGGGGTCCAATAGGTGTGAGGGGTCCAAAATGAGTTAAAAGGGTTCAATGGCTTTAATAACAAAAGGACCTAAGTTGTAATTTCTGAATTTCAAGGGGCTAATCCTGCCAATTAAGCAAAGTTTCTCCAAGGGTTGAAATTGACAAGCTTCAAAAGTATAAGGACCAATTTTGCCATTTTCCAATTTTCCGGGGGCCAATTTTGCCAATTTTGAAACTTGAAGGACCATTTTTGTAATTTTCCCAAAACTTTTTTATATTTTTCACCAAAGGACTTAATTTGACAACTTTTGATTTTAAAAGGACCTTTGGTGATTTTTCTTTTGAAATTTTGACTCAGGGACTATTTTTGACAATTTTAGAAACTTGGGGGACTGAAACTGCAATTTTTGTAAATTTGATATGTTTTTCATCTGATTTTGATATTTTTGCATTTAAAACACATAAAACACTGATTTGTGATATTTTGATCATTTTGATGTGTTTCTGAGTGTTTTCAGATGATTTTGCAGTTTATATTGTACAAAAATGATGAGTATTTAGACACTCATCAAAAGACGAAATCGAACTCTTGTAGAAGCAGCTAGAACAATGCTGATTTACTCAAAGGTTCCAATGTTTCTCTGGGCTGAAGCTATTGCCACTGCATGCTACACACAAAACCGTTCCCTGATTCACACTGTTCATGGAAAAACTCCATATGAACTTGTCCACAACAGAAAACCTAATCTCTATTTCCTTCGTGTGTTTGGTGCATTATGTTATCCAACTAATGAGGGACAAGACTTAGGCAAACTTAGAGCTAATGCAGACATTGGAGTATTTGTTGGGTATGCATCTAACAAAAAGGGATACCGAATCGACAACAAAAGAACCCGAAATATCATGGAAACAATTCACGTTACGTTTGATGAGCTGACCGGTCAAATGGCTCCTGGACAATCCAGTTTAGGACCCGCACTTCAAAACAGTCCTATTGGTTCATCCCTTGTTCCAAACTCCTCTCAAGAAACTCCATATGTACCTCCATCTGAAGATGATTTAAAGAAATTGTTTGATCATATGTTTGATGAACTTTATGATCCAAGTACTAATGAGGTGTCGATTCCTATAACAGAGGCTGCTCATATTCCTGTGAATGAAGTCAATCCCTCAGTCTCAATATCTTTAAGTCATGAAGCGCCTACTGCTGATCCTTCAGTCTCATCAACAAATCATCATTCTTCAAATATACATCATGGAACTGTTTCTGGCATCAATGATGAAGTTAATCCCTTTGCTACTCCTGAAGATGCTCCATTTGAAAACATATTTGCTCCTGAATCATCATCAGAACCATCTTCTTCAGGAGACATCGACTCTGCTACCTCAGTCCCTCAACAACTGCCACATGAACACCTTAGAAAATGGACTCACGATCATCCACTAGACAACATCATTGGAAATCCCTCTCGTCCTGTATCAACACGGAAACAACTTGCAACCGATGCCTTATGGTGCTTCTTCAACTCCGTACTATCTAAGATCGAACCAAAAGATGTTAAAACCGCCATGAATGAAGATAGCTGGTTCAATACCATGCAAGATGAAATTCATGAGTTTGATCGACTTGATGTATGGGAGTTAGTACCTGCTCCAGACTGTGCTATGATTATTGCTCTTAAATGGATCTTCAAAGTGAAACTTGATGAGCATGGTGATGTGTTGAAGAACAAGGCTCGATTAGTTGCAAAAGGATACCGTCAAGAGGAGGGTATTGACTTTGGAGAATCTTTTGCTCCAGTTGCTCGAATCGAGGCAATCAGAATCTTTTTGGCTAATGCTGCTAGTAAGAACATGGTAGTCTATCAGATGGATGTGAAGACGGCATTTCTGAACGGAGACCTTAAAGAAGTCGTCTACGTCAGCCAACCTGAAGGATTTGTAAATCAAGAGCATCCTACTCACGTTTATCGTTTGAAGAAGGCTCTTTACGGTTTAAAGCAAGCTCCAAGGGCATGGTGATGAGTGTGTAAATACTCATCATTTTTGTACAAATTAAACTGGAAAAACATCTGAAAACACTCAGAAATGCATCAAAATGATAAAAATATCACAAATAAGTGTTTTATGTGTTTTAAATGCAAAAATATCAAAATCTGGTGAAAAACGTATCAAATTTGCATAATTGGCAGTTTTAGTCCCCCAAGTTTCAAAAATTGTCAAAAACAGTCCCTGGTAAATCTAAATAAAGAAAAATGTTATTCAAGGTCCCTGAAATATTCTAATTTGTCAAAAATGGTCCTTGAATAAATCTTTTGTTAAATGGCAGAAAAGGTCCCTCAAGTTTCAAAAATGTCAAGTTTGGTCCCTGGAAAATTGAAATTGTCAAATCTGGTCCTTGTACTATTGGGACTTGTCATTAATGGTCCCTTGTAACAAGTTTGGAAAATTACAGGATTGGTCCTTCATAATTTCAGATTTGCAACTTAAGTCCTCTAAATGGTCCCTGACAAAAACTGTTAAAAACTTTGAACCCCCTGATTTTGACGGTTAATACGTTTAAACTATGCAAAAAGTGGTCTAAAACTATAAAAACGTAAATTTTGTGTATTTTGTGAATAAACACTATAAAAATAGTAA
>BPTQ01000005.1:161293527-161306029 GCA_019973895.1 Chrysanthemum seticuspe | reverse complement strand
CTCAAATCCGTTGACGGCTTGCAATTTGCCCAAAATTGTATGGTATTCAGCTCACCATATCCTTAAAAGTGAAGAGTTGGCTAGCCCGCAAGTTTATGGCTTGTGGTAAAGGCAGTTGGAAAACCATAATTGGTAATCAGCTCACCAAAGATATTTTATCTAAGAGTTGGCTAGTCCAGAAGCAAACGGCTTCTGGTAAAGACAAATCAAATCCGTTGGAAGCTGGTGGTTTGCTCAAAATCATTTGGTTATCAGTGTACCAAGGTTCTTACTTGAACTGAAACATTTGGCTACTCCAGAAGTAATGGCTTTTGGTAAAGAGATGAAATCCATTAATTTTTCTCAAATCATTGCTAGGGACTAGCAATATCTTAGTGTGGGGGATTGATGAGTGTGTAAATACTCATCATTTTTGTACAAATTAAACTGCAAAAACATCTGAAAACACTCAGAAATGCATCAAAATGATAAAAATATCACAAATAAGTGTTTTATGTGTTTTAAATGCAAAAATATCAAAATCTGGTGAAAAACGTATCAAATTTGCATAATTGGCAGTTTTAGTCCCCCAAGTTTCAAAAATTGTCAAAAACAGTCCCTGGTAAACTAAATAAAGAAAAATGTTATTCAAGGTCCCTGAAATATTCTAATTTGTCAAAAATGGTCCTTGAATAAATCTTTTGTTAAATGGCAGAAAAGGTCCCTCAAGTTTCAAAAATGTCAAGTTTGGTCCCTGGAAAATTGAAATTGTCAAATCTGGTCCTTGTACTATTGGGACTTGTCATTAATGGTCCCTTGTAACAAGTTTGGAAAATTACAGGATTGGTCCTTCATAATTTCAGATTTGCAACTTAAGTCCCTGTCTAAACTAATACTAAGCCTTGTCAAAAATAGAATTGACCCCCTGCCATATTACCCCTTTTGACCCCTGTCTTTAGCCATTTTGGACCCTTTGGTCAAAGAAAGTAAAAAAACAGAAAAACCCGCCCACCACTGTGCTTCTTCCACCTCTCCTCTTCCCCACTTGTTTGCCTGCAACACCATCACCTCAGCCCCCCTTATCTCTTTTCCACCACCCCCTCATCATCACTTTTACCACCACATTAAATGCCACCCCCCCCCCCTAGTTGATAAAACAGAGCCCTACAAGTCAAATCTCCATTTCCCGCCAAAATGAGCTAACACTCAAAACACTCCCATTGGCCAAACAAAGTGGTGGGATTATCTCAGAAGGCCACGTGGAGCTCATTTGAAGCATAAAATAGGAGGAAGACAGAGAAGAAGAGTAGTAGTTAGCTTTTTAAAATTTTATGTATGTCGTTTCATGGTTTCTTAGTCTAAAATAGATTTGCAGTTGTATTCTAAAGTTTCAGTGTATTCAAGTGAACCATTTCAGTGTATCTCAACTTTACTTAAGCATCAATTTTAGTTCATGTTCAATTTCCATATTATGTGTCCACTGTTGAAATTTTAACTTTCAAACTCATTTGTTAAAGCTTTTAGCAGCTCAATCTCAATCTCATATAAGCTTATACAAGCTTAAAATAGCTTTTTGTAAGCTTGCAAGCAAGTTTAAAGCATTTTAGTTACTGGTCAACAGAAGTCAAAACAAGAACCAAAAGTGATGCAGGAAGGATTTGGGTTGATTCAGACATGGAGTTGGGTTGATTTGGAAGCCATTTGTTGGTTTATATAGGATAGTGTCCTTGGGTTCACTGGTTTGCAAGCCATTGTGGCTTTGAACAAGTTGTAAGTCATTTCAAAGTTTCTTAGCATAATCAGTGTTTGTAGTTTTAATCTGTTAAATCCTGTTCTAATAGATGTATTTAGGTCTGGTTAAGTGAGTTTGATCATAATATATGCTGGTTCAGTGTTTGGATTTGTTTCAGTTTGCAAATCAGTATAATAAGGGGTGTTTGGTTTATAGCTTATTTTGTCTCTAAGGCTTGTTCAGTGTTTACTTTTTGTTGGTTCATGTTTGTTAGCTCCATATAAACTCATATCAGTCAAATTAATGTACCTGCAACTCTCAAAAGTCAAACATCAAGTAATATCTGTTTCATTGATAATCTGTTGTGGATTTGGATTTGCTAAACCTTGTTTTGTGTTTAAAAGTGTTAAAAATTGCTTGCATTGTACTCATTACACCATATTACTTCATTATCTGTCATAAAAATTGGGTTCAAAGTTCATCTTGGTCAAAGTTCTCAATTGCTTTCAAAAGTCAAAATTGCAAAAAAGTGGATTTGAGCTCAACTGCAAGGATTTTTCCTTGACTCATTTTTAAGTCAAATTAAGTGAACTTTGGCATTTTAGAAACTTCACCTGGTCTTTTTACTTATAAGCATTTTTGTGGAATTTTGCAATTTTGTTAAAGGTCTCAAATCTGCTCCTCTTTTAGGTCATAAGTGCCCTGCTCCACTGGTCTCATTATAAACTGAGTTTTCTCAGATTTTGTGCAAGGTGCACAGGGGTCATAAGAACTGGTCATGGTCTGAGTTTTGGTTTGCTAGGTCTCAACCAGGTTTGCTTTAGGTTCCAATTGGTGTTTTTCCTTTTCAGCTTATTTTTAGTCTTGTGCACAAGCTCAAACTTGGTACCCTAGAATCTGTTTTAGCTTATTAAGTCAAAAAGCCAAATCTGTGAATTCAGCTAAATAGAGGTTAAGGCCTGTTGTTAATTGTTGCATTTTAGTTATTTTAGCAGTCTAGAACTTGTGTTTCTGTTTGGTGCCTGTTTTAGCTCATTTGGCTTATTAAAGTGCTTATTTATAAGCACTTGCTACATCAGTTTCAATATCTTGCACATAAGCACTTGTTTTTCCAATTTTCCTAGCTTCCTTATATAATTTTAGAGTTTTCCTGAAATTTTCAGATTTTTCTAAGTTGGTTTGCTATTTTTCTTAATTTAAATTAATTTTTAAGCATTTTTAAATAGCATTTAATACAAAAAATTCAGAAAAGGTTCAAAAAAATAATTTTTCATTTTTCTTAGGTTTAGATAAATATAAAAAGTAAAAAAAGTAATTTTTCAGATTTTTCATAGTTTATTGTGTAATTTTTAGTAATTTAATTAGTTTTTAATAGTTTAAAATTCATAAAAAATAGAAAAATAATCAAAAAAATATAAAAATAGTTTTGAAAATTCTTTTTTGTTATTTTAGATTTTTCCAAGTTATAATTTTATTTTTCTAGCTTTATTTCCTATTTTCTTGTAATTCAGGTTATTATTAATTAGTTAAAAATAGTTTTTAATTAATAAGAATTAGATAAATAGTTATAAAAATAATTTTCTTTTTCTTAAAATTTTCTTATATCATTAGGTTTGTAAAAATATCATTTTCATATTTTTAGGATTAATATTGTGTAAGTTTCACGTTTTTATTTATACGTCGCGTAGTTTTTAAATTCAGTTTTATAAAAACATAAAACCAAAAACATCAGTTTAAAATTAGTGATAGCGTTTATTTAATATAGTTAATCTTTTTAATTTTCTTTAATTTGCATTTAAGCCCCTGTAGTTTATAAATATCTCAAAAACCTTACTGATCACTATCCTTAGTGGTTATTCGACAATCTGATTGTGTTAAACACCAGTCATCCTCCGTGGGACATAACGACCCGGGAATCCACTGTATTCCTTTGATCTTCATTGTATTGGTTTCTGAGCAGTTTTAAGTTTGTTACGGTTAGCCATTCACAAGTGGTTAGCTTGAGTGATTAAACTTGACTGTTTAGCTCCAATCACATGGTATGATACACTGTCAAAGTTTCTTCTATCTACCGGATTTAGCAAAGGAGCAGTTGATCCAACATTGTTCACCAGGAAGTCAGGCAAACATTTAATTCATGTTCAAATTTATGTTGATGATATTATTTTTGCCTCGACAGACCCAATGGAATGTGATCATTTTTCAAATGAAATGAGTTCAAAATTTCAAATGTCAATGATGGGACAAATGTCATTTTTCTTGGGATTACAAATTTCGCAAAGTCCCGGAGGCATTTTCATAAATCAATCTAAATATGCAACTGAGATCTTAAAGAAATTTGGATTTGATTCAAGTGACCCTGTTGACACTCCCATGATTGACCGAACCAAACTAGATGAGGACCACTCAGGGATCATGATTGACCAAACAAAATATCGTAGTATGATTGGATCCCTGATGTACCTCACAGCTAGTAGACCAGACATCTTGTTCGCTGTTTGCATGTGTGCTAGATACCAGGATAAGCCTACTAAAAGGCACCTTGAAGCGGTTAAACGGGTCTTTCGGTATCTCCAAGGAACCATCAATATGGGTCTTTGGTACCCGAAGGACACCGGTATGTCACTAACGGCCTATGCAGATGCTGATCATGCAGGGTGTCAAGATACTCGTCGAAGTACATCTGGAGGTGCTCAGTTTTTGGGTGATAACCTTGTGAGCTGGTCTTCAAAGAAGCAAATGAGTACTTCTATTTCCTCTACAGAGGCTGAATACATAGCCATGTCATCTTGTTGTGCTCAAATCTTATGGATAAGATCTTAATTATCTGACTATGGCTTTGAATTCAACAAAATCCCTCTGTACTGTGATAATAAAAGTGCTATTGCTCTCTCATGAAACAACGTTCAACACTCAAGAGCAAAGCATATCGACATTCGACATCATTTCATCAGGGAACAAGTGGAAAAAGGTGTGGTGGAACTCTATTTTGTGAGGTCTGAATATCAGTTAGCTGACATCTTCACCAAAGCTCTTCCAAGAGAACGTTTTGAGTTTATTCTTCCACGACTAGTCTTGAAAAGCCTTCAACCTGAAACACTCAAACGTCTTCAGGAGGAAGACGAGGAGTAAAGGTCAATGCTCATCTATCTCTTGTATATATCTATTCGAAAATCAAAATACAAAATTATAAAACCTTCAAAATCCATAAAAATCTGAAAAATTCGAAAAATCTTCAAAAAAAAAAAAAAAAAAAAAAAAAAAAAAAATATTGTCTATTTTTTATGCTTTTTCTCGGTTCGACAATATCTACGGTCTTTGTGCTGTCATTCAAAGAATGACACGGGACTTTAGATGTTGTTCGAATTTATAAAAAAAAAAAAAAAAAAAAAAGTCAAAAAATAAAAAAAAATTATTTTTGGGAGAAAGAGAAACAATGGTTTATTGTCATTTCAGGCAGTAACCCGTTTTTCAAAGAAAGAACAGAGCCATACTTTATCATGTTTTCAAAATTCCGTGCTCTGATTCTATAAACATTTATCTGCTGAAAACTAATTGCTTTGGAAAATAACACAATCTCTATTTTTTATAATCATCCGGACTTATTTGTCAATACATCAATCTCTCAATCAACAACCTATGTCATTGATTGAGGGGGAGATTGATTTCAATTAAATTAAAACGTTATTTGGCATTAAATTGTTTTCAAAAGATATTCATGCATGTTTTATCAATGGAGTTTAAAGTCTTAAAATCCGATCCTTATCAGTTAAAACGCTTTTATAATCAAGTCACAATTCTCCTTAAAAGCTTTCAAAATCAATTTAAATCTATAAGAGATCACAAATCTCAAATGATTTGATAATTGTGATCGGGGGAGAATGTGTGATTTAAATTGGATTTAAACTGATAATTCGGTAAATGGTTTTATAAAGATGTACATGCTATCCTTCCTACATGTGACAAACGATTTCAAATTTTCTATGCACATGTTGAGGGGGAGCATCTATCTTAAACCTATGATTTGAAACGTGATCACTTATCTCAATGTGCAGGTTCCCTCTAGTATGTGCAAAACTCTTTTCAAATCTCGAGGCACATATTGAGGGGCAAAATTATGAAAATCTCATCCTTCCCCAAAATGCTTTATCTACTTGTCTTGATTAGGGAAGTGATGTTGATATCGTTTAGAAAATGGTATTCAAAGAAGTTAATTCTTTCTCTTGCCTTGATGAGTGTCTAAATACTCATCATTTTTGTACTGTTTAGAATGCCAAAAACATCTGAAAACACTCAGAAATGCATCAAAATGATAAAAATATCACAAATAAGTGTTTTATGTGTTTTAAATGCAAAAATATCAAAATTAGATGAAAAACGTATCAAGTTTGCATAATTGGCAGTTTTAGTCCCCCAAGTTTCAAAAGTTGTCAAAAACAGTCCCTGGTAATTCAAAATAAAGAAAAATGTTATTTAAAGTCCCTAGGGATTCAAGAGTTGTAAAAATTGGTCCTTGAAATTTAAAATTGCAAAATTACAACTTAAGTCCCTAAAGTTTGAAAAATGTCATAATTAGTCCTTGGATATTTTTAAAATGGAAAATAATCATCTATGGTCCTTGTACTATTCACATTTGGCAAGTTTGGTCCTTGTGAGAACTTTGGAAAATGGGCAAGATCAGTCCCTCAATTTGGCAGAATTACAACAATGGTCCTTGTGCTTAACTAATACCAGTTGGACCCCTTTTGTATTTTAAACCCAGCCAAACCCAAAAGACCCCTGCCAATATACCTGTGACCCCCCAATTATGAACCCCCCCACTTATTAATATCTTGTCAAATTTGGTCAAACGCGCCTAAAACCACACACACTGTTCATCTCCTTCTCCTCCCACTGCAAACCAAAACCAGTAATGGTTTCTCCACTTTTCCACATTTCCACCTGTCTTTCTACTTGTATACCAACTCCCCTCCACCTCTACAACCTCCCAAACTTCTTTAAATGCCAAAAACCTGCTCTTGACTATTTTGGCGCCAAAACTACAAATGGATGGTTCTGATGATTTTGACCAATCCAATGGTTGGAATGAGCTGGGATAGATTCAGAGATGTCGACAAGTTTCTAAAAGATATCTATAAAGAGGAATGGTGCAATGTAGATAGCTATCAAGTGTAATTTAGTTTATCTTATGTCGTTTTAGCTTAAATTTAAATTCCAGTGTAGCTTTAAGCTTTTAAGCTTTGTATTTCAAGTATTCAGTGTATAATAAAGCTTTTGTGATAATCAATTTCAGTATGCATTTTCAAAGTTCAAATTCTCAAAAATATTTGAATGTTGTTAAGTGGTTGTTATTAAGGACTGATAAGCCACATAAGCTCCTAGATAGCTTATTAAAGCTATTAGAAACTTTTAAAATCAGTTTATAAGCAAAAAGAGAAAATTACCAAAAATACAAAAAAATTAGTTAAAAATAAAAAAAGCAATGGAAATGGAGTTCAAAGCTGGAGCAGGGTTGATAAAGGATTGCCCTTGGGTTTAGTGCTTATTGGGAAGCTTTAGGTTGTGTTTGTGTGCCTCAGTTCTCAGTCTTGTGCTTGGATCCAATTTGTAAGCCTTTTAATACATTTTGGCATTTCACTGTTTGGGTTGCTCATTAGTTTAAAAATCTGTATGTTCATGTTTATTAGTCATATTTAAGTATAATTAAGCCTTTAAACCAGTTACTTGTTTTCTTTAATTTGTAGTTATTAAGAATCTCATTTTAACAGTCATAATATCATAATCACCATACTTGAGTTTTATGTTGTTAGTACTGTTGTTTCATGCTTATTTAGTCTTACTATATGATATTACAAGGTTATGAATCAATAGCATGGTCTTAATTTGTGTTTTGCTTTGAAAAACATCAAAACAGTCCTATAAAGGGGTGTTTGGATTTGCTTGTTTAAACTGAGTTAGAGGTTGTTCTAGTCATTATTCTTGTTTGGTGCATGTTTCATTAGTCCATAATAACTCATAGAAGCAAGAAAAACCAGACCTCAATTGTTAAAAAATTCAAAATAGTCTTTGATCATCTCTTGATCATTAACTGTTGGAATTTCATGTTTAATGATCATGCATTTATGTTTATAAGTTGTTAATATAGATCAAATCAGTCTTAATACACCTTAACACATCATAATCAGTGCTTAGGATCAATCTAAATTTCATTTTAGTCAACTTAATTGGTTTTTATAAAAAGTCAAACTTTTCAATATAGTCGTTTTTGAATAAAATGGATAATTTTATATAGGACATAATATTAAGATTTAGGATATAAGCTTTTGGGATATTAAAGTTTAGCTGCTTAACTTAATTAGAAAAATATTAGTTCACTTTTAATCAGCTTATTCAGTGCTTATTATTTAGCTTCTTTTGAACCCCTTTTCAAAAAGTGTGCCCTGTGCACAGCTTTGCTACCATCTTCACAAGCTTGTCACTAGCTCATAATTGAACCTCAGCTTGTGAATTTTAGTTCTTTGGAAAGCTAACCAAGCCATCTTAAGGTCCCAAGCTTAATTTTCCATTTTGTAGCTTATTTGCTAGGGCTGCATATAGCTTTTTCTTTGTCCCATTTCTGTCTTAGAAAACAAAGAAGCCAAGTGCTTATTAGCTTATAAATAGCTTATCAGTGTTGATATTTGCATCTTTTAGTTTCATTTGAGTAGTTTTAGCTTATTACATCTTATTTCAGCCTTTGTTTCAAGCTTGTAAACTTGTTTGAGCTTAAAAACATCATAATAAGCTCATAAGTCCACTGTTTGAATCATAAGCTCTCAAATAGCTTATTTTTAAGTTTGAAAATTTCTGTCTTCATTAAAGTTGCTTAATATCAGTAGTATAATAGTTTTCAAAAATAAAAACCACAAAAATATCATTTTAGATATAGTGATAGCGTTTATTTAATAGAAATTAGCTTTTTGATTTTTCTTTTCAGCTTATTATTAAGCAAATTCTGTTTTTAGAATTTTATTAGTTTTCTGTCACCTTAGGATATTTTTAGAAAAAGTTTCATAATTTTCTCTGTTTGTTTAGTATTTATTAAAATTAAAAATAGTTAAAAAGTATTAAATAATTAATAATAAATAAATAAAAAACATAAAAAATATCTTTTCAGTTTTAAAATTAGTTTTATAATATTCTAGATTTTTCTAAGTTAAAATTTTATTTTTCCAGGTTAATTTTATAATTTCTTGTATTTAAGTGTATTTTAAATAGTAATTAATTAATAATAAATAGATAAAAGTGTAAAAAATATATTTTCAATTTTAAAATAAGTTTTATAATATTTTAGATTTTTCCAAGTCATAATTTTAATTTTCTAGCTTTATTTCATATTTTATCATATTTTAGGTTATTATTAAATAGTTAAAAATAGTTTTTAATTAATAATAATTAAATAAATAGTTATAAAAATAATTTTCTTTTTCCAATAATTTTCTTTTATTTTTAGGATTCCAAAAATATCATTTCATAATTGTAGGTCTTTTATTTCTTAAAACTCACGTTTTA
The DNA here is from genome assembly GCA_019973895.1 of Chrysanthemum seticuspe. Classification (NCBI taxonomy): domain Eukaryota; kingdom Viridiplantae; phylum Streptophyta; class Magnoliopsida; order Asterales; family Asteraceae; genus Chrysanthemum; species Chrysanthemum seticuspe. The sequence goes on along the minus strand of BPTQ01000005.1, from coordinate 161,296,767 downwards.
TTTTGTACGTTTACGTAGTTTTATAAACGTACGTGTTTAAGTTTGTTTAATCTGATTGTTGTGTTTTACAATTCTGTATCCAAATTCATTCCAATCATTCAGTAGTGTAATTATCCATCAAAATCCTTACTGATCACTATCCTTAGTGATTATTCGACATCTGAAAGTTTTTAAACACCATTCAGTCTCCGTGGGACTTAACGACCCAGGAATCCACTATATTCCTCTGATCTTAAATGCATTGGTTCTAGACTGTTTGAAGTTTATTATGGTTGACCATTCACAAGTGGTTAGCTTTTGTGATTAAACTTGACTGTTTGGGAGCCAATCAAATTTTGGCGCCGCTGCCGGGGAGGCTGTAAGCGTGTTTTTAAGCATTTCCAGATCCATTCTTGCACATATACCACCTTTTGTAAACAGTTTTTTGTAAAGTTATCATAAATCAAAAAGTTCATTAACACTTTTCCTAAAGTGTTAACAACACCAAAAAAATATAAAACAACAAAACAATCGTAACATTTTCTAGCTTGTGTTTCCTTTAAGGTGATTCTTAAAGAGATACGATTTGGTTAAACGAGACGATACCAAAAATATTGTCCAAAAGTTTTTTTTAAACCCTTAGCACAAATCCATACCTACGTCTTTTCAGTGGTACTTAATAAATACATAAAAATCAACCACCGCAAACCAAGGCAGTACACCTACCAACTGGGGGTGTGAACATTAATAAGTTCCCGAACAACAGATTTAAAACTTGCCTTTGTGTCCTTGTGATTTGGTGTACCTATTTCAAAGAAGCCATTTCATTTGTGATTATTGGTTTAAGTTCACTTGTCGTTTTGCCTCGCATTTGTTTTGAAAACTGATTTTTATACTTAGTGCATGCGCACTCGTTCTTCCAGTTCTACAAGTCCACTTTCTGAGCTTGCAAATATTCCTCGTAGACGTAGAGGACGTTCTGCTCCTTCAGCCGTGACTGAGGAACGTCTAGCACAACCACCCCCTGTCGTAATGGCAGAAGACAAACCGATAAATGAGCTTCTCCAAGCACCCATCGAGGGTTACGGAGATGCCATTATTGTCCCAGGCATCGTGGCTGATACCTTTGAGCTCAAAACCGGGTTGCTTAATCTTGTGACCCAAAGCCAATTTTATGGTTGTGAGCGGGATGATCCTCATGCACATATTCGATGGTTTAACAAAATTGCATCGACCATCAAATACAAGAATGTCCCACATGAAGCAATTAAGCTTCTTCTGTTCCCATTCTCTCTAGAGGGACAAGCCCGGAATTGGCTTGAGAAACAACCCCCTCGTTCCATTGAGACATGGGAGGATTTAGTCACTAAGTTTGTTAACGAATTCTATCCTCAATCCCGAACTACAAGTCTTAAGAATGAGATAATGAAATTTTCTCAAAGATTTGATGAATCTGTGGAAAACTAGAAGGGGGGGTTGAATAGTTTTACCAATTAAAACTTCCTTTTAAACTATTTAGATCGACTTATGTCAATCTATTTGGTTGTGTGTGTTGGATGTTGATAAACAAGCATATAAAGATATGTAATGAAAAGATAAGAGTAAGAGGCACAAAACCACAACGCGAGTATTTATAGTGGTTCGGCTACAAGGACACCTTCCTTGCCCTACTCCACTCCCCGAGTCACCTACTCGAGAGTTTGTAATCACTACACCAATCTCCTTATGGCGGAGAAGCCTTCACAACGTCGCTTAACCTTTTTCCGGTACAAAGCTAAATACCGAGTTCTTTCACACCAAGGCGAACCACACCTAACACAACGTCGCCTACTCTTTATACGGTGCTAGGCTAACCACCTAGTTCTTTCACACCTTAGGTGAACTACACCTTCACAACGTCGCCTACCCTTTATTAGGTACTAGGCTAAGCACCTAGTTCCATTGCAATGGAGGAACTACTACCACACTACACCAACGACTAATCCCAAAGGAGATCTACTCCTTTACAACATCATCAAGGACATCAATATCCTTGGATCTAATGCTAGTCTATCTAGTACATCGAAACACACCATATCGAATGTACATCTAAGGCACCTTTCACTAATGCCTTTGATTAGATCTATAAGACACCTTTCACTAATGTCTTTGATTAGATCTACAAGACACCTTTCACTAATGTCTTGTGTCTTCACTTCTAAGCACCTTTCACTAATGCTTCTTGTCTTGACTTCTAAGCACCTACCACAAGTGCTTATCTTATAGACGATAGATACCCTTCACTAATATCTTCGTCTTGACACTTGAGACATCTTTCACTAATGTCTTTAACACTACGCTTCTTTGAAGAAAGAAAGGGATCATCAACAAGAGGACTTCAATAGCCTTGATGATGAGGAAGCTTGGAAACTCATGGACTTGAGCTTGCTCGAATTCAAAGGTGGTGATCTTCCCTTTAAGAGGAACCTACAAGATCACACAAAAACAAAACTACAAACATAGATCTCTTGGATCTATGGTTAGTGAGATTTAACTCAGGGGAGAAAGTATGTTGGAGAGGGGTGAGAATTAATGAAGAAATGGCTCACTATTTATAGAGGAAAAACCTACTATTTACCCGGATCCCACGGATCCCTTCCACTTGGGATCCGGCTAGCACAAAGCTAGGGATCCGTGGTCCGCTCCTCTTTGCCCATGGGTATTTTGGGTTATGGGTCATGGGTCATGGGTTATGGGTTGATCCATGGTTTTCAATCTAGATACAATGTACCTTAGGAATACATTGAACTTGTGTAAGTGGTATATACAAAACCATGTCATTGAGATACTCAATCTATGTATACATGTTGTTGATCACAAATGTATAACCCAATTATGTATGAATATAATTCATGTGATTTTACCCATTTTTGTTCATATATGATTTTACCCATTTTCATTCATATATGATTTTTCTATTTTTGATCGTTTACCAAAAACTGGGTATTGGGTACCAAAACATATATGGTGAATGTGTTCAAGTTACATAAGGATTCCATGTAACATAGATCTAACTTTTGGTACCTAGTTGGGTATTGGGTACTGGGTACTGGGTATTGGGTTTTATGGGTACCCGTTTCTCCTCGCCTGGTGCCTAGGGATCGAAACACGATCGGCCTAGGGTTCACCTTCCCTAGGCACCCTAGGCCCATTTATCATCCAAAAAGGAGATATTTATCACTCGGTAAAGAAGTAATTAAGAGTGGGGAGAGGTTGTATGAA
>BPTQ01000005.1:161246001-161293517 GCA_019973895.1 Chrysanthemum seticuspe | reverse complement strand
TTTTTTGTAAAGTTATCATAAATCAAAAAGTTCATTAACACTTTTCCTAAAGTGTTAACAACACCAAAAAAATATAAAACAACAAAACAATCGTAACATTTTCTAGCTTGTGTTTCCTTTAAGGTGATTCTTAAAGAGATACGATTTGGTTAAACGAGACGATACCAAAAATATTGTCCAAAAGTTTTTTTTAAACCCTTAGCACAAATCCATACCTACGTCTTTTCAGTGGTACTTAATAAATACATAAAAATCAACCACCGCAAACCAAGGCAGTACACCTACCAACTGGGGGTGTGAACATTAATAAGTTCCCGAACAACAGATTTAAAACTTGCCTTTGTGTCCTTGTGATTTGGTGTACCTATTTCAAAGAAGCCATTTCATTTGTGATTATTGGTTTAAGTTCACTTGTCGTTTTGCCTCGCATTTGTTTTGAAAACTGATTTTTATACTTAGTGCATGCGCACTCGTTCTTCCAGTTCTACAAGTCCACTTTCTGAGCTTGCAAATATTCCTCGTAGACGTAGAGGACGTTCTGCTCCTTCAGCCGTGACTGAGGAACGTCTAGCACAACCACCCCCTGTCGTAATGGCAGAAGACAAACCGATAAATGAGCTTCTCCAAGCACCCATCGAGGGTTACGGAGATGCCATTATTGTCCCAGGCATCGTGGCTGATACCTTTGAGCTCAAAACCGGGTTGCTTAATCTTGTGACCCAAAGCCAATTTTATGGTTGTGAGCGGGATGATCCTCGTGCACATATTCGATGGTTTAACAAGATTGCATCTACCATCAAATACAAGAATGTCCCACATGAAGCAATTAAGCTTCTTCTGTTCCCATTCTCTCTAGAGGGACAAGCCCAGAATTGGCTTAAGAAACAACCACCTCGTTCCATTGAGACATGGGAGGATCTAGTCACCAAGTTTGTTAACGAATTCTATCCTCCATCCCGAACTACAAGTCTTAAGAATGAGATAATGAAATTTTCTCAAAGATTTGATGAATCATTCGGTGAGGCATGGGATCGTTACAAAGAATTGCTCCGCAAGTGTCCGCATCATGGTTTTACCGAATTAATGCAAATGGATACTTTCTACAATGGTCTGAGACAAGCTAACCAAGACTCTCTAAATGCCTCCGCGGGAGGTAATTTCTTGAGCAAGACCACAAAAGAAGCCTTGCAAATCATTGAAAACAAGTCCCAGGTCCGCCCTTTCCGAACAAAGACATATCAGACTCAGTCTAATGTTGGACCTTCTACTTCATCTCCCATGAGTACATCTAGCACCGATGCTAAGATTGACAAACTCACGGATATTGTTCAGGCTTTGGTTCTTGCTAACCAAAAGAAAGTCACTTTCACACAGACACCATCACATGGTGAAGTGAAGAAAGTTGAAGTTTGTGTTACTCGTGGTGGCCCTCATGCATACTACAACTGTACTGCCACTGATGGTAGTCCGTTTGAAGCCAATGTTATAGCCGGTACTTCACATCAGGGAGGTAATCAATACCATCCTCAAAATGAACCAAACTACCGTGCTAATACTTATCAGGCACCACCCGGTTTTAACCAGAATCCTAACCGGAATCAGAACAAACCTAGAATGAACCAAGGTTATCAAAACCAAGGTAATTTCTATCCCGCACCAAATCAAGGTTTCCAACATCAAGGGAACCTTAAGCAAAACAATTTCAATCGAGGGAATCAATTTCAGAGAAACGTGAATCCTAACCAAGGGAATTTTCAACAACAAGGTCATAATCAAAACATACGACCTCAAAATTTCCCTCCACATCCTCCAGTACCATCATCTGATGAGTTATTGAAGCAATTCATGAAATCCCAAGATGAAATGAACAGGTTGTTGGTCAGTCAGATAGCTGATCTAAAGAAGTCTTTAAATGATCAACCCTCGGGCTCAGGAAAACTTCTGAGCAACACGATCGCTAACCCGAGGGGCGATGCAAAGGCGATCACAACCAGAAGTGGTGTTTCGTACAATGGACCCGCTATTCCTACTACCTCTTCTTCTTCTCTCCCAAAGGTAGTGGAAAGTGAACCTGAGGCTACAAAGGACAAGGAACTTCCTACTAATAATGGAGGTACCAATGATGTCCATCCTCAAGTTGTCCCGAAAACCAAATCCAATCCAGGAGTTGTTTTTGAACCTCCAGTAGCTCCCGTTGAAAACCCCAAATCCAAATCTTCTATTCCTTACCCATCACGTTTGAATGAGCAAAAGCTCCGCGAAAAAGCCAGTCATCAAATGGACAAATTTTTTCAAATTTTCCAAGAACTACATTTTGACATAAGCTTTGCGGATGCTATCATGCTGATGCCCAAGTTTGCATCAACTCTCAAACACATGTTAAGCAACAAGGAAAAGCTGTTTGAAATGGCAAAAACTCCTCTGAACGAGAACTGCTCTGCAGTTATCCTGAAGAAGCTTCCCGAAAAGCTTGGAGATCCTGGAAAATTTCTCTTACCTTGTGTATTTCCAGGAATGGTTGAATGCTTTGCCTTAGCAGATCTTGGTGCAAGCATCAATCTGATGCCTTATTCAGTATGGAAGAAACTTTCTCTTCCGGAACTTACTCCTACATGCATGACTCTCGAGCTTGCAGATCGTACAATATCCCGTCCTCTTGGCATTGCCGAGGACGTATTTGTGAAAGTAGGAAAGTTCCATTTTCCAGCTGACTTTGTGGTTGTTGATTTCGATGCCGATCATCGGGTTCCTCTCATTGTTGGACGAGGATTCCTGAGAACGGGCCGTGCTCTCATTGATGTATTTGAGCAAGAAATCACATTACGTGTTGGTAATGAAGCTGTCACCTTTAACCTTGATCAAACTTTGAGGTACTCCGCAAACTATGATTCTGAGTCGGTTAACCGAATAGATATCATTGATGTTGCTTCTGAGGAGTACTCTCAAGAAGTTCTTGGTTATGATCATAATTCTTCGAGTGATAATATCACTCATTCATCTCAACCCATCATTGCCAATTCTACTCCTTCTCTCACTCCGTTTGAGGAAAGTGACTTCATCTTGGAAGAGATTGAAGCCTACTTGTCTAGTGATTCTGTTCCATGGGAAATTGATCACGCTCCCATCGACATCGAGGGGGACATACTTCTCATTGAGAAGTTGCTTAATGATGATCCATCATCACTCCCTCCCGTCGAGCTTCATAACAAGGAAGTCAAGTCAGTTGATAAAACTGAAGAATTTCCTAAAGTCGAACTTAAGGACTTACCACCTCATCTCGAGTATGCATTTCTTGAAGGTGATGATAAATTACCAGTCATTATTGCTCGAGATTTGAGTAAAGATGAAAAGACTGCTCTCATAAAGGTCTTGAAGTCACACAAGCAAGTAATTGCTTGGAAACTCTCCGACATTAAGGGTATCAACCCTGAATTTTATACTCACAAAATCTTGATGGAGGATGACTTCAAACCAGCAGTTCAACATCAGAGAAGAGTAAATCCAAAAATCCATGATGTTATCAAACAAGAGGTTATCAAACTTCTTGATGCAGGATTGATTTACCCGATCTCAGATAGTCCTTGGGTTGGCCCAATTCATTGTGTTCCTAAAAAGGGTAGCATAACTGTTGTTACAAATGAAGATAACGAGTTAATTCCAACTCGATTGGTTACGGGATGGCGTGTTTGCATTGACTATTGTAAGTTAAATGACGCCACCCGTAAAGACCATTTTCCTCTACCCTTCATGGACCAAATGCTTGAGAGATTAGCAGGGAATGAATAATATTGTTTCCTGGATGGTTTCTCGGGTTATTTTCAGATCCCCATTGATCCACAGGATCAAGAGAAGACTACATTCACCTGCCCTTACGGAACTTTTGCCTACAGACGTATGCCTTTTGGCCTATGTAACGCTCCTGGCACGTTCCAACGATGTATGATGGCCATTTTCCACGACATGATCGGGGAAACAATGGAGGTGTTTACGGATGACTTCTCGGTCATTGGGGACTCGTTTCAAACATGTCTCTCCCAGCTAGATAAAATGCTCAAACGGTGTGAAGACACCAATCTTTGTCTAAATTGGGAGAAGAGCCACTTTATGGTCAAAGAAGGCATAGTCCTTGGCCATAAGATTTCAAAAAACGGGATTGAGGTCGATAGAGCAAAAGTTGATGTTATTGCTAAACTGCCTCATCCTACTACCGTCAAAGGTATTAGGAGTTTTTTAGGTCATGCCGGTTTTTATCGCAGATTCATACAAGATTTTTCTAAAATCGCCCGGCCTATGACTCATCTTCTTGAAAAAGATGCTCCTTTTATCTTCTCACCTGAGTGCATCGAAGCTTTTGAAACATTAAAGAAAAAGCTTACTGAAGCACCCATTCTCGTTGCTCCCGACTGGGACTTGCCTTTTGAGCTCATGTGCGATGCAAGTGATTTTGCTATCGGTGCAGTCTTAGGGCAACGTAGATCCAAGCATTTTCAGCCTATCCACTACGCAAGTAAAACTATGACTGAAGCTCAAACTCATTACACCACCACAGAAAAAGAGCTATTATCCGTGGTGTATGCGTTTGAGAAGTTTCGGCCATACTTAATCTTGACCAAATGCGTGGTGTATACGGATCACTCGGCTCTCAAATATCTCTTTGCAAAACAAGATGCAAAGCCGATATTGCTCCGTTGGGCTCTCCTCCTCCAGGAATTTGATATCATTATACGTGATAAAAAAGGAGCTGAGAACCTGGCTGCTGATCATCTGTCCCGTCTAGAAAACCCTCACCAAGATGTTTTCGAGAAAAAGGAAATAAATGAAACATTTCCTCTCGAGACACTCAATGCGGTTTCTTTTCGTGGAAACTCTACCACCCCATGGTTTGCTGACTTCGCAAATTACCATGCGGGTAACTTCATAGTGAAAGGGATGTCGACCCAACAGAAGAACAAATTCTTCAAGGATGTTAAACATTACTTCTGGGACGACCCCTACTTATTCAAAATCTGTGCGGATCAAGTCATCCGACGGTGTGTTTATGGACAAGAAGCTATTGACATTCTCAAAGCTTGCCATGCTGGACCCACCGGATTTTATTGGCCCACAATTTAAAAGGATGCCCACGAATTTGTCAAAGCTTGTGACGCTTGTCAACGTCACGAAAATATCTCTCAAAGAAATGAAATGCCGCAAAACGCCATTCAAGTTTGTGAGATCTTTGACATCTGGGGCATTGACTTTATGGGGCCATTTCCATCATCTCGAGGAAACAAATACATAATCGTGGCTGTTGACTATTTGTCAAAATGGGTTGAAGCGAAAGCTTTACCTACCAACGATGCCCGAGTTGTTGTAAAATTCTTAAAATCTCTTTTTGCTAGGTTTGGAACTCCGCGAGCTATAATCAGTGATCGTGGTACACATTTCTGCAATGATCAATTTGATCGTGTCATGCAAAAGTATGGTGTAACTCACCGTCTCTCTACTGCATACCACCCCCAAACAAGTGGGCAAGTAGAAGTTTCAAACCGTGGTATTAAAAGAATTCTTGAAAGGACAGTAGGCGAAAACCGTGCATCCTGGTCGGATAAACTGGATGACGCACTCTGGGCCTTCCGTACAGCTTACAAAACACCCATCGGGTGTACTCCATACAAGCTAGTGTACGGAAAGGCATGTCATCTTCCGATTGAGCTTGAGCACAAGGCATACTGGGCCTTGAAGCATGCAAACTTCGATATTCAGACAGATGGTGATCATAGAAAAGTTCAAATGAATGAATTAAATGAACTCCGTGATCAAGCATACGAGAACTCCTTAATCTACAAACAAAAGACAAAGAAGATTCATGACTCTAAAATTAAGAACCGCGTTTTCAACGTTGGTGATCGAGTCCTTCTTTTCAATTCAAGATTAAAGATTTTCTCGGGAAAGCTTAAGTCCCGTTGGTCTGGTCCATTTACTATTGCTAAGGTTTATCCTTATGGTACTATTGAGTTATCTCAACCCGATGGTCCAAATTTTAAAATGAATGGTCATCGGTTGAAGCATTATTTTGGAGAAGACATTCCACCCGTGGTTGTCCCGGATCTACAAACTTTCCCCATGAACCAATGAATGCGGGGATCGAGTCAAGCTAGCGACTCGGTAATCAAAAACAGTAGCACACACCATATGGGTTTTCACCCATATTTCTGACTTCTTTCTACTTTCTACCACCCTAGTGTGAGGGAGTTGCCCCACGCTGTTATATATCAAAAATAAAATAATGGCCGTAGTATTTCCCTTTTACGTTCTATGTTTCAGCATAACCGCCGGTACTTTGAATATTGAGGGCAATATTCATTTCTAAGTGTGGGGGGGAATTCTCACGAATTTTATCATGTAATTATTCCACCCAATTCCCCCGTTTTTGGCCAAATTTTTTTTGGAGTAAGTGTTTTTCACTTACTCAGCAAATGGTAATCAGTCCGCCATGTCTAACCCACATAAGGATTGGCTAATCCAGGAGCAAACGGCTCTTGGTAAAGATATCTCAAATCCGTTTATGGCTTGCAATTTGCCCAAAATTGTATGGTGTTCAACTCACCATATCTTTAATTAGTGAAGAGTTGGCTAGCCCGCAAGTTTATGGCTTGTGGTAAAGGCAGTTGGAAATCCATAATTGGTGATCGGCTCACCAAAGATAATATTGATAATTTATCTAAGAGTTGGCTAGTCCAGAAGCTAACGGCTTCTGGTAAAGACAAATCAAATCCGTTTACAGCTGGTGATTTGCTCAAAATCATTTGGTTATCATTGTACCAAGGTTCTTACTTGAACTAAAACAATTGGCTACTCCATAAGTAATGGCTTTTGATAAAGAGATGAAATCCATTAAGTTTTCTCAAAACATTGCTAGGGACTAGCAATATCTTAGTGTGGGGGATTGATGAGTGTCTAAATACTCATCATTTTTGTACTGTTTAGAATGCCAAAAACATCTGAAAACACTCAGAAATGCATCAAAATGATAAAAATATCACAAATAAGTGTTTTATGTGTTTTAAATGCAAAAATATCAAAATCAGATGAAAAACGTATCGAGTTTGCATAATTAGCAGTTTTAGTCCCCCAAGTTTCAAAAGTTGTCAAAAACAGTCCCTGGTAATTCAAAATAAAGAAAAATATTATTTAAAGACCCTAGGGATTCATTAGTTGTAAAAATTGGTCCTTGAAATTTAAAATTGCAAAATTACAACTTAAGTCCCTAAAGTTTGAAAAATGTCATAATTAGTCCTTGGATATTTTAAAAATGGAAAATAATCATCTATGGTCCTTGTACTATTCACATTTGGCAAGTTTGGTCCTTGTGAGAACTTTGGAAAATGGTCAAGATCAGTCCCTCAATTTGGCAGAATTACAACAATGGTCCTTGTGCTTAACTAATACCAATTGGACCCCTTTTGTATTTTAAACCCAGCCAAACCCAAAAGACCCCTGCCAATATACCTGTGACCCCCCAATTATGAACCCCCCCACTTTTTAATATCTGGTCAAATTTGGTCAAACGCGCCTAAAACCACACACACTGTTCATCTCCTTCTCCTCCCACTGCAAACCAAAACCAGTAATGGTTTTCTCCACTTTTCCACATTTCCACCTGTCTTTCCACTTGTATACCAACTCCCCTCCACCTCTACAACCTCCCAAACTTCTTTAAATGCCAAAAACCTGCTCTTGACTATTTTGGCGCCAAACTACAAATGGATGGTTCTGATGATTTTGACCAATCCAATGGTTGGAATGAGCTGGGATAGATTCAGAGATGTCGACAAGTCTCTAAAAGATATCTATAAAGAGGAATGGTGTAATGTAGATAGCTATCAAGTGTAATTTAGTTTATCTTATGTCGTTTTAGCTTAAATTTAAATTCCAGTGTAGCTTTAAGCTTTTAAGCTTTGTATTTCAAGTATTCAGTGTATAATAAAGCTTTTGTGATAATCAATTTCAGTGTTAAGTTTTAATTTCAGTTTATGCATTTTCAAAGTTCAAATTCTCAAAAATATTTGAATGTTGTTAAGTGGTTGTTATTAAGGACTGATAAGCCACATAAGCTCCTAGATAGCTTATTAAAGCTATTAGAAACTTTTAAAATCAGTTTATAAGCAAAAAGAGAAAATTACCAAAAATACAAAAAAATTAGTTAAAAATAAAAAAAGCAATGGAAATGGAGTTCAAAGCTGGAGCAGGGTTGATAAAGGATTGCCCTTGGGTTTAGTGCTTATTGGGAAGCTTTAGGTTGTGTTTGTGTGCCTCAGTTCTCAGTCTTGTGCTTGGATCCAATTTGTAAGCCTTTTAATTCATTTTGGCATTTCACTGTTTGGGTTGCTCATTAGTTTAAAAATCTGTATGTTCATGTTTATTAGTCATATTTAAGTATAATTAAGCCTTTAAACCAGTTACTTGTTTTCTTTAATTTGTAGTTATTAAGAATCTCATTTTAACAGTCATAATATCATAATCACCATACTTGAGTTTTATGTTGTTAGTACTGTTGTTTCATGCTTATTTAGTCTTACTATATGATATTACAAGGTTATGAATCAATAGCATGGTCTTAATTTGTGTTTTGTTTTGAAAAACATCAAAACAGTCCTATAAAGGGGTGTTTGGATTTGCTTGTTTAAACTGAGTTAGAGGTTGTTCTAGTCATTATTCTTGTTTGGTGCATGTTTCATTAGTCCATAATAACTCATAGAAGCAAGAAAAACCAGACCTCAATTGTTAAAAAAGTCAAAATAGTATTTGATCATCTCTTGATCATTAACTGTTGGAATTTCATGTTTAATGATCATGCATTTATGTTTATAAGTTGTTAATATAGATCAAATCAGTCTTAATACACCTTAATACATCATAATCAGTGCTTAGGATCAATCTAAATTTCATTTTAGTCAACTTAATTGGTTTTTATAAAAAGTCAAACTTTTCAATATAGTCGTTTTTGAATAAAATGGATAATTTTATATAGGACATAATATTAAGATTTAGGATATAAGCTTTTGGGATATTAAAGTTTAGCTGCTTAACTTTATTAGAAAAATATTAGTTCACTTTTAATCAGCTTATTCAGTGCTTATTATTTAGCTTCTTTTGAACCCCTTTTCAAAAAGTGTGCCCTGTGCACAGCTTTGCTACCATCTTCACAAGCTTGTCACTAGCTGATAATTGAACCTCAGCTTTTGAATTTTAGTTCTTTGGAAAGCTAACCAAGCCATCTTAAGGTCCCAAGCTTAATTTTCCATTTTGTAGCTTATTTGCTAGGGCTGCATATAGCTTTTTCTTTGTCCCATTTCTGTCTTAGAAAACAAAGAAGCCAAGTGCTTATTAGCTTATAAATAGCTTATCAGTGTTGATATTTGCATCTTTTAGTTTGATTTGAGTAGTTTTAGCTTATTACATCTTATTTCAGCCTTTGTTTCAAGCTTGTAAACTTGTTTGAGCTTAAAAACATCATAATAAGCTCATAAGTCCACTGTTTGAATCATAAGCTCTCAAATAGCTTATTTTTAAGTTTGAAAATTTCTGTCTTCATTAAAGTTGCTTAATATCAGTAGTATAATAGTTTTCAAAAATAAAAACCACAAAAACATCATTTTAAATATAGTGATAGCGTTTATTTAATAGAAATTAGCTTTTTAATTTTTCTTTTCAACTTATTATTAAGCAAATTCTGTTTTTAGAATTTTCTTAGTTTTCTGTCACCTTAGGATATTTTTAGAAAAAGTTTCATAATTTTCTCTGTTTGTTTAGTATTTATTAAAATTAAAAATAGTTAAAAAGTATTAAATAATAAATAATAAATAAATAAAAAACATAAAAAATATCTTTTCAGTTTTAAAATTAGTTTTATAATATTCTAGATTTTTCTAAGTTAAAATTTTATTTTTCCAGGTTAATTTTATAATTTCTTGTATTTAAGTGTATTTTAAATAGTAATTAATTAATAATAAATAGATAAAAAGTGTAAAAAATATATTTTCAATTTTAAAATAAGTTTTATAATATTTTAGATTTTTCCAAGTCATAATTTTAATTTTCTAGCTTTATTTCATATTTTATCATATTATAGGTTATTATTAAATAGTTAAAAATAGTTTTTAATTAATAATAATTAAATAAATAGTTATAAAAATAATTTTCTTTTTCCAATAATTTTCTTTTATTTTTAGGATTCCAAAAATATCATTTTCATAATTGTAGGTCTTTTATTTCTTAAAACTCACGTTTTATTTTGTACGTTTACGTAGTTTTATAAACGTACGTGTTTAAGTTTGTTTAATCTGATTGTTGTGTTTTACAATTCTGTATCCAAATTCATTCCAATCATTCAGTAGTGTAATTATCCATCAAAATCCTTACTGATCACTATCCTTAGTGATTATTCGACATCTGAAAGTTTTTAAACACCATTCAGTCTCCGTGGGACTTAACGACCCAGGAATCCACTATATTCCTCTGATCTTAATTGCATTGGTTCTAGACTGTTTGAAGTTTATTACGGTTGACCATTCACAAGTGGTTAGCTTGTGTGATTAAACTTGACTGTTTGGGAGCCAATCATGCCTCCATGTGCAAAACGATTTCAAATATTTGATGCACATGTTGAGGGGGAGTTCTCGTTCTAAAAATATCAAAAACAATTCAGGTACAAAATGTTTTGATAATATATCACAAGTATCTGGATTGATTTTCAAATGGTTTTCAATTGGTTCAAATGGCAGATGAACAATACCAAATAGACCGACCAACTTTACTTTATGTACGGTGATATAAGGATGATAAGGTTAGGTATGTGTTCCCATGATCCGCCAGAACCTGAAGGATCTACCCAGGGACTATCCACTAGTTAGTGTAGAGTTCTTAGGTATGATGAAAAAAGGAGAAAAATGAGAAATGGGAAGAGTGCGGACTGATACAGAGCTAGTACTGGAATAAACCCAACAAGGTTCTAGTTATGAAGTCTCGGTAAGCACTGAAGGGGTTGAAGAATGAAAAAGAACTGAATGTGAAAAAGGGTGAAAAGAAATAGCCCTCCATCAATTCAACCTTAGGGCAGAAACCGGGTTCAATACATATGCTAATGGTTGTTACTAAGGTAACACTGGTATTGAAGACAAGACGTCATGGACCCAATGACGCACTGCACTAAACTTCCCAAGCCACTCAAGTTCCTCTTAAAAGGGATTGTTTCATTCTCACGGGGAACCGACATAAACTATAGACTTTCTCTTAGAGATGGTTGATATTGAAGTAGGAGACCCTCTCCCTAGTCTCCGGCACAGGAACCAAATATGCACAAATTGAGTCTAGAGCCTCGAGATCATCAATAAATCTCATTAGGACACTTTCAATGAAGACTCTCTGTTTCACACAATGTGGAAAGAGAGATTATATCTTGAGTCCTACGCATTATCCTTGTGGTATTGCCAGAACATCTGAGTGATGTGTATACATATTCACAATGAAGATGGAAAGCCTTCTGGAGCCAACATTAAACAAGCTCCTGGTAGGTGGCATGTGAGATCTATTATATAGATCAACCATGTGACAACTGAACAGAAATAATGGGGCGATTCAATCTCTTTAATCAATCCTGGTTCAGTTTATGGATTGACGGATACCTTTGAAAAACAGGTCTTTGTGCTTAATAACTCTTGTCTTTAGCACATCGACCGTGTACTAATTTTTCAAATCAAAAGGTGTTTTTATGATTGATAATTGATTTTCAATAAAACCTTCGTTGTATTGCAAAAACAATTTCTATTGAGCAATACTCGATTGATTTTCAAATCTCTTTTCATCAATCAGTGGACTTAAGTTCGCTAGTTCACTCACTCCGTGTTGTCTTCTTTGAGACATTCTGGTTTGAGAACAGCTAGAGCAGCTGCGAAACCCTGTCAAGGAAATTCTTCGGAATTATACCTGATCACAGGCAGTACATGTACTGATCAACGGGGAACCGTGGGCCGTGTACCTCAATTCAACTAAAGTGGTCAAAGACACTTTTGTACGCTTTATTGCTAACTGTTGTATGCAGGTACGCCCGACGTTTGCAGTTGATCAGAATGAAGCGGTCAATCCATAGCCGCATGCTCACTTAACACATTCATCTCAAAAGAAATGATGATTAGTGCATCAATGACTCTGATATTTTCACTCCATGCTTCTGCTACGCTGCTGCCAATATCATGAATCAACGAAAGCTTCCGCTACTCTGATGAGAAGATATCATGATCCAGAAGGTGAGCATGTCGGTCCGAAAGTCACAACATCACATAATACCAACACCATAATGGATGTCTCAGAGATTTTTTGTTAGCTGATGATCTCAAAAGCTGGCTCAAAATTATTATCACGTGGACCAGTAAAAGACCTCCACCTGGAGTAACCAAACATGCAATGTGAAGAATCAATGACTACGAGCTTAGGAGCAAAGTACTACATCAAAAATGCAAGAACAATTGTTAATGTAATATCTATTTGTATTCTATGTAATTTTAGTACATGATTGAGGTGAACTCCCTTAGGGGGAGATTGTTAGGAATTAGAAATTCCATGTAATTAAAGAGTCGGTCACCTCAAGTATATGTAATCGTAAGAAAGCTCGTAGTCGTAGTTATTTCAAGCTAAGTAGTATTTAGTTAAGTAACACCGTGGAGGACGGACGGGTCTTTACCCACTGTATGCCTGATCCACAGCCCGTTGTGTGGCATTTTATGTAAGACTATAAATACTCTCTACCTCCCAAGGTAGAGAGTTGGAGCTCATAATAAGATCTTTTCTTTCTCTCACTAAGTTCCCTAAACCTCTAACTTTCTCTCTCTAGAACTCACTTTATACGCCCACTTTGTGTTATGGTTTGATATGTATCTGAAATCTAATATCTTACATTAGTAGAAAGAAGATATCCACTTACATCAGATCTTATGAGAAGAATGCTAGATCATGGAATGGAAGTGGAAGAGGAGAATGAAACAGCACTAATGGTCATCGAATTATTCATCAAATGGACCACTATGGCTGATGATGAAGCATAAATACTGGTATAATTTATAATTGTATAAATTTTTGAAAAATCGGTACTTTATTCAAAGTACTGCTGAACAAACAGTACTTTAACCAAAGTACTGCTTGTAGCACTAAACCAGTTAATGATTTTGAAAGAAAACTTTTGTTAAGTGAAAAATATTTTGAAACAAAAGTTAACTGCAATAAATGGTTTTTGAGATGGTTATAACAATAGGTTATCAATCCACCATGTTTATCAAAAGGATTGGCTAATCCATGAGCAAACGGCTCTGGGAAAGATATCTCAAATCCGTTATATAGTTGACAACTTGCTAATAAGTTGTATGGTAATCAAGTCACCATATCAGCAAATGTAAAGAGTTGGCTAGCCCACAAGAAAAATGGCTTGTGGTAAAGGCTGTAGAAAAACCATTTATATGGTAATTAGTTCACCATGGTTGAAAGAACTAACTAGTCCAAAAGGGTACAACTTTTGGTAAAGACAAATCAAATATGTTGATAGCTGATGATTTGCTAAAAATCATATGGTTATCAATGTACCATGGTCTTACACACCTAAACATTTGACTACTCCAGAGTTAATGGCATTGGTAAAGAGACATCAAAACCATTAAGAGTTCAATGATTCACCTCTCACAGAAGTTTACACATCTGGAAGTGATGAGAATAGATTGAAACTTCCTGAAAAGATGGAGCTTGCTGATAGTTACTGAAAAGAATTACTGATAAAGACTACTTTGATGATGATTATACAAGCACAGAGATTACAAAGACAAAATCTGAAGATAAAGATACAATCCTTGAAGACAAAGATGTTAAAGTCAAATATACAAAGGAACTTGAAATCAAGCAAGTAGAATTCAAGTTAGGGGAGGATTGTTGGGATATATAAAGTCAAAGTGCTGAAGAATTAAAGTACTGAAGTCAAAGTACTGCTAAAGAAGAAAGTCAAAGTACTGCTCGATCATCAAAGTACTGCAAGGTCAAAGGACTGCTATGCAAAATCGTTAAGGATTATATTGTAATTCTAGAATGTTGTAAGTTTAAGTTTAGTATTACTTGACGTACAAGGTTTGTAATTGTAAACCGACTAGGGTTATCCTTAAGCCTATAAAAGGACCGCTAGATTGGCATTAAATGTATGTGCATTATTAGAGTTTTTAGAGAGTACGATATTAGAGTTTTAGAGTTGTTAAAGATCTGTATAACAAGCAGATTCAGAGTTTTAATATAATCGTTAAAGTTAAAGTTAATTCTTCTTAGCTTTGTTAAGTAAATTCCGCATACTTAATAGAGTTAGTGCAGTGTTTCTTTGTTAGCAACTTAGGATTTATCCGAGGTTACTAAGTCCTTACAAGCTATATAAGTTAATTTGGTTAGAATACATCGATCCAACACTAGTTATGATTCCTTAATTGTTTTGTTTGCGTTTACATTACTTCCGCATAATTATTTCTAAGTGTATGCATGCATAGTTTATTAGTAGCTACCCTTGGTTCGGTAGTTTTGAATGGCGGTAGAGGCCAATTGACTAGGATATATGACCAACTGACCCTAGGTGAGCGGACTGAGATGGGAAGGGTAAGATATGACCAACTAACGACTCTTTCTACTTGTGCGATTTGACAAACTGATCACCTACCGTTTGGATGAACTTAAGAATTAGGGGGTGAGTGTTTAAGTTGCTAACGCCCGGGCACTCACTATTATAAATCTAGCATGTAGCGGTACTTAATGACTTGGCTTAGGGGACCAGGAACAACAGAACTTATGAGGGGACACCTGACTTCTCCTGTGGTGGCATCTTTGCTGATAGGTTAGGGCGAATTGACCAAATGTTTTCCTCTCGACTTTGACCCCACCTGAAGTAATTGGAAGTAAGTATACGTAGACATAACTAGCTAGGAGGATTAACTAGGTTAGCACCACTCTCCTCTATTGATTTACCCTTTACCTTTACTTGCTATTTTCTGCTTTAGTAGTTAAATTATTAATTCCTTATCAAAACCATTATTTAATACTGTGACACTTAGACTTAGTAATAATCCAACACACATAGCTCTTGGGACGACCTCGGCTTTACCGAATACTACACTACACACGACCGGGTACACTGCCCGTTAGTGCATTAGGGTAGACCATAGGTATAACGAGACTTTATAAATATTAAAACCTGGTCAGTAAAACCTGCATCAATTAGCAAGATAGTTTTAGAGACCCTTTTCAAAGCCAGCTCTTGACAAAAGCTTTCATCCAAACTAACTGAACCACCAAGAATTTTGACACCATAGATCGGATGAGAGATATTTATATGAAAAACACCCTCCGTCCTGCTTCTGGGGTCCTCCATAGGCCAGAAAAGGTTAGTCTTATCGACATTCAGAAACAACCATCGAGCCAGACCATCCGCCATAATAATGTGAAGCGCCTTGGCAACCATGAGGGTATCTCCTACAATAGTACCATCATCAAGATACCAAGCCTGAAAAGTGAGCTCACATGACCGATTAATAACATGGACTGGGGTGTAAAGCAAGGGCGAACAACAACGGACCTAACGGATCCCCTTGTTGAACCCCTTGAGAGGACCGAAGGATAGAGTCATCGTAATAAAGTCTAGTAGGCCTGGCATAGAAAAATTCAACCCAAGGAGCAATAGAAGGACACCTTATCCTGGTCTCCTGTAGAAGGACACTTCTATCGACCAGATTGAAAGCATTCTGAAAATCCACCAACAACATAGAGAACCTAACATTGTGACCCTTAGACTCAATAAGCCGATTCACCAAATGAAGAACAGCCTCACAACCACCAGGAACACCGACCCCAAATTGAAAGTCTTGAAAATAGGTCTTCATAGAGTTGCCAATTAAAGAAGAAGCAACCTTTGATACAAGCCTACGCCACACCGTGCCAACAACAATAGGCCGTATGCCTCCGCCCGGCTTAACCAAAGGAGTCAAGCGGCACTAGCAATATATTCCCCTAGAAGAGCAGGGAACTTTCCACCCAGGAACAGGTTGACAACCCCAGTGATAGAACCTAGCAGGTCATCAGCAATAGCGGACGCAGCCACCCCTAAAGTATCCATTAAATGTTGTGCTCTAAGCCCATCACGACCACATGATATCCCTTTTGGGAAACTACGGATCCTATTCAACACCAAGTCCTTATCCACAATGAGTGTGTCTTCGCCTAGAGAAGAAGATGACAAAATTGGGGGTGGAGCATGGGGATGTTTGGCCTCTAACTCATGCAGGGTGTCAGTTGTAGAGGGAGCGACACCAGAGGACGTAAGCACCTTAATGGCAACAGTAAAGTGTTCGTCCCCCAGTTTACGCTTACATTGAACCAGGTTAGCTGCATCCAGACCTTTGGGTTTCTTCATCCCACTGAGGGATGAAGTGACCCCAGATAAGCGTTCCATCATCAATCCAATCCAGTCATCAAGATCCTTCCAACGAAGAATAGTCCGAGAGATACATTCAAACTGACACCGTTCTCGCTCTCTCCAGATCATCGTTGGGCTCTATTAGTTGGCGCAAAGGTGGTCAAAACACAACATGGCATGATAAGGAGTTGCACCCACACCGATATATCCCCCGGGCATGCAAGGACCTTGTCTAGTGCATTACGAAAAATCTTATCGAACCCAAGACGAAGCCTAGGTGGGATACATTTGATCGTACGTAACTTCTTCAAGAAAACCCGGCCCAGGAGGTTGATGTCAAAGAAAACTGACTCACCCGCCTGTGAAGCTACTAAAAGATCAACCCCTTCACCAACATCACCAGCAGTTCTAATCGATGCAAGAATATTGCCATTCATTGCATCTGATACTTGTATAGGAGGCGCAGTGATGCCATAGATCGCAACGTCATGAAAACTAGGTGCTAAAACCACTTCCCCGTCGGCATGTTTACAATTTTTACTAAAAGTGTGATTGCAAAAACATACTGCACGAAGCCAAACACCCGCCGCATGCAGTGCCTGGTCAAGCACGGAAAATAAGGAAAAATCCTTTGCAACTCGATCCTTGTATGAAGCTTTTAAAACATCCGTTTTAAAATGACAAGTGTTCAAATGGTCAATAAAATATTTCTTAGTAAGCCTTGTACCATTACCCCCACTGCATCCTTCACAACCTTGTAACGGGCAAGAAATCTGAGACACCTCACGACTAGCCATGAAAAACAAGCCAATTTGCAAAATGGTTTTTTTTTGTGGACAAATCGCAAATAAAAAATACCACCTCAAACAGAAAGTCAAACCGCCTCCAATTGTGTCAAAACACATGTGCTAGGTACCCTACCAAGAGAGATAATACACCAGCCATTATAAGAAGACAAAACGCATGCCATTTCAAAAATATGCCAAACCGCATGCTATAAGGTAAAGTTTATGAAAACAAAGATATGCCAAACCGCATATACCAAGGCCCCACCAACAAAAGCAAATCACATGCTAATTCAAGAAGACAAAACTCAGGCTGTTCATAGCATGCAAACAATCTCTATACCAGAAAAGCAACGTGCAAGACCCCCAAAAAAGATCAAACCGTAACTATCAAAGTACCACAAGACAAAATATCACCCTGCTACTACAAAGACAAATCGCAAACAAGAAGACTACCCCCTATACCCAAACTACCAAATTAAGGAAAACCAACAAGGAAACCAACTACAATCAAGAATGAACCTAACCAAAAGGAACAACCAAATGAAAAACTGCAACAAGTAAATGGAACCCAACAAAAGGGAACCCAACTACAAAAATGATTAAACTATATAGACGAAATGAAAAAAGAAAAAAAAAAGGAAAAAGAAACCAAGATGGAGATGGAGATGGAGAAACAACCAAGATGGTTGAATTGATGGGAGAGAAACAATCAATCGAGCGAATCGTGGGAAGAAGATCAAGAGGATCATCCATCGCCACCCATAGCCCACACAAACGAGAGAATAGTTATTACTATTACTATTATTATTATTATTATTATTATTATTATTATTATTATTATTATTATTATTATTATTATTATTATTATTATTATTATTATTATGCGGCCTCCTTACCCCCGCTGCACACTCACTCCAAGCCACGCCTGCTGAGCAAGATGCATTGCGATTTCGAGACGACCCAAAAAGCAATTGATCATCTCACAATCTATTTTATAAGGTAAGTCTAGTAGGTGGACGTATCGAACTCAAATAAGATCTATATTATTATTATTATTATTATTATTATTATTATTATTATTATTATTATTATTATTATTATTATTATTTTATTTTTTTTATTTATTTATTTTTATTATAAAAACATCACTTTCATTAGAAACAAAACCAATGGATTACAAGAAATTAGTGGGGAGCTTCGAAACAATCTGGGCTCCCACACCTTTAGCAATAATAATAATAATAATAATAATTATTATTATTATTATTATTATTATTATTATTATTACTACTATTATTTTCACTACTATTATTACTGCTATTATTATTTCTATTATTATTATTATTATTATTATTATTACTATTATTATTACTATATTATTATTATTATTATTATTATTATTATTATTATTATTATTATTATTATTATTATTATTATTATTATTATTATAATTATTTCTAATTTCTTTATCCTTATCTTTCATTTCTAATTTGGCCATTATTTGGTTCTTATCCCAGAATTTTAAAGGGTTATATGTACATCACTTATATAATCTTTCTTTTATATCTTCTATACTATTATAAAGCTTTCTAAGATTTACTTGATAATCTAAAAGGTTTTCATCTTTTTGATATTTTAATAAAAGCTTTCCTCTCTCAAGGATTGGCTTTCCTTGATATCCTATGTCATCATATTTTTCACGTCGTTTTAAAATTATAGGTAAACTTCTTCCATAAGCTCTATTCATCCTTTTAACAGATATTAAATGATGACATGGTGTCTTAAATAAAATTTGAATATCTACAATATCAAATACAACTTTATTAAACCTTTCAAGGAAATTTTGTCCTAATAAGACATGTCTACCCGCATCATGAAAATAAAATGCTGGACCTTTAACTAAATAATATCCTATCAATAGCCAAGGGGTTTCAATACCTTTATTTAACAACAAAATTTCTTTCGAAAAACTAATCCCTCTGTATGTTTCAAGATCTTGATGGTATTCTTTTGGGTAACATTTAGGTTTACATACACAGAGGCCAGCACCGCTATCTATATAAGCAACAAAATATTCTGCTTTATAATCTTTATACGTAATTCCCATAGGGATATAAACACTACTACGGCTTGTCATTTGGGTATATATATATTATCTTATCATTATAAGTTTTTTTTAAACCATAAGATCTTATTTTATACGGTTTAACATTTTCTAAAAATGTTAATCCTAACATGGATTCTAAGGTATCAGTTTCGCTTCCATTTTGAATTAATAACCTTAGAGGAATTTTTTCCTCGCCAAACTTGACTATAGTTTCTACTGCCTCTTTTATCTCATGAAATTCTCCATTAAAGTTTTTATAGTGGTGGGGCACCTCTAACTGGTGTTTTTGTAGTTTCCTACATAGCTTATGATTTATATAGCTTCCATTTGCCCCTGTATCTACTAATATATTGACACATGTAAACTTTTTTACATCAAAGTATTTACTTTGAATTTTATAATATTTATCGTATCTTCTTTTGTATTTATAATATTATCATATGTATTAGAAATAGATAATTCTTTATTTGAACTACTAGAAACACCTTGGTTTGTAAAAGTAAGTTTAGGAACCACTTGGCTTTTTAATAGAAGGGGTTTATCTTGTAAATCTAAGTGTAAAGGTCTGGTATCAATTTTCTCTATTTTAGATAAGGTGGGGACCTGAACTTGGCAAACATCATTAAGTAAAAATGGAAAATCAATGGTATCTTTTATGCTAAAACATTCAGAGAGATGATTATTTGAAATAGCATATGAGATAGCATAAGTTATCGAATAAGGTCTATTTTGATGTTTAAAGAAATATCTCCTTTTAAAATCTTGTAATAAACTCAAGGTCTTATCAAAATCTCTATCTTGTATATGATATGAAATTCTCGGGTATACATTGAATTTTAATTTTCCATATTGTAAATTTCTACGTAAGATACCTAAGCGGGCTTCTTTTATATTATGTATCCTATTATCCATTTTGCTAGTTCTATAGGTATATTGATAAGGATTTAAAACGTACACTTTTAAGGGGTCATTTAAGCCTTTAATCGCCCACTTTTATATCCGTTACTGCTTAATTTCGTTCCTTTTCACTTTTTAGGTCTCTTGAAGGGAAAAAGGCTGGAATGATGCTTATTTGGACGAAAAGGCGTGAATATGTGAAGAAAATGGCTAAAGTCAAGATCAAGACACTCAAGCTGTTGGAAGTGGACTCGACGGAATCAGAAACAAAGAACGACGCCGTCCCTATTTTTGTGACGGCTTAAGAGTGAATTTTCTATTTTCCACCTGACGGCGTCAGGCTTTGAAGAGTAGGGCGTCATGAAGACTTTTCATCCCAGACGGCCTAGATCTAGACTCAGACGACGTCAGAGCTGAAGACAAATGGCGTCACAACCACAACGTGACGCCGTCCCAAAATTGACTTGGCCAAGACGAAACCCTAATGGCGGTGATCTGACGGCGTCACAATTAAAAGGTGGCGCCATCACAGTTGTAACTCCATATATAGAATTTGAATTTTCAGACTTTTAGAAAGGTAGACTGGTGGAGTAAAAACCTAAAACGATTGTAGCCGTATAGGACAGTATTTTAGGGTTCTAATACCCTATTTTACATCGAGATAAGTTATTTATTCCCTTGATTTCATTATGTCTTCGATTGAATGTGTATATTCTTGCATGTTTAACATGTTCGGCTAATTACTTATGTGTTTGCTTAGATCTATTAAACCTAGTTATTAAATATTGATTGGTTGTCTCTTATCTTAATTGTAATTGGCTTAGGAGTGCTTAAAGTCATCGTTGTGTTTTTAATGCTTGATTAATCTTTGTTGATCCTTAGCTTATAGTTACTAGTGGAATTGTAGGCTAAATATCCAAAGATAACCTTAGTGTTAAGTTTATGAATCCTAGAGATTTTGTAGCCATTAACCTTAGGTAGCTTCAAAGAGTTAGGGATAAAAGCACACCCTACGACCTTAGAAAACACAACGCGTTAAGAATAAGGACGTGACAATTCAACCATCATTAAAAGATAACTAGGGAGTAATAGTATCTAGGTAGACACATCTTTAATCATCATACGAGCACACTTCAATAGACATAGATTACCCCTTATATTAGATAATTAGATAGTAGAGTAATCAGTAGAAGACCACCCCCCAAATCCAATACCCTGAGATCGTACCTTTAATTTTCTAAAAAATATAAAAAAGATAAAAAAATAATCTTCCTCAACCCCAACCTTAGCGTAGTAATTTCTCACTAGCATTCCTATTCCCCTAGAGAACGATATCAATCCTGAGGCTTACCCTAATACTACACTACAACGATTAGGTTCACTGCCTAGGTAGTTGAAAAACTTGCTCGAAGAAAAGGAAGTTTCCTTTGACCTCGAAAGCCCGTTGTACGCGTATCAAGTTTTTGGCGCCGTTGCCGGGGAATAGAATAGCTAGTTAGATCTCTATCTCGTTTAGGTTCCCTTGCTTGATTCCTATCAAGTAAGCTTTTTTCTCATGTTTAGCTTCCTCGTAGTCTATCCCCCTTCTTCGAGAAGTTGTTAGTAACCCCATCACTTTTCATCATGGAAGGTGATAATCAACCACCACTCATCAACCCACCACCATATAACCCGCCAAGAGCCCGTACTCTTGGTGAATACTCTAGACCAAGCTACCTAAACTATAGGAACACCATTGAGCTCCCTGATCAATCTCAAACTACGGCCCTGCGATCCGACACCATCCAGTTGGTGCAAAACGGATGTGCATTCCATGGACTTCGTTCCGAAGATCCTAATCAGCATCTTAAGGATTTCTTTAAAATCGTCGATTCCATCGACCTCGATGCTACTACTCGAGAGACCACGCGCTTTCGTCTCTTCCAATTCTCTCTGCGGGACCAAGCTAGTAATTGGCTTGAGCGACTTCCCGCCGGCTCCATCTTAAGTTGGGATGATCTCACTACTCGTTTCCTTGCCCAATTATTCCCACCAGGGAGAACTACTAAGCTTAGGAATGAAATCTTGATGTTCCAACAAAGTCAAGGTGGATCTTTCTACGAAGCATAGACTCGATTCAAGGACTTGCTCCATAAAGTCCCTCATCACGGCATTGATATTTGGCTTCAAGTCCAAATCTTTTATGATCATATCAACTTCTCAACTAAGCAATCCATCGACCAAGCGGCCAGTGGCAAACTTAGTGATCTCACCGCAGAAGAATCGTGAGGTACAATAGAGTACCTTGCTCTCTATGACAAGACCTCCGTGAGTTGCCCAAAACCGTCAAGGCCATCTCATTGCCTCATATTGACTCATAAACTTCCGATCGTAGGATGCTCGAACTTGAAGATCAAGTCAAGTTCCTAATGAGCTCTTACAAAATTCCTAGGTCTTCGCATCAAGTGAACAAAATCACTCTACCTTGTGAGTTATGTAGTGGTCCCCACGACACTCGTGATTGCACAAGACTCCCCGAACAAGCTTTTACGGACTACGCCTCCACGCGTACCGACAGAACGGGAGAGAAGTGGTACACTTTCAAGCCCGAACAAAACAACTTAGGAAACTCCTACAACCCCTCATGGAGGAATCACCCTAACCTTAAGTGGAACCAAAATTCAAACCCATCCCAAAGCTCATCTAGTCTGTGGAAAACTAGAAGGGGGGTTGAATAGTTTTGCCGATTTTAAGTTAGCTTCAAAAACTTTAGATTCATTAATATGTGAGATCTTATGGATGTAGAGAAAGTATAGATCTAATGATAAGGCAAGTAAATAAAGTAAAGCAAAGGGATAGAAGAGACACAACCGATGTATAGTGGTTCGGCTACAAGGACACCTTCCTTGCCCTACTCCACTCCCCGAGTCATCTACTCGAGAGTTCAAGCACTATGTCAACAAACTCCTTCACTTGGCGGAGAAGCCTTCACAACGTTGCTTACACCTTTTTCCGGTACAAAGCTAGATACCGAGTCCTTAAAATGGTGGACCAAACCAACACGACTATTACAGAACAAATATGTGAAATATCAAATACAAGATCTTCGCTACAGAAATCTTGCAGAGTGACAAATCAATCAAGGACCCCTTGCTTGGATGACTTGTAGAATGCTCGTGATCTCACCTTAGAGAAGGACCTATATGAGGATGACAATAGAAAGAAAGAAGAACAACTCTCTAGATCAAGTGATATATATGTTAGAAGAGAATGAGAGTGTTTGAGAGATTTAGTAAGAAGAGGGGTGAGTTAAAATAAAGAAATGGCTCTCTATTTATAGGCAAAATCTTCCACTATTCCCTGAATCCCACGGATCCCTCCCACTTAGGATCACTCAAGTGTAATCCTAGGGATCCGTGGGACGCTCCTCTTTGCCCATGGGTTTTTTGGTTATGGGTCATGGGTTATGGGTTGGTCCATGGGTTTTCTGTAAATTCAATGTATCTAAGTATACATTGTATCTAGCCAACTTGGGTATGGGTTATGATCCATGGGTTATGGTCCATGGGTTGTGGTTTTTACCTATCCTAATAAACTATTACTAGAAATGCTTAATTACTATATTTTTGTATTTAAATGGCTATATGTAAATGCTTTACAAAAATTACATGTATGCTTATAATTATACTTAAGATAACATTATATTTGTTATCAACAAAACACAAAGAGATCGCAAAATATTAATAAACGTTTTTACGGTTTATTTGTATTAACAATCTCCCCCTTTTTGTTGATGACAAAACATAATGTTATGATGAGTAAAACTTAAGAATAGATGTAAGTTTTGAAAGCCCCTAAGTTTTACTTCTTCTCCCCCTTTTTGTCGAAACAAAAAGTTAACCCTTGGAAGAAATAAATATGTGGAGAAAAAAAAATTAGTCCACGTATCGCTAACTCCCCCTTGACGGTAGCTCCCCCTACTTTGGGGTGTCAAGTGAAGAAAAATAAAAAAATCCTACAAAGAGAAAGGTTAGTAACATGCTTAAATAATCTTGTGATTGCCGAGAATCAAGATTGGGAGCCAAGGTATGTAAACAAGGCCTTGTAATAAAACAACAAATTGTAGTGGTATTTATGCCACCTACAAGCATGTAAAAATAAGAACAAGACTTGTTCTTGAAAATGACTTCAAAAGAAAAAGCACTAAAAATAGAAAATAGTGGTAATGATTCCTTCCATGCTTGCATAAGGTTATGGATGGAGGTTTGGATGAGTAATGGTATTGATGCGATCAAGGATGAGGTTGAGTATGAATCACATTTCTTCCCTAACTTCTATTGCAATTTCCCTAGTGGATTGGCAATGTTCACAATGTAGGTGATGTGGGTAATGAGTATGGAAATATTCCGGTTTGTTTTGATTTGTGAGTTGCGGAAGTTGTGGTGGAAAAATAGGAAAATACGGATCAAAATCCGGAATGATTGGAAGTGGTGGTGGAAAAGAACCTAGATGTTCTTGTAGTTTAATGGGAGCTAGAGGTGGTGATGTTTCAAGATCATTGAATATTGTGTTTGGAGAAGTTGGAGGTGTCAAAACGGCTAATTCTTTTTGCTTTGGTTGTTGAGATCTTGTTGGAGTCGTAAGGAGTTCCAAAAGAGTGATTTTAGGTGGTGAATGATTTGGTGTACTCGTTGGTGATGAAAGAGGTGCTATGATGGAAGATCTTATGGTGAGTTAGTAGATGGTGATGAGCCATATGATGATGGTTTTCCTAAGCAACAAGATCGGATGTTAATCCGTGCGGATATCCTAGAGTTTGATTTTGGTATTTTGGAAGGTGGAAGTACAAAGGTTTGGGTTTCATGGAGATGATTGTTTGTACTAGGTGATTCATCTAAAGGATTTGCGGATGACATGGTGTATTTTGTTTGTGACGATAGGATGGATTATGCAAGCATTTTGGGAGCTCTATATATAGAAAAACAAAGCATTGTAATGAATGCTTGACCCAAAATGTGGATTAAAATCTAATGATTAGATATAAATTTAAGGCACGTGATCATGAAAACACAGGCATTAAAGAGCATACTCCTAAAAATAAAATAAATGTGGATTTTTCATCCAAAGTGAGAAAAATAGAAGGTAAAAAACAACTTCTATCTCACGGATCCCACAGATCCTTCCCTTGAGGGATCCGTCCAGCATGAAAGCTGGAATCCGTGGGTCTGGTGATCCAGGCAGCACAAAATTTTCCTTTTTAGAAACATTTTTGCCTAGTGTATGCCTATATGCAAACTATTTGGAGTTACGGTTATCTCGACCCCTAAAAAGAAAAAAAAAACTAGAAGTAGAAAAGCATCCTATTGAGATAACCCAAAAACACATATTTAGTACTTGAGAGTACGTAATTTAATGTTATTAATGCTCCTAATTCATTGTGGCTTAAATGAATGTACCCGAAAACACATATTAGTTATGTGTCCCCTTTAGCATTCAAAAGACATGAGATGCAATGAAAGCGGGTTTTTACTTTGTATTAATAATGAAAAATCGATTTGTCCTAGACGTGAGAAATTGCTTTTGTGAAATTGATACGGGAAGGTATCATCCTTTTAGAAAACATTTTGAAAAGAGGTTTTCTTTGAAAATGTGTATGTAGTTATGTGTTTGCAACCTAAACAAAATAAGAAAGCTATAAGTGGAAAACTTATCTTGGGTTTTGAAAATTCCCGTATTGTTTGTGAGTTGTGCATGAAATAGAGATCCTAGACTCAAAAAGAAGAAGGCTAGTGTTTACATACCTTGTAGAGTCAAATAAGTTACGACGTTTGTTCCATTAGACCAAGACCAAGACGAAGTAGGTTGAATTGTTCCAACTTCAATGGTTTGGTGAGGATGTCGGCTATGTTGTCTTCGGATGCTACCTTCTCAATAGAGATGTTCCCCTTTTGAACATTGTCTCTTAAGAAGTGATGACGAATATCTATATGCTTTGTGCAAGAATGCAATACCGGATTCTTGCTTAAGTCGATGGCACCTTTGTTGTCACATAGGATGGCTATGTCGCTTAGATGAATGTCCTAGTCGACTAACGCTTGTTTCATCCATAGTGCTTGTTGGCATGCTTTGCCGGCGGAGACGTACTCGGCTTCGGTTGTTGATATTGCTAGTGCTGTTTGTTTCTTAGAAAACCAAGATGTTAAACAACATCTCATGAAAGTACATACCCCACTTGTACTTTTTCTATCAACGTAATCACCTGCATGGTCAGAATCTGCATATACAATTGTTTCTAAATATCCTTTTTACGGCTTCTAGGTGTGATGTTTTAGGGTCTTCTTGAAACCTAGCACATAAGCAAACACTAAACATGATATCCGGCCTACTTGCTGTGAGGTAGAGAAGACTACCTATCATGCCATGATATTTAGTATTATCGACGGATTCGCCGTCTTCATCTTTTGTGAGTTTGGTGTCGGATGACATTGGTGTCCTAATTGATTTCGACTCTTCTAGACCGAATTTCTTTAACATCTCCTTTATGTATTTAGATTGATTAAAGAAGATACCATCTTCTACTTGTTTGATTTGTAGACCAAGAAAGAAACTAAGTTCTCCCATCATACTCATCTCGAACTCGTCATGCATGATTTTAGAGAAATCATAACACATGTCTTGACAAGTGGATCCGAATATAATATCATCTACATATATTTGTACTATGATTATATGTGACTCTCTTTTCTTAGTAAAAAGTGTGTTGTCAACTAACCCCATGGTATAGTTGTGTTTAATTAAAAATGACTTGAGTCTATCATACCAAGCTTTTGGAGCTTGTTTAAGACCGTAAAGGGCTTTCTTTAATTTATACACATGTTTGGGTTTTTCAAAATCGATGAAGCCCGAAGGTTGAGCTACATACACTTCTACATTAATGAAACCATTTAGAAAAGCGCTTTTGACATCCATTTGATAAAGCTTTAGATCATTAGCACAAGCATATGCAAGAAGTATTCTTATAGACTCTAATTTAGCCACGGGGGCATAGGTCTCATCAAAGTCTATTCCTTCTTGTTGGTTATACCATTGGGCAACGAGTCTAGCCTTGTTCCTAGACACTATTTCATTTGCATCTAATTTGTTTTTATAAACCCATTTGGTTCCTATTATGGTTTGATTACTAGGTGGAGGGACAAGTGTCCAAACATCATTAGAAACGAATTGATTTAGTTCTTCTTGCATAGCCATTACCCAACTCTCATCTTTTATGGCTTCTTGTGTATTCTTAGGTTCTATGGTTGAAACGAAACAAAACAAGCTACTTTGGTTTTGAACTTGAGACCTTAATGTTCGTTCGTTTAGCTTTCTGTAGGATCGTAATATTATTGTGTTTGATGATTCGGGTGGTCTTGGATGATGGAAAAACATGTTAGCCATTTAGAGAGAGAAAGTATGAGAGAGGGGTGTTCTTGGTAGAGAGTTGGTTTACAAAAAGTGAAAGATTAGATTAGAAGCACCACACCTTCCATGGATGGAAGGGGTATTTATAGTTACAAAGCTTACGTCCTCCTGTCGGACTGTGGATCAGGCATACAGTGGGTAAAGACCCGTCCTTCCTCCACGGTGTTACACTAAACTATTCTACGCTACAAACTAACTAATAAACTACTAAATAACGTAAATAACTACACGTCTACGAGCTAACATATGCTAGACCATAATTGGGGTGACCGACACTTTAACATGGAATTTCCAATTCCTAACAATCTCCCCCTAAGGGAGGTCACCCCATGAAATACATTTTGCATCCTAGAATTCTATCTTTGTCATTTGTTCTCGTAGACTTCAATTCTTCAAGTTCCGCAATCTTTGTGCTTTTTGTAGCGATTCTTCAAAGTCCGCATATTTTTGTACTTTAAGTGGAGGCCTTTAACTGATCTACATCTTTGATGATCTTCGAGCTTTCATTGAGATCATCAGCCACATTAAATCTCTGGATCACCCTTTATTGTGTTGCCATCATGTGAAGTTGTGACTTTCGGACCGACATGCTCACACTTTCGGGATCATGACATCTTTCCATCAGAGTAGCGGAAGCTTTACTGGTTCATGATATTTGCAGCAGCGTAGCAGAAGCATAGTATAAAAATATCTGAGCCAGGTTCTGTAGATATTCACCAGTCATGATTTCTTTAATTAAGTGTGGATGCTGTGAGCATGCAGCTTTGGATTGACTCCTCAATTTTGATCAGCTGCAACCGTCCAAATGTACCTGCAAACAACAGTTAGCAATAAAACACACAAAAGTATCTTTGATCACTTTCGTTGAATTGAGGTACATGGCCCACGGTTCCCCGTTGATCAGTACAAGTACTGCCTGTGATCAGGTAGAATTCCGAAGAATCTCCTTGACAGGTTTCGCAGCTGTTCTAGCTGTTCTCAAACCGGAACGTCTCAAAGAAGAAAATACGGAGTGAGTGAACCAGTGAATTAAGATTCACTGATTGATGAAAAATTGATTTGAAAACAATCGCGTATTGCGTAGAAGAAAGAGTTTTGCAATACGACGAAGGTTTTATAAGAAAGATCAATTTTCAATCATTAATACTTTTTGTATTTGAAAAGAGTACACATTTGATGTGCAAGAGAAAAGAAGAGATTCGCACATCGAACGGTTTTTCCAAAAGTATTTTTTTCAATCAGAGATACTTTTTGTGTTTGAAAATATGAATATACATTCGACGTGCTAGAGAAAAGAAGGTTTGCACATCGAACGGTTTTTCTAAAAGTATTCGTCAATTCTAATCCTGGACCAAGGTTGATTCACGAGTGAATCGCCCCATTGTTTCTATCCAGTTGTCACAAGTTTGATCTTTAGAAAATATCTCACATGTCACCCACCAAGTGCTTGTTTGATGTTGGCTCTAGAAGGATTTCCATCTTCATAGTGAATATTTTTACATATCACTCGGATGTTCTGGCAATACCACAAGGATAATGCGTAGGACTCTCAATATATACTTACTTTCCACATTGTGTGAAACAGCAAGTCATCATTAATTTTGTGTCCTAACGAGATATTGTGGATGATCTCTTGACTCTAGACTCAATCGTGCATATTTGGTTCCTATGTCGGAGACTAGGGAGAGGGTCTCCTTCTTTAATATCAACAATCTCTAAGAGAAAGTCGATAGATTATGTCGGTTCCCCATGAGAATGAAACAAGCCCTTTTAAGAGGAACTTGAGTAGCTTGGGAAGTTTAGTACAGTGCGTCACTGGGTCCATGACGTCTTGTCTTCAATACCAGTGTTACCTTAGTAAACACCAGTAGCATATGTATTGAACCCGGTTACTGCCCTAAGGTTGAATTATTGGAGGGCTATTTCTTTTCACCCTTTTCATATTCATTTCTTTTTCATTCTTCAACCCCTTCAGTGCTTACCGAGACTTCATAACTAGAACCTTATTGGGTTTATTCCAGTACTAGCTCTGTCTCAGTCCGCACTCTTCCCATATCTCACTTTTCTCCTTTTTTCATCATACCTAAGGACTCTACACTATCTAGTGGATTGTCCCTGGGTAGATCCCTCCGGCTCTGGCGGATAGTGGGAATGAATACCTAACCTAACCATCCTTATAACACCATGCATAAAGTAAATTGGTCGGTCTTTTGGTATTGTTCATTCCTTCTTTGAAACCAATTGAAAAATCATTTGGAAAAAAAATCAAGGTACTTGTGATACGAGATCAAAGCATTTTGTACCTTAATAGTTTTGATCATTTAGAAAACCACCCCCTCAACATGTGCATATGATTTAGAAATTGTTTAGCACACGGAGGTAAGAGGACTTTGAAATATTTTCTTTGATCACTATTTTCATAGAAAAAGCCATTTGATTTTCTTGGTAAATTCTCCCTCTCAATATGTGCATAGGATATTTGAAATCATTTTATCACATAGAGGAAAGAGTTCTTTTGAAGCACAATTACGATCACACAAGCCATTAAGAAACCATTCGCTCCCCCTCAATATGTGCGTCTACGAAAGAGTTTAGCACATATTAGAGAGAGCTAGCACTTTTGAATCAAATCGATCATCCTTTATCAAATTTCATTATTAAATCACAGATTCTCCCCCGATCAAAAATATCAAACCCATTGAGATTTTGGATCCCAAGTGATTTAATAAGGTTTAGAAAACATGGGAGAATATGTGCCTTTGTTTAAATACTCTTTTGGTTTTTGGTTAAATGCTCTTCCACAATCATGTGCATTATGTATTTCAAAATCGTTTGGCACATGAAGGAAGGAGTGCTTTGAAACAATCACCCTTTAAAGCCGATTTGAGATTTAAATCACGATCTCTCCCCCGATCAAAAATATCAAACCATTTGAGATTTGTGATCCTATCTGATTTAAATCATTTAGAAAAGTTTGGGGAAAGACGTGGCAAGATTTAATTTTTGAAATATACTGATGAGAATCAATTTAAGACATTAAAGATTGTTAGTGTCAGGTATGATAATTTTTATGAGATCTTTAAGTAAAATAAAACAATTTCACAATCAAACAAGAACAGAAAAAAAAATTCATTTTGAAAGATCTTGATTCTTAAAGAAAAATCATACCATGACATAACATTAAATCTTTAGATCACCACTTATTTTGTACAATCCGGACTTTTATGAAGAAATATCGTTTGAAAATATTTTATATGAAATCACTCTCCCCCTCAATCGATGACCGTAGTCGATGATTGAGTGACTTAAGTTTTGATAAAATGAAGTCCGGTGATTTTCAAAATTAAGTCCAATTAATTTTCAAAACAATATTTTCCATTTTCAAAACAATTTAATCAAATTATTCAAAATTGTTTAAAAAATGGTATCCTGCACAAAGATACGTTAGGTGGTTGAGAAGCTTATGTTGTTGCTGTAGGGCTTGGAAGAAAAACCGTCTGCTGATGCAGTGAGACTTCTTACGTTGCATTTTAATGCCAACTGAGGTCAAATTAAGCTCCGTTTCTTCATTTGCTGATGAAGAAAACCATCTATTGATGCAGTGAGACCTCTTACGTTGCATTTTTTCATGCCAACTCTCCATAGAAGTCCAATTAAGCTCCGTTTCTTCATTTGTCAACACAAGATATAGTTACCCTTTCCTCTCGGCATCCAATCATCTTCAATTGTGGGATCCGGATCGGGAACATTCTTATATACCAATATACCTGCATACGTTAGTGAACACACATACAGATATATGGTGGTCGACATCACCCAAACAGCAATCGACTAATAAAAGTCAATTCAACATATCAATCATATCATAAAAGGTATGGGAATAATGTGTATATCAAACTCTAATCATCTAATCCTAACATTCATATCCTGGGCACCTAGTCCTTCAACGTAGGTTAACATCATTTTTAATTAAGCATATAGGATAATTAAGAAAGCCCGTTAGATGATGTAAATTTGAAAACATTCTCCCCCTCAATCAATGACTTATTTTACTAAAAAGTTAAAAAGCGCTGAAGTCATTGATTGAGTTTGATTATAAAAACTCTTAATCTGATTGTTTTTAAAGCAACTCATTTACCACCATTTTGTTAAAACAAATATTTTTCTGAAGAATTTTGAAGGAAAAATATTTGAGTAGGAACAGCAGTCCTTCGACATACTTTCCTCATTTTATTTTAGGATAAGTGCACGAATTTTTAGAAAATTGGTTTAGCACAGCACTTTCCTTCTTTGAAAAACGGGTTGCTATCTGAAATAATAGCAAACCATTGTTTAAGCGTGGGTCACAGTCTGAAGTAACTGCAAGCCATAGTTATAGACATGTTTTGAAAATGAATATTTACACCTCCTGCTCGAACTTCATCTATGGTCCCGTGCCATTATTGAATGACATTTCTAAGACCGCAGATGTTATCGATACCAGAAGACATGTCTTGAAAAAACATATTTTTGGTATTTTCTGATTTTTCAAATTTTTATGGATTTTTGTTGATTTATAATTTTCTATTTTGTTTTTGATGGTTTTATATTTTTATATTTTGCTTTTTGATAAACATATACACAGATATAATAGATGATATAGTTTAAGAAGATGATGATACGAGTACCGAGATAAGGATATCGAACAGCCTCGTTATAGAAGATAGAAATCGTCATCTCTTAAACATCCACCACCAAAGCTTTCGAGGCTCTTGAAAAGAAGAAATTGAGCCTTTAAGAATGAGAGACTTTGGCAGCTTCCCCCTAAACCGAAAATCCTTTAGCTGAGCAGATTCAAAGCTTTCTTTCAAGCTTCCATAAGCCAGGTGCACAAAGAAGCACACCATTATCATTGATCCTGCTGCTTCTTTTAAGAATAATCACCATGATTCTTCGTTCGAGGTTATATCATCCAATAGAACAACAACAACGTTTCATCCCACACTTAAATAATCTTCTCATATTTCTTTTCAACTGATGTCTGAAGCGATCCATTCCAAAAGGTGTCAAGAGAACAATTCCCCCAAGTAGTTGAATTGATGCAGTCAGTCTCTTTGTATAATGCTCAAGAACTCTCCCGAATACACATCATGAGGGTAATGAAGAACACCTCCCCTATGTTCACATCTTTCGTCACTGATGAATGTGTATGAAGCTTAAGAATCCGAAGTACACCAATATCCAAGAACTCTCCTTAATACACATCATGAGGGTAATGAAGAACACCTCCCCTATGTTCACATCTTTCGTCCCTGATGAATGTGTATGAAGCTCAAGAATCTGAAGTACACACATTCCCAACGAGAGAATAACTGATAACACCTCCCTCATGTTACACATTTACCTCCCCTGAATATGTCATACTTGTGTACCTCTTTTATCTTCAGAAACTTTCTCTAACATCACTTCCCCCACGTAGTTGGAATAAACACTAAACGCCATGAGTCAAACCTTGAGTTTCTCAGCAGTAATGACTTTTGACTTCCCGAGATATCTTCAATCACTTAGAAGTATTAAGCTCATCAAGTTTACTCGCGTTTAGATACGTGTCTCCTTCCCCCTTGCTGGTTTTGATACTTCAGAATCAGCAACATATTATAAGCCCGTATACTAGAAATCTGTAGAGAAGAACATTAGAAGTCTTTGTGAGAATCAACTTGCTGAAGTACATTGTGAGCAAATCTAATTAGGGATTGAATCCGACTTATCACTCTCCCCCAATTAGTACTCTCCCCTAAACCGACAACCTGTTTGATAAATTCCTAGATTAAGAAGAAGTCTTTGGATAATCAAATGCAACTCGTCTTTAGTCTTCTAACATGCAGCAGAAAATGTAGAACCGACTGTAGACTCGACCTTCTTCAAGATTGTCCAATTGGGGAATAGATAGTTAACATCTTCAACTCACCAAATGCATTCCCGTTAACTTATATATAGCAAATCCCCTTAACTCAAATCCCTCCCAATCAAACAAGAACAGAAAGATGCTCATCAAGGAAATCCGCCTCGAAACTGGAAGCACTTTGTCATTAATCATATCAGCCCGTGTGAAGATGTTAACCAACGACTCTTAGAAGAAACTCCATGTAAAGAAGACCCGATAAGAAGAAGCTCGGTTCTTACATGAGTTTGGAGCCGTTTGACCATTTATTCTCATATATCAATCATCATGCAGTAGTTTCACACTTCTTCTCCCCCTCCAGAATTGCATACGTAGTTGCCATTCTTGATTAAGCAAGTGAATATCTTCAACAATGTAGTCTATTCACACTTCTCCCCCGCAAAATTAGCACATGCTGTCGCCATCGTCATTATAGATGAGCAAGTGGAATAAGAAAACAATCAATGGTAGCCCGGTTCACTTGATAATTGAAAGCACATGGAAAAAGCATGAAGCATGTTGATGAGAATGGTCATAATAAGAAGATTTCTCTTATTCAGAAGATAAAGCGAACTGACACGTACACTTTTCTTTTCTTTAGAGTACGAGGCATGAACTGTTGTGTTCATACGTCATAATCTCTCTCTTTTCATCATCTCTTGGCAAAACATGTAATCACCCATTATCATTCTGTAGGCTCTTTGTCGTGACAGCTGATGGAGAAAACCCAATATGATGAATTTGACCCTGAAGTAAACTAACCCGAACTCGTGACTTACACTTGCACATATGAAACAAAGAGCGGTGCCGAGACTTCATCCACCATTGAATCTCTAAGTACTCTATACCCTTCAACCAACCAACCATCAAGTAATAGACGTACATTACCTCTTGAAAATCCACAATTGAATGTGACACTGAGCACTACAACGTAACTCCTTAAAGTGCTAGTTATTTTGAAGTGATAAGAGCCTAATTCCCCCAAGTGGAAAAAAGAAAAAGTAAAATACACCCAACAATAACTAGATTTCCAAGTCTTCGTTTTTGATAATAAGCTCGAACAAGGATCATGAAGAATCTTCATCCAACCATCCCCGATACCTTCAGATACTAAGTACACTCACTCGTGATAATTCACTTCAACCTCAAATAAATAATACTGAATTAACGCCATTGTCACATCTTCTGGTTAACTTCTCAAATCTAGCCTTCTTTGACATTTAAACGAACTTTGATAATGGTTTCATCCCGACCATGGTTAAAAGCACAAAACCCCATAAAACCAAGCAATAACCAAACTGCCATGACGAATATCCAAACACACATCCAATTTATGAAGTACACCCTTTTATCCCTTCTTCGAAACAGAAACCGTAACACCAGCATCAGAAGACCCCGAAATACGCTTTCCTTTCTCCAAGATGGTTCCATCATCCCGGGATTTTACAATTCTATAGTTTAAACTGAGAAATAGTTTCTTTCGCGAGATTTTACAAAACCAAGAATACACCGTAAGATAGTTTCAGAAATGCACTTTACAATTACCAAGATGTTTCCATTGTCACGGGATTTTACAGGTCTATGATTTAAACCGAGAAATAGGTTCTTTCATGGGATTTTACAAAATCAAGACAAAACCGTAAACAATGTCATCTTGAATGTGTTATGACAATTTGGGTTTCGGTGAATATCTGTTTTAGGGGAACATGCAGTGGTTCATCAACGGTTCATTATCCAACATCAACAACATCATCAACCAACCAATCAACATGACACAACGAATCTCATCATCACACAAAGTCACATAACAACAAAACACTTTGACAGATCTCATCATCAAACCTCATATTATCCAAATCTCAGAATCTCATATAAATTGTCCAAATTTGAGAAGCTTAACTGCAACTTTGAACTGAACCAATTTTATTCCAACGATATGTAAGAAAGACACTTAAGCCCACATTGACAACTCTTTTAAGCATGAATTCACAGCCCAGCATGAAGTCCGGTTCAAATCGTAACAATGCTATCAATGTTTCTGTCCAATATACACACAACCCACTACGAAGAAAACAAAAATAAGTCGGTCCATGTCAAATGTCATCAAACTCACTCAAATTCGGATACAAACACAGCTTAACCGAGGAATAAAGCTGACAATTATCACACTTAATCCATAATCCACTCACTTCAGCGTTTATAAAAACGTTTGAATATCAAAAGTATATAAGAGAGTTTAATCCATAAACCATGTTAACTCAATGAGATATCCATTAAACGATATGAGAAAATCATCTCCAATGCCCATCATTAATTCAATCTACCAAATCTGATATCAAAAACCCAATGCAATAGCCGATTTGATTCAAGGCCCAAACAACATTCGTAGGAAACACCTATCCGGCCCATGTGATTAAATTACTCGTTCAATGAGATTAGAGTGATACACGACCCATATGCACATGATCCATATCTGATGTAGCGCTAACTGCTCGGGTATAAAACACAACATAATCACATGAAACCCTAATATTTCTCACATTCATCAAACCCTAAACACCCACTAACTCATTCATCCGCCTCCCACTTAACTCATCACATCTCAATGCAGGACCTGAAGAAAAAATACTTCTTTCATTCTCAACATAGACTAACTCCGATCAAGCTCATCTATACCATGCCACGTGGATGGCAACGAGAGGTGTAGATGCTGCACGAACCATATTGGGTAAGATTTGATGACTCTTGAACATTTATAAGTATTCCCTTAAACGAATCTTTAGGAAAGAAAGTAACAAATGATTGTTATGTTTCTTATCCTTCAATATTCGGATATTGGACCAAATAGATTGAAACATGGATAAATGAAGTGATATGTTCCAGAATACAAATTATGTTATGATTATTACTATCATTTGAACGAATCAGAGATCTCACACAATTAGATTTTTGATTTGAGCCTTTGTTAATTTTCTTGAAACCGAACATAAGATAATGGAAATAACATCCTTGTTATTTTTCCATGTCATTTAGATTCGAAAAAAATGTGGCTTTATTCAAAAGATAGATCGTTGAGGATTTGTATTCGTGTGTAAGACTCTTGGTAGTCTTGATGTTTCATATGATAACCACGAGTCATGAAATCTGAGGTCTATTGTGTTTACCATGTCTTTTGAGATTAGATCTATGATGTAACCATTCTTATGTGTATATATCATATTAGATCTATGTGTTTTATCAACCGCACACAAGGGATGAAACTGAGATCAAATTAATTTCAAATATGTAGATTTGTGTCTTAGTTAATAATGATTGTAACTCGAGTATGAGGCTCCTTGATAGGCTTGATGTTTTCACATTGAGACCGAATGGGATAGATCTATGATGACAAAACTTTCATTTATATAGACCCATGGTGGTCTTGATGGTTTCCTTGTAAACACGAAAAGAGTCTGAGATGAGTTATTTGATGGGTTTTACATTTTGATTTGGTTTTGTACTCATGGAGTGATGATGTTAAGCACTGAGGTTGAGTCGTTTTGGAATATGTTATTGTGGTCGTGAGACAATTTCTTTATCATCTTCTTCATCTTCCTTTTTCTGTCAAGTTGTATCAGTCAAGGGTCATTACGACAAGTCGCTAGCCCAATTCGCTAGCCCAAGTCGCTAGCACAAGTCGCTACGACTTTTAAAGACAAGTCGCTAGGCAAATTATTGACTCAACTCGCTACACCAAGTCGCTAAAAATAAGGTACAATGAATCTGGACATTTAGACAAGTTGCTAGCAAGATTTTAGACATTTTCCGATGAGTTTTCCGACCATAAAACTGTTCAGCTTCAACGTTACCCAGATAAACTTCAATGTTACCCAGAAAAACTGCATAAGAAAATCTTCTTTTTGCCCATTTTGACCACAAAAATTGACTACCATAAAGACTTTCAATGACCCAGTTATAACAATGTTTAACAACTCGTATTGACAACTCGCTAACAAGAACTTGACCACAAACCAGTTTAACCACTTGTGACACACAACAGTTTCATAAAACTCATTTATGACATAAAGAAAACATTTTCATGACTAATAAAAAGGATAACCATGGTACCAAAACAACTCAGGTTTCAAACTAGTACAAAATCAGTAGTTAAGACTCATCACAGACACAATAACCATGGTATGAAACCACACAAATCAACACAACACAATAACCATGGCTCTGGTACCATTTGTAGGATCGTAATATTATTGTGTTTGATGATTCGGGTGGTCTTGGATGATGGAAAAACATGTTAGCCATTTAGAGAGAGAAAGTATAAGAGAGGGGTGTTCTTGGTAGAGAGTTGGTTTACAAAAAGTGAAAGATTAGATTAGAAGCACCACACCTTCCATGGATGGAAGGGGTATTTATAGTTACAAAGCTTACGTCCTCCTGTCGGACTGTGGATCAGGCATACAGTGGGTAAAGACCCGTCCTTCCTCCACGGTGTTACACTAAACTATTCTACGCTACAAACTAACTAATAAACTACTAAATAACGTAAATAACTACACGTCTACGAGCTAACATATGCTCGACCATAATTGGGGTGACCGACACTTTAACATGGAATTTCCAATTACTAACACTTTCATATGACTTTATCTACGGGGTGATCTTTGGACTCTTTAATGTTTATGACTTCATCATTTAAAGGTTCTTCTTCTTCATTTATCTTTTTCTTTATTACTATAGCTTCACTTTCTATAATCTCATCATCGACAAGAGGTGGAGAGGGTTTGGGTGGACTTTCATCAAATTTTATATTTAATGACTCTTCTACCTTCATTGTTTCTTTG
This sequence comes from Chrysanthemum seticuspe, assembly GCA_019973895.1. Classification (NCBI taxonomy): domain Eukaryota; kingdom Viridiplantae; phylum Streptophyta; class Magnoliopsida; order Asterales; family Asteraceae; genus Chrysanthemum; species Chrysanthemum seticuspe. The sequence continues at coordinate 161,255,062 of BPTQ01000005.1, read as the reverse complement.
TTTAATATGACGTAAGCTTTGCTATTTGGAGAGTAACCTAGAAAGATACCTTCGGTTGATTTAGGATCAAATTTTGTAAGGTAATCTTTAGTGTTAAGAATAAAACATTTGCTTCCAAAGACTCTAAAGTGATTTAACGTAGGCTTTTTGCCTCGGAGTAACTCATATGGAGTTTTACCTAAGATTGGTCTAATTAAGACTCCATTGAGTATGTACGTTGAAGTATCAACGGCATTACACGAAAACTTTTGAGGTATGGATTGTTCATTAAGCATGGTTCGACTCATTTCTTGTAGGGTTCTATTCTTTCTTTCTACTACCCCATTCGATTGTGGAGTGCGTGGAGCCGAGAAGTTGTGAGTAATACCATTAGCGTCACAAAAGGCTCCAAATTGCACTTCAATATCGAATTCCCAACCATGATCCGTCCTAATGGACACTATAGGGCTTCCTAGTTGTCTTTGGATCTTTTTGCTTAATATTTCAAAATAATTAAAGGTTTATGTTTTGTTCTTTAAAAATTTTGTCCATGTATACCTAGAGTAATCATCCACTATGACCAAAGTGTAGTAGTTGCCTCCATAACTTTGGATAGCGGATGGACCAAATAAATCCATATGTAGTAATTCTAGACACCTAGTTGTAGACACCATGTTTTTAGCTTTATGACTAGAATGGGCTTGTTTTCCTACATTACAAGCATCACAACAGTGATGTTCATATTTCAACTTAGGTAGATCTCTTACTAGATCTTTGGATGATAGCGATTGAAGAAGTCGCATATTGGCGTGACCCAATCTTCGATGCCATAAGGTCGAAGTATCATCCATGGAGGTAAGACATAGTTTGTCTTTAGGTTCATTACCGATTTTAATGACATAGACTCCATGTTTCCTAATTTATTTTACTATGGTTATGCCATTTTTTAATATCTTACTACCGGTTTCGGTAAAAAGTACATTGCACTTTTTATCACATATTTGTCCTATACTTAAGAGGTTAAAGTTTAGCTTCTCTATGTGACACACATCGTTAATGGTTAGAGATTTGTTAGAAATCGTACCTTTACCGATGATTCTACTTTTGCTATTTTCAAACACCATATTACCTCCATTGAAGGATTCATATGTGGAGAATAGATCTCTATTGACGGTCATGTACCTCGTGCACCCGCTATCCTGACCCATTCATCCGGGTCTAGGTCGACCTTTAAGCATACCTAATACAATAATAAACTCAAAAGTTTGGTCCCCGTTTATTCATGGGTCCATTAGTGTTAAACACTCCATTCATGTTAGACATGTATGGATAAGATAAGTATGCATTCCATGGAGCAAAGTTTTGAAAAGGAAAACCATTTTGCATATTTGGGTTCCATCCCATTTGATGGTTACTTCTTGGATAAACGTTATTAGGTCTCCTAGATGGATTATGTTTTGAAAAAGATGGAGCTTTGTTTCTTGCAAAAGTAGGATTATATTTTGGAGGTGGTTGTCTAGTGGTGACATGAGTTGGTTTCTTCCTATTAACTATAACAAACTCAGTTCTAGATGAAGAAGCTACGTTATTACCACTGTTTGCTACAGCAGATCCACGGATCCCTTGTTGTACACTAGCCGGTTCCCTTCTCAAGGGATCCGTGGGATCCGTCACAACAGTGGCTGGTTTTTCTAGTTCCTTAACAAATTTTGTTTCTCTATTTTCACTAGTTGATGGATCAAGTTGTTGAATACCTAAACCTTTTTGGTTGTTACCGGTTTTAACACTATCTAATATCGTATCTAAAGTGTTCATACTCATTCTAGCAATTATAGAATCTAGATGATCAACTAGTGTTTGAAGTGGAACGCAAAGTTCACATTCACCACTTGTTATTTTACCCTTTTCTAAACGTTTTAGTTTTGCTTTTAATTCTATGACTTCTTTATCTAAACGTTGGTTTTGACTCTTTAAAAGCTTGTTTTTGTTAATTAGTTTTAAGCTAATATTGCATAGTTTTTCATATTCATTATGCAATGAGTCGTCATCAAGTGATGAGCTACTATAGTATTCGTGACATACCTCGTCATTTGCCATGAGACAAATTACTTCGTCCACCTCGTCGCTCATTCCCCACGTGCCGCTCACGAACGCCTTTTGATCATCCCGTTTGGGACACTTACTAATGAAGTGTTTTGGGTCCCCACATTTAAAGAAAGTACGATCATCTTTTGGCTTCTCGTCCTCTTTGATTTTCCGAAAGCCTTTCTTATCGTCATACGGTTGTTTGACGTATCTTCCCTTTCTTCTAAAGAACTTTTTAAAGTCCCTTACCGCCATAGCGTACTCCTCGTCGTCACTACTCGAGGAGGAATTCTCTTCATCGCTTGAAGCCTTTTCGGCTTTAAGGGCAAGAGATTTGTGTTTCTCTTTCACCTTTGAGGCTTCGGAGTCTTTAGCAAGGACAAGCTCGTAGACTTTTAGGTTGTCTATGAGTTCATCGAGGGTGAGGATTGTCAAATCTTTTGACTCTTCAATCGCCGTCACCTTGGATCTCCACTTCGATGGAAGTGCCCTTAGATATCTCCTAACATGGTTACGGCTAGAAAAAGATTCATCAAGTGCTTGTAAAGATGTAATAATAGTATTAAAGTTAGCAAATGAATGATCTATAGTTTCCTCATCCGATATTGAAAATTGTTCATATTGTTGAACAAATAAATCAATTTTATTATTTTTAACTTGTTGGTTGCCTTGATGAGTTACAACTAAAGAATTCCAAATTTCTTTAGAGGTTTTAAGCATAGAAATTCTTTCGAATTCCTTTTTCGGTAAAGCATTATATAAAACCATTTTTGCTTCACTATTTTTAGAAAGATTTTTCTTCAATTCATCATTTAGTTTATCATGAGGTATGTTAACTACATTCCCTTTATCATCTTTTGAGGTAGCCTCAAAATCACCTTTAACAATAATGTACCAAAGATCAATATCTTTAGATTTCACATATGTTTCGAATCTATTTTTCCAATATATAAAACCATTAGTTTCAAGTAGTGGTGGTCGTTGCATAGATTGCCCTTCCTTATAATTTTCAGAACCCATATTGATCGAAAAATTTTTAAAATACAATTTTACTTTAAAAATTTTATAAACTTAGCTTCTGATGCCAATTATGGAAAACTAGAAAGGGGGGGTTGAATAGTTTTGCCGATTTTAAGTTAGTTTCAAAAACTTTAGATTCGTTAATATGTGAGATCTTATGGATGTAGAGAAAGTATAGATCTAATGATAAGGCAAGTAAATAAAGTAAAGCAAAGGGATAGAAGAGACACAACCGATGTATAGTGGTTCGGCTACAAGGACACCTTCCTTGCCCTACTCCACTCCCCGAGTCACCTACTCGAGAGTTCAAGCACTATGTCAACAAACTCCTTCACTTGGCGGAGAAGCCTTCACAACGTTGCTTATACCTTTTTCCGGTACAAAGCTAGATACCGAGTCTGTAACACGGTGGACCAAACCAACACGACCATTACACAACAAATATGTGAAATATCAAATACAAGATCTTCGCTACAGAAATCTTGCGGAGTGGCAAATCAATCAAGGACCCCTTGCTTGGATGACTTGTAGAATGCTCGTGATCTCACCTTAGAGAAGGACCTATATGAGGATCACAATAGAAAGAAACAAGAAAAACTCTCTAGATCAAGTGATCTATATGTTAGAAGAGAATGAGAGTGTTTGAGAGATTTAGTAAGAAGAGGGGTGAGTTAAAATGAAGAAATGGCTCTCTATTTATAGGCAAAATATTCCACTGTTCCCCGGATCCCACAGATCCCTCCCACTTGGGATCCGTCTAGTGTAATCCTAGAGATCCGTGGGACGCTACTCTTTGCCCATGGGTTTTTTGGTTATGGGTCATGGGTTTTGGGTTGGTCCATGGGTTTTCTTTAGATTCAATGTATCTAAGTATACATTGTATCTAGCCAACTTGGGTATGGGTTATGATCCATGGGTTATGGTCCATGGGTTGTGGTTTTTACCCATCCTAATAAACTATTACAACAAATGCTTAATTACTACATTTTTGTATTTAAATGGCTATATGTAAATGCTTTACAAAAATGACATGTATCCTTATAATTATACTTAAGATAACATTATATTTGTTATCAACAAAACACAAAGAGATCGCAAAATATTAATAAACGTTTTTACGGTTTATTTGTATTAACATAGTCCACCTAATAGGTTCAACCCTCCAAATACCGGGAACTCCTCTAGTCTTGAGGAAATTGTGTCTAGATTCATGTCATCTCAAGAAACTCGATTGACTAAGCTTGAAGCCGATTTCAAGCAACGACAAGGCGAGATGACAAACAAGCTCGACGCCCTCTTAAAAGCCTTCAATGACCGGGAAATTGGAGCACTACTAAGTGACACTATAAAGAACCCAAAAGTGAATTCAATTTCGTCGACTTCATGTTCTTGCTCACCTTGGGAGAGTGCATATCCATGCCCTTCACACCCGAAAGTTCATCCGGTTAACGCCATCAACACGGGTTCCAAGCGATCCCTCATGAAGTACCAAGGACCCGAACCATTGGTCCAACCAACTCTTGAGAAACCCATCAACCAAGAACCCAAAACTAATCTAGAGGACAAGGAACTCCACCAAGAAAAACCGGTTCTTGAAGTCTTGGCTCATGCGCTTTACTACAATGCTCTAAAAGAAAAATATGAGCAAGAACTTAAGCTAGGAGAATGTGGATCCGCATTTGTGTAAAATAAGTTACCTAAGAAGTTAGATGATCCTGGCCTATTCATTCTTCCGTATAGGCTTGGAAACTCCAAACCTTTCGACACTTTAGCCGACTTAGGATCGAGCATCAATCTTCTTCCGTTGTCCCTCCATATAGCCTTAACCTAGGTAAGATAGAACCAACGGAAACCATCTTAGGTCTAGCGGACGGTAGTATTGCATATCCGGTAGGGATAATAAAAGACATGGTAGTACATGTAGGTGAATTGACTCTTTTGGCAGATTTTTATGTGCTAGACATGAATAAGGATCCGACATGCCCGTTGTTAGTAGGAAGGGGATTCTTAGCTACCGCTAGTGCCATCATTGATTGCAAGATGTCTAAAATAGTGGTAGGAGAAGGGAGTGCTAAGTCAATTTACGATGTCAAGAAGCATATCCACTACAAGGAGGAAGAAATTCCCTACGAGATCATGTTAGATAGAACGCCATCTAGATATGGGCCTTGGATTAATAAAGTTTCATAGGTCCCCAATGACCTTTCTATCTAGAAGAGGCCTTTGTTAGTAATTCAACTTTCCATGAACAAGAATTGGCTAGGGACGTGGAAGTGAACCCGTTCGAGGATGCCTTCGTGTTTAGGAAGATGACCGAATTCCTAGGAAGCTTGCCCGTCAATCTTGTCATGAATAACTGGAAAGTTGAGAGTGAGAAACCTAAGCATAAGTGGAATTGGGATAGACCACCTAGTGATGGTAATGGAGAATGGCATATTAGGATGACAACCTATGACCCCAATGGAGAAAAGTTTGAAAAGGCGTACCGAACTAAGCGTACCACTAGGAACTTAGAAGATAAGTTTGATCCCTATGACATTCTTGAGTGTGAAAAACTATAAGGGGGAGTTGAATAGTATTACCAATTAAAACTTCATTTTAAAATATTTAGATCGACTTATGTCAATCTATTTGGATGTGTATGTTGGACGATGATAGATAGATACGTAAATGTGTAATGAAAGATAAATAGTAAGAAGCACATAACCACGACACGAGTATTTATAGTGGTTTGCCTACAAGGACACCTTCCTTGCCCTACTCCACTCCCCGAGTCACCTACTCGAGAGTTCGTAAACACTACAAGAAACTAACTCCTTATGGCGGAGAAGCCTTCACAACGTCGCCTACTCTTTTTCTGGTACTAGGCTAATCACCGGGTCCTTCCACAAGGTAGAACAACACCTATCACAACGTCGCCTATCCTTTATCCGGTACTAGGCTAAATACCGAGTTCCATTACAATTGAGGAACTACTACCCAAGACTACACAACACCTATCCCAAAGGAGACCTACTCCTTATTACAACATCATCAAGGATATCAATATCCTTGGATACAACCTATCTTTATTTGTATATCGATGCACCTCATCGATTATACAACCTTGGAATCTTTCACTAATACCACTTGACTTGACTTCTAGGCATCTTTCACTAATGCCCTTGACACGGACATTTGGCACCTTTCACTAATGCCTTCGTCTTGACTCCTTTAGCATTCTTCACTAATGCTTTCGACACGGACGTTAAACACCTTTCACTAATGCTTTCATCTTGACTCTTTCGGCATCCTTCACTAATGCCTTCGACACAACACCTCTATGGAGGAAGAAAGAACTATCAACAAGAGAACCTTAGTAGTCTTGATGATGACAAAGTATGGCAACTCATGGACTTGAGCTTGCTCGACTTCAAGAGGTGGTGATCTCGCCTTTAAGAAGAACCTAGAGAATCACATAAAAACAAAAGACAAACTACATAGAGAGATCCTTAGGATATGAGGTTAGAAGGTTACAATACTTGGGGAAAGTATGTATGGGAGTGGCAATCCAAAAAGAAGGAATGGCTCACTATTTATAAAGGAATTTTGGCTACTGTTCCACGGATCCCACGGATCCCTCACTTGAGGGATCCGTCCAGTGTATTACTGGGGATCCGTGGGATGCTCCTCTTTGCCCATGTGTTTTGGGTCATGGGTCATGGGTTATGGGTCATTGGTCCTAGACATTGGACCATGGGTATCCAAGTAGATACAATATATCTACAAGATGCAATGCATCTAGTCCATGGGTCATGGGTTAAAACCATGGGTCATGGATAATATCCATATATGAGTTAATCATGATGTCATGCAATGGGTTATGGGTTATGCTCCATGGGTATGGGTCATGGGATTTGGGTTATACCCAACTACATTCAATGTATTTTGTCAATGGGTCAAATACTTAAGTTTCTACCCATTTATATTGCCCATTATAATACATACTAGTTATGTATATATTTACCCAATATGTAAACACTAGTTGTTGTACATATGCATTACTAACTCATAAAACCACTTTTACTTTTTTAGTGTTTTATCTGAAAATGTAAGTGTGTTAGTAAACTATTGGCTCAAGCTATTTACGTATTTTATTTTTTTCATTAAAATGATTTTACGTTTGTTATCGACAAAACATTAGAAGATCGGAAAATATAAATTAATGTTTTTACGGCTTATTTGTATTAACAATCTCCCCCTTTTTGTTGATGACAAAACATTAAATTATTTTAATGAAAAAATAAAATTCGTAAAATTTTGAATTGGAGTTTTTACTCTCTTCTCCCCTTTTTGTCGAAACAAAAAGAGCGTCGAAAAGAAACTAACACATTGTTTTTAAGAAAAAAACATGTGATAGGAAAAGAAAATAAAGAGAGCAAGTGACGGGAATAGTTCTCGTCTTAACTCCCCCTTGACGAGTCCATCCCTTTGTGAGGGCGTCAAGTAAGAAAAACTATGGAGCTAATGCATTGCAACTATGTTTGCAAATGGTTTCGGCTTTGTGACGATAATGCTCCCCCTTGATGATTGCAACTTTGCAAAGGGACGCCATGAAATGTAATCCAAATGAGGATTATATTGCAAATGGTTTTGCAATGTATTGTTTGACACAAAGCTCCCCCTAGCTTAGGGTGTCAAAGTCTTCATGTGTATTTTGAAAATCTACAAAACAAAGGTTAGAAAACAAGTATATAATGCATAATTTCCTGCAAATAAGACTCAAGTTAGTAGAAAACTAGTCTTCTGTTGCACGAATCCCACGGTTTTCTCCTTGGAAGGATCCGTCTAGGCATAATGAAGGGATCCGTCTGTCTGAAAATAGAATTCAGTAATGGTGATGTAACAAATGATGTTAACATCAAAGTGAGATATGTATTCAATCAAAAAACATATACTCAAAGCAATATGGCATATAAAACTTCATTCAATAAAACATGAGAGATGATCTACAAATCTCTAAAACTAAGAGAATGATTTAGCCATGTAATACATTTTATACTAATTCTAATAAGTGAGCAAAAGCTTAAAAAGCATCAATGTGCTTGAGTCTAAGGATGGGTAGACTTGTTTATTTGGTCCAATCTTTCAAGAAGATGATTAAACATGAAATGCAACTCATTTCGTACTTCTTGAACAAGTCCTTGGGTGATTAGACAATTAGAGCAATTATTGTCTTGATTGGGAACCGGAGGAGATTGGATGTTTTGAGTAGGATCTATAAATGATGGTGGAGGTACATTGAGCAATGTAGGATGAGGTTCTGATGAGTGTGTAAATACTCATCATTTTTGTACAAAATAAACTGCAAATTCATCTGAAAACACTCAGAAACACATCAAAATGATCAAAATATCACAAATCAGTGTTTTATGTGTTTCAAATGCAAAATTATCAAAATCAGATGAAAAATGTATCAAGTTTGCAAAATTGGCAGTTTTAGTCCCCCAAGTTTCATAAATTGTCAAGTGTGAGTAGTCTTGGAGTAGGATGTAACGAGTTACATGGAGGTGGTAGTAAATATCTAGGATGAGTTTTGTAGGTTAGAGGAGGCCAAGGGTTAGTTCTGTTATTAACGAGATTAACAGATTAGTGGGTTCCTGAACAAGTTCTTCATGCTTTACTCAACGTAAAGTACAAATTAGTAGAAGAACTTTCTAACCTGGTTTATTTGTTCAGATGGGTAGGAATCTGAGTTCGTGTAACTACGAAAAATTCGAAAACGAGTGAATAATCTTAATCATATTTTACATAATGTACCGATTTAGTAAGAGAATCAAAATCTCTAAACATCTAGTAGAGAGTACAAAATAACTTACTTCAAAATATACGGTATAACGAAACTCATATACAAAAAACTAACTTATGTATAGAGTGAAACTACAATTGTAGTAAACAATGTAGTGGTAATGACTTAAGATAAAAGTCTGTCTGCCTA
>BPTQ01000005.1:161093689-161221880 GCA_019973895.1 Chrysanthemum seticuspe | reverse complement strand
TAACTTTCTTTAATTTGCATTTAAGCCGTTGTAATTTGTTGGCTTTTTCTGTAGTTTTAATCATATCACAAACCCCTTTTTCCGTTCAAGTTCCTCGATCACTAAACGTTTGATAATCCATTGCATAGCTCGCTGGGATATAACGACCCGGGGAAACACTATACTCCTCAGATCTTCATTGCATCTGTGCTTAAGCTGTTTTAAGTTTCTTGCGTGAGAAAACTTGACGGTTTTGCGCAGATCAGGTTCCACTAAGAATGGAGGTGGTGGTAATGGAAAGTCCTCTATATGATCAAGTCCTTGATGATTCATTGTCTCCAATGGTGGACAATTTGGTGATGTAGGTGGTTCCCTATTTAACGAGAAGGTTGGTGAGTGGTAAGTTCTCGGTGGTGAGTGCTCTAATTAATAGAGATTTGGATGAGAAATAGGTTCGGTGAAGGAATGTTGTCTATGTTCTAGGAATGAGTGCTTAGGCATTTTACTAGAACTAGGTGCGTTTGGTTTAGAGCTTGATGAACCCTTTTCTAACCCAAGAGGTCTAATACTAATTCTTTCGGTTCTCTTAGCAATTGTTGATTGAGATTGTTGAGGTGGGATTCCTACATTATGACCTCTTACGGGTGATGATTCGGTGGATGATATCTCACGGATCATATGACCATTCCTTTTGGATGAACCTTTGGTTGAAGAGTTGTTGCTAGATGCTTTAGTCATAGTGATGGTGAGGATGCAATAGAAGTTTCTAACTACTGATTTTTAGGAATGTGGTAAGAGTGATGACTTAACCTCTCAAGAGTGTTTGGTTTATAAAGGGTGAATTTGAATTAAGGAATTAAATTCATGACCACTAAGGTAATTAGGCATGCACCAAGGTCAACTATGATGTTGTTCAGCTGTAGGGAGTCATTAAATGGTAACTAAAGTGTTTAGTTTACCAAAGATAATTTAAATTTGAAGGAAAAGCTGATTAGAAGCTTTCTGTAGACACGGATCCCACGGATCCCTCTCACTAGGGATCCGTCTGGTTATAAACCAGGGATCCGTCTGTTAAACATAAATATGGTGAAGTGATTATGCTCTTGTAGGGTCTAAAGCCTATAAATCTTGAGGTTTTAACTTTCCTTAGATGTCTTAAGTGATAGGTGACTTAAATGTCCAACTACAAAGAGTGAGGATACTTAATGATGGTTTTGGGTAAGAAAGTGGACTTATGAGAGTGTAACTAAGTGTTTGAGGAAGATACCATTTTATTTGAGAATGAAAAATGATGGCAATTAGTCCTAGAGATCAGATGATGACTCAAGAGAAATTTCAGAAATTCTTAAAAAATAAAGAAAAATGAAAAACTAGTTTTAAGCCTATTTTAATGTAAGGATGACTTTGATAAATGTGTGAGGATTGGAGCGGAAATATGGTGAGTTTGATAAATAAAAAGCACTTTGATGAAGACTTAAGTAGTCGTAAAGAATCATGTTTAGCTAACATGATGTGATCAAGAGGACAGGCTTGATGAAACATGGTCTGTATCAGGTATCTGTTTGCCCGGATCCCACGGTTCCCGCATTGGAGGGATCCGGCTACTGCAAACCAAAAGCCTCTCAGCATTTGTGCAATATTTGCATTCTTAGCAAATGCTTATCCTAGTAATTTCTACAATGATTAAATACAAGCACACAACAAGTATAACGCATAGCAAGTGTGGGGGAACTAAAAGGTAACTAAAGATGAGTGACGACGACTACTTGAATGAACTCAAGATGTCGTAAAATCTCATCTTACTCGTTCCTAAGTTAAAGTGTTCAATGCCAAATCATGGCAATTCCTACACACTACTTCCTACTCTACATAAGTATTGTTAAGATGTTACAAACCATTGTTTTAAATTGTTTACACAAATTAAGGTCCTATGACCTTACCTTCCATCCCCATCTCCTTCCATTTCACTCCCGTCTTCATCCTCATCTTCATCCCCTTCACTCTTCATCCCACCAACTCTACTTCTTTTTCGTCAAGAAGTTAGCGAAGGACTTGAAGATCCCTTTAGTTTGTTGCCACTCTTGTGATGGGCTAGGAATGTTTAGCAATTGATTGATGTAATCTAAAGGGTCGAGATCGGTGTTGCCAAGGGGGTTGCTACTTCCTTTTCCTTCTCTTTGTCTTTCCCGCTCATCCGATGAATCCGTTGGTGGCTGAGGTCTCTTGCCATCCACCATGAACCTTGTAGTTTTTCCCTCGGATAACGGCACCATGACTTTGTTGCAAAAGCTATGATCAAAGGAATACGGAGAAGGCTCTAAAGCAAAGATGAAGTTTGCTAGACAGGATAGGAGCATTGCATAAGGGAGTACCATCTTTTCCATGCTTTTCACACTCGTCATTCTCTTTACCATGTAGTATGCTAGGTTGAAGCGAGTGTCGGTCACAAGACAATAAATCATGAAGCTCAAGCATGCATTGGGATGATCCTTGTTGTTTCCCAAGCAAATCACATTCTCCCTTACTATGACTTCCCATTTCTTGTACAACGAGAACATTTCGGAAAGCTCCTTTTGCAATGGATCCCTATAAATCACTTTGGAATTTCTCGTGACCCTCGATGGAGATGCCCTTTCCATGAATACGATATCTCTTACCGTGGTTGCTTCCGGAATTCTCATGTAGTAGACTTCATGATGATCTACCATGTTGTGTAGCTCAGCCAAAGACCATTCATTGGAATACATGCAAACTCCTTGATATGGGACACGGAGTATTCTTCCAAATTCTACAAGAAAGAGGGTGAACTCATGTCCATTTATGATGAAGGCTATTGAGATGGTCCCGTTATCATTCCTAACGATTCTCATTGTCTTGTAAAATTCAAGCACGAACACTGGAAAAAATTGCTCGTTTATGTCCAAAAGACAATCAAAGCCAATTCCTTCAAAGACTTCTCGGATGTTGGTGTTAGCGAGGAATGATGGTTCTACCACACGACCTTCATGAAAAGGCCTCTTTTCAAGCAACTTGAAAGCTTTCCTATCCTCCGGGCTAAGTCCTTCCTTTCGATGGTACATTGGGATGTAGTGGGCGGTGTCATGATAATCTTGTTGGCGGTTACTAGGCATGATTGTTCCCATACAACAAAACCACAATGTGGTGTTAATTGTGAATAGTAGCCTAAAGGGTTTGATCACAATTTTGCTCAAAACATCTTCATTGAATTCAAGGAATGAGTTTAATTTGTATTAACAATGTTAATTCTTTGATTTAGATTATCTTAGAAAACAATGTGGTAACAAATTATGACAAACCCATTTGAACCCAACTTCTAAAGATGAAAATTGTAATCCTAGGAATCAATGAATAGAAATAACAACGTAGTGAAGATTATGCTTACACAAGAGATTTTTTTGCTTGAAGTAAATGATCAATTTGATCCTGTGAACAGTAACTAGGTTTTTGTTCGTGAGTCTTAGATAGAAAAATGTCATAGTGGAACTTCGACAGTGATCATTTCTAACTTATGCTGTCTTCTGTTGCACGGATCCCACGGATCCCTTGTATGAGGGATCCGGCTAGTTCAAACGCAGGGATCCGGCATAACAGCAAAAATTTAGCTTAAGTATTCCTTGATAAATTTGGTTTGGGAGTTCTAAATTGCCTAGGATCGATGTTTAAGCTCTATAACTTGTGGTTTGGGGTTTTGACGGTTTATACTAATCCTATTTGACGAGGTTCCATTTTTATGAATAAATCATAATTCTTTGGGAAGTTTTTGAAAGATTATGATAAAATCCCATTTTATCATAACGTAAGAAATTTCACATGGATACTCATTAACATAGATGAAATGTCAATAGTCCTTTTGTGAGGAGTAATGATCAAGGCTCTCGAATAGCCGAGATATCATTATTACTAGTTTGTAGTATTGTCTATATAAATCAACGAAGAATACTATTCTTGACGATGAGTTCAATATAGATAACTACTTTAGTGATTATTAAGAGAGTGTAAATATACTACTAAAACTTAATCACGAAAGAAAGAAAAAAAATGACAAAACAACAAAAAAATATTTGTAATTTATTAAAGATCATACATTTGCTAAATATTCTTTTTAAGGAAAGAAGTATTTAGAGAAATTCTTTATGATCTTCTTAGGATGCCCAAATCCATGCATGGAGAATTCTTTGCTAAATATTCTTTTTAAGGAAAGAAGTATTTAGAGAATTTCTTCATGATCTTCTTAGTATGCCCAAATCCATGTATGAAGAATTCTTAACAAGGAAAATATTAGAACGTTCTATCATTGTCCGATATTATACAATATGATGATTTTTAAAACATGACCTTTAGTAAAAAAAAAAATCCTTCTTTGTAGTTTTCAAACATACACGGATCGTATCAAGTTTTTAAAGTACAACATACTCTAAGAAACTTGGTAACGAAGCTCTGATGCCAATTGTGGACAACTAAAAGGGGGGTTGAATAGTTTTACCAATTAAAACTTCGTTTTAAAATATTTAGATCGACTTATGTTAATCTATTTGGATATGTATGTTGGACGATGATAGATAGATACATAAATGTGTAATGAAAGATAAAGAGTAAGAAGCACATAACCACGACACGAGTATTTATAGTTGTTCAGCTACAAGGACACCTTCCTTGCCCTACTCCACTCCCCAAGTCACCTACTCGAGAGTTCGTAAACACTACACGACACTAACTCCTTATGGCGGAGAAGCCTTCACAACGTCGCCTACTCTTTTTCTGGTACTAGGCTAACCACCGGGTTCTTCCACAAGGTAGGACCACACCTATCACAACGTCGCCTACCCTTTATCCGGTACTAGGCTAAATACCGATTTCCATTACAATGGAGGAACTACTACCCAACACTACACAACACCTATCCCAAAGGAGACCTACTCCTTATTACAACATCATCAACGATATCAATATCCTTGGATACAACCTATCTCTATTTGTATATCGATGCACCTCATCAATTATACAACCTTGGCATTTTTCACTAATGCCACTTGACTTGACTTCTAGGCATCTTTCACTAGTGCCCCTGACACGGATGTTTGGAACCTTACACTAATGCCTTCGTCTTGACTCCTTTAGCATTCTTCACTAATGCTTTCGACACGGACGTTAAGCACCTTTCACTAATGCTTTTGTCTTGACTCTTTCGGCATCCTTCATTAATGTCTTCGACACAACACCTCTATGGAGGAAGAAAGAATTATCAACAAGAGAACCTTAGTAGTCTTGATGATGACAAAGTATGGCAACTCATGGACTTGAGTTTGCTCGACTTCAAGAGGTGGTGATCTCGCCTTTAAGAGTAACCTAGAGAATTACACAAAAACAAAAGACAAACTACATAGAGTGATCCTTAGGATCTGAGGTTAGAAGGTTACAATACTTGGGGAAAGTATGTGTGGGAGTTCTAACCCAAAAAGAAGAAATGGTTCACTATTTATAGAGGAATTTTAGCTAGTGTTCCACGGATCCCACGGATCCCTCAAGTGAGGGATCCTCCAGTGTATTACTGGGGATCCGTGGGATTCTCCTCTTTGTCCATGGGTTGTGGGTCTTGGATTATGGGTCATGGGTCCTAGACATTGGACCATAGGTTTCCAAGTAGATACAATGTATCTACAAGATGCAATGCATCTAGTCCATGGGTCATGGGTTAAAACCATGGGTCATGGATAATATCCATATATGACTTATGCATGATGTCATGCAATGGCTTATGGGTTATGCTCCATGAGTATGGGTTATGGGCTTTGGGTTATACCCAACTACATTCAATGTATTTTGTCAATGGGTCAAATACTTAAGTTTCTACCTATTTCTATTGCCCATTATAATACATACTAGTTATGTATATATTTACCCAATATGTAAACACTAGTTGTTGTACATATGTATTACTAAATCATAAAACCACTTTTACTTGTTTAGTGTTTTATCTAAAAGTGTAAGTGTGTTAGTAAACTATTGGCTCAAGCTATTTACATATTTTATTTGTTTCGTTAAAATGATTTTACGTTTGTTATCGACAATACATTAGAAGATCGTAAAATATAAATAAACGTTTTTACGGCTTATTTATATTAACATTGAGGATAAGCTTACTTACGTAGGTACGTAGGGGCACGACTTCGAGTCTAGCTACAAGACTCATAAATAAAGAAAAGCGCTTCGTGGGAGGCAACTCATGCTTAATTGTTTGCTTGTTTGTGTGTCATATATCTTTTCATTGATTGTTTATTCTCATGTTTGAATTTGTGAAAATGCTTTATTTTGTCTTTAACCTCATCTTAATTACATATAAAGGTATTTTACAAAAAGGATAAGTGTAGGGAAGATTACACCGTTTTTAAAAGAACGTGAACATGAGAATTACGATTATTAGAAAAGATATATATGTGTGTTTGTTAGAGTCAAATTCTTGTATCGAGTCATAATGGATGATTTGCAGGAATTTTTCGAGATTCTAAAGATGTAATTTTTCCAGAATTTTTTCAGAAAATCGCAGCAGACCAGTTTCTGTCAGGATAACCTGACGGCGTCAGACTCGCTACCTGACGACGTCAGGAGGAGCAGAAACCACTTATCTTACTTTCTGTCATTTTTTGTGCTACTTATAAATTTTTGGAATTTCCAGGTCTTAATTTTCCAGAAAATCTGCAAACATCCATTCCACAAGCATTATATCCTAGTTTAGTATAGTCATATATAGTTTTACCCCCGATTTTACTTGAAGGTTTCGTCTATTTTCTTAAAGTGTGCAGGTTTTATTTATCAAGAAGAAGAAACATAAGATTGGATGGAGCTTTTCACGCATACCTGCTTCTTGGAAAGAATTTAACCACTACTTCACACGGATCCTACCGAGCTAATCAGGGGAGTATTAGTTTCTTACTCTTTTAATTACCTTCCATTATCATAACTTTGATACTTTCCGGGAACATTGGGGACAATGTTCAGTTTAAGTGTAGGGAGGGAGAATAAAACGGGAACTTTGAAACTATGCTTATCCTTGACTATTTGTCTTGTCCTATTTCATTTGTGTAATAAACCATGAGAAATATCGGTTAGGGTAATTTTAGCACCAAATTTAAAATTTTTCATGACATGTAAGAGTGGGTCTTTATTTTTAATAAAGCGTCTCATGGATAGGAAGTTATATGACTAGCACAAAAACCCTTTACCACTCAAATTCCACCCCAAAAATGTGAGGTTCGCCCCTAGATTTGTAGGAATTAAAGCATTCCGAGATCGCTAGTGAGACTACACTTGTGTAGTAAGGAGATCGCTAGTGAGACTACACTTGTGTAGTTAGGAATAACTAAATGATAAAAGGCATTAGGATAACCCTTGTTTGATACCCGTATTATAATTACTTCTGCCACATCAGTTGAGTAATTCCCGCACACCCTTGCGTTGTACTCATCTTTAGTACACGATACCCCTAGTTAGCCCCTCAGATCCTATCCTTTTCGCGGTTCTCTTGATGTTTCGGTTTTCCGGAATATCAATGAAGAGCATTGTTTACAATCCACCCCCAAATGTACACATAAATCGCCTTAGCCTACCTTGTATGCACTCACTTTTAGTGTATTATTGTTATCATACTAAACCCTTAGTTCAATTATCTAGTTACTTGTATAAGTTGCTAAGTCGAGTCATATCCTTTGTATACAGTTTTGGGACGATTGGGACTCATGGGTAAAGTTAAATTTTATGGAGTGACGGGAAAGAACGTTAAGTTCCAATTCCCTTTATCTACGTAATAATAATGTACTCCAAGTGTTTTGATCTTTTCAATTCGGGTCAAATTAGTGTTAGAGTAATAAAAACTCAAGTGTAGGGATGTGCCTATAAATCCCTTATATTTTGATGTTATCGTAGAGGATGGTAGAGTAAAAGTGTGTGAAAAAAAAATGTTAAAAAAATTATGTTTGTTTGTTTCAAGTTATCTAAAGTTTAGAGAGTCGAGTCTTGGCTTAGTAAAGCCATTCTTCTCATGCTTGTAATGTAAAGATTTTTGACTTACCACCACTAAATCGCTTATCCAACCAAACCCTTTGTTTCCCTACCGTAAGCCTAACGTTACAACCCTTTAAAAGACCTCTTAGATAGTTTTTCCTAGGTGCTTACGCCAAAGCAGTGGAGGTTTGATCTAGTCTCAAGCCTATGATAATCTATGTACTAGGACCGGTTAATGAGTGTTTATCTTCCATTTCCATTTGATATATTTCATATACACCCGAGAGATGAGAGTATCCAAACACCACTTCTGAGGTGCTAGTATATAATTTCCGTGCTTGTTATGACTTTTGCGGGGCTTATACTTGTTATGAATTATGTTCAACCAAGGTCTTATCAAAATCTTGTAAAAACTCAAGGTCTTATCAAAATCTCTATCTTGTATATTATATGAAATTCTCGGGTATACATTGAATTTTTATTTTCCATATTGTAAATTTCCACGTAAGATACCTAAGCAGGATTCTTCTATATTATGTATCCTATTATCCATAATTGCTAGTTCTATAGGTGTATTGATAAGGATTTAAAACGTACACTTTTAAGGGGTCATTTAAGCCCTTAATCGCCCACTTTTATATCCGTTACTGCTTAATTTCGTTCATTTTCACTCTTTAGGTCTCTTAAAGGCAAAATGCTGGAATGATGCTTATTTGGACGAAAAGGCATGAATATGTGAACAAAATGGCTAAAGTCAAGATCAAGACACTCAAGCTGCTGGAAGTGCACCCAACGGCGTCAGAAACAAAGAGCGACGCCGTCCCTATTTTTGTGACGGCTCAGGAGTGAATTTGCTATTTTGCATCTGACGGCGTCAGGATTTGAAGAGTAGGGCGTCACGAATAGTTTTCATCCCATACAGCCTAGATCTAGACTCAGACGACGTCAAAGCTGAAGACTGACGGCGTCACAACCACAACATGACGCCGTCCCAAAGTTGACTTGGCCAAGACGAAACCCTAATGGCGACGATCTGACGGTATCACAATTAAAAGGTGACGCCGTCGCAGTTGTAACTCTATATATAGAATTCGAATTTTCAGACTTTTAGAGAGGTAGACTTGTGGCGACGATCTGACGGTATCACGATTGTAGTCCGTCTAGGACAGTATTTTAGGGTTCTAATACCCTATTTTACATCGAGATAAGTTATTTATTCCCTTGATTTCATTATGTCTTCGATTGAACGTGTGTATGCTTGCATGTTTAACATGTCCGGCTAATTTACTTGTTTGTTTGCTTAGATCTATGAAACCTAGTTATTAAATATTGATTGATTGTCTCTTATATTAATTGTAATTGGCTTAGGAGTGCTTAAAGTCATCTTTGTGTTTTTAATGCTTGATTAATCTTTGTTGAACCTTAGCTTATAGTTACAAGTGGAATTGTAGGCTAAATATCCAAAGATAACCTTAGTGTTAAGTTTATGAATCCTAGAGATTTCGTAGTCATTAACCTTAGGTAGCTTCAAAGATTTAAGGATAAAAACACACCCTACGACCTTAGAAAACACAACGCATTTAGAATAAGGACGTGACAATTCAACCATCAATAAAAGATAACTCGTGAGTAACAGTATCTAGGTAGATACATCTTTAATCATCATACGAGCACACTTCAATAGACATAGGCTACCCCTTAGATTAGATAATAAGATAGTAGAGTAATCGGTAGAGGTACCACCCCCCCCCCCCAAATCCAATACCCCGATATCGTACCTTTAATTTTCTAAAAAATATAAAAAAGATAAAAAAATAATCTTCCTCAACCCCAACCTTAGCGTAGTAATTTCTCACTAGCATTCCTATTCCCCTATAGAATGATATCAATCCCGAGGCTTACTCTAATATTACACTACAATGATTAGGTTCACTGCCTAGGTGGTTGAAAAACTTGCTCGAAGAAAAGGAAGTTTCATTTGACCCCGAACGCGCGTTGTACGCGTATCATGTATCTATTCCTTCTTTGAAGGTTGATTTTATAATAATTTGTATATCTCCAACATGTACCCATCCTAAAGTATTTCTAATTTCGGGTTTTATTTTTTGAAGCTTATTTTGAATATCCTTTTTAGATAATAAAGGTATCATGACTTTGTTGGAGGTTATATCTATATCTAAAGCTCTTTCTTGGATATTTAGCCCATAGTAAAGATGATGGTTTCTAGGACTTATACCCATTTTTTGTAACGTATTTACTTTAAATCCCGCATGATTAGTTAAAGAAAAGTTTTCATGTTGTATTTGTTTTAGCTTTTTCTTATCAATCAAAATCTCTTGCTTATATTCTCCAATTTGTTCTTCTTGAGAATCCATTATTGAAAAATTATATGTAATTTGCAAATTTGATTTATTCATCATCAAACGAAGTATATTCAGTTTCAGTTATTATAAAAATTCTTTCATCTGAATCAATATCTTGAAAACTTTTAACTGGTATAAAATCACCATTATCAATTATTTTTTCAATATCTTGATCAATTTCAAAAAACTTTAAGTTTTTATTAAACTTATCTGGACATTTATTAGCATAATGTCCTTCTTTGTGGCAGTAAAAATATTTAAAAGTCTTAGGACCTGTTTTTCTTGAAAAAGTGAGTTTGAAAGTATTTTGGTATCCTTTATTTTTAAAATATCTTGTCTTCCTCTTTCTAAAATATCTCTTTATAATGGGTCTTTTTCTTATATTTTTTCTTTATTTTTCCATAATAATATGAGCTATCGAACACAATTTGGCATTTTAGGATTACCACAACATAATGATGTTCTTTTCTTTAACCCTTTACTCATTTTAGCTAAAATGGCATCTCCACACCATTCACTTAGCTTATCTCTTAAATGTGTAATTCTTTTTCCTAGAGTATCTGTTGTACCGGGTTTATAAGTATCTATTAACTTATTTCCCCAAGGGTCAGGTATTTTAGCAAAAAAATAAAGGAAAATAACTTTCGGTATTTGGTACCTGATTATGTATATGGTAATAATAATCTTGGAATACACAAATATACCTATCTATTTTAACCTTAGCAAAGCAGTAGAATACTTTTGAACCGTGGCAATATCTCTAATAATATTTCCTTCTCCACAGAACTCTAATCGCAATGCTTCTACAACCCTAGTAATTATGTTTGCTAGATTATCATCATTTCCAAATATAGTAATTCTTCGGTAATATTTTGCCAAAACCTTGAAACGCTATTTAATAACGTCCTTTCTAAAAATCCTCTTAAAATATCTTTATCCATTTTATTTATTGCGACAGCTGTCCTAAGGGCAGTTTCCCATTTATCAATGGCTTCTTCAGTATTGTTAACACAATCAAGATCTAAATATATTCCAAAAGGATTAATAGGCTCATTTTTCACACTTTCATATGGTTTATATTTTTCATTAATTTCGTTTTTTGTCTTATCCCTTTTTTTAATGGTTGTCTTAATAGTAGCATATCCTTTAGTAGACCTAGTAAATGCATTCGTTATAATTATTGAATTACTAGTACTAGGTATATCATTCACATTTGACACATAATTTTCTTGTTAAATTTCTCCTTTTAAATTTACAAAATTATCATTTATATCTATTTCTTCAATTTTAGTAACCAAGCTATCTATATCTGGTGGTATATAATTTTTTAAATCTGAATCCATATTTATTTTTAATAGTCTTTATAACTTTTTGGTATTTCTAAAAAAAGGAGTTGTGGAAGTAAACTATCTTAAGTACTATTAGAAAAATCAATTGTTTCTTTATGGTGAGTAGATGGTTTTAACATAATCTTTAAATTTTCTAATTATGACAATATTTTATCTCCATAAAAAATAATAATTTTTTGTAATTCTATCTTGTCTTTTTCAGTTTTTAAACAATTATCATTTTCATTTTTTTGTTTACTAAAGCTATATTTATCCATTAAGAAGAATTACAGTGTCAGTCTATGTCATCATACGTATAGTCAGATGTTCTCCATTCAAATCTATCAAGAGTAAAATCTTCATCAGAAATATAATTTTCAAACTCATTATCTATGTTTTCTGACTCAACATTTAAATCTATGGTTTCAAATTCATCAACTAAGTCTTCAATCAAGTTTGAGTCTATATTATTATCCAAAGTATATATATGTGTATCTTCGAAGACCAAAACTGAGTTTTCTACAAAATTTAAATATACAGCCAAAATTCTATCTAAATCAATATCCATCTCACCCGGTGAAAAATTTTGATTGGCTCTGATACCATTAGTATTAGCCGAGATATTTTGTCGGTTCAAAATCGTTAAATCTAATAAATTCTCGTTTAAGAAATTAAACATGCAATCAAATTCGTTAACTGTGACTATATCAATATTCCACATAGTTAAATCTTTAAATTTAAAGTATAAATATATATAAAGACATATGTAACTTGTATAAATATCATATTAAAAATCACAAAGTAATTCTAAATTATCAAACTCAATGATTATTAAACATTTAAATTTTATCATTTTTTATTTTTATTTTTATTTTTATTTTTATTTTTATTTTTTATTTTATTTTATAATATATGTATAATATAATTTTTTTTAACCTAAAGCTAAATAACCTTTTAAAACTTTTGTTTTAAGAATACAATCCTTATAATAAACCAAGAATTATAGCACTAGTTAAGATTATTTTAAAATTATTTAAAAGATGCGTCCAACACGCGTTCGTATCTGTCTGCCTTTTGACCAAAATATTACCGGGTCACACCACTAGACTTCTTAGTAGAGTATCTCAACCCCAACCTATCCTTCTGAGATAGGTGACTTCTTTTGTAGTTCCTTCAATAATATTCAACACAGCCTAATTTTGTTTCCTACGGTAGGCGTACGGTAGACAAATATTGCTTCAATTAGAGATATCTTTTGGATAAGAGTAAAATAATCAAAACAGTATGTATAACTCCAGGGAATTTTAAGGATGATAAAGGGTTTAATTATTCATACTATAAAATATTACAAAGTTGCATGGGAAATATAAATGCATGAAAGTGAAATTACATTTACATGGAAGGAACGATGATCCTCCTTATTACAATATATCTACTATTTATATTACAACTTGGCTAAGCCTTCTTTCTTCAGCTCTTGACACCTGGTTCTTCACTTTTGACAATTCTTACTTCAATCCTTCACACCTGGTTTTTCACTTTTGGCATGTACTCTTGAGTCCTGACATGTATCTCTTGCATAGCTTCGTCATCTTTGAAAAGATGCACGTATCTTTTGAAACTTTGGGAACATAAACTTTATCCTCTTTTTTAGATAATATCATTTATAATATTTTTTACTTGCTCACATGGCCTGGTCTTTTAATGATTATCACTAATATCTAATTATACCTTTAATCATCAGGGATTATTGTGATATCTTTATTCTTCGACCAAGCTGGGCATATTTCGCCTCCTTCTCTCTTGTGATCTCTTTGTATACAAAATCTTTCTTGGGCATCAGGACTTGATTTTATAATTCCCCTTTCAATTCTCTTCATTCTTTGTTGAAGATATGTTATAGCTCTTGGGGGAGATCTTCTCGCCCAAACGATCATTGTTGGAGAAAAAAGGCTTTCTCCACCATATGTCCTAAAATCCCTTTTTAGGGCTGTTTCCATTTCTTGTAAAATGATTCTCAATCCAATGGCCCTTCTAATGCGTATCCCATCTTTATAGAATCCATGAAATGGCTTCCTTAACTTCTCTATGTTATCTTCTTTATCTTCAATTTTTATCAGTTGGATAAAATGGTAGGCTGGGTATCTGTATTCTTCATAGAAATCTGGCCCGGCTGACAGGAATTTCAGCATCAATAAATCTTTATAACTTATCATGGGATTATTTCTATAACATTATTTAACGGAATTTTGTAACCACATCGGCATTTAAATAATTCTGGGAAATTAGGAGATGTAAGATAAATTGAATTTACCACTCCAAATTCATACCAGTATCTGACCTCGTCACGGTTGCAACCCTGTAAAAAGTTCATTCTTGGGTATACCCCCTTGAAATCAACAAATCTTGTATATGTATTATAAATACTGTATAGTTCTTTCATCATTGGAGTTTGTAACTCAACAGGATCCTGAATAATTAGATTCTGAATAATTTTTTCAAAGCTAAAGGTTTTATCTGATTGGGGTCTAAAAGAATGTGATTCTTTAGCCCTCAATTCTTTTTCTTTTTCAGAAATTACGTCCATCATTTCTTCATCAGAAGAAGAAGATGGAATATTGATTTTACCGGTTTTATTTTTAATCAAATCTCTTATTTCAATGCTTTCAATTTCATAATTTCCAGCAGTTGCCTTGATTGTCAAACATTGCCTTTTAAATATATCTTTTATTTGAAGGATATTCTTCGGAATGACTTCAATGACATTCATTAATTCTGCCATATCGGAAGCAGTATCTTTCATCTCTTTTACCATCATATCCATGCTAGTAAGCAAAATATCGATATCTTCAATGGTCTTTTCCATCTCTGGTCAGGAAATCTGCTAAAACATTCTTTTCAGATTTAATTATTTCTATATCAAAATTTTACTCGGATAAAAGAGTTTGCCATCTGATCAATCTTTTAAATTCAGGTTTTGATGGCAAATTATTATTTATGAAAGCTTTTACTTGAGTATTATCAGTTCTCAACAAGAATCTTTTTGGTAATAAGAAATAATAAAACTTTTGACAACTTCTTACCATCGCTAATAATTTTTTTTCATTTATATGATATTTTGTTTCTGTATCACTAAAAGTGCCAGAACAATATCTACAAATACTTTCTCCAATTTTTTGTTTTTCCCTATCACAATCTATTCTTTTAAGTATACCATTCCAATTACTTCCAGAAGCATCGGTTTCTAAAATTAGATCATCATCTTCTTTTGGTAATTGTAGTTTTGGCAAATCTTTACAAAGATTTTTTTATCTTTCTCACATGTCCTTCTAGGCTTTTATCAAAACTAAATATTTTATATTTTTTGAGTAACTTTTGGAAAGGTTTTATTAACTCTGCTAAATTTTGGATAAAATCAGATGCATAATTGAGTATTCCAAGAAAACTTTGTATATGCTTTTTATCAATTAATTTATCTGAGAAATGTGATATTTTTTTCAATAATGTGGCTTTGGAGCTCTATTCCATTACCATCTAATTTCATTCCCAAAAAATCAATTTATTTTTTAATCAAATTTGTTTTCATTTCTGATAAGGCTAAACCATTTTTATGCATAAATCTACAAAAATATCTAGATGCTTCAAATGTGAGCTTATATCATCAGATAAGACTAAAATATCATCAATGTAAACAACGATAAAATCATATTCTTTACAAATAATATTCATTTTCCTCTGAAATATTTGAGGAGCATTAAAAGATAAAACTAACCATTCATATTGGCCTTGTGGAGTAGAGAATGCAGTGTAGGCTATACTATCAGGATGCATTTTTATTTGCCAAAAACCACTTTTACAATCAAATTTAGAAAATATCTTTTATTTCTAGTCCAATTTATCAAACTTTCTTTAGGTGGTAAAAAGTACCCATCAAATATTGTATTTTCATTTAACTTTTTATAGTTTATTACCATCCTTGCTTTGCCTCTTGCTATCTCAGCATGTTTTCTAACTAAAAAGGTTGGCGAACTATGAGGGCTATGACTAGGTCTTATTAGTTTACTATCTAAGAGTTCCTTAATTTGTACCTGGAATTCTTTTTCATCTTCAGGGTTATATCTCACGGGTTTTACCCTAATTTCTTTATCCTTGTCTTTCATTTCTAATTTGGCCATTATTTGGTTCTTATCCCATAATTTTAAAGGGTTATCTGTATAGCACTTTCTTTTATATCTTCTATACTATTATCAAGCTTTCTAAGATTTACTTGATAATCTAAAAGGTTTTCATCTTTTTGATATTTTAATAAAAGCTTTCCTCTCTCAAGGATTGGCTTTCTTTGGTATCCTATGTCATCATGTTTTTCACATCGTTTAAAATTATAGGTAAACTTCTTCCATAAGCTCTATTCATCCTTTTAACAGATATTAAATGATGACATGGTGTCTTAAATAAAATTTGAAAAGCTACAATATCAAATACAACTTTATTAAACCTTTCAAGGAAATTTTGTCCTAATATGACATTTGTACCCGCATCATGAAAATAAAATGTTAGACCTTTAACTAAATAAGATCCTATCAATAGCCAAGGGGCTTTAATACCTTTATTTAACAACAAAACTTCTTTTGAAAAGCTAATCCCTCTGTATGTTTCAAGATCTTGATGGTATTCTTTTGGGTAACATTCAGGTTTACATACACAGAGGCCCGCACCGCTATCTATATAAGCAGCAAAATATTCTGCTTTATAATCTTTATACGTAATTCCCATAGGGATATAAACACTACTACGGCTTGTCATTTGGGTATATATATTATCTTATCATTATAAGTTATTTTCAAACCATAAGAGCTTATTTTATATGGTTTAACATTTTCTAAAAATGTTAATCCTAACATGATTTCTAAGGTATCATTTTCGCTTCCATTTTCAATTAAGAACCTTAGAGGAATTTTTTCCTCGCCAAACTTGACTATAGTTTCTACTGCCTCTTTTATCTCATGAAATTCGCCATTAAAGTTTGTATAGTGGTGGGGCATCTCTAATTGGTGTTTTTGTAGTTTCCTACATAGCTTATGACTTATATAGCTTCCATTTGCCCCTGTATCTACTAATATATTGACACATGTAAACTTTTTTCCATCAAAGTATTCACCTTGAATTTTATAATTTTTTATCGTATCTTTTTTTGCATTTATAATGTTATCATATCTATTAGAAATAGATAATTCTTTATTTGAACTACTAGAAACACCCTGGTTTGTAAAAGTAAGTTTAGGAACCACTTGGCTTTTTAATAAAAGAGGTTTATCCTGTAAATCTAAGCTTAAAGGTCAGGTATCAATTTTCTCTATTTTAGATAAGGTGTGGACCTGAACTTGGCATACATCCTTAAATAAAAATGAAAAATCAATGGTATCTTTTATGCTAAAACATTCAGAGTGATGAGTATTAGAAATAGCATATGAGATAGCATAAGTTATCGAATAAGGTCTATTTTGATGATAATTTGTATCCTATAATTGATAGTTCTAAAGGTGTATCTATTCTTTCTTTAAAGGTTTATTTTATAATAATTTGTATAGCTCCAACATGTACCCATCCTAAAGTATTTCTAATTTCGGGTTTTATTTTTTGAAGCTTATTTTGAATATCTTTTTAGATAATAAAGGTATCATGACTTTGTTGGAAGTTATATCTATATCTAAAGGTCTTTCTTTGATATTTAGCCCATAGTAAAGATGAGGGTTTCTAGTTATACCCATTTTTTGTAACATATTTACTTTAAATCCCGCATGATTAGTTAAAGAAAAGTTTTCATGTTGTATTTGTTTTAACTTTTTCTTATCTATCAAAATCTCTTGCTTATATTCTCCAAATTGTTCTTCTTGAGAATCCATTATTGAAAGATTATCTGTAATTTGAAAATTTGATTTATTCATCATCAGACAAAGTATATTCAGTTTCAGTTATTATAAAAAGGCTTTCATCTGAATCAATGTCTTGAAAACTTTTAATTGGTATAAAATCACCATTATCAATTATTTTTTCAATATCTTCATCATTTTCAAAAAACTTTATTAACATAATGTCCTTCTTTGTGGCAGTAAAAACATTTACAAGTCTTAGAACCTGTTTTTCTTTTAAAAGTGGGTTTGAAAGTATTTTTGTATCATTTATTTTTAAAATATCTTGTCTTCCTCTTTCTAAAATATCTCATTTTATAAAGAGTCTTTTTCTTATATTTTTTCTTTATCTTTCCATAATAATATGAGCTATCGCACCCAATCATAGTTGGCATTTTAGGATTAGCACAAAATAATGATGTTTACCCTTTACTCATTTTAGCTAAAATGGCATCTCCACACCATTCACTTAGCTTATCTCTTAAACGTGTAATTTTTTTTCCTAGAGTATCTGTTGTACCGGGTTTATAAGTATATATTAATTTATTTCCCCAAGAGGTCAGGTATTTTAGAAAAAATAAAGACA
Source organism: Chrysanthemum seticuspe (assembly GCA_019973895.1). Taxonomy (NCBI): domain Eukaryota; kingdom Viridiplantae; phylum Streptophyta; class Magnoliopsida; order Asterales; family Asteraceae; genus Chrysanthemum; species Chrysanthemum seticuspe. Next base: position 161,203,696 of record BPTQ01000005.1, on the reverse strand, counting down.
AATAACTTACAGTATTTGGAACCTAATTATATATATGGTAATAATAATCTCGGAATACACAAATATACCTAACTATTTCACACATATCACATAGTTGTAACCTTAGCAAATCAGTAGAATACTTTTGAACCGTGGCAGTATCTTTAATAATATTTCCTTTCCACAGAACTCTAATCGTAATGCTTCTACAGCTCTAGTAATTATGTTTGCTAGATTATCATCATTTCCAAATATAGTATTTCTTGTATCTTGGAAATGACGATATAATATTACAGCGAACATAATTACTAGGGCTGTAGAAGCATTGCGATTAGAGTTCTATGGAGAAGGAAATATTATTAAAGATGATAATCTAGCAAACATAATTACTAGGGCTGTAGAAGCATTGCGATTAGAGTTCTATGAAGAAGGAAATATTATTAAAGATACTGCCAAGGTTCAAAAGTATTCTACTGCTTTGCTAAGGTTACAACTATGTGATATGTGTGAAATAGATAGGTATATTTGTGTATTCCAATATTATTATTACCATATATATAATCAGGTTCCAAATACCGAAAGTTATTTGCCCTTATTTTTTGCTAAAATACCTGACCCTTGGGGAAATAAATTAATAGATACTTATAAACCTGGTACAACAGATACTCTAGGAAAATGTATTACACATTTAAGAGATAAGCTAAGTGAATGGTGTTGAGATACCATTTTAGCCAAAATGAGTAAAGGGTTAAAGAAAAGAACATCATTATGTTGTGGTAATCCTAAAATGCCAACTATGATTGGGTGCGATAGCTCATATTATTATGGAAAAATAAAAAAAAAATATAAGAAAAAGACCCATTATAAAAGAGATATTTTAGAAAGAGGAAGACAAGATATTTTAAAAATAAATGATACAAAAATACTTTCAAACCCACTTTTAGAAGAAAAACATATCCTAAGACATGTAAATGTTTTTACTGCCACAAAGAAGAACATTATGCTAATAAATGTCCAGATAAGTTTAATAAAAACTTAAAGTTTTTTAAAATTGATGAAGATATTGAAAAAATAATTGATAATGGTGATTTTATACCAATTAAAAGTTTCAAGACATTGATTCAGATGAAAGCATTTTTATAATAACTGAAACTGAATATACTTCGTCTGATGATGAATAAATCAAATTTGCAAATTACAGATAATCTTTCAATAATGGATTCTCAAGAAGAACAATTTGGAGAATATAAGCAAGAGATTTTGATAGATAAGAAAAAGCTAAAACAAATACAACATGAAAACGTTTCTTTAACTAATCATGCGGGATTTAAAGTAAATATGTTACAAAAAATGGGTATAAGTTCTAGAAACCATCATCTTTACTATGGGCTAAATATCCAAGAAAGAGCTTTTGTTATAGATATAACTTCCAACAAAGTCATGATACCTTTATTATCTAATAAAGATATTCAAAATAAGCTTCAAAAAATAAAACCCGAAATTAGAAATACTTTAGGATGGGTACATGTTGGAGCTATACAAATTATTATATAATCAACCTTCAAAGAAGGAATAGATACACCTATAAAACTAGCAATTATGAATAATAGGATACATAATAGAGAAGAAGCCTGCTTGGGTATCTTACGTGGAAATTTACAATATGGAAAATTAAAATTCAATGTATACCCGAGAATTTCCTATCATATACAAGATAGAGATTTTGATAAAACCTTGAGTTATTACAAGATTTTAAAAGGAGAGATTTCTTTAAACATCAAAATAGACCTTATTCGATAACTTATGCTATCACATATGCTATTTCTAATACTCATCACTCTGAATGTTTTAGCATAAAAGATACCATTGATTTTCCATTTTTATTTAATGATGTATGCCAAGTTCAGGTCCCCACCTTATCTAAAATAGAGGAAATTGATACCAAACATTTAAGCTTAGATTTACAAGATAAACCCTTTTTATTAAAAAGCCAAGTGGTTCCTAAACTTACTTTTACAAACCATGGTGTTTCTAGTAGTTCAAATAAAGAATTATCTAATTCTAATAGATATGATAACATTATGAATGAAAAAGAAGATACGATCAAAAATTATAAAATTCAAGGTGAATACTTTGATGGAAAAAAGTTTACATGTGTCAATATATTAGTAGATACAGGGGCAAATGGAAGCTATATAAGTCATAAGCTATGTAGCAAACTACAAAAACACCAATTAGAGGTGCCCAACCATTATACAAACTTTAATCGAGAATTTCATGAGATAAAAGAGGCAGTAGAAACTATAGTCAAGTTTGGCGAGGAAAAAATCCTCTAAGGTTATTAATTGAAAATAGAAGCAAAAATGTTAGGATTTACATTTTTAGAAAATGTTAAACCATATAAAATAAGCACTTATGTTTTAAAAATATTTTATAATGATAAGATAATATATATATACCCAAATGACAAGCCGTAGTATTTTTTATATCCCTATGGGAATTACGTATAAAGATACCGGTGTTGGCCTCTGTGTATGTAAACCTGAATGTTACCTAAAAGAATACCATCAAGATCTTGAAACATACTGAGGGATTAGCTTTTCAAAAAAAGTTTTGTTGTTAAATAAAGGTATTAAATCCCTTGGCTATTGATAGGATCTTATTTAGTTAAAGGTCCAACATTTTAATTTCATGATGCGGGTACAGTTGTCTTATTAGAAAAAAATTTCCCTGAAAGGTTTAATAAAGTTGTTTTTGATAATGTAGCTTTTCAAATTTTATTTAAGACACCATGTCATCATTTAATATCTGTTAAAAGGATGAATAGAGCTTATGGAAGAAGTTTACCTATGATTTTTAAACGACGTGAAAAACATGATGACATAGGATACCAAGGAAAGCCAATCCTTGAGAGAGGAAAGCTTTTATTAAAATATCAAAAGGATGAAAACCTTTTAGAATATCAAGTAAATTTTAGAAAGCTTGATAATAGTATAGAAGATATAAAAGAAAGTTTATATAAGCGCTATACAGATAACCCTTTAAAATTCTGGGATAAGAACCAAATAATGGCCAAATTAGAAATGAAAGACAAGGATAAAGAAATTAGGGTAAAACCATTAGATATAACCCTGAAGATCATAAAGAATTCCAGGTACAAATTAAGGAACTCTTAGATAGTAAACTAATAAGACCTAGTCATAGCCCTCATAGTTCGCCAACCTTTTTAGTTAGAAAACATGCTGAGATAGCAAGAGGCAAAGCAAGGATGGTAATAAACTATAAGTTAAATGAAAATACAATATTTGATGGGTACTTTTTACCACATAAAGAAAGTTTGATAAATTGGACTAGAAATAAAAAGATATTTTCTAAATTTGATTGTAAAAGTGGTTTTTGGCAAATAAAAATGCATCCTGATAGTATAGCCTACACTGCATTCTCTACTCCACAAGGCCAATATGAATGGTTAGTTTTACCTTTTGGATTAAAAAATGCTCCTCAAATATTTCATAGGAAAATGGATATTATTTTTAAAGAATATGATTTTATCTTTATTTACATTGATGATATTTTAGTCTTATCTGATGATATAAGCTCACATTTGAAGCATCTAGATATTTTTGTAGATTTATGCATAAAAAATGATTTAGCCTTATCAGAAATGAAAAAAAAAAATTGATTAAAAAAGAAATTGATTTTCTGGGAATGAAATTAAATGGTAATGGAATAGAGCTCCAAAGCCACATTCTAAAAAAAATATCATTTTTCCCAAATAAGTTAATTGATAAAAAGCATATACAAAGTTTTCTTGGAATACTCAATTATGCATCTGATTTTATTCAAAATCTAGCAGAGTTAAGAAAACCTTTTCAAAAGTTACTCAAAAAAGATAAAATATTCAGTTTTGATAAAAGCCTAGAAGGACATGTAAGAAAGATAAAAAAATCTTTGTAAAGATTTGCCAAAATTACAATTACCAAAAGAAGATGATGATCTAATTTTAGAAACTGATGCTTCTGAAAGTAATTGGAGTGGTATACTTAAAAGAATAGATTATGATAGGGAAAAACAAAAAATTGGAGAAAGTATTTGTAGATATTGTTCTGGCACTTTTAGTGATACAGAAACAAGATATCATATAAATGAAAAAGAATTATTAGCGGTGGTAAGAAGTTGTCAAAAGTTTTATTATTTCTTATTACCAAAAAGATTCTTGTTGAGAACTGATAATACTCAAGTAAAAGCTTTCATAATCAATAATTTTCCATCAAAACTTGAATTTAAAGAATTGATCCGATGGCAAACTCTTTTATCCGAGTATAGTTTTGATATAGAAATTATTAAATCTGAAAAGAATGTTTTAGCAGATTTCGTGACCAGAGATGGAAAAGATCATCGAAGATATCGATATTTTTCTTACGAGCATGGATATGATGGTAAAAGAGATGAAAGATACTGCTTCCGATATGGCAGAATTAATGAATGTCATTGAAGTCATTCCGAAGAATATGCTTCAAATAAAATATATATTTAAAAGGCAATGTTTGACAATCAAGGCAACTGCTCGAAACTATGAAATTGAAAGCATTGAAATAAGAGATTTGATTAAAAATAAAACCGGGAAAATCGATATTCCATCCTTTTCTTCTGATGAACAAATGATGGACGTAATTTCTGAAAAAGAAAAAGAATTGAGGGCTAAAGAATCATATTCTTTTAGACCCCAATCAGATAAAACCTCTAGCTTTGAAAAAATTATTCAGAATCCAATTATTCAGGATTCTGTTGAGTTACAACTCTAATGATGAAAGAAATATACAGTCTTTATTATATAGATATAAGATTTGTTGATTTCAAGGGGGTATACCCAAGAATCAACTATTTGAATGGTTGCAACTCTGACGAGGTCAGATACTGGTATCAATTTGAAGCGGTAAATTCAATTTATCTTACACCTCCTAATTTCCCAGAATTATTAAAATGTCGATGTGGTTACAAAATTCTGTTAAAGAATGTTATAGAAATAATCCCATGATAAGTTATAAAGATTTATTGATACTGAAATTCCTGTCAGCCGAGCCAGATTTTTATGAAGAATACAGATACCCAGCCTACCATTTTATCCAACTGATAAAAACTGAAGATAAAGAAGATAACATAGAGAAGTTAAGGAAGCCATTTCTAGGTTTCTATAAAGATGGGATACGCATTAGAAGGGCCATTGGATTGAGAATCATTTTACAAGCAATGGAAACAGCCCTAAAAAGGGATTTTAGGACATATGGTGGAGAAAACCTTTTTTCTCCAATAATGATTGCTCCGGCGAGAAGATCTCCCCCAAGAGCTATAAAAATATCTTCAACAAAGAATGAAGAGAATTGAAAGGGGAATTATAAAATCAAGTCCTGATGCCCAAGAAATATTATGTATATAAAGAGATCACAAGAGAGAAGGAGGCGAAATATGCCCAGCTTGTTCGAAAAACAAAGATATCATAATAATCCCAGATGATTAAAGGTATAATTAGATATTAGTGATAATTATTAAAAAACCAGGCCCTGTGAGCAAGTAAAAAATATTATAAATGATATTATCTAAAAAAGAGGATAAAGTTTATGTTCCCAAAGTTTCAAAAGATACATGCATCTTTTCAAAGATGACTAAGCTATGCAAGAGATACATGTCAAGACTCAAGAGTACATGCCAAAAGTGAAGAACCAGGTGTGAAGGATTGAAGTAAGAAGTGTCACAAGTGAAGAACCAGGTGTCAAGAGCTGAAGAAAGAAGGCTTATCCAAGTTGTAATATAAATAGTAGATATATTTTAATAAGGAGGATTATCGTTCCTTCCATGCAAATGTAATTTCACTTTCATGCATTTATATTTTCCATGCAACTTTCCATGCAACTTTGTAATATTTTCCAGTATGAATAAAGAAAACCCTTTATTATCCTTATAATTCCCTGGAGTTATACATCTTGTTTTGATTTGTTTACTCTTAAACAAAAGATATCTCCAATTGAAGCAATATTTGTCTACTATAAGCCTACCGTAGGAAACGAAATTAGGTTGTGCTGAATATTATTGAAGGAACCACAAAAGAAGTCACATATCTCAGAAGGATAGGTTGGGGTTGAGATACTCTACTAAGAAGTCTAATGGTGTGACCCGGTAATATTTTGGTCAAAAAGGCAGACAGATACGGAAGCGTGTTGGACGCATCTTTTAGGTAATTTTAAAATAATCTTAACTAGTGCTATAATTCTTGGTTTATTATAAAGATTGTTTTCTTAAAACAAAAGTTTTAAAAGGCTATTAAGCTTAAGGTTAAAAAAATTATATTATAGATATATTATAAAATAAATAAAAAATAATAATGAAAATAAAAATTAAAAATGATAAAATTTAAACGTTTAATAATCATTGAGTTTGATAATTTTAGAACTACTTTGTGATTTTTAATATGATATTTATACAATTTACATATGTCTTTATATATATTTATACTTTAAATTTAAAGATTTAATTTTGTGGAATATTGATATAGTCATTGTTAACGAATTTGATTGCATGTTTAATTTCTTAAACGGGAATTTATTAGATTTAACGATTTTGAACCGACAAAATATTTCGACAAGATGTATAACTCCAAGGAATTATAAGGATAATAAATGGCTTTATTTATTCATACTGGAAAATATTATAAAGTTGCATGAAAAATATTTACAAGTCTTAGGACCTGTTTTTCTTCTAAAAGTGGGTTTGAAAGTATTTTTGTAACCTTTATTTTAAAATATCTTGTCTTCCTCTTTCTAAAACATCTCTTCTTATAATGGGTTTTTTTATTATATTTTTTCTTTATTTTTCCATAAAAACTTGAGCTATCGCACCCAACCATAGTTGGCATTTTAAGATTACCACAACAAATTGATGTTCTTTTCTTTAACCCTTTACACATTTTAGCTAAATTGGCATCTCCACACCATTCACTTAGCTTATCTCTTAAATATGCAATTCTTTTTCCTAGAGTATCTGTTGTACCGGGTTTATAAGTATCCATTCATTTATTTCCCTAAGGGTCAGGTATATTAGCAAAAAATAAAGGAAAATAACTTTCGGTATTTGGAACCTGATTATATATATGGTAACAATAATCTTGGAATACATCGTTGTTGGGCCTCGGCCCAGTATGTGTATAGCACGAATTAGGCCTCAGTAACCCTCAGTTAATGAATGATCAAGAAAACTATTATTAACTCGCCTATGCTCTATCATAAATGATTTAGTGGTTGTGTCAAGCGATTGCTTGCGGTTAATGTAGTACTTCAATCACATTTCATTGTGCTTAAACATTTTTCTTTGAAGTAATATATTTTACCGGGTGAAATGCCCTTTACCTAAAAGAAACAAACTATTGTTTTAAAAACTATAGCTAAACATTCCGAGTATAAAACTTTGGCTTTTCATAGCAAAACTAAATTGGGTTATGGTATATAACTTGGCTACAGATAGCCCATGTAAGTCGTCATGATGTTGGCATTTGCACACAATTTTGTGTTAATTTGTCATTTGTGATTCTAGTTCATAATAGTAAGTTAATATGTTAGGGATGATCGTTCACTTCTCTTATCAAAATGCCTAACCAAAATGTAAAATCATATAAAATAGATCTACGAACTTGTTGTTTCCGCCGTCGTCGCCGCCACCACTACCACTACCACTATTATTATTATTATTATTATTATTATTATTATTATTATTATTATTATTATTATTATTATTATTATTATTTTTCTTTTATTATTTTTTTTTATAAAACATCACTTCATTAGAAAATCTAAAGGATTTTACAAGAAATTGGTGGGAAGCCGAGATACTAGTTGGGCTCCCACTCCTTTCTGAATACAAAAACTTAGTCTATGAAAAATAAAAGCCCCACTATTGACATTATTCGAGTGGCTAGCGGCAACAGTCTTGATACGTGATAGTGTATCCAAGGCTTCTGCGTCAAGCTCCCCGAAAGTAGAAAAAGCAAATGGAATAAACTTGTAGCCGTTGTTGTTGTTATTATTATTATTATTATTATTATTATTATTATTATTATATCATAATAATTAATAAAATCGATTCAATTTGCGGTTTGTTACATTTAGAGGTTAAAATGATTGACATGACTAGTTTTATGTATAATCCATTCGATCGACTCGGTTTGCGATTTGTTAAATTTAGAGGGTAAGGTGATTGACATGACTGGTTTTATGTATAATCCATTCAATGTAAGACATTAGATACGGTGTATTTTGTTTCAATTGACTTAGTTTGCGGTTTTTTAAATTTAGTGTTCAGAAGTTGAATAAAAGAGAGGAATGTAAAGAGAAGAAAGTAGAGTAAAGAAAAGTAAAGAAAGTGAAAGAAAAATGTGGGTCCTAAACTTTCAACTCATTATTAACGTAAAACATTTTAAAAAGAAAACACAAGCACTTTCATCCCCCCTTGTTTCTTTTCTTCCTTGAGAAAAACTAAGAACACATATAATTTTAGTTTCACTCCTTTTCAGTCCCTTTCATCTAAAAAAAAACCATTTTAAAGAGAAAATAGCACCAATGATTTAGTCATGTGTCGACATTTGTTTTATTAGACTTAGGGGGTGTTTGTTTAAGCTTATATACGGCTTATTACTTTATATGTGTTCGGCTAATATAACATAAGCCACAATTTTGTGGCATATTTTGACACTTATGGGCTTATAGAACATAAGCCGTATATAAGCAACAAACACCCCCTTATCTTCAGGCATCTCAACCACGTGTCTTTTTAAAATGATTCAATTCTTCTAGCTTCTTTCGGTTTTGAATCAAGATTTCAGTTTTTGTGCTAGCTTCTGAATCCATGTTTGATATCAGCCTTAAGCATGCCACTGTAAAACGTTACAGTGATTCTCTAGTTACGGTTCAATCAACACAAATAATCAATAGATCGTAAAAAATAGTGATTATGTATACTTTCTAGCACTTCAGCTATAATTATAATGTTCACTTTTAGCTCATTCTCTTTACAGTGTTTACAAGAAGTTAAATTACAGATTCGTTTTGCGCAATATGTTTGCGATACATCTTTATCTGATAGCAATTTCATTCTTTTATGAGATGCAGGTTATACAACGTTAGCCAATTTATATAGGGGGCGTAATATTGTGCTACATATTTGGCAGGTCTTATGATGTAATCTTCATCATAAGGTTTTTTGGGAAATAACATGTCACGTCTTTTGAAAATCTATTCGGAAAGCAACCTAATAATCGTGTAGCATCATGTTTGCGTTTTAATAATCATGGAAACACATTGTGATGATATCATACCATCATTGTACTATTTTGTAACATCTTTACTGTACAACCATCTTATGACTTTTTGGATGATTCCTCCAATATCATTTCCAATATCATAAAGCTCACCCCAACACCAACTACTTCCTCACAACCATCAGTACCTGAACCTCCCACTTCTCCCATACCAGAATCATGACCTTCTCCCACTGTAGAATACCTAGATATACTTCCCTCCCCCCAAATTGACCACCCTCTTATTGTACAGCCTACTGTCCCCGTTTTCGTTTCCCAAACTCTCCCTATCACCAACTACGGCTTCCATTCATTCCATGGTTACACGCTCCCATGTCGGGATTACCCGTCCCAATCCTCGTTATGCTTGTCATGTGTCTTTGGTTTCCCCCTTACCCAAATCATGTAACGTTGCTTTTAATGATCCTAATTGGCAGAATGCTATGTATGATGAATTCAAGGCTCTTATTAAAAACAACACTTGGATTCTTGTACCGCGTCCTACGGACACCTATATTGTTCGGTGTATGTGGCTGTTTCGTCACAACTATTTGGCGTATGGTACCCTCAGTCGCTACAAGGCTCGCCTTGTTGCGAATGGCAGCACTCAGTTAGAGGGAGTTGATGTTGATGAGACCTTTAGCCTGGTTGTTAAAACTAGCACTATACGGACGGTTCTTAGTTTGGCTGCTTCTAGACATTGGCCGGTTCACCAGCTCAATGTTAAAAATGCTTTTTTGCTTGGGGATTTAGCAGAGACTGTTTACATGTACCAGCCTCCTGGTTTTTGAGATACTGAACATCCAGATTATGTTTGTTTGTTACGTAGATCGTTGTATGGGTTGAAACAAGCTCCTCGGGCTTGGTTTCAGCGTTTTGCTACCTATGTTCTTGGGATTGGATTTACACACAGTCACTGTGACTCCTCTGTGTTTATCTATCGCCAGGGGATTGACACTGCTTATCTTTTATTATATGTTGATGATATTGTACTGATTGCTTCTTTTGATGGATTACTACAGCGTATTATTGCGCTTTGCATAAGGAGTTTTCTATCACAGATTTGGGATCACTAAATTATTTTTTGGGTATTTCTGTTACATGTGACTCTTCAGGGATGTTTTTGTCTCAGCGCAAGTATGCTACATAGATACTCGAGCGCGCTCACATGGTTGGTTGTAACTCTAGTCAGACTCCGGTTGATACTAAGTCTAAACTAGGGGATGATGGTGCCTTGGTGACTGATCCCACATTATATCGTAGTCTTGCAGGGTCTCTTCAGTATCTCACATTTACTCGCCCTGATATTTCTTATGTTGTTCAGCAGGTGTGTCTTCATATGCATGATCCGCGAGAGCCTCATTTCACTGCTCTAAAGCAGATTTCGTGGTATGTTCTCGGTACTTTGGATTACGGGTTACAGTTATATTCATCTTCTACTACCTCATTAGTTGCATATCCTGATGCTGATTGGGCTGGTTGCCTAACTTCTTGGAGGTCGACTTCTGGCTATTGTTTGTTTCTTGGCTACAACTTACTCTCATGGTCCTTTAAGCGTCAACCGACACTTTCTCGTTCCAGTGCTGAGGCAGAGTATCGTGGGGTTGCAAATGCTGTTGTAGAGACTTGTTTGTTGCGGAATCTCCTTCGAGAGCTTCATACTCCGGTGTCTTCGGCTACGCTAGTCTACTGTGATAATGTTAGTGTTGTCTACATGTCCTCCAACCCGGTTCAGCATCAGTGAATAAAGCATATCGAAATTGACATTCATTTTGTTCGGGATTTGGTGGTTGCAGGTCAAGTCAGAGTTCTTCATGTACCTTCTCACTATCAGTTTGCGGATATCTTCACTAAGGGATTACCTTGAGCTTTATTTGAGGAATTTCGCTCCAGTTTGAGTTTTCAGTGCCCTCCCGCTCCAACTGCGGGGGTATGTTAGTATTATGTATTTGTATAGAAGTATGTCTAGGCCTGTTTTAATTATGTTTGGGCTAAAGCCCATGATATCATAGGGTTTCTCATGTATATGTATAATCTGTTGTCCCAAATTGTGAGTCGAAAATGAATTGCAAATAAAACTAAATAACTATATTTCGTCTAACATTCAATCGTTACATACATGCGGGTATTTATAAGCTTCTTAACGAACCATTGTGTAGGTTAAGTCATAACCGATTATAACTAACTAATAACTACTTGTAACTTTTTTAACTACCATAACCGTATTGCGGTTATTTAACTAAACTAACTAACCACCATAACTAACTTGCGGTTGTAAACTATCTAACGACCAAGTTTGGTCCTTCGTGTTTTGTTATCTTCATACAGAGCAATGTCGAGATTATTAGTTCACATTCTCCTCCTAAATCTTGATCGTTGCTTCGTCCCAAGTCTTGAACTCCGAGCATTTGTCGCATAGTCACGAACTTTAGTCTTGGTAAAGCTTTCGTTAGAATATCTGCTATTTGTAATTCTCCACTGACGTGTTCCACATTGATGTGTCCATTCTCTAGGCATTCACGAATGAAATGATGGCGAATGTCGATGTGCTTGCTTCTTCCATGAAAAACTGAGTTTTTGACGAGTGCTATTGCTGAAATGTTGTCGACCTTCAGCTTTATCCTTTTCTCTTCCCATCCAGTTAATTCACTAAGTAGCAGTTTTAACCATAAGACTTGACATGTTGTTCCAGTAGCCGCCATGAATTCTGATTCGCATGATTAGAGCGCTACTTTTGGTTGCTTCTGAGTACACCAAGTAATAGGTGATTCTCCAAAATAAAATATTATCCTAATAGTTCCTTTTCTTTGATCGGTGTTGATTCCATAACTACTGTCACTGTAACTTATAATCTTGCAGCCGCCTTCTTTCTTGTATACTATGCCATGCTCTTTTCTTCCTTTGATGTATCGGATTACTTGCTTCACTGCCTTCAGGTGGTGATCCTTCAGGTCTTGCATAAATCTGCTGAGTAGTCCGACTGAGTAACTAAGATCTGGTCTTGTATGTAGTAAGTACCTGAGACTTCCAATTAAACTTCGATAATAAGTTGCGTCAACTGAGTTTCCATCTTCCTCCTTGACCAACTTTGTGCCGGGATCCATTGGTATCTGCGTATCATTGCTGTCCGTCATACTTGTTTCTTTCAAGATCTTGTTAATGTAACAGGTTTGCTTGATTGTAATCTCTCCTCCTGTTTGAGTAACTTCTATCCCAAGGTAATAAGCTAACAAGCTTAAGTCGCTCATTTCAAATTTATCTTTCATCTGAGATTTGAACAAGTCGATTTATTTCTTTGGAGAGCCCCGTGATTATCAAATCATCTACGTATACTCCAACTATAAGTGTAGAGGTCTTGCTTCTCTTCGTGTAAACTACTTGTTCGAGATTACATTTCTTAAAGTCCAATGACTTCAAGGTTTGATCAAGTTTCACATTCCAAGCTCGTGGTTCTTGTCTTAAGCTATATAATGCCTTCGTGAGCTTGTAAACGTTTCCTAAATTTCTTTGTTGTATAAAACCTTCAGGTTGTGTAACATAAACTTCTTCCTTTAAATCTCCATGTAAGAATGCTGATTTGACATCTAGGTGATGTACTTGCCATCCATGATATGTTGCTATTGCTAAAATCAAATGAAGTGTCTCAATAGGTGCAACTGGCGCATATACTTCATCGAAGTCTATTCCTTGTTCTTGTACATAACCCTTTGCTACCAAGCATGCCTTGTATTTGATCATTTCTCCTTTTGCATCTCTCTTGGTCTTGATGACCCATTTAAGTCCTATTGCCTTTTGATATGTAGGCAAGGTAGTAAGAGTCCATGTGTTGTTCTTGTTTATTGAATCTAGTTCAATTTCCATGGCCTCGATCCATTTCTTATCTGTTAAAGCCCCCTTGTAGTTACGTGGTTCTTCTTACGTAAATAGTAAACTTTGAGGTTCAACTCTACGTGCATACTTATATATTTCCGTTAGGTCCTTGAGACCTTGTACTGTTGTGTCATCAAATATATATTCTGAGTTCTTGATTGAATTAATAATAGCTTCTTATTCCTCTTCTGAGTGTGGGTTGTAAGTGTATGTTGGTGGGGTGACTGGAGAGTTTGGAGCAGTAATCGGTTCATGTTCTTGGTAGGTGTTGTCATTGTTCTCTGAGTTGACTAATGTAGTATTTTCATTGTCGACTCCTTGTACCGCAAAAACTTGCCCAAAATGAGCCTTGTGTACTTGTTTCCTCTCTGTTGTTATCCCAATCCCATGGTTTTGTTTCCATAAACTTTACATCCCTACTACCTGTTTTCTTTTTCCTTTTAGATCGTATAGCCTACATGCTTTCAATCCTTCCTCTACTCCTAAGTAAATCATGGGTATGCTTCTATCATCCAGCTTTTGTAGATGAGGTATCGTGACTTTGGCATAAGTTGTGCATCCGGATTTGGCTTTCTGTTGTAGAGTGCCTCATATGGTGTTTTATCTACCAGGGCTCTTTTAGGTACCATATTTAGTATATAAATGGCGTGTCTGACTGCTTCCTCCAAAAGTTTAATGGTAACTTCATAGCTTTCATCATACTTCTCGTAGTAGATAGCACTGTTCTATTTCTCCTTTCCACAACTCCATTTTGTTGAGGTGAGTATGGTAGTATCAATTCCCGTGCTATTCCATTTTCTTTACAATATTTGGTGAATTCATTAGATGTGAATTAACCTCCTCTATCTGTTCTTAGCATCCTCAATTTTGTTCTCATTTCCATTTCAACTTGTTGTTTAAACTCCTTGAATGTATTAAATGCCTGATCTTTCGATGTTAGAAAGTCGGCCCACATGAAACGTGTACAGTCGTCCACTAACAAGAAAATGAGTGTCTTTCCATAGTGTGTGGCTGGACTTATAGGGCCACAGAGGTCTCCATATACTAAATCTAAAGGTTTCTTTGATCTGAACTTAGCTTGATTTGGGAATGGCTTCCTACTGTTTTTTCCTAATAAACATGCATCACAAATTTGTCCTGCATGGTTTATCCTTGGTATTCCTTCCACTAGACCTTTACTTGTCATCTTGTTGATGTCATCAAAGTTTAGATGAGCTAATCTAGCGTGCCATAACCATGCTTGGTTATCTACATTTTCTAAGAGACATATTGGTGCTTCTATTTTCAATTTAATACTGTAAAGTCTATTCTTCTATCTTTTTATCTTCATCAATAGCTTCTTATTCTTATCATAAAAAGTCGGTATATTTCCATCCATGATGATCTTACAACCTATCTTCTTGAGTTGTCCAAGACTTAGTATGTTGCTCTTAAGGTTTGGAATGTAGTATACATCCGATATTATCTTTTGTTCATGGTTCTTACAACCTAACAGTATAGAGCCTCTTCCCTTTATCTCTACATATGATCCATCTCTAAAACGTACACGTCCTGTTATGTGTTCCTAATTCCCGTCATATGATCAATGTCTCTAAAATGATTCCTAATTCCCGTCATATGGTTACTTGCACCGTTATCTAAATACCATATGCTTACGTCTTATGTAGCATATTTCCGGGGGTGAATATGTCCTTCATTTAACATAACTTCTTTGTGTTCATTTTCAAGTGTCGCCATTAATAGTGATGGTTCTTCGTCTTCTAAGATAAGGTTTGATTGTTCATGAGTTGTTGATGGTTCTTTGCAGTCTCTTTTAAAATGTCCAATTTTTCCACATTTGTGACATTTTACTTTGCTCATATCCCACTCACGCTTATTCCACTTTGTGTTTGATCTTCCTTTGTGAGTAGAGCCTTCCTCCCTTTAGTCATACTTATTCTTATTACGTTTCCAGTTTCCTCGTGAAAAGTTTGATTTACCTCCGCGATTATTAAAACGCCTTCCTTTTTCGAGTGTTCGCCATCCAATCATTAATGATTGTAACCGTGCGTGTTGTACTTTCTCTTCTCCAACGTGTCTGTTAGTGCAAATATTACGATATTTAATCTATACATTCTCATTTGTTTTGTTGATGACAAACATGTAACTTGTAATACATAACGTAAAATGTATAAGTTACTTGTAATTATATTTTGTCTCAACACCTCTCGATGATCAAGTCCTTGTATGCAACAACACAGGTTCGTACATGTTTGTTATGTTGTGTTATGATCAAACCCCCAACAAACCATTAAAACATGTTTAGTTAAATAGTTTATGTATAACAAATAGTGTTTACATATTGGGTAAATATATACATAACTAGTATGTTTTATAATGGGTAATATAAATGGGTAGAAACTTAAGTATTTGACCCATTGACCAAATACATTAAATGTAGTTGGGTAAAACCCAAAGTCCAAGACTCATACCCAATGTCTAGATACATTGTACCTTGGTGGGCACTCAAAACCATGGACTAGATACATTGCATCTTGTAGATACATTGAATCTACTTGGTACCCATAACCCATGACCCATAACCAATGTCTAGATACATTGTACCTTGGTGGGCACTCAAAACCATAGACTAGATACATTGCATCTTGTAGATACATTGAATCTACTTGGTACCCATAACCCATAACCCATGACCCAAAACCCATGGGTAAAAGGGAGCGTCCTACGGATCCCCAGTAATACACTGGACGGATCCCTCAAGGGAGGGATCCGTGGAATCCGAGGACAGTGGTTATTTTTTTTCTATAAATAGTGAGCCATTTCTCCATTGTTCTATACACCATCACACATAGTTTCTATCCACCATTTCTAGGATATTTAGGAAACATGTAAACCACCCTCATCCCATATGATCATAATGCTTCTAACTTTCATTTGTTGTAAGCATACTCCTGAACTGATCCTCCAAAGCAAGCTTAGAGATCTTGCATCCTTATCTACTGAAGTGATCACCCATCACAAGCATACAAGCACATGAAGATCTTCTACAACAAGCTTGGGAAACTTGTCATCTTCATTCATAGAAGACTAACTACATCATGCTTTGTGTTCTTGATGTTTAGTTTAGGACTTCATATCCATTAGACACATTGTCTTGGATACTATCTAGTATCATATTCTTGTATATATGACTAGACTAGATGGTTTATGTGTTTGTGCCATAAAACACAAGGTTTGTTATGTTGGGCCACAAAACATAACGGGTATCATAGATGTGTCGTACATCTATGACTAGACTAGATGGTTTATGTGTTTGTGCCATAAAACATAAGGTTTTTTATGTTGGGCCACAAAACATAACGGGTACCTAGAAGTCTAGTCACAAGGAATTAGTGAAGGGTGCCTAGAGATCAAGTCAAAGGCATTAGTGAAAGGTGCCTAAGGTGTACATTCGATATGGTGTGATTCGATGTACAAGATAGATTAGTATTGGGTCAAAGGATATTGTTATCCTTGGTGATGTTGTTATAAGGAGTGAATCTCCTTTGGGGTTAGTTGTTGGTGTAGTGTTGGGTAGTAGTTCCTCCATTGTAATGGAACTCGGTATTTAGCCTAGTACCGGATAAAGGGTAGGCGACGTTGTGATAGGTTTGGTTCTACCTCGTGGAAGAACTTGGTGTTTAGCTTAGTACCGGAAAAAGTGTAAGCGACGTTGTGTAAGGTTTCTCTGCCAACAATGGAGTTTGTTGATCTAGTAAAGCAACTCTCGAGTAGGTGACTCGGGGAGTGGAGTAGGGAAAGGAAGGTGTCCTTGTAACCGAACCACTATAAATCCTCGTGTTGGTTTGTCTATCCTTTTACTTATCGCTTTACTTTTATTCTTGCATTACATTGTTTATTTTCTATGTGGTTGATGTATATGTTTGTAATACATACTTGGTCTTTCATATAGTCATAAACTATATTTAACACTTTACATATTATGACACGCTTGATCAAGAAAAAACAACCGGACTAATAATGGTGAAACTTGATTTATAATGAACCATTAATCTTGCCGAATCTTATGTGATGTTAAGGGGTTGGCCTTACATGCCGTAATGCGTTAAATGCATCCTCGCGTCGAGATTAGCAAATGCAATGGTTTATACTATATTTGATATAAAAGTTTTAAGTTTGAAACGGAAACGTATTCACCCCCTCCCCCTCTACGTTTTCACAATTGGTATCAGAGCGGGTTTGCTC
This sequence comes from Chrysanthemum seticuspe, assembly GCA_019973895.1. NCBI lineage: Eukaryota > Viridiplantae > Streptophyta > Magnoliopsida > Asterales > Asteraceae > Chrysanthemum > Chrysanthemum seticuspe. The sequence continues at coordinate 161,186,259 of BPTQ01000005.1, read as the reverse complement.
TAGTTTTTAAAACAAATGGTTTTCAAAACGAGTAAGGTCCTTGTATCAAAATTTTGGTGAAGTCAAGCATAATATGAAAAGTGTTTTGTTGATTTTTTTTCTTTGAAGTTTTGGTGTTAGATATCTTGTTAATCAAGCTTGAATAAAGGTAAAAATGGGTAATATAACTTCACTGAAAAGTCTAAAACGGTTAAACCTTTTCGTCGGGTCAAAACATGCATTTTTGTATTTTTGTGTCAGATCCGCGGATTCCTCAGTTTACACTGGACGGATCCCTCAAGCAAGGGATCCGTGGGATCCGTGGTACATAAGACAGTTTTTGTCTGAATTTCAAAAATTCATAACTAATTAACCGTAAGTCGTTAGAAGTCGTGCCACCTATCATTTTAAAGGTATTTGAGTCTAATTTCATTTAAAAATGATTTCATAAACTGATTCAAAACAAAAATTTACAAAATCTTTGATTTATAATAGAAAGTCATTTTTCGGTCATAACTTTTGCACAAACTTTTGATCTAATTGGAGATGGATGTTTTCGTTTTTGAATAACAATGTGTCCTCTTTTGAAATTAAGGTTTTGATCATATTTATAAATATAAAAGAAACTAATCAAGCTTGGTATACATATTTATATTTAACACAAAGCGATGAAAAGAACTTTCGTTTGTTATGCTATATGATAAATTGTCTTCCTTGCATTACTTGATTATTTGCTTATCTCAAATAGCTTTTGTGCTTGTTTGATTGAATAACATGTGTGGTTTCCTTACCTTGCTATTCATTCTCTTGTTTGTCGATTTAGTAATATTCTACTAATCAATGTGCTATTTGAAGGAGTGTTCGGGATAACATCTAGTTGTGTCAAAAATGTTAGGTTAAATACTTAGATAAGTCATATAAGTTGAAAAATGTTTAAAACATGTAATACACCAAATGGCTTTTTGATTGAGTTTGTCATATAAATGTTTTATGTGCTTATATGATTTCTTGTTTTCTTGTATCGTTTTCTAAGAACAACAAGAATGTACATCGGATCATAACCTACACTTGTGTTGATGATGTACTCTCTCGTTTTCCTTTTCATGATCGTTTTCCAAGCTTCATAGTAGGATTGACAACTTGATTATTTCATCCGATATACTCAAGTAAATTATTTTGCAACGCAAATATAATTGTTCATATCCGAAAGTCCAAACTCGAGTTTTCCAACAACATATGTTGAACTAGCTCATCCAACCATCTTTGTGTTCACCATATGGACAACTTATATTTTTTTTTGACACCTTCGTCACTTTAGTTGTTTCAAGTATAATATTAATAAAAACGAAGCAAAGTATCATCATTGTTACTCTTCGATAAGACATTGTAGGAATATAAATTTTCCTAACTTGAGAATGAATACTAGAGAACTTATTGCACTAGAAACTCAATTTAACCTAATGGTTGAATTGCTTCCTTGATAGAAGTTGGGTATGTGAAATCGCCTGTAAAAATGATCGTGTTTAGCCGTAATTGAGCACCGCTAGTAATAGTCTCATATTCATTCTCTCACTTGAGAAATTTATACTCCTATGTTTTCCTAAAGTAAGTTTACAATGGAAATACTTTGCATTGTCTTAGGATTACTAATCAAACAAGTTGTAAAATAAAATTTTATTTTAGTTAATCACAACCACTTGCCTCATCAAGCGATTATCTTGCTTTGATCGAGAAGAGCTACATGACTTCATGGACGAAGCTCATTGTATGCTAATCACCATCCGTAATGACTAGATTGTCCTAAACTAGCACCTAACAACTCTTTTGTCTTGAACACCATCATGTGCTCTTTTCTTTCTAGACACATACCTTTCATGCCATTGTTAGTGTAAATGATTTACTAATCTAGACCGTAAATCTGTTTTGGGCTTCTTGAATAGTGCTTGTTAAGTTTTCTAAACCTCTGTGTTATTTGTGAGCTTGATCTCATTTGATTGCCTATATGTGATCTCTACATGCTCTCCTTGCTTTTCTTAACGTGTATACATGTATGCTGGTTGTAGAAGCAATTTGTTTCATAATTCGAAACATAGAACAAAATTCTGCAACTATTCTGTTAAGAAAATCTATCTCAGACGCCGGATCCCTTAGATGTAACTAGACGGATCCCTCAAGTGAAGGATCTGTGGGATCCGGGTGGACAGAAGTTCCTTTTTAGCCTTCTTGCATCAATCTAACATTCTAGACCTTATTGGACTAGTTAAACATGCTACATTAGGATCACTTAAACTTTCCTTAGGCTCAGTCAATCTCACATTCACTCATGGATGACTTAGGATCACATTCGAAGTATTTTTGATTTATCATTACTTCAAAACTCAACATCTTTCCGCTCCAATGTTTACACATTGTTCCTATCATCCCAAAACACCTAGTTTGATATTTCTCTCAATTTTAGCAAATTTATTTTAGTCATCCTTACCTCAAAATAGGCCAAAAACTAGTTTTTAATTTCTGTTGGGATTCTTGATTTGATGAGAAAAAGTAAATAGAAGAATGAAACAAAGTGACTTAAAGTGACAAAGATGAAACGTATAGAAAGATGGAGGGACTTGCTTGCAAAAGAAGATTTATTATTTAGTCCTTTGTAGAGATTTGTAAACCCTAATCCTCTAGTATATAAAGAGGACATGGGGTGTAGGTTTTATAGAATTAAGTCTTCCATAATGTAGTCTAAAGGTGTGTGTGTGTGTAACCTAGACGTGTTTGTATAAACGTCTAGGGTTAGTGTTAGTTTTGTTAATATCCAAGATCGAAGAAGGCTTTGATCCCTGTTATAGTTTAGGTAACACGTTATTATTCTGATCAAATAATAATTGGGGAGATGTGGAAAAACCTTGTGTCAATAACAAAGTGTTCTTATGTTTATTCCGCTGTGCAATGTTATTGTCTTTGTTATTGTTAAACCCTAGAGCTTACAAACGATCACAAAACTATCTTCATCATGTTTTTAGTTTTCACAATTGGTATCAGAGCTTGTGTGGAAACTCTGATTAAGAAGAAACCCTTAAAACCGATTTAACTACAAACCCTAAAGATGTCGACTGAAGCTACACCACCCCCATCCATCATAAATTTAGCTAATCCCACAATTGGTATCAGAGCTTGGGGAGCTCGTTACCTAGGGATTCGTAAGGTTTTATGTGGCGAAAAGATGAAAAAAAATCGAAACTGAAAATTTCCGTAAGGCTTCTGCAGGACAGTTTTCAAACGATGATATCTTTGTCGTTAACCGTTGGATCGGGCTACAATTGTTTCTGGAGCATCTTGGTATATGTAGTTTCAATCTCACTGGAGGGATCTTCAATCTGAGTCTTCGTTTGGAAGATATAGATCGTCGAAGTCTGCTGCAGAGGAAGGTTGTGTTTTCGAATTTTTCAAATTTTTATGGTTTATGGCTACTAAGAAGACTGGATATATCTGATTGGTTTTTCACAAGTTCGGATATGTGTTTCTAAAATTTTAAAGTTGATTCCTTCCTACAATTACCTAAAAAGTCACTTAAACCTTACAATTTTTAATTAATCTTCACCTATAACGTGGGTCGGTGATTTACTCCTTAAATTCGCTTGAGAACATTTAATTCTCTTGAGAACAAATTAGGATAACTTCGTCATATGCATATTGTTTGCATGCACAACTGATTTCTTGTCATCTTTTGCATGTAATTCTCATGATAGGGTTATTTTAATCATGTTTTTATTTGGTATAAAACGATTACTCTTCAATTGGTCTATCAAATATCGTTTTTTTTTGGTGGTGCATTTAAGGTTTTTTGACTTGCTATTTGATATCATCTTTATACTGCTACTTCAAATGTTTTACCACTGCTCGACATGATGATTGGTACTGCTCATTGAAAGGCTAATGTGATTGCAAATTCTTGTTCGTTGGTTATGCAAGAGATGATAAAGGATAATACTGCTACAAGGTTTCGAGTTTATGCTTCTAGTTTAACTATTACCACTGCTAGTGTTAATCGTTTCCACTGCTAGCGTTATTCGAACCACTGCTATGTTACTATGGTTACCACTACTTTCAAAGTTTATGATGCTTGGTCGATTTGGTTTAAAGACGTTTACGCTGCTATGGTAATGAGTTTCTACTCTGCTCGTTGGTCAGTGGTTGTAAGTTTTTACTGGATCAGTTTGCTATTTATTATAGGATGATAGATTGGTGAGGAGTACTTGGTCTACAATTGCATCAATAGGATTTTATCTTCATTGGTTTTTGCTACATGATAGTCTACTATTTCTTGTCTGATCATTGCCTTATATTATTGGCTGTGGGTTTAATGAGATATGGACAGAGGATTTCTTAAGAAAACTAACGTGAGAAACGAAGTGAGTAATGTTTACTACTGCCAAGGCAAGGAGAATAAGTGACAGTTTATGTTGTTGCGTTTGGAAGTTTGTACTGCTCAGCTTGTCCGAGAAAGATTATTACTACGATTAGTTTTATTCGATATTGGACAAAGAATGATTTTTGGTTCTCAAATGGTTTTGGACTTGAGGGGAAGTCGAGCGTGATAATTGTTATGGATTTTTGGCGACACACACAGGAGATTGGTTCACACATACAAAAGGAGTTTGGACTTTGTTCTTAAACATTTTAAAAAAGGCTCGTTTTTGGTTTTATTGAACAATTGATTACGAAGAAAGGTTAAATATCATTTATTTGATGTTGTAGTTGAGTTTCACAGGTTTGTGTTCTTATCATATCTCAAAGTGGGTGTTACACTTTGTCGATAACTTGTTCGTGCTTCAAGGATGTTGACGAAGACTTGCAAAATCTAGTTTTTGTAGGTCAAGGGGTGGATGGATGAAGACCTAGTTAACTATCACTTAAAGGAGTTACATTGTAGTGCTCAGTGGATAGTACAAGACACGTGGATAGTACAAGACATAAGACACAAGTTTGGGATATTTTACTTCTTCATCAAGTTTGTTATATTTGGATGTGTGATATTGATTCGTGGTGGTCAAGATCAAGTTTGCATATGTTCTCTATTTGTTGATAACAAAAAGGGGAAGAGATGTTGGAGTGGCGTGGCATGGATTAAGGGGAAGACAAAGGAAGACAAGATTTGTTTCATTTAGGGAGGTGTTTACATCTCAACTTCTGCTACTTCGTCTAGGGAAGTTCGTACACGACTTTGTTTGTTTTGTCATCATCAAATAGGGGAAGATTGTTGGGGTTCTTGATTTGATGAGACAAAGTAAATAGAAGAATGAAACAAAGGGACTTAAAGAGACAAAGATTAAACCTACAAAAAGATCGAGGGACTTGCTTGCAAAAGAAGATTTATTATTTAGTCCTTTGTAGAGATTTGTAAACCCTAATCCTCTAGTATATAAAGAGGACATGTGGTGTAGGTTTTATAGAATTAAGTCTTCCATAATGTAGTCTAAAGGTGTGTGTGTGTGTAACCTAGACGTGTTTGTATAAACGTCTAGGGTTAGTGTTAGTTTTGTTAATCTCCAAGATCGAAGAAGGCTTTGATCCCTGTTATAGTTTAGGTAACACGTTATTATTCTGATCAAATAATAATTGGGGAGATGTGGAAAAACCTTGTGTCAATAACAAAGTGTTCTTATGTTTATTCCGCTGTGCAATGTTATTGTCTTTGTTATTGTTAAACCCTAGAGCTTACAAACGATCACGAAACTATCTTCATCACGTTTTTAGTTTCCACAATTTCTTATGATTTTTAAGGAATTTTCCAAATCTCTCTTAAGTCATCATCTGATCTCTAGGATCATTTAACACCACTTAACACTCTCAAATTTCTTAGTGTCATCTTTAATCATCCACTGGTGCTTATAAAGCCCCATTTCCTTCCATAAAAGAAAATCATTAGCTACCATCAATCATTTTCTCTTGATCATTTAAGTCCATCTTCATGTAAGACACTTAATAAACTGAGTAACCTAGGATATGTAGGTGTTAGACCTTGCTAGAACCCAATCACCTCTTTTTCACCTCATCTGTTAGCCGAATCCCTAGACTTAAGCTAGCCGGATCCCTCTAGTGAAGGAACCGGTGGAACTGTGGAACAGTAGGTACATTATCTCTTTAGATAATCATTTCAAATTTCCTTTTTCCACACAAGCACTTGTTCAACACTTAGGATTATCATTTTCTTATATGTTTATAAATAAGTTGCATTTATATGATTCTGTTGGGATTTAGTAAATCCAGTACTTAAAGTGTCGGTCACCTCAAGTATGTATACTCGTTAGAAAGCTCGTAGTCGTAGTTATTCAGTGTTAGTATTTAGATTACTTTGTAACACCGTGGAGGACGGACGGGTCTTTACCCACTGTATGCCTGATCCACAACCTAAAGTAGGCGTCTATGCTTGTACCCTATAAATACCCTTTGCCCTCCAAGGCAAAGGGTTGGAGCTTCATAATATATTTTTCTTTGTCTCTCTAGGGTTCCCATCTTCTCTCACTTTCTCTCTCTAAACTCTTAACCTAGCCGCACCTCTTGTTTAACAAACCAAGATCTTACAAATGGTATCAAGAGCCATGGTTTGATCATGTTCTTGGTTTGATAGTTATTGTTCGGGTTAAGGTTTAGTTGTTGTTTTACGCGTAAAAAGGGTGTCTCGCATACGATATTTTTGAATCAATAAAGCTTTAAATTTTTCACTTTTTAATCCAAGATTCTTGTGGGTTAAGGTTTATTGAGTGTTAAACTTTCAGTTTCTTGCAAAAAGTTTCGAACTTTACGAGTTTTTCTTGGTTTTTAAGAGTGTTTGGATACGTGTGTACGAACCTACGCGTAAGAGAGAAAGGTGGTTTTGATCTTCGAGACTTGTTGTTTTGGTGTTTTTAAGGTTGTGTTATCATCTTTATCTGGTTGTCTTAACGTTTTTGATCATAAAAACGTGTTTGGCAAAATTTGTACTTCCTACGCACAACGAAACCCTAATCCTACGCGTAAGGAACTTTTCTCTTGATCTTCATCTCTGGTGGTTACTCAGTGTTCTTCTTGCTTGGATAAGCCTGAAAAACACTTCAACTTTGGATATCTCGTACACTGTGAAGTGTAAGAGATCGTTTTGGGTAAAACCCTAATTTTACGCATAAGCATAAAACTTACGCGTAACAACTCTTACGCATAAGCTTTTTCTTACGCATAAGCTTGTCTTACGCCTAAGGGAAACTTACGCATAAGGTTCTTACGCCTAAGCTTTGGTTTACGCATAAACTTAAGTATTTTACCCTAAAACCCTACGCGTAAGCTCTAGTCTACGCGTAAACTCTGTCTACGCGTAAGCTTGTGTCTACTCGTAAGTTGTAAGTTACGCGTAAACTGTTGTCTACGCGTAAGCTCTCATCTACGCATAAGTTCCTACGCATAACTCTGTTGTCTACGCATAAGTGCAGAAGTTTTACGGTTTATCTCTTGATTTTGTAAAATCCCGTGAAAGTATCTATTTCCCGGTTAAGTCAAAGATTTGTAAAATCCCGTAGAATTTAAACATGTCTTCCGTTGCTGATGATGTGCAAGCTGCAGGATCTGATACTCGTCCTCCTATGCTTGACAGAACTGACTATGAGTCTTGGTTACAAAGGATCAGGCTGTACTGCTTAGGAAAGGAGAATGGGGTTAACATCCTTAAGTCTATTGATGAAGGACCTTATCAGGTTGAGACTACTAGAGACATGATTGATACTGCTGCAGATGGAACAATAGTTTATGGAATGAATAGACCTAAGATGTATGATGAACTCACTGATTAGGAGAAAAAGAGATTCGATGCTGATATCAGGGCTTCAAATATTATTCTTCAAGGTCTTCCAAAAGATATCTACAAGCTTATCAATCACAACACAGAAGCCAAGGCAGTTTGGGATAATGTCAAGATGCTTCTCTCAGGTTCTGAATTGACTATCGAAGACAGAGAATCACAGCTGTATGATGAATTTGAACACTTTAAGATGAAACCTGAAGAGAGTGTTTATGAATACTTCGTGAGATTCCACAAGCTGGTGAATGATATGAGGAATATCAAGATGACTATGCCAAACATCCAGCTGAACTCAAAATTCATAAACAATATGAATCCCGAATGGCACAAGTTTGTCACTTCTGTGAAACTTACAAAAGGACTAAAGAACACCAACTATGAGCAATTGTATGCCTTCCTTCTTCAGAATGAGAAACATGCTATGTTTGAAAAAAGGATTCTAGAACAGTTCAAATCTCAACCAGGAGAAACAAGCTCATCAAATGATACAACTGCATTCTTCACCAAAGCATCACAAGTCACACCCACTGGAAATGATAATCACAAGCCCGTTCCTGATTCGGGATATAAGCAACCTAACTCTCATGAAGTCATGGAGCACTTTATCAATAAATTGGCTTTTATGGTTAAACAAAACTTAACCTTCTCTCCACATACCAACAGACTTCACACTAACAATGAGATCAGGACTGCATCCAATCTACACAACCATGCTTTGGTCAGAGGTGGAAAAGTTACAGTTCAACCAGTTCAAGAAAGGCAGCACGAACAAGGAAGAGGTGGAGCTGGTAGAGGCTATGCTGCAAATCAGAATTGGGGAAGGAATGGAAACCAGGGTCAAGCAAAGCCAATCAAGTGCTACAACTGTGGTGAAGAAGGGCACATTGCTAGGAACTGTACTCAACCAAAACGCCCTCAAAACGCATAATACTTCAGGGACAAGATGTTGTTGTTTCAAGCACAAGATAATGGTGTAATGTTGAATGAAGAGGAGTTGTTGTTCTTGTCTGATGGGAATGCTAGAACATATGATGGAGATGTGGACGAAAAACCAGTGCATGCTGCTCAGAACAATCCCAACGCCTTTCAAGTTGCAGACTGTGATGCATTTGACTCGGACGTTGATGATGAACCATGTGCACAAACTATCTTCATGGCTAATATCTCTCCAATGACCTCTTCATCTCAACAAGCCAGTCCATCCAAGGAATCCATCATTAAAGAGGTACTCAAACTATATGATGTGGTTGATGAGCAAAAGATTCACCATCAAGTACAATCTACTGAAGTCATTGAGTCAGTTATTGAAAATATGGGAAATAACAATGTTATCCCATATGAACAATATGTGAAACAAGATGACAGTCTTGTTGTACCTAGTGATGAATCTTCTGCAATTAACAATGAATGCATGCATGATGAATACACTGCATTTGTGCCTGATGATTCCCTGACCACTGAGCTCAATACCTATAAGGAACAAGTTGCTATTTATGAACAGCGTGCTAAGTTTGAGTTAACTACCCGTGAGCAGTATTAAAACAAGAGAGAAATCAGATAAAGGGCAGAAACCTAGTTGCGTTGAGTGCACTGAGGAAGATAAGAAATCAGATGAAGTCACTAGGGAGAAAATGAACAAGAAGCTTGAAAATCCTGAGTGTAAAAAGAATAACATTATGATCAAACCTCATGATTACACTAAGGAAAACTGGATCCCCTTAAAAAAGTTTAAGACTCAGACACTTCTAACTCCTGAACAAATGTTCTGGAAAATGGATTTAGATAAGCAAAAAGCAGAGAATCTTGTTGTTTCTAACCCTCCCCTTAGGAAATTGCCAAAAGAAACTGTGTATCCTCCTAATACACCAATGCACCTAGTTCCTAGATCTATTGCCACTAATAGCAGGACCTTAATCAGCCTATATGTTGTTTATCAGCTGTTTGTTGATTTTGAAAAACGTGTAAGAAGAGAATCACACCTACAGGAATAACTGAGGGGGAAAGGGGTTTTGAGCAAACCAAAGAATGTTATTTAACCGAGGTCATGCCTTTCTTCAAACAATTAAAAGGTCAATTTGAGAGTCTTAAAATTGGAATTAATTCTGATATTAAAGAAATGGAAAAGGAATTTGATGTGATGATTGTTGAGGTCAGTGACTATGAGCGAGAACTAAAATATAATGAGATTGAGAGGAAGAACTTGCATACCTTGAATGAGAATCTTATTTCTGAATGTATTGCTCAAGATGTGTTTTACACTGCTACAAATTGTTCCATTAATGTTTCTCAATTTCATGAATTATCTGTTGCTCTGAAAGTCTCCCATGATCGTGTCATTGAGCTTGAAAAAACTAATTCTAAACTAAATGAGAAAATTGAACTGGATGATCACGACAATTTGATTAAACATTTTTCTAAACTAGAGGTTGAGTATTTTAATTTACAACTAAAATATCAACATCTTAAAGAAAATGTCAAAACTTCAAATATCAAGACATCCTCAGATGCTCTAGAGTTTGATGCAGTTTTTCAAATTAACAAACGTAATGAACATATTCAAGCTTATAGTAACACGATCAGAAAGTTGAAAGCCCAAATCTCTCAATTAAAGGGTGAAAAGACTAATGTGAATGGCTCCCAAATGCCTCCTCCATTAGATTCTCGAAATTCTCAAAATTTTCATCTTCAAAACTTGGTTAACTCTTTACAAAAGGAAAATGAGAGTTTTCTTGAAGAAAATGAAAAGGTTAAACGTCATTTCAATGAATTATTTGAGTCAATAAAAGTCACTCGTAACAAAAATAATGAAAAGATAACCTCGTTGCAAAAGGAAATTGAGAATCTGAAGAGTCAGGTAAAAGGGAAAATGCCAATGACAAATGGGGAGAATGGTGCTTCAAAGGTGCATGTCAGTAATAAATATGCTTTAACTGTGAAATATGTTCCTCCTCATCTTAAGAATAACAAACTTGCTATTCAAACATATTTCTCATACCTTAAAGACAGCCTAGAATGTCTCCGTGAGATTGTAGAAGAGGATAAGTTAGAGAAACCACTTGATAATGCAATTGGCCATGCATGCTTATATGCCAAACAATCTCAAGAACTTTTAGAATGCTTAATTACAATATGCCCCAAAACCTTAGGTGAGCAAGTCAATTCCTTGATACCCTGTTCTATGCCTAGTGCCAAGCATACAACTCATTCAATGCCCAATACCATGAATGTGAACTCATGTATGCCTTCAAGTAGTTCAGAACCCAGCACATCTAAACAGGAAATGCAAAAAATAGCAAAACCAACTAATGTTCCCATTCCCTCTACAGGAGTAATCAGTGACATTAAAGCGAGCAGGTCAAAGTCTCAAGACAATACAAGGAATGATAGGACCTTGCAAGCTAAGAATGTGCATTGGAAAAGAGTAGAAGATCACCCTAGGAACACTATGTTTGAGTTGAATAAAACAAATCGTGTTGATTCTAGTATTAGCTATAGGCATACTGTAATTAATTCGAATTCTAACACTATTTGCAAACCTTGTAATGATGTCTGCTTGAATTCTGTTTCTAATCATGAATGTGGTGTGAAAGCTTTGTCTAATGCTGTCAAATCTCCAGTTAACATTGTTAATGCAAAATATCATGCTAAGAAGGCAAAATGGCAAAGGCAAAAGAAAGTTAGAAAACAGTGGAAGTCCACAGGAAGAACATTTAGAAAGATAGGTTATCAATGGATACCTGTTGGCCATAAGGATAATCAGGCAATGCCCACTAGAAAATGGATGCCTACTGGTAGAACTGTTCCCTTAAGAAGTGCACATACTTTGAATAGGGCAAATACGAACACTAGTACTGCATCTACTCATAATGATTCCATTGCCTCAATTTTTGATATGAATACTTCTATGTCTGATGTGGGTGATCCAATCACTACTACTAACCAAATGGAACCCATTCTTACATGGGGATCCCAATTATCCAGTTATCCATTCTTGTTTGTGTTCAACTGCAGATCCTTCAAATCATTCTGTGGTACCTGGACTCAGGCTATTCCAAGCATATGACTGGAGACCGGTCGCGGTTCATGAACTTCGTGAGCAAATTCATTGGGACAGTTAGATTCGGAAACGACCATTTTGGAGCTATTATGGGTTATGGAGATTATGTGGTTGGAGATAGTGTAATTTCCCGGGTATACTATGTGTAAGGTCTTGGTCATAACTTGTTTTCTGTTGGTTAATTCTGTGATTCCGATCTTGAAGTGGCTTTTCGGAAACATACTTGCTTCGTTAGAGAACTTGATGGTGTAGAATTATTAAGAGGCACTCGAGGTTCTAACTTATACACCATCTCTATCGATGACATGATGAAGTCCTCTCCAATTTGCTTGCTGTTAAAGGCTTCTAAAACAAAATCTTGGTTATGGCATCGTCGTCTCAATCACTTGAACTTCAGCACCATAAACAATCTTTCCAGAAAGGATCTTGTTAGAGGCTTACCCAGATTAAAATATGAGAAAGATCATCTTTGCTCAGCTTGTCAATTGGGAAAAAGCACGAAATATGCCCACAAACCAAAACCCACAAACTCTGTAATGGAAGTTCTTCATACCCTTCATATGGATCTGTGCGGACCAATGAGAGTGCAAACGATTAATGGGAAGAGATATATTTTAGTCGTTGTTGATGACTACTCTAGATTTACTTGGGTAAAGTTCTTGAGGACTAAGGATGAAACTCCAGCCGTCATCATCAAACTTATCAAGCAACTTCAGGTTCGTCTTAACAACATGGTTAGAATTGTTCGAACTGACAATGGCACAGAGTTCGTTAACCAAGACTTAAGTCAATTTTATGAAAGTATTGGAATCAGTCATCAAAGAAGTGTCCCACGATCTCCTCAATAGAACGGTGTAGTTGAAAGACGAAATCGAACTCTTGTGGAAGCCGCAAGAACAATGCTAATTTATTCAAAGGTTCCAATGTTTCTATGGGCGGAAGCCATTGCCACAGCTTGCTACACCCAAAATCGTTCCCTTATACACACCTCTCATGGAAAAACTCCATATGAACTAGTTCATAAACGAAAACCTGATCTTTCCTACCTTCGTGTGTTTGGTGCCTTGTGCTATCCAACGAATGACGGTCAAGACTTAGGAAAATTAAGAGCAAAGGCAGATATTGGAGTTTTTGTTGGTTATGCACCAAACAAGAAGGGTTACAGAATCTACAACAAGAGAACCCGAAATATCATGGAAACAATTCACGTTACGTTCGATGAGCTGACCGGTCAGATGGCTCCTGGACAATCCAGTTCTAGACCCGCACTTCATAACAGTCCCATTGGTTCATCCCTTGTACCATATTCTTCTCCAGCAACTCCATATGTACCTCCATCTGAAGATGACTTAAAGAAATTGTTTGATCCTATGTTTGATGAACTCTATGAGCCAAGTGCTATTGAACAGTCAATTCCCACAACAGAGGCTGCTCATAACACTGAGAATGAAGTCAATCCTACAGTCTCAATATCTTTAAGTCAAGAAGCGCCTGCTGTTGATCACTCGGTCTCATCAACAAATCACCAATCTTCGAATGTACAACATGGAACTGTTTCTGGCATCAATGATGAAGTTAATCCCTTTGCTACTCCCGAAGATGCTCCATTTCAAAACATCTTTGCCCCTGAACCAACACCTGAACCATCTTCATCAGGGGAAATAAACTCTGCTACATCAGTCCTTCAACAACAACCACATGAACATCTTCGAAAATGGACACATGACCATCCATTGGATAACATCATTGGGAATCCTTCTCGTTCCTTATCAACTCGAAAACAATTAGCTACTGATGCCTTATGGTGCTTCTTCAACTCAGTACTCTCCAAGATCGAACCAAAAGATGTTAAAACTGAAATGTCTGAGGACAGCTGGTTTAATGCAATGCAAGAAGAAATTCATAAGTTCGATTGTCTAGATGTATGGGAATTAGTACCAGTTCCAGATTGTGCAATGATCATTGCTCTCAAGTGGATCTTCGAAGTGAAGCTTGATGAGCACGGTGATGTTCTGAAAAATAAGGCACGGTTAGTTGCTAAAGGTTATCGTCAAGAAGAAGGTATCGACTTTGAGGAATCTTTTGCTCCTGTTGCACGCATCGAAGCAATCAGAATCTTCCTGGCTAATGTTGCAAGTAAGAATATGATTGTCTATCAGATAGATGTAAAGACGGCTTTTCTCAACGGAGATCTTAAAGAAGTCGTATACGTCAGCCAACCAGAAGGTTTTGTGAATCCAGAGCATCCTACTCATGTCTATCGCTTAAAAAAGGCCCTTTACGGTTTGAAGCAAGCTCCAAGGGCATGGTATGATACGATATCAAAGTTTCTTCTATCCACCGGATTCAGCAAAGGAGCAGTTGATCCAACATTGTTCACCAGAAAGTCAGGCAAACATTTAATTCACGTTCAAATTTACGTTGATGATATTATTTTTGCCTCGACTGACCCTAATGAATGTGATCATTTTTCTATGGAGATGGGCTCCAAATTTCAAATGTCAATGATGGGACAAATGTCATTTTTCTTGGGATTACAAATTTCACAAAGTCCCGGAGGCATTTTTATAAATCAATCTAAATACGCTAATGAAATCTTAAAGAAATTTGGATTTACCTCTAGTGACCCTGTTGACACTCCTATGGTGGAGCGTACAAAACTGGATGAGGACCACTCAGGGATCATAGTAGATCAAACGAAATATCGTAGTATGATTAGATCCCTGATGTACCTCACAGCCAGCAGACCAGACATTTTGTTCGCTGTATGCATGTGTGCTAGATACCAGGCTAAGCCTACCAAAAAGCACCTTGAAGCGGTTAAACGGGTCTTTCGGTATCTCCAAGGAACCATTAACATGGGACTTTGGTATCCGAAGGATTCCGGTATGTCTCTAACGGCCTATGCAGATGCTGACCATGCAGGATGTCAAGATACACGTCGAAGTACGTCAGGTGGTGCTCAATTTTTGGGTGAAAAACTTGTAAGCTGGTCTTCAAAGAAACATATGAGCACTTCCATATCCTCTACAGAGGCTGAATACATAGCCATGTCATCGTGTTGTGCTCAAAACTTATGGATGAGATCCCAACTATCTGACTATGGCTTTGTATTCAACAAAGTTCCTATGTACTGTGATAACAAAAGTGCCATTGCTCTCTGCTGCAACAATGTTCAACACTCTAGAGCAAAGCACATCGACATTCGAAATCACTTCATCAGGGAACAAGATGAAAATGGTGTAGTTGAACTATACTTCGTAAGGACTGAATATCAACTAGCAGACATCTTCACCAAAGCTCTTCCTCGAGAACGCTTTGAGTTTATTCTTCCACGACTAGGCTTAAAGAGCCTTCAACCAGAAACACTTAAACGTCTTCAGGAAGACGTCGAGGAGTAAAGGTGTTCGACTCTATCTATTCTTTGTATATATCTTTTCAAAAACCAAATACAAAAATATAAAACTTTTCAAAATCCATAAAAATCAGAAAATCTTGAAAATTTTCAAAGAAAAAAAATATATATATATATATATATATATTATCATGTTTTTCTTGTCGGTTCGATAACATCTACGGACTTTGAGTTGCCACTCAAAGAATGGCACGGGTCTCTAGATGAAGTTCGAATCTTAAAAAAAAAACGGGATGGAGAAAAATATTGGTTTATTGTCATCTCAGACAGTAACCCGTTTTTCAAAGAAAGAACAGAGCCATGCTTTATCATATTTTTCAAATCTCATGCTCTGATTCTATAAATATTTATCTACTATCTAATGAAAACCAATTGCTTTGCAATATAACTCGGACTCTATTTTTGAAAATCATCTGGACTTAAAATTTTATCAAAATATCTATCACTCAATCAACAACTTATGTCATTGATTGAGGGGGATCATGATTTCAATTAAATCAAAAGGTTATTTGTCGTACAATTGTTTTCAAAAGATAATCATGCATGTTTATTCAATGGAGTTTAAAGTCTCTAAATTCGATCTTTATCAGTTAAAACGTTTTCATATTCAAGTCACAATTCTCCTTAAAAGCTTTCAAAATCAATTTAAATCTACAGAGATCACAAATCTCAAATGATTTGATAATTGTGATCGAGGGAGAATTTGTGATTTAAATTGGATATAATCTGATAATTCGGTAAATGGTTTTACAAGGATGTACAAGCTCTCCTTCCGATATGTGCCAAATGATTTCAAGAAATTCCATGCACATGTTGAGGGGGAGCATCTATCTTAAACCACTAAGTTTTGAAACGTGGTCAATGTGCAGGTTTCCTCTTGTATGTGCAAAACTCTTTCAAACCTCAAGGCACATATTGAGGGGGAGCAAACTTATGAAAACCTCATCCTTCCCCAAAATGCTTTATCTACTTGATTTGATTAGGGAAGTGATGTTGATATCTTTTAGAAAATGGTAATCAAAGAAGTTAATTCTTTCTCTTGCCTCCATGTGCAAACCGATTTCAAATACTTGATGCACATGTTGAGGGGGAGCTCTTGTTCTAAAAATATCAAAAACAATTCAGGTACAAAATGCTTTGATAATATATCATAAGTATCTGGATTGATTTTCAAATGGTTTTCAATTGGTTTCAACGGCAGATGAACAATACCAAATAGACCGACCAACTTTACTTTAGGTATGGTGATATAAGGATGATAAGGTTAGGTATTTGTTCCCATGATCCGCCAGAACCGGAGGGATCTACCCAGGGACAATCCACTAGTTAGTGTAGAAGTCCTTAGGTATGATGATAAAAGGAGAAATATGAGATATGGGAAGAGTGCGGACTGAGTCAGAGCTAGTACTGGAATAAACCCAACAAGGTTCTAGCTATGACGTCTCGGTAAGCACTGAAGGGGTTGAATAATGAAAAAGAATTGAATGAGAAAAGGGTGAAAACAAATAGCCCTCCAATTATTCAACCTTAGGGCAGAAACCGGGTTTAATTCATTTGCTACTGGTGGTTACAAAGGTAACATCGGTATTGAAGACAAGACATCATGGACCCAGTGACGCATTGCACTTCAACTTCCCAAACCACTCAAGTTCCTCTTAAAAGGACTTGTTTCATTCTCATAGGGAACCAAAATTATCTATCGACTTTCTCTTAGAGATTGTTGATATTGAAGAAGGAGACCCTCTCCCTAGTCTCCGATACAGGATCTAAATATGCACAAATTGAGTCTAGAGCCACGAGATCATCAAAAAATCTCCTTAGGACACTCTCAATGAAGACTCTCTGTTTCACACAATGTGGAAAGAGAGATAAAATCTTGAGTCCTACGCATTATCCTTGTGGTATTGCCAGAACATCTGAGTGATATGCATACATATTCACAATGAAGATGGAAAGCCTTATGGAGCCAACATCAAACAAGCTCCTGGTAGGTGGCATGTGAGATCTGTTCTATAGATCAACCATGTGACAACTGAACAGAAACAATGGGGCGATTCAATCTTTTGAATCAATCCTGGTTCAGGTAATGGATTGACGGATACCTTTGAAAAACCAGTCGTTGTGCTTAAAAGTTCTTTTCCATAGCACATCGACTGTGTATTAATGTTTCAAAATTAAAGGGTATTTATGATTGATAATTGATTTTCCATAAAACCTTCGTGGTATTGCAAAACACTTTCTATAAAGCAATACACGATTGTTCTCAAATCACTTTTCATCAATCAGTGAATCTCTATTCGCTGGTTCACTCACTCCGTGTTGTCTTCTTTGAGACGCTCCGGTTTGAGAACAGCTAGAACAGTTGCGAAACCATGTCAAGGAAATTCTTCGGAATTATACCTTATCACATGCAGTACTTGTACTGTTCAACGGGGAACCGTGGGCCGTGTACCTCAATTCAACAAAAGTGATCAAAGACACTTTTGTGCTCTTTATTGCTAACTGTTTTATGCAGGAACACCCGACGTTTGCAGCTGATCAGAATGAAGTGGTCAATCCATAGCCGCATGCTCACACATTACATTCATCTCTAAAGAAATCATGATAAGTGCATCAATGACTCTGATGTTTTCACTCCATGCTTCTGCTACGCTACTGCAAATATCATGAATCAGCTAAAGCTTCCGCTACTCTGATAAGAAGATATCATGATCTAGAATGTGAGCATGTCAGTTCAAAAGTCACAACCTCACACACTACCAACACCACAAAGGAAGAGTCAGAGATTTATGGTTGCTGATAATCTCAAAGCTGGTTCAAATACTCTATCATCACGTGGATCAGTTTAAGACCTCCACTCGATTTTTCAAAACATGCAGAACATGATGAATCAAAGACTACGAGCTAAAGAACAAAAGTGCTTAATCAAAGAAACCAAGAACAACGAAACGTTATATCAGTTTGTAATCATTGTAAGTTGAGGTGACCTCCCTTAGGGGGAGATTGTTGGGATTTAGTAAATCGAGTACTTAAAGTGTCGGTCACCTCAAGTATGTATACTCGTTAGAAAGCTCGTAGTCGTAGTTATTCAGTGTTAGTATTTAGATTATTTTGTAACACCGTGGGGGACGGACGGGTCTTTACCCACTGTATGCCTGATCCACAGCCTAAAGTAGGCGTCTATGCTTGTACCCTATAAATACCCTTTGCCCTCCAAGGAAAAGGGTTGGAGCTTCATAATATATTTTTCTTTGTCTCTCTAGGGTTCCCATCTTCTCTCACTTTCTCTCTCTAAACTCTTAACCTAGCCGCACCTCTTGTCTAACAAACCAAGATCTTACAGATTCTTTACGTGTTCTTTCCTTTCGTTTCATGATTTTATGTGAACAATTTATCCACTTGTATAAATGTTTTCCTTTTGTACTAACTCTTTTGGATTATTGTAGGATGAAAATGGTCGATTTCATCATCAAGTCTAGTCGTGCTCATTCGCACATTTTTTTATATTCCTAATCTTGCATCATCCTAACCACAACTTCCATACCTCTAAGTCATAATGATGATTTCTATCATTATCACCGTGTCCTAGGTCTAGTTCATGAACAACGTGATGAAGTATGTCTCATGTTCTACCACATCCTACTTGTGTCAACCACAACCTCAAACCACAAGCTTATTGTGTCAACCACATCCTACAAGTATCTCACTACCACTACAATTCATGGTCGCTCAACCATCCTCCATAAACATCTATGTTGTCAAAAGCCAAGTGAATTTCGTAATGAAATGCGTCACATCCCTAAGCACATTTTTTGTCTTACCTTGAACAAACCTTACAACCTCTAAACCAACCATGATGATGCAAGTAGTAGGATTATTCTCTTTTTGACACTAATCCTTTCTTTGTAGGTTCATATATATACACTTTGATGTGTATGGGATTCTCGTCTATTTATGGACGAAATTTTACACTAATTCTTTTCTTTGTAGGCTCACTCATATACATGGGTTTGTATATGGAGCACTTGTCTTCGGACGAGGTTTACTTATTTTTTCTTGTAGGTTCTTCTTGACGCCCTGGAGCTAGGGGGAGCTTCCGTCAAGCATTTATAAAGTGCATCATATGACTTACTCGTCCAAGGACGAATATAATTTTGCACTAACTTTTTGTTTTGTAGATTTTCAAAACACACTAGGAGAACTTGACGCTCTCAATAAAGGGGAGTTTTTCGTCAAAGCAAAAACATTGCAAATTTTGCAATAATTTCGTCTTAGCCTTCTAAAAATACTTGACGCCCTTAACAAGGGGAGCAACCGTCAAGGGGGAGCATGCACACATTCACTCTTCAAAATTCCTTTATGTTTCAACAAAAGGGAGATATCTTTCTTATCATTTATTATTTTTTTTAACACTAACCTTGATGTAGGTTAAGCCTCAAAAATTTGATCCATTAATCCGTTGGCAACAATGGTTATAATTCAAAGGATCTTTCTATTTATTTTATTTTTTTGTGATTCTCTAGGTTCCTCTTAAAGGCGAGGTCACCACCTCTTGAAGATGTGCAAGCTCAAGGTCATGAGTTGTTAAGCTTCGTCATTACTGTTTCGTTTTGAAGGTATTAGCGTGGTGTGCCAATTCGAGCAATAAGGTGTTTTTATTTTAACTTCACTAGGGATGATGCAAACTCGCCATTCTTGAAAGAAATTCAGTTTAAAGGACACACCCTTTTTGTTTCGACAAAAGGGGGAGAAGAGTGTAAACGGAGAAGGTAATGTATAGGAAGTACGGACACAAGTAACTTTGACATTTTACCTATCTATTACGTTTACATATATTTTGTCATCATCAAAAAGGGGGAGATTGTTAGTGCAAATATTACGATATTTAATTTATACATTCTCATTTGTTTTGTTTATGACAAACATGTAACTTGTAATACATAACGTAAAATGTATAAGTTACTTGTAATTATATTTTGTCTCAACGCCTCTCGACGACTCAAGTCCTTGTATGCTACAACACAGGTTCGTACATGTTTGTTATGTTGCATTATGATCAAACCCCCAATAAACCATTAAAACATGTTTAGTTAAATAGTTTATGTATAGTGTTTACATATTGGGTAAATATATACATAACTAGTATGTATTATAATGGGTAAGATAAATGGGTAGAAACTTAAGTATTTGACCCATTGACCAAATACATTGAATGTAGTTGGGTAAAACCCAAAGTCCAAGACCCATACCCAATGTCTAGATACATTGTACCTTGGTGGGCACTCAAAACCATGGACTAGATACATTGCATCTTGTAGATACATTGAATCTACTTGGTACCCATAACCCATGACCCATAACCAATGTCTAGATACATTGTACCTTAGTGGGCACTCAAAACCATGGACTAGATACATTGCATCTTGTAGATACATTGAATCTACTTGGTACCCATAACACATAACCCATGACCGATGACCCAAAACCCATGGGTAAAAGGGAGCGTCCCACGGATCCCCAGTAATACACTGGACGGATCTCTCAAGGGAGGGATCCGTGGGATCCGGGGAACAGTGGTTATTTTTCTTCTATAAATAGTGAGCCATTTCTCCATTGTTCTATACACCTTCAAACATAGTTTCTCTCCACCATTTCTAGGATATTTAGGAAACATGTAAACCACCCTCATCCCATATGATCATAATGCTTCTAACTTTCATTTGTTGTAAGCATACTCCCGAAGTGATCCTCCAAAGCAAGCTTAGAGATCTTGCATCCTTACCTACTGAAGTGATCACCCATCACAAGCATACAAGCACATGAAGATCTTCTACAACAAGCTTGGGAAACTTGTCATCTTCATTCATAGAAGACTAACTACATCATGCATTGTGTTCTTGATGTTTAGTTTAGGACTTCATATCCATTAGACACATTGTCTTGGATATTGTCTAGTATCATATTCTTGTATCTATGACTAGACTAGATGGTTTATGTGTTTGTGCCATAAAACACAAGGTTTGTTATGTTGGGCCACAAAACATAACGGGTATCATAGATGTGTCATACATCTATGACTAGACTAGATGGTTTATGTGTTTGTGCCATAAAATACAAGGTTTGTTATGTTGGGCCATAAAACATAACGGGTGCCTAGAAGTCAAGTCACAAGGCATTAGTGAACGGTGCCTAGAGATCGAGTCAAAGGCATTAGTGAAAGGTGCCTAAGGTGTACATTCGATATGGTGTGATTCGATGTACAAGATAGATTAGTATTGGGTCAAAGGATATTGTTATCCTTGGTGATGTTGTTATAAGGAGTGAATCTCCTTTGCGGTTAGTTTTTGGTGTAGTGTTGGGTAGTAGTTCATCCATTGTAATGGAACTCGGTATTTAGCCTAGTACCGGATAAAGGGTAGGCGACGTTGTGATAGGTTTGGTTCTACCTCGTGGAAGAACTCGGTGTTTAGCTTAGTACCGGAAAAAGTGTAAGCGACGTTGTGTAAGGTTTCTCCGCCAACAACGGAGTTTGTTGATCTAGTAAAGCAACTCTCGAGTAGGTGACTCGGGGAGTGGAGTAGGGCAAGGAAGATGTCCTTGTAGCCGAACCACTATAAATCCTCGTGTTGCTTTGTCTATCCTTTTACTTATCGCTTTACTTTTATTCTTGCATTACATTGTTTATTTTCTATGTGGTTGATGTCTATGTTTCTGATAAATACTTGGTCTTTCATATAGTCATAAACTATATTCAACACTTTACATATTATGACACGCTTGATCAAGAAAAAGCAACCGGAATAATAATGGTGAAACTTGATTTATAATGAACCATTAATCTTGCGGAATCTTATGTGATGTTAAGGGGTTGCCTTACATGCCGTAATGCGTTAAATGCATCCTCGCGTCGAGATTAGCATATGCAATGGTTTATACTATATTTGATACAAAAGTTTTAAGTTTGAAACGGAAACGTATTCACCCCCCCCCCCACCCCTCTACGTTTTCACAGTGTCTTTTCTTTAACGAATCCCATAATTCTTTCGCTGTTTTACAACCCGCCACTTGTAATATCACATCTTCGGTCAACGCTTGATAAAGGAAGGCGGTCGTTGCCTTATCCCTTTTATCATCTTCTTGCATATCTTCCTTAGGTTCTATCATTTCCCATAAACCTTGTGCCTCAAGTATAACCTTAATTTGAATGGACCAAACTGTGTAGTGTTTCGATTTCAACTTAGGGCATTGATAGTGTGTCATAGGTATTACGGGTTTTGGTGTTGTTAGGTCACCATATTAGTAACACAAGCATCAATATGTAGAAATATATAAGAGAGAATGATCGGTTGAACAATAGCACACACACACACACGTATGAATATAGAATGGTTATGTGTAGGAGTGAAAGTGAAATGAATTGAACAACCAACCCTCAAGTGAGGGTTATTACAAGGTATTTATAGGAGAGGGAGCTAGGGCAACACTCATAGTCCCTTCCTTTCTCTTATGGACTTGGGCCTAGGCTTATGGGCCTTCTACATAAGCCTAAGCTAATAACAAACATAAAGGCCATATTAAGCTAACTATTACAAATGAATCACTAACACTTGAATAAGGTTTAGGAGTGATTCCAACAATCTCCCCCTAAGTGTTAGTGATGAATGAATGAGTGATAAACGTTGTAGGTGCTGATGTAATAGTAGCTTTGACGTCTTCTGACATTCTTCTTTCTTGTGAGAAGAGGTGTCTTGATTCGAACAATCTCCCCAGTGTAGAGAAATTGTTTCTTTTGAGATATTCTGCTTTGACGTCTTCATTTTCTTTGTTCTTTAGTTCTTTGTTCTTTGAAAGTGATAGTATGTTGTGGTAATCTGCATCAGGTCTGCTTCACTGCTCCAGTGTCTCCACGTCTTTCTCCAACATGCTCACACGCTCTTTAACGTTGGATTACAGTTGATGAAGTTCTTTAAGTCTTTAAACTTTGTAGATTCTTTGTTGACGAAGAATCATTCTGACTTTGTGTTGCCTTTGTTTATGAGAGAACTTTCATAAGTGATGTTTGTAGGCATGAGCATGTGGAGAATCTGCACGATCAGTCCGCTCCAGAGCTTCCATAAGAAGTAAACATAGGAAAGGTTAGTTATAAGCGGATTCCGGCACTTACAAGTTTGAACTTCGAGAGTGTTAACAACATAGTGTGAAAACACAACTCTAACTCTCACAAAGGCCGTTTCTGAACCGGAGTCCCACAAGTGAGATAATGCGATGTACCGAAGTACACCTACGGTTTAGATGAGTCGCTGAGGTACACCGAAGCATCACCTCACGACTGTAGACCGTTTGAGACCACTAAGCGTAATCCACAGGGAGTTACCGAAGCGACCTGCTGTCAGGGCTGTTTGATGTTGACCCTGGCAGGAGTTTCCATTTAATCACTGAGGATCACAGATGTGAACCTCTCATAAATGTTCTCGACAGATTGCTAAGATCTGTGTAGGACTCGATAACGTACCACTGTTGTTCTTATTGTTGACCAACAAGTGATGAAATGTCAAGTGTACCTAAGAGATCTTTTGATGAATCTCGTGACTCTAGACTCAATAGTGCACTTTGGTTTTCCTGAGCGGAGACTAGGGAGAGGGTCTCCTTCTTCAATACCAGCAATCTCTAAGAGAAAGCTAATAGTTTACGTAGGGTTCCCTGTGAGAATGAAACAAGCTTCTTTTGGGAGAAACTTAAGTGGCTAAGAAGGTTTAGTGCATGCGTCACTGGGTCCATGACGACTTTTAATCTTCAATACCGGCGTCATCAAGTGACAACCAGTAGCATATGAATTGAACCTTGTGTCTGCCCTAAGTTGAATAGTTTGGAGGGCAATTTCTTTTCACCCTTTTCTTTGCTTTTCTTTTTAATTCTTCAACTCCTTCTTTCTCCGATTCTCATTTTCTCCTTTTTTATAATCATACCTAAGGACTTCTAAGTACTAACTATTTGTGATGTCCTTGGGTAGATCCCTCCGGCTCTGGCGGATCATAGGACGGTTATTCCTAACCTTAGTCACCTTATAACTCCATTGCCATAAAACCATTTTCATGAAAATCTCTCGAAGTGTTTGTAAATTAAAAACATGTTTAAACACTTCAAGAGTTTTAGATTTTCAGAAATACTCCCCCTCAACATGTGCTTAAGAGTTTTGACAGAAATCTGCACAGTGAGGAAAGAGCACGCACTTTTTGAATTGATCGACTCAAGATAGACAATTCCCCGAGAGACACAGTTACGTTGCATAGTTAAAGAGTTACATTGTCAGCTTTTAGGTGACAACTAGCTCTAATAACTACCTTGAAGGTGTGGACAAACCTCGAAAGGTTGTCAAACCCGTCAAAGTTCAAGTCTATCAAGAGTTTCTCGAATAGGTACAATTTACTTGGATGAGTCATTGGAAGACAAATCTTTTCAATGTATGACTGTTCAGATCCCGTCAATTCATGGGTTAAGTCTTTTCACACAACGATTCAAGTGGCAAGTCAACATATTTCTTATCACAATAATTTTCTCCCCCTCAAAATTGGCATATAAATGTTATTTTTGATAACGTTTTGATAATACATATGACCATTGTGAGTTTTGTGGGAAGATTATCACGAAAAACAAGTTGTTTGAACAAAGATTTTAGCAAATACTCCCCCTCAACAAGTAATACTAACTTTTGAGGTTTTGAAAAACGTAAGGGGAAGTACTTGTTCGTTTGAGCAAAACCTTGAAAAATGAAAGGTTTGATAGGTTTTACTCAAAAGTAAGAAGTTTTCGCTCCTTTTATAGGATTGTGGCACTGAAGCGTACCACATGGTCCTTTCATTACAAGAACGGGTTGTACACTGTTATGTGTGCACAAGCCATTGTCAATTTATATAAAATCACACATCCAAAATAATATGAAATAGAAGCAGTTTAAGGGGTACCAGGAATTCCATCAATCTTTCCTGGAATGCGATCAGGGCGTTGATAACCGGTGAGAGTAATCCTGGGACGACCACCTACAAAGCTCTCCAGTGTTCTGAACTGGTCCCTTCTGTACAACCTTTCATCTATCTGAGTGATGATCCTCGTCACATCCCATCTATCCTTAGA
Source organism: Chrysanthemum seticuspe (assembly GCA_019973895.1). Classification (NCBI taxonomy): domain Eukaryota; kingdom Viridiplantae; phylum Streptophyta; class Magnoliopsida; order Asterales; family Asteraceae; genus Chrysanthemum; species Chrysanthemum seticuspe. Next base: position 161,160,855 of record BPTQ01000005.1, on the reverse strand, counting down.
ATTCCATCGCTTTGGAGAACCAATACCTTCATGTATCTCCTTCAACCTATAGGCCAAACCGTCCCTCACCATCTTCAATGTGTGATCCCCAAACATGTGAAGATCTCTACACGCCATCAAGCAGTTGCGATGTAGTTCGCTGCGGTAAACTACTCTGAATGGTTTGCTGATGAGAGTGTATTATGAGAGCTGGTTGATGTCAGGTATTTTTAGCTAAGGTCTGGTGAAGTTGACACGGGTCTGATAGGATTCAACACCGAGTTGTAAATCTTCTACACGTTCTTGGATCACTATGCTTCTGATAAAGATGAGTAAGGACTTGATGTATTCACGTTGAATTTCAGTCGAGAAATGTCTCATTCTTCCCTGTACTTTAGCAAGATACAGATCTTCAATGTCGTTGAGAGACAAGTTCTGAAAGTCCGCTTCACAGAATTCATAGTCCCTTTCATCTTGTCTTTTGACCACGATAGTCTTGAGAAAGGTGTAATCCCATTTAGACGAAAGGGTGATATGCTTAATAGCCATAATCCCTTTATCACTGAACACTTCATGAAGAGACTTTCGAACCTGGCAGCTCTTGTAGTAGATTCATCGGCGTTCTGGCAAATGATGAATCCCGTACATTGCATCAATGTCATACTGTTCCACGTTGTTGGAAAACATGTGGGTAGCCTTTTCTTCGATGGCTATGCAGTTTGAGTATATGGCTGCCGGGAACGGAAGTGTAAGTGATGTAGCGTATTTCTTTGTACCATCGCTACCGTGTAGAAGAAATTCCAAATCTTTGTTGAAGAAATAGCGAAATGGAATCCTAGGTTGATCTGGTTGGCCAATTGTTGGTAGAGGTTTAGACCAGTCGGTGTAGTATGGAGGGTTGTCTCTTTTGGTAAAGTCGATGTTTGCTTCAGGGTTGAGCCAATCAATGTTGTTAGACATGGCTCGTGCTATATTATCAAGGTGATATTCAACTTCAATAGCACTTTCCGAGCTGTCTTTAAGTAGTTGAAATGCTTCATTCTTGATTCGTTTCAACTCTGATTTCGTCATCTTCTTCACACGAAACTTCTCTTGCAGAAACTTAGCATGCTCCAACGTACTACCTTCTACCATATCTGGATCACCAGTTGGAGCAGGAGTGGCATCAACAAGTTTAGAAAACCATTCAAACTCGGTGTCTTCATCGTCAAGCCATGAGACGACTTCATCCTTGGGAGTCTTCTTCTTTTTCTTACGCTTTAATGAGGATGATGGTTTCTTTGTTGTTGAAGCGGGAGAGGTGGGTTGTTGTTGGGGCTCACAGACTTCCTCATCATCACCACCCATATACTCGAAGTGATCACCAGTTTTCTGAGACTGGGGTGGTAACTCAGAATCCTGAGGTTTTTCAGTAGAAGAGCGAGGAGGAGATCGTGGTTGAGCTGGAGTCCTTTGGGGTGGAGTTTGCATGGAGGATGATTCACCAGACTTCGTCGGGCGTTTAGGCTCGTCATGTTTATCCTTATCCTTATCTTCTTCGTCTCTTGGACATTTAGGCCTTTGAGCTTCTTCCCTCTAAGCTGATTTGAGTTGGTATTCCAGCAGTGCTTCAAACAATTTACCTTCGGAAGAAGAAAATGTTGCAGAGCTTTTAGACATTTGAGCTACCAGCCTGTTAACCAATTCAGCATCTGAGAATATTATGGGATCAACTGGGTTGATGTTGACATGCATTGGTGTTGATCTCATAGTTTGCTTGGCCAAATGTAATAGATTCGGATAGAGTTGTTTGGTAAACATCTCCTTTGTAACTCCAGGAATGATGTCAAGAAGGTACTTATGAGTGTAACATTTGATCATCTCGTTCATTTCCCCTTGAAGATCTCGTTGCATGAACTTCTGGATGTATTCCCTTTCTTCTTTCATCTTGTCATTCTCGTCATGAAGATACTGTACCTGGTCAGCGAGAAAATTCAGCTTTCTCTAAAGCACTACTTTCTTTCTGACCTGCTTGACAGCTTTAACGATTCGAGTCTTAGCATGAGAGATCCAAGAGGCCGTTGGCTTCTTTACTGATTTGGAAGTGGATCTGGTTGATCTTTTGGATGGTGGTGGTGAAGAGTGAGAGGATGAAGCTGATGATGAAGAGTCATGAGGAGGTTCAGGGTCCTTAGGAGGTTCTGAAGTTTTCCCCTTGGAACGAGTTGGACTGTTGAGAAGATAATCATCATAGTTCACTTCGTCATCTTGTCCAGTTTTAGCTTTTTCTTCAGCCTGAATCCTAGCATCTTCATCTGCTTTAGCTTGAGCTGCGGCCTCTTCATCAACTTTTTCCTTCTCTGACTTTTCAGTTTATGGTTCCTCAATGTCATACTCAATAGAATCCTCCTGTTGCTTTTGTTGTTGCTCAAGAGTGGTGGCACCAGTTCCCTTATCGGGTTGATTAACCGCATCAGGAATTGGTGTAGATTAAACATCACCATTTGACCCTCCGGGGCCACCCATTTGATCCTTTGCAAACTCTTTCGCAACGTGTTGGAGTCTAACGAATTTGAACTTCCTCCTGTAATCAGTATCAGTATCCAGAGGCTCTTCATCAGAGCTTTCTTCGTCGTGCTCAATCACTGGAGTCTTTCCTTTATCACCTTTGGGACTTGAAGGCTTTGTGGCTGTCTGAGTGTCATCTTTGACTGTTTTAGAGTAAGTTACTTCTTCTTCTGATTCAGTTTCCTCAGAGCTTTCATCCTTTACCTTTCGTTGCGGTTCAGATTTGGGAATACGGATAGCTTTCTTTGAAGAAATTGTCCTCTTACGTCCAGGTTTCCTTTTAGGAAACTTTCTTGGACTCTCAGTGGTTGCAGCACTTCCTGCACTTCCTCTTCTGGTTTTCCTAGTAGGTGTACCAGAAGACTTGTCATCGAGAAGACCAACTTTGCCTTCATCAACTGCTACCAGATACCTTTTGTATGAGTAAAGTTGTTTGATTTCATCAGAGAGAAGGTGATCCGGTAACACAGCACCTTGTTTCTTTGTTGTTGATTCCTTAAATCTGAATGTTAGAGTAGGTTCATACAACATGTCGTGATTGTTGGGGTCATTAAGTCTCTTGGGGATATCAGGATTAAGTCCAAGTGCTCTTTGGATCAACAGTTTCGTATATCTGATATAAGGAATCTTTGAGCCAAGCTTTTTGAGGAATGACATCATGTCGTCCCATATCAGAGCTTCAATTTTGATGTGCTTCATGTTGATCAAGGCCCAAAAGATCTGCAGTTCCACGAGCTTGGGATGCTCATAGCCACTGTCACGACCGGAAACAGATTTGGTGATGATGATGTAGAGAGTTCTCCAGGGTTGAGGAATATTCTTAAGATCTACGTATGAATGCTTAGTGATTACTCTTGTTGCTTCGTTATAACCAATGTCGATCATGAATTGTAGAACAGTCTCTTCAGTTGGTGTAGCAACGTAATCGGTAGGCTCGATGTCGGGAATGAGGAGAACAGTCCTTAAGTCTGCAGGTGTGATGGTGACTTGTTTGTGGTTCAGAGTCACTGTCACAGCATTTTGTCCTTTGATCTTTTGCATTGTGTTCTAGAACTGATGAATGTAGATCTCAGGCACTGTAGCAGAATTTGAGAGCATGTTCTGATAAGGATGATTCTTCAGAATATCCACATCAATCAATCAAGAAGACTCTGAGCAGGTGAGAATTTCAAAGTCAACACGAAGGTTGTTCTTTCCAATCTTCATCGGATAGCCATTAGGGAAGATATCAGCAACGGTGAGAACATTTGGTGCATCCACATTCATTTGAGCATCCATGTCGTGATCTGAAAGATATTTAGCCAAAAGAACCAACATATTGAAAGACATTATGTTAGTCAACAGATGGTTTTATTGTCTACTTATTGAATGTGATGAGTCTATGATTGTTACGAGTCCAAAGTCACTTGTTTGTCCAACAATCCAATGAAGTCGTGATAAGTTTCGTGAGTTAATTAACTTTAAGTTTTAAAGTCCATGTTATCACTTATTTCTCACAACATATTTAACGTTTAAGTTTATTAGTGACATTATTGGTTTCGTGGCATTATGATTTATTTATTTACAAGTTTGCACGCGTAACAATTCATAATAAAGGTTAAACAAGGCTTAGGCGTAGAAATGGCAAGCTTATGCGTAAACAGGAGAGGTATATTGATATGTGCTAAAACACATATAATTTCTTTATCAAATCAGACCCAAAATAACCAAGAAAGAGCCGTTTATTGCTAATATTTAATGGTTTCTTGAGTTTGTGCATGTGCAGGTACGGATATGTCAAAACACACAAAAAGTTAACTAAATCAGACGAAAACCCGAGCACGAGAGATTAAGAGAGCTAAAGCTGAGCTAGAAGGTTAGAATTATGCATTTGTGAAGATCTTTATTCTCTGAGGATGATTTTTGGAAGACATGATCAAATTTGAAGAATTGTCAAAATCAGTCCCTGAACTTTCATCAAATGGCAGAATACACCCTTGAAGTTTCAAAAATAACAAGTTTGGTCCTTGAATTATTGAAGAATGGCAAGAAAGACCCTTGGATCAACTTTTCAGAATTATACTTCTAGTCCCTGGATTTTCAGAATGTACACTTATGGTCCCTAAAATGCTAAATGTATACATTTTTAATCCTAGTCCATATCCAAACTAACACTATCCTAGGACCAATACATCTAAAGCCCAATCATAATGCCACACCCGGTCCAAGCCTTAAACCAAAACCCGGTTTACCCATCTCCAGCAAAACCAACCCGTACCTCTATCATACCCGGTCAACCCATTTCTTTACCCGGTCAAACAAACCAAAATATACTAAAAAAACTTACGCGCCTAAAATTCCCCCCAAATGAATCCAGCTTAAGAACCCTAATATACCCTTCTCCTAATTCGAACAATTCACTAAAATCAAGGGCAATTCAGTCTTTTCTCTGACACCTTATGACACCATCTGACACATGGGGGTTGCCAGGTCATCAATCCGTGTGACATACTACTAAATCCTCTCCTCTCATTGGTCGAAAAGGAATTGGCACATGATCCAAGGGCTGTTATTGAGTGGATGATGCTAGAAACGTATCTAATTGATGACATGCACTCAAAGAAGCACAGATGATGACATTCCAGATCCTTCCAAGGCCTTAGCTCGCCTATAAAAGGCACCCTTATTTCACAATTGTATTAATGTAGAATTTGAGTAGAATTAAGTAGCTTATAAATGTTTTATGTTTAAATTTCATTTCTGTATTTCTAAATTTCAGTTCCATTGTAATCTCAAGTTTTTATTAATTCAAGTAATTTCAACTTTTGTCTTCAATCAATTTCCATTACTGTTTAATTGTTTTCAGTAGCTTATTAGTGTTTCAATTACTCAATTTAGCTTATCTCAAATCAGTTTTAGCTTATTTGTTCTATTAAACAAAAATCACAAAAAAATGAGAAAAATACTTTAAAAATAAAAAAATATTTCAAATCTGTTATTAAGCTGCATTCAGCTTATGTTTTTGTATCTATAAGCTCAACTAAGTTCAACATAGCTTATTGTGTGCTTATCTTAAATCTATACTCAATTTTGTACTCAAATTCATCCAAATAAGTTCTAAAAATACCTTTGCATTGAACTCTGGAAAGCATGGGAAGTGGCCTGCAATGGAGGGGCCAGAGGGACTATTACTCTAGCTTATTAATAAGCTAGAGAGTTTGTAGCTGCCATTTAGTTGGTTGATCTCTGTTCAGCTGAGATCCAAAGTGAGCTTTGTTCAGTTTTCTTAAATCACTGTTCTATCTTTGTAGATCTAGTATAATCTGTGTTATGATGTTAGTTTAGTTTAATTGTAGTGATATCTAGCTTATTGAAGTACTTATATTCATTGTTTAGTTCATTTGAGATTATCTGCATTTATATCCATTGGTAGTTTGCATAATTTGTTAGATCTGCATAATTTTGCATCCGGAATAACAGAGTAGTTTGGACTGGTCAGTTTGTTTCAAATAGTCTTAATATAGTTTATTGAATCTGAGTTAGGAGACAGAAGTTATTGGAATAGCAGTCTGTGTTTAAAATTTGCATACAGATTTGAAAGTAGTGTTTGGATCAGTGGGTTATAGTGATCTTTAGGCTTGGTCTTAGTTTAATATCAGTCATCTTAGTCTCATTTAGGATAAGTAAAGTTAAATCAGTAAGTCATTTGCATATTAGAATAGCACAAGTCAAAATTGCATAAAAGCTGCTCTTATACTCTCATCTTTGTGAATCAGTAGCCTAGATCTTGCAAATAGGAGTGTTCGTAGTTGATTTAGCTTGCATCAGTTTTATTTCATCATTTCACATCATTATCAGTTCATCATTTGGATTCAAATCTCATTTTAGTCAAAGTTTCATTTCCGTCTCAAAAAGTCAAAAGTGAAAATTACAGTTTTTGCAAAACTTTATTGATTTTTCATGGATTCAGTTTTGGTTCATACTAAGTGAAATTTTGGGATAAACAAGTTCAGTTGGTCTATTTTTGAAATCTGATTTTTGTGAAATTTTCTCAAGCTTTTATAAGCTCTGAACTAGCTTGTTTTTGGAGCTCAATTGCCCTGTTCACACTCAGCAATAACTGAGTGTGAAACAGGCTTCATTACAGATCTTGTATAGGACTTCTTAGGATCTTAATTTTGGTACAGTTGTTGTTTGGCTGGTGTACCTAAGTTCCACATATCTGGTTTTCACTTTGGCTTGTTAGATAAGCTGGTGCTTGAGCTTAAAGTAGGGCCTTAGTGGCTGTTTTGCTTAAGTGGTTAGTTAGCTTAAATCATTGTAGGTTACACTATAGAAGTTAAGAATAGTTGGATTTAGCTTTATTTGAGTTATTATAGCATAAGTTAGCTTCTGTAATCGTTTGGTGCATTCTAGTGCTTTTTAGCTTAATCTAGGAGCTTATTCTCAAAGCAGTTTGCACTACAGCTTCATTATCTCACACATAATCATAGTTTTTATATTTTTTATAGATTTAGAATATAATTTTAGACTTTTACTGAATTTTTCATAATTTTCCATTACCGTTTGCTATTTTTCCTTATTTAAATCTGTTTTTAGGACTTTTTAATTACTTTTTAATACAAATAAATCAGAAAAGTTTCAAAAAAATAAGTTTTCAATTTTCATAGATTAAGATAAATACAAAAAGCAAAAAAATAATTTTTCCAGATTTTCCTAGTTCAAATTATAATTTTTAGCAATTTAATTAGTTTTTATTAGTTTTTAATTCAAATAAATAAAAGAAAAATCATAAAAATTAGTTTTAAATCTTAGTTAAGTTTTTAATTGCATTTTTAGAGTAAAAGTAATTTTAAATCATTTTTAGGACTTAGATTAGACGTAGTTGCATTTTATTTACGTTTCGTTTATTACGTTTTACGTTTATTCGCGTACTTAGGATTCCCCGTAGTTTAATTTCCCTAAATTGCTTTCCCATTTCCCGTAGTTTAGAACAAAATCAAAAATCCAAAACAACGAGCATTTTAATAACAAACCAATAACGACGTTGCCCATTCACACCTCGTTGTAAAACGACTCGGATTTCCTAATCCGTATCACTATCACTCACGGGATTTGATTCATTATCCTTTTTCCTAAAGGGATTTTAAGTCATTCCTTGTGGATTATTTTTTATATCGATATTGTGGTTTTATGCATACACACCACCCTTGACCTACAATCTGAACGAATCATATACGCGTAAACGCAAGCTTATGCGTAGGATCCTGACTTACGCGTAAGAATTATTACACGTAGGAAAAGGGAACCTTATTTGTAGAGCTTACGCGTAAGCGCATATAAAACCTTACGCGTAAGGCTTACTCGTAAGAGTAGACCTTATGCGTAGAGGTCACTGTTTACGCATATCCTTCACAGGATACGCGTAGTCCCTTATGTAGAACCTTACGCGTAACAGTTACGCGTAAGATTACTCTTACGCATAACCTTCTACGCGTAAGGTGATCCTTATGCGTAGATTGCTAATAACCTTGATTCTGAATTTCACGAGTAATAAACCTGAAATAAGTTAATCATAGCACCAATTATTAACACATACATTCAATATTTATCAGATCAAACATGAAAAACTCATTAAACAGTTATGCGTAAAAATCCTTATGCGTAAACCTAAACCCTAAGGTTTAATTTCTACGAGTAAGAGATTTGGCCATAGGAATTGCACCAAAATGATTCTGGTAAGTCTAAGAAGCCTATTAAGTTGTCTTATCAAAGTTTTAACATCAAATATGTCATGAATCAAAAATACCCAAACCGTATGAACATAAACCCTAGTTTCCAATTTATGAGTCATTAGTGTTTCTGGGTAACTTCTGGGTCTAAGTATGATCATTTCAACTTGAAAACAACCTTATACAACAATATTTATCACCAAAAACGTTCACATATGAAAACCCCCAAACTAACGTATGAACCCTAATTTTCAAAATCAATCAATTCGTGTTGCTGGGTATGTTTTTATGATCAAAATAGTTTCAATGATGTTATATGAACGTTTTGACACTATCATTTTAACCATAAACACATAAACATGATTATGTGTTCATACGCTTATGCGTAGAACACAAAATCACTCATATCACACGTTTTAATCGTTGGATTTGTAAAGGATTCAAAACCATTGTTTGTAAATACGTTAAGATTATGAAACCACTTACAAAATGATGATCCAATACACGGAAATGAAGATCGAATTTTAGGTGTAGGATGAGTTTGGTGAAGTATTAAATGTGAAGATTAAATGTTAGGTGAAGAGTTTTATTAGAAAATACTTTAAACTTTTGACACTTTCAGTCCCTCCACCTCTACCATTTACATCTAAAGCCTTTAACTTCCATTTTGGTTACCAAACGAATGATGTTTTGGAAAGAAATTTGACGGCACTCCCCCTCGGCTTAAGAAATAATAAAGTTTTATAAATTTCAGTCCGATGAGTGTCAGTGAACCAGAAAAATGACCACCATTAATAAAGAAACAACCGGGATAAGATAACATGCAAGTACAAGGTTTTTAATGAAACTGTTAAATATTTGCTTTCTCCCCCTCAACACTTGATCGGAAAAAAACTGAATTTTGAAAGATTTGAGTGTTGACGGAAGATTTGTACTTGCCGAGTTGAAAGAAATAAAGATAGAAGATTATTTTTGTTGTTTTATCAGATTTTATATTTTTGTATTTTGTTTTTGAATAATATTTACAAAAGATGTTTTGGTGTTTGACTGGTTTTTAAGAATGTTTTAAGAGTTCATCCCGTTCCTCTTGAGTCAAACACCGCATACCAATCCGGTGGACCAACTCATTAAACATAGCAGGAGCCAAGGCTTTGGTGAGAAGATCTGCCAATTGGTATTCTGTACCCACAAAGTATAATTCAACATGTTGTAAACTCTCAGACCTTGACAGATCTTTAGCACTCGTGGATCGTTAGTGTTTCCTATGTAATCATAAGCAAACTAATAGACAGTCTCTACAACTCGTATTCTATAGCGGAAAGTAAATACAAGTTGTTATAACTAAGAACACTTAGATCCTCTATGGATCTTTTATTCACTGAAACTCTATGTTTCAAGTTGTTTTTTATTACAAACTATGAGGTTCCTTTTATAGACAAGGAACCCTAAAACTATTACTACTCAATCGACTAAACATTCAAGTATGCATTTAATGACTAAAGCACTAGATAAAATTGAGCAGTACAATTATACCCATGCTAACCTTGGGCAGTACAAGAATAATGATGGGTTAGCATTTAAATAAAACAGCGCATGCTGATCCTAGTCAGCTTCCACCCTTCAGCAGTAACACGGCATTGCTTTTACACTTTAGCAGAATGTCTTCTTCAGCAGATTCTGCTTCTACTTCAGCAGAATCCTTCGGCAGTAATGACAGCAGAAATCCTACTTCGCATAATTCCCAACAATCCTCCCCTAAACTGGAATTTGACTTGGTTAAGTTCCAGTTTCCTACCTTGATTGATCTTAGAGACTTCAGTACTAGAGGATTGTTCTCAAACATCAGTAGCAAAGAACCAATAAGAAACTCATCTCTATGATGAGCAAACTTTGAAACTCCAGGTCTTTGCAGCAACACATGACATAATGTACATCAATACTTATTAGTTGCATACTATTCTCATCACATCCAGGTGTGTTAACATCTGAGAGAGGTGAATCATTGAAAATAATGGATTTGATGTCTCTTTACTAATAGCCATCACTACTGGAGTAGCCAGATGTTTAAGTCCGAAAACTATGGTACATTGATAACCATCTGATTTATGAGCAAATCAGCAACTATATAAATGGATTTGATGTGTCTTTACCTGTAGCCGTTTGCTCAGGACTAGTCAATTCTTAGAATTGGTGAATTGATAACCAAATATGGGGATAGTTGCCTTTACCATAATCCATATACTTGTGGGCTAGCCAATTCTTGGATTCCAAAAAGGAATAGACCATGGTGAATTGATGACCATACAACTCTCAGCAATTAAGTATGGGTGGTTGCAGACCCTATGATTTTGAGCAAATCATTACAGCTATCAACAGATTTGATGTGTCTTTACCAAAGTTGTACCCTTTGGACTAGCCAACTCTTTGATACACACAAGGTATATCTGGTGAGTTAAAAACCATCAACAAAATACAACAAACCTGCAGGAGAAAGTTAGTTTTTTTTGTTTTTACTAAGAACAACAAACAAGACAAAGAAAAATCCTCCCCTGAGGCATATGCCTCCCCTGAGGCCTATGCCTCCCCTTAAACTATGCAGTTAAGGGTTAAGCATTCCAATATTGACCACAAGGTGTTGAAACCTTGGTGCATCAAAAGCTTTTGTTAACAGATCTGCCACATTATCATCAGTATGAATTTTCGCCACATTTATCAAATGTTTTTCATATGCATCTCTTATAAAGTGGTGCCTGATTTCAATATGTTTGGTTCTCCTGTGAAAAACTGGATTTTTGACAATGCATATGGTACTCTGATTATCAATAAAAAGAGTTGTGTTCATGAAGTTATACCCATAGTCCAGCAATTGGTTGAAATCAATAGATGAAGCACAAAGGACATATTATTTTTCTTCATCGTCACGATTTGCATCAATCCATCCTTTCCATTTTGATCCTTAGCATCCTCGTCATAGTAGTTATGCATCTCCAGCCATCGAGATAGAACGAATGGGTGGTTATGCAAGACTTCACAAACGCATATCCAGCATCTAGTGTGAAAGATGTGAGCGATCATGCATATCCAACATTATGTTAGATGTTGGAATAGATGATATGTACTAGATTAGGATAAGTAGTATAGCTCTTTTCTTGTAGTTGCATTGAAGTTGATTGTAAGCTGTAAGCTGTAATTTGAATGAATGAACAATTTTAACTTCAATACTTGTCTTTAGTATTTTATCTTCAGTGGAAACCAATTGCTCACTCCATTACTTAGCTTTCAGAGGAAACAAGCTTTGAGCTTACTAGACCATATACCAAAGGACCACACTTGATGAATTTTAACTGAACAGGGCATTCTGCAAAACAAACTCAGAGAAACACAAGAACAAAAACAGAGACAAAACAGACTAAAACTATGAACAAACAAGTGTTAGCAAACAACATATACACAAAGTTTACTATAAAATCCTCCCCTGAGGCATATGCCTCCCCTGAGGCCTATGCCTCCCCTTAAACTTTGTAGTTAAGGGAAGAGAAAGATCCACCATTGTTCTTGGGTTTCCAGTAAAATTTTGGTCCTTTATCCTTCCAAGAACAACCTGCTGAAGTTTTGACAGATTTTTCAGTAGTGCCCCAACATCCTTTCCTATTATTCATAGAGTCAACATATGCAGGCCAATAACCATGTTTAAAGTATAGGCTAGTGGGTTGCACATAAGGTCTATCGGCTGACCTCCTCCAAGAAGAGTCAGTATAAGTAGCTTGTGGGACATAAGGTGGAAAATTCTTAACATTGTTCCACACTGGTCTAGGTTTCTGCTGAAGAGCACATGCATCCAATCTTTGCTCATAAAAATCACAATCCTTAAATAAATGAAGTTTACTTCCACAAACAAAACAAGTCTTCCTTTTGGAAGATTTATTCAACAAAGCAGATGTTCTATTACATGTAGAAGAACTTAAACCAGAAACATTAAAGGAATTGTTTTTAACAGACAAATTATTCAAAGATTTAAAAGACAAGTCTTCAGGGGAAACAGGCTTGGAAGTAGATTCCTCAGCAGCTATCCTAGAAGGCTTGTAGATAGTCTTGGGTGCAGGCTTGGGTGTAGGCTCAGGTGAGGGCTTGGGAAGGTCTGACTTGTCACTTGAATCACAGCTGTAAGTAGATCCTTGATCCGATGAATTGTCACTGTCAGAGAAAGAGACAAAATCATAAGATGAAGCATCGTTGTCTGGCAAGTCTTTTGACTTTTTGCCATACAGATGGTGTGATCCATTAAAGTCAACAGTGATAGACAGGTCAGTGGGCATGAATTCACCTCTAATAGGTCCAGGGACAGCATGTAAATCACCTTCCTTTTTAAATGTTCTAAGCCTGCAGGTGTAGATTTACGCCCATCTTGCCTAGCTTCCAATCCTACATACTTTTGAAAACCTAAACCTATTCCTGAGTTCACAGACTGACTATTATAGAGTTCTCTAGCTAGATTGTCACCAGATATCAACCATTGTTTATGTCTAGCTATTTCCTCTGCAAGTTTCTCTTTAAGCTCTAGATTCTCAGTAATAGTATCAGCTTTTTCTTTTTCAGTGCGTTTAAAGTTAATGTTTGCAATATCTAGATCAAATTGAAGCACCTTAATCTTTTCTACATAAGCTATCTGATTCTTTTGAAACCATACCTTTTGTCTTTCTAATGTTTTTAACGAAAGTTTATAAGCTTCATTATCAACATAGCATTCATTGTATTTAGGTTTCATAGTATCATAAGCTTCTTTCAGTTCATTGTATCTTTCACTACAACCAAATATACAATTGTGTACCTGACAAAGTCCCATGAAGGCAAATTGATCATGCCTATCTTCTGAAGTACATCTAGCCAGCAATCCAAGCTTCTCTGTATCAGCAGCTTGCTCATTCACAGGTTCATGTGCAGCCCAGTTGACCTGTTCATCCATGGTGACTAGAGTTGCTGAAGTGCTAGCTCCTTTCTGATTCTGCTGATAGGAATTGTAGCTAACTCCCTCTCCACTCTTCCTGTCTTTGCATTCCCTTGAGAAATGACCCATCTGGTGGCAAGAGAAACATTTGACCTTTCTCATGTCAAAACGAGCTGGATCCTTTCCCTTGAACCCAAACTTCCTTCCTGCCTTCTCTTCAAACCTCTTGATATCTACTGAAAGCATGGCCACCTGCCATTTCAGCTTGATCTCCTCCATCTCAAGTGGGTCCACTTGGTCAAAATCTTCATATACCAGATGCTGCTGAGTATCATAATCAGCAACAAATGAGTGAAAAACATCCTCCAATATACTTCCAGCCTTAGCTTGAGGATGTGATGGAGTGGGATGATAGGATGATGATGGTAAGTAAGATGGACTTGAAGCATGCATCATCATATTCAAGTGGGATGTCCCAACAAAGGCTGAATGACCAGAAGAGGATGCACGGTAGGGAGATCTGACATCAGGTTCAAGAGATCTGAGTTTGTTGTATAGCTCATCAAAAGTGAGCATGTCCAGCCCACGTTTAGCTTTCAGGGCTATACTCACATGTAACCATGATGGAGGCAAAGATCGTAGGAACTTTGAATTGCTATCATCATTGTCAGGCTTTGCATTCAGCTGGTTTAGCTGACTCAGAATCTTGTGAAACCTGTCATATCCCTTGTGGATACCTTCTTCTTCAGAGATATTGAACTCTTGGAAGTGTTGTCTCAGCATGGACTTCCTCATTCTCCTGGACTCTTCATTTCCACCAAATCTTGCTTTAATAGCCATCCAGATGTCCTTTGCATCAACCATGTGCTGAAAATCACCCAAGTGATCTTCAGGAATACATTGAAGGAGGCATTGTTGTGGGTGGTGACTTCTGATTCATCATCAGTTCCAGGCATGGTGAATATGTTTTTGGTTGTAAGAGGGTGAGGTAAATAAGGTTCTCAGTATCGTAGAGACTCTCCCGAGGCTTTGATACCACTTGTTGTAAACTCTCAGACCTTGACAGATCTTTAGCACTCGTGGATCGTTAGTGTTGCCTATGTAATCATAAGCAAACTAATAGACAGTCTCTACAGCTCGTATTCTATAGCGGAAAGTAAATACAAGTTGTTATAACAAACACACTTAGATCCTCTATGGATCTTTTATTCACTGAAACTCTATGTTTCAAGTTGTTTTTTATTACAAACTATGAGGTTCCTTTTATAGACAAGGAACCCTAAAACTATTATTACTCAATCGACTAAACATTCAAGTATGCATTTAGTGACTAAAGCACTAGATAAAATTGAGCAGTACAATAATACCCATGCTAACCTTGGGCAGTACAAGAATAATGATGGGTTAGCAATTAAATAAAACAGCGCATGCTGATCCTAGTCAGCTTCCACCCTTCAGCAGTAACACGGCACTGCTTTTACACTTCAGCAGAATGTCTTCTTCAGCAGATTCTGGTTCTACTTCAGCAGAATCCTTCGGCAGTAATGACAGCAGAAATCCTACTTCGCATAATTCCTAACACAACAGTACCCTGTTCCACGTGGTCCTTGATGAAATGATATCGAAGATCGATGTGCTTTGATTTCGAATGTTGAACTGAGTTGCATGAGATCGCAATGGCACTCCGATTGTCGTAGTACATCGAAATTTTGTCAAACACGTAACCATAGTCTTTGAGTTGTGTTCTCATCCAAATGACTTGAGTACAACATGCCGACATGGCTACATATTCTTCTTCTGTTGAGGAGAGCGATGTATAATCCTGCTTCTTCGATTGCCATGACACCAGTTTATCACCAAGAAATTGTAGTGCTCCCGAAGTACTTTTCCGTGAGTCTAAGCATCCTGCGTGATCAGCGTCTGAAAAAGCTATTAGTTCAAAACCAGAATCCTTCGGATACCAGATCCCCAAGTTAATGGTTCCCTTGATGTATCGGAGGATTCTTTTAGCCTCAGAGAGGTGGGTTTCAGTTGGTCTTGACTGATAACGGGAGCAAAGATATACGGCAAACACAATATCAGGCCTGCTTGCTGTTAGATACATGAGAGACCCAATAATACTACGGTATTTTGTAGGGTCAACCAGTTTCCCATGCAAATCAGCGTCTAGCTTCTTGGTATGTGACATTGGTGTGGCATAAGTATCACAGGTATTCATTCCAAATTTGTTCAGAATTTCAAGGGCATATTTGGACTGACTTAGAAAAATACCACGGGGTGATTGATGAACTTGCAATCCGAGAAATAATGTAAGTTCACCCATCATTGACATTTCAAAATGTTTTGTCATAAGTTTTGCAAAAGCATTTGAGTATTTTAAATGTGTTGACCCAAAAATGATGTCATCCACATAAATTTGAACGATTAAAATATGTTCCCCGTGATATTGTATGAAAAGTGTAGGGTCGACCGAACCTTTGGTTAAATTATTGGCAATTAGGAAAGATGATAACTTATCGTACAACGCCCGAGGAGCTTGTTTGAGACCATACAGAGCTTTGTTCAGTTTGTAGACATGGTTCGGGAACGCGGGATCAACAAATCCTTCTGGCTGGCTGACATAAACCGTTTCTTTTAGTTGACCGTTCAGAAAAGCAGTTTTGACATCCATCTGAAAGACCGTTATATTCATATGAGCCGCGAATGCGAGAAAAATCCGAACAGCCTCAAGACGAGCAACCGGAGCGAATGATTCTTCAAAGTCAATACCCTCTTCCTGTCTATAACCCTTAGCCACCAGACGTGACTTATTTCTGATTACGTTCCCTTCAGCATCATATTTGTTTTTCCATATCCATTTGAGACCAATGACGTAGACCCCTGTTGGTCTTTCAACCAGTTCCCATACTTCAAGACGTTTGAATTGGTTGAGTTCTTCTTGCATGGATTCAATCCAATTGTCATTTTTCATTGCGTCCTTAATGTTTTTAGGTTCAGATTGGCAGACAGTGAGTGCATAAATGCAATGTTCACCATCTGTGTGAAGACGTTGTCTCGTAACGACTGGTTGATTAGGGTTGCCAATAATATTTTCAAGAGGATGATCTTTTGTCCAACGATGTGTAGAGGGTTGATGTTGGTATACATTGTGCAGATTTTGAGGATTCAAATGGTTTGTTGATGATTCCGCGACATCAGGTGCAACAGTTTCATTGGCAAACGAGTTAAAGAACGCATTTGGATCAAAATCTACAGGTGGGGGTACTTCATTAAGAACATCAGCAGCTGGTTCAGCGTCGTTGGAAGCAGTTTGTTCAACTGTTGTAGTAGAGTCAACTGGTGGTGCTTCTTCAACAGTAGTTGTTGTAGCAGGTGTATCAGGTATAAGAGTATTATCAGGTTGAGCAGCGGAAACAGAGGATACACCTGGAGCACGTTCATCAATATCGTCACTGAATAGATGAGCAAATAGTCTTTCCATTTGTTGACGAGTAAGCTGAGGGCTTGTTTCAGCTGATGATGGGGTTTGGGGGAAGTTTAAGCGGTTGTGACCGGATTCCAAGCTGTTATGCTCAGAAGCCATTTCTGTAAGTTCATCAAAATTAGCATGAATCGTTTCCATAACCTGATTTGTACGACGATTCCAGATCCGGAAACCCTTAGAATTTTCACAATATCCTATAAATATTCCAATGTCAGCTTTGGCTTTGAGCTTACCAAAGTCATCACGATCATTATTCAGATAGCAAAGGGATCCAAATACATGAAAGTGTTTGAGATTCGGTTTATGGTTATGGATATGCTCAAAAGGTGTTTTGTTGTGGCGTTTAGTAATAATTGAACGATTTTGAGTATAGCATGCAGTTGATACAGCTTTTGCCCACAAGTAATCTGGAAGTTTAGCATTGATTAACATTGTTCTTGCAGCTTCCACTAACGTTCGGTTTCGTCTTTCAACAACTCCGTTTTGTTCTGGTGTACGTGCAATAGATGTCTGATGCTCAATTCCCACTTTCTCATAAAATTCTCGAAGAGTTTGGTTAACAAATTCAGTTCCTTTGTCTGTTCTGATTTGTCGGACGGTATTCCGGAGCTGAACTTGAATTTTCGTGAGAAAGGTGATGATCATCTGTGGAGCTTGATCTTTACTTCGAAGAAAGTAGACCCAAGTCCATCGTGAGTAGTCATCGACAATTACCAAGATGTAGCGTTTGCCATTAATCGTTTGCACGCGCATCGGGCCACACAAATCCATGTGAAGAAGATGAAGCACATGCTGAGAGCTGTGTTTCACCTTTGAAGGAAAATGAGCACGAGTGCTTTTCCCTTATTCACAAGCAGAGCATATGTGATCTTTGGAATACCGGAATCTCGGGAGACCTTCAACAAGTTTGTGTCGAGCAAGGTTGGTGATGGTTTGAAAGTTTAAATGTGAGAGACGACGGTGCCATAGCCAGGATTTTGTTGTTGTTGCCTTTGAAAGTAGACAGATGGGAGATGAAGCAATCATGTCTTGCATTGAGATTGTGTATAGACTAGAATTGCGAGAGCCAGACATTAGATCTTTTCCTTGTAGATCACGAATGAAACAAGTTTTCTCCCGAAAAGCAACTTCCAAATCTCCATCACATAATTGACCGACTGAAAAGAGATTGTGACCGAGGCCTTCCACATAATAAACCCTGCTAATTTCAATATTGCCATTGATATAATCTCCGTAGCCCATGATAGCTGTGAAGTGATCATTCCCAAATCTGACAGTGCCAATGAACTTTGCAATAAAGTTTGATAACAGTTTAAGATTGCCTGTCATGTGTCGGGAACATCCGCTATCAACAATCCAAAGGATGATCTGTATCACCTGCATTACACACAGACGATACAGATGGAATAGAGGTAGATGTGGAACCCGATGAGTTAGAGGATTCCTCAGCAGTTATAGTAGAAATACACACATCAATGATTTTAGGCATCCATTTAAATCCTAGTGTATTATGTATCCATTTCTGCCATCTCCAACTAGTCTTAGTGAATGCACTAGGTGGTACTACATTCCTTGGAGGTGATACTGGAACTACAGGTACATCAATGCATTTCTTAGAATCTAAGGAGGGCGGTTTACCAAGCACAGACTTAGTATCATTAGTGGGCCTAGAGGTATTCCTGTTAGGAATTAGAAAATTCCATAGTAAAGAGTCGGTCACCCCAATTATTATCTAGCATAAGTTAGCTCGTAGACATATCGTTAGTTACGTTATTTACTGTTTTATTAGTTAGTTATTAGTCTAGTTTAGCATAGTGCAACACCGTGGAGGAAGGACGGGTCTTTACCCACTGTATACCTGATCCACAGGCCGATAGGAGGTCGTGTATTGTGTAAGTATAAATACCCCTTCCATCCATGGAAGGGGTGGTGCTTCATTTCAATCTAACCTTTCCTTTGTTTAAACCTCTAGCAAGAACACTCTCTCTCTCTCTATCTTTCTCTCTCTAAATATGGCAAACATGTATTTTGATCATCCAAGACCACCCGAATCATCAAACACATTAAATATTCGATCCTACAATTGGTACCAGAGCCAAGGTTTTTGTGTTGTGTTGATTTGTGTGGTTTAGTATCATGGTTATGGTGGGTTTTTGGTTATTGTTAAAAACTGTTTTTTACATCTTTTTATGGTCGGAAAAATTGTGTTTCCGTTTATATTTATATAACAGCTTCTAACTGATTGTTGGTGTGTCCTCATGGTTTGTATAAGTCATATCTTTGGTCATTTTTTATGTTAAAATCCTGTGTTGTTAGTTAAGGACATGGATTCTCACTTTTATGAGGTGGTCATTTTGATGTAGTCATAACAGGTCAAGTTTTTATGGTCAAAACGGATTAATAGGTGTATCTTCTTGTTATTTTCGGGGTAACTTTGTGTATGAACGAAAAATAACAGTTTGATATTCATGCTAGCGAGTTGGATGAACAAGTTGTCCGGATTCAGTGTTTTACAGTAGCGAGTTGTGCAACAGTAACGACTTGTGCAATAATAGCGACTTGTTCCTTTTGTCCAAATTCTGTGTATGGTCAACAAGTCAATGGCGAGTTGGTCTTAATCTGCTAGCAACTTGTCTTTACAAGTTAGCGAGTTGTGGTTTATAATGAAGCGACTTGGTGGCGGTTTGACTTTTGAGTCAAACTGAAATGTTAGCGATTTGTAATGGAAAAAGTTAGCGACTTATAAGGTTTAAGAGGTATAGCGACTTGTCTTTACAAGTCGTAGCAACTTGTGCTAGCGACTTGGGCTAAAGACTATGCTAGCGACTTGACTCATGGCTTAGCGACTTGACTTGACTTGACGACTTGACATTAGACAGAAATGATGAAGAAGATGAGAAGTAATATAGACCACGGCAACAACCAATATACCAAACTTATACAACATCAACAATACTTCATCAATCCAACATCAATCCAACTACATCGACCAACATAATACATGAAAAATAACGCTTGATTTCAACAAGATCTCAGTCATTGTTTCACTTTGTGTACAGTTCTCAAAAACACACTACCATTCAAGATCTTTACACAAATGAAAATATTCATCATTGATCTTCACTAATTCATGTCTTGCCCATTTCTATACGAATCTCTTAAAAACGAAAAGCTAATATGGAGATTAGTTTCGTTTATTGTACTCGTTCAAGTCTCTATTTCAAAAACAACTACTCTTGATCTCAGTCTTGATTCTTTTGTGAGGTACATTAAAACACATAGACCCTTATACGATCTACACACAAAAGAACCTATGCATCATAGATCTTAAACCCTTTGCTAATATCCGAAACAGAGAATGAAAAGAATATAACAATTATGTTACATCTTTTTCATTAGTTCGTTCAAAATGAAACTAATTCGGAAACTCAAACAAAAGGATATATGTAATACCTACCTGTGACCTTAAGACCGACTCATGAATATTAAACCATCCCTGTGGCTTAAAACGATTCTTGTTCTCAAAGCCATCCCTGTGGCTGAGATTTGTCTTAACCGATTCATAGTTTGATGAAAATATGAGGATAGTGGTTGCTTGTGTTCTTAATGAAAAGATTTTGAATAAGATTGAGTCTACAGGATGTAGAAAGTGGCTGAAGTTGTTTTTGGTGTGAGAGCATTTTTGAGATGGGGGCGGATAATTCTGAGTCAAGGGATTAGGGTTTCATTTTTCTGTGATTGTGATAAGAGGGGCGGATGTTTTGATATTAGGGTTTGTGGTCTGAAGTTATATTAGGGTAATGTTTGTGATCTGGTGCGTTTTATACACCCATGATATTAGGATTGTGTCTGACGTTGGATCAGTTTGTGTATGGGCCTAGCTAGTTAATTATTTTGCATTGGATATTTGTTGTATTAGTGGACCGTGTAATGGAATGGAGCTATGCATTGAGTTCATGGGCCGAAATGGGTATAAATGTGAGATATTGCTTGAGCCAACTTGAACTTATGGAACTAACTGAGATTTATGATTTATGTTGAACTTATGGAACTAACATGGGCTTTGAATGTTGAAATGATGGGCTTCTCATGGTTGAGTTATGATTTATGAGAGTTTATGAGATTTGAATTTTGTGATAATTGGACTAACTGAGAGTTGTTGAAGAGATCTGGTCTGATAATTTTGACATTTTAGAAATGATGTGGTATGAAATTTGGCACTTTGGTGTATACATTTTCACAAAGAATATTATGCCACGGTTTGAAGTGCTTATTGGAAAATGTTGACTACGGGGTTGTTTGGACGGTATTTCTTATTTGGATGTGAAGTGAGGTTTTCCGGGCACGTTTACTTATTTCGTCTTCTTTCTTTCTACCCTTCCGTGAAGATGACTTGTTTGGGCGTTAATTAGAGGGTGATAAAGACTTGGCTATTTACTTACGTTTGCGATTCTTTCTCACTTAACCCACAACGTAGTTATCACTTCGGTGTCTCACTCAGCTGAGAATGTCAAGAGGTTTTGTACATCGGGTACACCGTTTCTTTTTCACAAGGATTAGTACAAGTTTAAGTAACAAATCTGGAGAATTTTACTTCATGATCAAGTTTGGCATATCGATTTTACTTCACTATATGGTCACCATAATAGCCGACAGAATTCGAGAGTGGTGTGTCTACCAAAGTGTTTGAGATTGTTGATGTTGGATAATGAACCGTTGATGAACCACTGCATATTCCCCTAAAACAGATATTCACTGAAACCAAAGTCGTCATAACATATTCAAGCTAAAATTGTTTACGGTTTTGCCTTGATTTTGTAAAATCCCGCGAAAGAAGCTATTTCTCGGTTTAAATCGTAGACTTGTAAAATCCCGTGACTATGGAAACATCCTGGTAATAGTAAAGTGCATTTCCGGAGCTATCTTACGGTTTATTTCTGGTTTTGTAAAATCCCGCGAAAGAATCTATTTCTCGGTTTAAACCATGGAATTGTAAAATCCCGTAATGATGGAACCATCTTGGAGAAGAGAAAGTGTAATTTTGGATCTTCTTGATGCTGGTGCTACGATTTCTACTTCGAAGAAGGGATAAAAGGGTGTACTTCATGAATTGGATGTGTGTTTGGATATTCGTCTTGGTAGTTTGGTTATTACATGGTTTTACGGGGTTATGTGCTATTAACCTTGGTCAGGATGAAACCATTATCAAAGTTCATTTAAATGTCAAAGAAGGCTAGATGTGAGCAGTTCAGAAGATGTGACAACGGCGTTAATTCAGTATTATTTATTTGAGGTTGAAGTGAAATATCACAGGCGAGTGTACTTAGTATCTGAAGGTATCGAGGATGGTTGGATGAAGATTCTTCGAGATCCTTGTTCGAGCTTATTATCAAACATGAAGATTTGGAAATCTAGTTATTGTTGGGTGTCTTTTACCTTTTCTTTTACCACTTGGAGGAATTGGGCTCATACCACCACAAAATAACTATCACTTTAAGGAGTTACGTTGTAGTGCTCAGTGTCACATTCAATTGTGGATTTTCAAGAGGTAATGTACGTCTTATACTTGATGGTTGGTTGGTTGAAGAGTATAGAGTACATAGAGAGTACTTAGAGATGCTAATGGAAATCGGCACCGCTCTTTGTTACATATGTGCAAGTTTAAGTCACGAGTTCGGGGTAGTTTACTTCAGGGTCAAATTCATTATATCGGGTTTTTTCCATCAGCTGTCACTACAAAGAGCCTACTGAATGATAATGGGGTTGATTGCATGTTTTTCCAAAAGAGTTTGAAAAGAGAGAGATTATGACGTTTGAACATATCAGTTCAAGCCTCGTATTCTAAAGAAAAGAAAAGTGTACGTTTCAGTGCGCTTTATCTTCCAAAGAAGAGAAATCTTCTTATGACGTATGAACACAACAGTTCATGCCTCGTTCTCCAAAGAAAAGAAAAGTGTACGTGTCAGTGCGCTTTATCCTCTGAAGAAGAGAAATCTTCTTATTATGACCATTCTCATCAACATGCTTCATACTTTTTCCATGCGCTTCAGTCATCAGGTGAACCGGGCTACCACTGATTGTTTTCTCATTCCACTTGCTCGATTATAATGAAGATGGCGACATCATGTGCTGATTTTGCAGGAGAGAAGTGTGAATAGAACATTCGGATGATTTTCACTTATTTAGTCAAGAATGGCATCTCCGTATGCAATTCTTGAGGGGGAGAAAAAGTGTGAATTTTTGGCATTGTTGATTGATATTTGAGAATATAAATGGTCATACGGCTCTAAACTCATGTAAGAACCGAGCTTCTTCTTATCGGGTCATCTTCACATGGAGTTTTTCTCTTCTAAGAGCCGTTGGTTGACATCTTCACTCGGATTGATGAGTTTATCGACAAAGTGCTTCCGGTTAATGCTTCACGTATACATCAACATGATGATTCCGAACAATCTATCTGTTCTTGTTTGATGTGATTGGTAGTTTGGTGTTACCATCTTGTGTGTTCGTTGCGGCCTGATTGCTGATTTCCTTGATGAACATCTTTTTGTTCTTGTTTGATTGGGAGGGATTTTAGTTAAGGGGATTTGCAAGATGTAAGTTAATTGGGATGCTTTTTGGTTGGATGCTTTTTGGTGTGAGTTGAAGATGTTAACTATCTATTCCCCAACTGAACAATCTCGAAGAAGGTCGAGTCTAAAGTCTGTTCTACATTTTCTGTTGCATGTTAGAAGACTAAAGACAAGTTCCATTTGATTATCCAAATACTTCTTCTTATTCTGGGCATTTATCAAACAGATTGTCAGTTTAGGGGAGAGCACTAATTGGGGGAGTTTGAAATGCCAAATTTAATCCCCAATTAGACTTGCTCACATTATTCAGCATGTTGATTCTCACAAAGACTTCAAGCGGTCTTCTCATCAAATTTCAAGTATTTGGGCATTCAAAGAGTTGCTGATTCTGAAGTATCAAAACCAGAAAGGGGGAAGGAGACAAGCATCTAAACGCGAGTAAACTTGATGTACTTAATACTTCTAAGAAATTGAAGATATCCCGGGAAGACAAATGTTATTACCGCAGAGAAACTCAAGGTTTGACTCATGGCGAGTAAACTTGATGAACTTAATTCTTCTAAGTGATTGAAGATATCCCGGGAAAACAAATGTCATGACCGCAGAGAAACTCAAGGTTTTACTCATCAAGGCGTTTAGTATTCTTATTCCAACTATGTGGGGGAAGCGATGGAAGAGTTAGTTTCTGAAGATAAAAGAGGTACACAAGTGCGTGATGATCTCGATGTTATCACAATCATCAGATGAGAGAGAATTGTGTATATTGGAGGCGCTCAGTTGTTTCACTTGAGGGCTTAATCAGTGATTCAGAGATATAATCACTTATTCCGGAGTTGACATCCGCAGAGATTGTCATCCGCAGAGATAATCAGTGACTTGGCTTGCTTCTTCAATGTTATTAGTTATTCCTACCTTGGGTATTGGTATACTTCGGATACTTGAGCTTCATACACGATCATCAGGGAAGAAAAATGTGAACATGGGGAGGTGTTTTCATTCCCCTCATGATGTGTATTCGGGAGAGCTCTTGGGTATTGGTGTACTTCTGGTTCTTGAGCTTCATACACGATCATCCGGGAAGAAAAATGTGAACATGGGAAGGTGTTTTCATTCCCCTCATGATGTATGTTCGGGAGAGTTCTTGAGCATTATACAAAGAAACGGACTGCTTCAATTCAACTACTTGGGGGAATTGTTCTCTTGACATCTTTTTTTGGAATGGATTGCTTCAGACCTCAGTGGAAAAGAAATTTGAGAAGATTATTTAAGTGTGGGATGAAACGTTGCTGGTGTTCTATTGGATGATATAACCCCGAATGGAGAATCTCGATTATCGGTCTTAAAAGGAGCAGCGGGATTTATGATAATGGTGTACTTGATTCGGTCCCAAACGGTCAGGTTTATTACACAAGTCAACCACTTGTGAATGATCAACCGTAATAAAAGTCAAACAGTCTGGAACCAAAGCAATTAAGTCCAGGAGAGTTTAGTGTTTCCCCAGGTCGTTAAGTCCCAACGAGCTGTGCGATTAAATAGCTAAACGTGTAGTGATCGGGTGATATTGAACAGGAAATGGGTTAATGATAATACTAGATGACAAAGGAAAAATCTTAGAAAGAAAATTAAAAAACTAAATTATATTAAATAAACGCTATCACTATTTTTAAAATTTGATTTTCTTGATTTTTCTTTTATAAATTTGAATTAAAAACTAATTTTAAACTTTAAAACTAAATTAAAATACTAAAAATTATGAAAATTAATGGGAAAATTATAAAACTGTTTTTCAAAAATCTAAAATAACTAAAGAGAATTTTCAAAACTAATTTTGTATTTTTCTGATTTATATTCTAATTTCTATGATTTAAAAACCATTTAAAACTAATTAAATTGCTAAAATTACTATTTAAACTAGGAAAATTATGGAAAAATATTTTTTTGGCTTTTTATATTTATCTTAATCTATGAAAATTGAAAACGTATTTTTTTTTTTGAAGCTTTTCTGATTTATTTGTATAAAGGTTAATTAAAAAGTCCTAAAAACTGTTTTAAATAAGGAAAAAAAGCAAACAGTACTGAAAAATTATGAAAAATTCAGGAAAATTCTAAAATATAATTCTAAATCTATGAAAAATATAAAAACCTATACTAGTGTGCAAGAATTACAAGATGGAATGAAACTGCTTATTAATAAGCTCTCCTAAATAAGCAAAAGGCAACTATAGTGAACCAAAATCTAGCAGGACCTGGATTATGCTATAACTACAAGAAAACAACCTAAATTAACTATTCTAAACCTCTGGAAAGCAGGATGCAAGAATCTAGTGTGAATTATGCTCACAAGCCAAACAGGCCTGAGGTGCTGTTTTGCAGCTGCTGTAGAAGCTACCTTAATAAGCTAATCTGAGAAACAAAAGTTGGGACTTCTAGACAACCTACCAAAGCTCTATTGGACCAAAGCTGAGCTACTGACAAGCTAAAGTGAGGCTTATACAGTTGCTACAAGTGACTGAGACATACTCAGTCTTGACTGAGTGTGTACTCAGGGGAAATAAGGCCCAATAGAAGCACTGATTTGACCCATTTACAAAATTCACAAAAATATGCAAAAATTATTTATAAAAACACCACCAACAAGAGTTCCAATCCCCAAAATTTCAAACAATTTGGACCAATGATCACTGATATAAAATTCTACAAAGTTTCTTAAAAATGCTATTGATGGTTTTTGACTTTCTTATGACAGAAATGAGGTTTGACTAAATTGAGTTTTGATCTTATGAAAAATGATTATAAATGATGATTAGAGATGAAATGAGACCTAAATAAGCTATACTAATTGATTCTAATCCTAAATGCAAGCTAATGCTATTAAAATCCTAACTGTTAAGAGCACTAGAACAGATTATATGCAATTTTGACTAAATGAGTTTATGGATGCAATTTGAAGATTAATATGACTGAGTTATGACCTATTAAGACTAAAGCAACTGAGTTCTATCACTAAACTAACTTCAAACACAGATTATTACTCTTAACCAAACACTACTTAAGCTAACTGTTTTGCAATCTACTACTAGAATTCCTTACAAATAATCCATAACCAATACCAAATCAAGTATAAAATCAATATAACCACTAACTGATGCAAGACAGATATTATGCAGATATGACAGAAAATGTCACAGTAATGAACTTACATTAGTCCTTAGCCACTATGGCTTGTAAACATACAAAATAACCACTGATTAAAACCAATTCTCAACCCCAAATCATACTAAATCAAACCATATCCAACACCATATCAGCAATTCAGAACCATGCCACCATTATTACTGCAGTTTGACTTTTGTTGACCAAGTACCAAATGTGCTTGAACCTTAGTAATAAGCTTACTAAAAGCTATCAGTAGCTTAAGTAAGCCTATTTGAATTAGAAATAAGCCAATTGAAGCTTGAGTTTAAGAATATGTAAAATGAATTAATAAAAGAAAATTTAAAGACATGAAGCTTGAATCAAACTTTTTAATTGATACTGAATTGAGTTACAAGTGACTAAAAAGCTTAAATTTAATACATAGGAACTGAAGATTACAATTTAAGAAATTAATTAAGACATTAAAAGTAAAAACGACATACAAGAAAATCAAAAACTAAAAAAAACTACTCATCTCTCCTTCTCTTCCTTCTATTTATTAGCAAAAGTCCTCCCACTTGTCCTCTGAGCAAATCCCACTTCTTTTTGGAGCCATTGGATCACTTGACTTGATATTAGC
Organism: Chrysanthemum seticuspe; assembly: GCA_019973895.1. NCBI lineage: Eukaryota > Viridiplantae > Streptophyta > Magnoliopsida > Asterales > Asteraceae > Chrysanthemum > Chrysanthemum seticuspe. The sequence goes on along the minus strand of BPTQ01000005.1, from coordinate 161,133,842 downwards.
CGTTGATGGCTATTTTGGCGCCAAAATGATATATCAACTGGGGGGTTGAGTGCAAGGAAGGAAGAGGCATTTAATGCTCCTTGTTTTGTTGTTGAGGTGGAGTGATAAGGGTGGTGGTATATTAGCTGGAGGTGAGGGGTGTCTGGGTTTTGCAGAGCAGTTGGTGAAGAAGGTGGAAAAAGGAGGGAAAAGGTTGTGGGTAGTTTGACTGGGATTGACCGGTGTTATATTAATAGGCAGGGGGTTCAAAACAGGGGGGTTCACAGGTTGTTTTGGACTGGCTCAAGGTATATTGGCAGGGGGGTCAAGTGATTTTGTATAAATAACAAGGACCATTCTCGTAATTTGGTAGAACTTGAGGGACCAAAATGGTAACTTTCCCAAACTTATCAAAAGGGCCAAACATGCCAAGTTTCATTAGTACAAGGACCATAAAAGATATTTTTAAACTTCCAAGGACTATTTTTGCCAATTTTGAAACTTGAAGGACCAAACTTGTAAATTCTCCAAACTTTTTACCCAAGGATCATTTTTGATAAATTTTGATTTTGAAAGGACTTGGGTTGACTTTTATTTCAAAACAAATGCTCAGGGACTGATTATGTCAAGATTTGAAAGTTGAGGGACTAAAACTGCCAATTATGCAAACTTAGCTCATTTTTCATCTGATTTTAAACATTTTGCATCTGAAACATATAAAATACAATTTTGGGATATTTTCAGTGTTTCTGAGTGTTTTTAAATGTTTTGCAGTTCATATTTGACCAAAAATGATGAGTATTTACACACTCATCAGTACTTCTCTGTGCACCTAGCTAAGGCAAGCTTGAAAGAAAGCTTCGAATCTGCTCATCAAATGGATCTTCGGTTTGGGGGGAAGCTGCCAGAGTCTCACTTTCAGATGGTTCAATTTCTCTCAATTCAGGAGCCTCGAAAGCTTTGGTGGTGAATGTTTAAGAGATGATGAATTCTATCTTCTACAACGGGGCTGTTCGATATCCTTATCTCGGTACTCGTATCATCATCTTCTTTAACTATATCATCTATTCTATCCTTGTATATATTTATCAAAAAAAAAATACAAAAATATAAAACCATCAAAAACAAAGTAGAAAAATATAAAATCAACAAAAACCCATAAAAATCAGAAAATTTCAAAAAATACCAAAAATATGTTTTCTCATGACATGTCTTCTGGTATCGATAACATCTACGGTCTTAGAAATGTCATTCAATAATGGTACGGGACTTTGGATGAAGTTCGAGCAGGAGGTGTAAATATTTCTTTCTAAACATGTCGCAAAATATGGCTTACAGTTATTTCAGACTTTAACCCGTGCTAAAACTATGGTTTGCTATTATTTCAGATAGCAACCCGTTCTTTAAAGAAAGGAAAGTGCTGCGCTAAACCAATTTTCAAATATTTCGTGCACTTATCCTAAAATATATTGAGGAAAGTATGTCGAAGGACTGCTGTTCCTACACAAATGTTTTTCCGTCTAAAATTCTTCAGAAAAATATTTGTTGTATTTCAAAATGGTAGTAAAATGAGTTGCTTTAACAACAATCAGTTTCAGAGTTTTTATTTAATTTGCAAACTCAATCAATGACTTCAGCGCTTTTAAACTTTTCAAAAATTGAGTCATTGATTGAGGGGGAGAATGTTTTCAAATCTATATCATCTAACAGGCTTTCTTAATTATTCTAATATGCTTAATTAAAAATGATGTTAACCTACGTTGAAGGACTAGGTGCCTAGGATAAGATTGTTTGGATTAGATGATTAGAGTTTGATAAACACATTGTTCCCATACCTTAATGATCTGATTGATATGTTGAATAGACTTTTATTAGTCAATTGCTGTTTGGGTGATGTCGACCACCATATATCTGTATGTGTGTTCACTAACGTATGCAGGTATATTGGTATATAAGAATGTTCCCGATCCGGATCCCACAATTGAAGATGATTGGATGCCGCAAGGAAAGGGTAACGATATCTTGGGTTGACAAATGAAGAAACGGAGCTTAATTGGTCTTCTATGGAGAGTTGGCATGGAAAAAATGCAACGTAAGAGGTCTCACTGCATCAGCAGATGGTTTTCTTCATCAGCAAATGAAGAAACAGAGCTTAATTTGACCTCAGTTGGCATTAAAATGCAACGTAAGAAGTCTCACTGCATCTGCAGACGGTTTTCTTCCAAGCCCTACAGCAACATCAACAGAAGCAGCTCAACCACCTAACGTATCTTGTGCAGGAAAAGTAGTGAATGATACCATTTTTAAACAATTTTGATAATATTGTTTTGAAAATGGAAAATATTGTTTTGAAAATAAATTGGACTAAATTTTGAAAATCACCGGACTTCTTTTTTATCAAAACCTAAGTCACTCAATTATCGACTTCGGTCATTGATTGAGGGGGAGAGTGATTTTATATAAATTATTTTCAAACAATATTTCTTCATAAAAGTCCGGATTGTACAATAATAAGTGGTGATTTAAAGATTTAAAGTTATGTCATGGTATGATTTTCTTTAATACTCAAAGATCTTACAAAATGAAATTTTTTCTGTTCTTGTTTGATTGTGAAATTGTTTTATTTTACTTAAAGGTCTCTTAAAACAATCATACCTGACACTAACAATCTTTAATGTCTAAATCTGTTCCTATCTGTCATCTTTCAAAATTAAATCTTGCCACGTCTTTCCCCTAAATTTTTTCTAAATAATTTAAATCTTTTGGGATTACAAATCTCAAATGGTTTGAAATTTTTGATCGCGGGAGAGATCGTGATTTAAATCTCAAATCTGTTTTAATGGAATTGATTTTAGTCCTTCAAAGGCACTCCTGCCTCCATGTGCCAAACGATTTCAAATACACAATGCACATGTTGAGGAGGAGGATTTATCCAAAGACCAGATGAGTATTTAAACAAGGCCAAATTTTCTCCCATGTTTTCTAAACCGAATTAAATCACTTGGGATCCAAAATCTCAAAGGGTTTGATATTTTTGATCGGGGGAGAATTTGTGATTTAATAATGAAATTTGATAAAAGGTGATCGTTTTGATTCAATTGTGCAGGCTGCTCTCTCGTATGTGCTAAACGCTTTCGAATCTCGAAGCATATATTGAGGGGGAGCATTTTAAAAGAAAATAAACTATCGAGGTACAAAAGCTTTTATGTTTTAACATAATGTACCTTGATTGAGTTTTCAAATGGTTTCTTAAATGGCTTTTGTAATCGTGGATGTGCTTCAAAAGAACTCTTGCCTCTATGTGATAAAAATGATTTCAAATATCCTATGCACATATTGAGGGGGAGAATTTACCAAAGAAAATCAAATGGCTTTTTCCATGGAAATTGTGATCAAGAAATTATTTCAAAGAAATTATTTCAAAGAACTCTTGTCTCCATGTGCTAAAAATTTTCAAAATCATATGCACATGTTGAGGGGGAGCATTTTCTAAATGATCAAAACTATTAAGGTACAAAAAGCTTTGATCTCGTATCACAAGTACCTTGATTGTTTTTCCAAATGATTTTTCAATTGGTTTCAAGGAAGAAAGAACAATACCAAAAGACTGACCAATTTATTTTATGCATGGAGTTATAAGGATGGTTAGGTTAGGTATTTGTTCCCACGATCCGCCAAAACCGGAGGGATCTACCCATGGACTATCCACTAGATATTGTAGAGTCCTTAGGTATATTGAAAAAAGGAGAAAAATGAGAATATGGGAAGAGTGCGGACTGAGATAGAGCTAGAACTAGAATAAACCCAACAAGGTTCTAGTAATGAAGTCTCGGTAAGCACTGAAGGGGTTGAAGAATGAAAAAGAAATGAATGAGAAAAGGGTGAAAAGAAATAGCCCTCCAATAATTCAACCTTAGGGCAGTAACCGGGTTCAATACATATGCTACTAAGTGGTTACTAAGGTAACACTGGTATTGAAGACAAGACGTCATGGACCCAGTGACGCACTGCACTACAACTTCCCAAGCCACTCAAGTTCCTCTTAAAAGGGCTTGTTTCATTCTCACGGGGAACCGACATGATCTATCGACTTTCTCTTAGAGATTGTTGATATTGAAGAAGGAGACCCTCTCCCTAGTCTCCGACACAGGAACCAAATGTGCACAATTGAGTCTAGAGCCAAGAGATCATCCACAATATCTCGTTAGGACACTAAATTCTTGAAGACTTGCTTTTTCACACAATGTGGAAAGTAAGTATATATTAAGAGTCCTACGCATTATCCTTGTGATATTGCCAGAACATCCGAGTGATATGTAAAATATTCACAATGAAGATGGAAATCCTTCTAGAGCCAACATCAAACAAGCTCTTGGTGGGTGACATGTGAAATCTTGCAAAAGATCAAGCTTGTGACAACTGGATAGAAATGATGGGGCGATTCATTATTGAATCAACCTTGGTCCAGGAATGGAATTGACGAATACTTTTGGAAAAACCGTTCGATGTGCAAACCTTCTTTTCTCTAGCACGTCGAATGTGTACTTATATTTTCAAACACAAAAAGTGTCTCTGATTGTAAAAATACTTTTGGAAAAACCGTTCGATGTGCAAATCTTCTTTTCTCTAGCACTTCGAATGTGTACTCTTTTCAAATACAAAAAGTATTTTTGATTGAAAATTGATCTTTCTCATAAAACCTTCGTTGTATTGCAAAACTCTCTATCTTAAGCAATACGCGATTGTTTTTTTTAAATCATTTTTCATCAATCAGTGAATCTCAATTCGCTGGTTCACTCACTCCGTGTTGTCTTCTTTGAGACGTTCCGGTTTGAGAACAGCTAGAGCAGCTATGAAACCCTGTCAAGGAGATTCTTAGGAATCCTACCTGATCACAGGCAGTACTTGTACTGATCAACGGGGAACCGTGGGTCGTGTACCTCAATTCGACGAAAGTGATTAAAGACACTTTCGTGTATTTTATTGCTAACTGTTGTTTGCAGGTACATTTGGACGGTTGCAGCTGATCAGAATTGAGCGGTCAATCCAAAGCCGCATGCTCACAGCATCCACACTTAATTTGAAGAAATCATGACTGGTGCATATCTACATAACTTGGCTCTGATATTTCATACTATGCTTTTGCTTCGCTGCTGCAAATATCTTGAACCAGTAAGGCTTCCGCTACTCTGATGGAAAGATGTCACGATTCAAAAGTGTGAGCATGTCGGTCCGAAAGTCACAACTTCACATGATGGCAACACAATAAAGGGTGATCCAGAGATTTACTGTGGCTGATGATCTCAATGAAAGCTCAAAGATCATCAAAGATGTGGATCAGTTCAAAGACCTCCACTGAAAGTACAAAACTATGCGGACTTTGAAGTTGCACTACTAAAGCACAAAGATTGCAGAATTGAAGAATTGAAGTCTACGAGCTCAAGAACAAAGTCAAGAATAGAATGCTAGGATTCAAAATGTAAAACATGGGGTGACCTCCCTTAGGGGGAGATTGTTAGGAATTAGAAAATTCCATAGTAAAGAGTCGGTCACCCCAATTATTATCTAGCATAAGTTAGCTCGTAGATATATCGTTAGTTACGTTAGTTACTGTTTTATTAGTTAGTTATTAGTCTAGTTTAGCATAGTGCAACACCGTGGAGGAAGGACGGGTCTTTACCCACTGTATGCCTGATCCACAGGCCGATAGGAGGTCGTGTATTGTGTAAGTATAAATACCCCTTCCATCCATGGAAGGGGTGGTGCTTCATTTCAATCTAACCTTTCCTTTGTTTAAACCTCTAGCAAGAACACTCTCTCTCTCTATCTTTCTCTCTCTAAATATGGCAAACATGTATTTTGATCATCCAAGACCACCCGAATCATCAAACACATTAAATATTCGATCCTACAATTCTGATTCTTAGGATTCCGTAAACGAGACAAGATAGCTCTAGCAACACATTTGTCATGACAATCAGAAAGCATACTTTTACGACAAATAACACAAGAAGCATTAGATTGAATATCAAAAGTACTTAAAGGTTTAGCATTCGTTACAACACTTTTTCCATTACATTTTCCAGACGCAATATCTAAAATGGGTGCAACATGAGTCTTATTCAAGATCCTAAGGTGTTCTTCTACTTCAGCATTCTTTATTGATCTTTTCTTAGGTCGCAACTTCCTATTCTTCCTTGTATTGCTCCTAGGCTGTAAAGTGCGAACGTTGGAAAAAGAGGCAACTATTCCTGTTTCAGTAGAGGGAAACACATTAGTATCTTGTGTTTTGTCAGTAGGCATTCTGGGTTCACGTTTGCTAAGTGTTACAGGTGCAATTCTCTTAATGATGCTAGGCTGAACATGTTCATACTTTCCTAACATTTCCCTTAACTTAGTGATAGTGTGCACCAAATCTTGATTTTCAGAACGAAGATTTCCAGCAAAATTCATGACTTCTTTAGTGTGTGCAAGATAATGATCAAGTTTGTTTGATGCTTCATCACGAGTCTGTTTGAGTAAATCAAATATGACACCATATTCTTGTTTAACTTTTGAAAGTTCTTGTTCATATTTTGAGATTTGACATTTCAAAGACACGTTTTGATCATCCAGTTGCTGATTTTTAGAATCAAACGGTTTTGATTTCAACTGGTGGATTTTGTTTTGCAAAGCAAGTTCACGATTTTGACAATCTTTTTGACACCATTGAAGACGACGTTTTGAATTTGAAAGTTCGTTTAATAGTCGTTCATATTCAACTTTTAAAGACTCGATTTGAAGCACATTATCAGTATTCTCAACAATTTCAACAGAATCAGCAGTGATATGATCAGATGCATATGCAACAGATTGTAATAAAACCAGATTATTGATATCAGCACAGATAACATTTTCCAAGAGTCGATCAACATCTTTTCGCAACAATTTCTTTTTACGTTTAGTATTTGAAATCGATATTTCTGTTTTCTCGAAAACTGTTTTCATTAGACCAAGTTCCTTGTGAAAATCCCTTTCCCAATATAGTGCACAAGTTTTCAAATTTTTAACATGGGGTAAAAGTATTTTCTGAAGAATGTCTCGATGTTCTCGCGCCATTGGCGATTAAGAATGTTCAACTTTTATTTCAGAATGAAATTCAATCTCACGTTCCAAAATTTTGATTTCAGATAAGAAAGTGTCAAAGTATTTAATGACTCGACAACTTTAGGCTTTTGTTTTAACTTCACTAAGTGAAGGTAAAGGACCATTAATTTGTGCACCATTTTGCTTGGGACTAACTTCATAAACTGGTGTGATAACAAAAGGTTTGTTAGAAGTATCTTGTTGTTTGACAAAAGTGACGGCTTTTGAATAGTTAAATGGTTTGTTATAAACGACATTTTCCATTTTTGACCGACTCTCATCATCTGCATCTAATTCCTCCATGCGATTATATTCAACAACAGTCGTTATTGAATCATCAATTCTATGTTCTGCACTGTAAACTTCAGGATTTGGTTTCAATGCTCTATTTGAAAATTTAGGTTTGTAATCAGCAAGAATTGGTCCATATCCATTTGGATTAGGTTTAAAAGTAAACTTTTGAATGGTTGTGATTGACTCACCATGTTTGTAAACAACATTTCGAAACTCTTTGATTTTGGTTTGTAAGTCGACAATTTCTTCAAGATAGTTATCTATTCGTTTCGTGGAATGTTGTTTGTACTCAGAGAACTGTTTTTGACAAGTTAACAACTCAGCCTTGGCTTTTTGAATTTCCAAAGTAAGAGCGTTAAGTTGTTTTTTATGTTCATGTTTCAGTTGTTCTATTTGAGACAGCAGAGCATTCTAGGAAGCGGCTAGATCACGTATATGTCGTTCTAATGATTTTTCGTTTTGATGAGATTTAGCAAAAGCGACTTCGAAACCTTTTTCACGGTTTTCTTGAGTTTTAAAAAAATTGATTTGTCGAATTAAGCATTCATTATCCCTAATTAACAGTGCATTTTCAGCTTTTAATTTTGTATTGACAGCATGATAATGTTCAACTCGGGATTGTTGGTCTTTAACTAAGGTCCTGAGCTCAAATTCTGGATCAGACAAAAAATCATTTTGTTCAACGTGAGTCTCAACATGGTCATTATTTAGATCCTCAAGTATAACCACGGAGTCAACTTGATCATCAATGGTAACCATAAGGTCATCTTGATCATCAAATATAACTACGGGGTCTAGTTGATGATCCTCGGAATGAGATGTAGAAGGCTCATGTTGAACACTTTGATCCTTGTCAGATGCAGATGTTGGCGGAGAGATCAGATCATTAATGATAATTGTTTGTTCAGGTACCTGAGACAAGCCATCAGTGTCATACACTGGGCCTGTATCACTCATGTGTAGAGCTTGCATTTGTGCCATCAACATCACTGCTGCATTAGCCTGCAAGTCTTCCATGTCATCATCAGAGTCTGCATCTGCCATAAAGCTCTATTCCTTGTTGTTAAGAGTTCCACCAGCTTCATCCTTAAGAGCCAAGAGCAAAGCCTCTTTGAAATAAGCACTGCCTCTTGTCTTCGGCTTAGGACATGCATTAGCCAGATGACCCTTTTCATTGCAGTTATAACAACGAAGACCATTAACCCCATTCTGAGCATTCCCCTGTTCAACCACTTGAGCTCTCTGTTGTTGTGGAGCACCCTGGTTATTCCTTCCAATAGCATTAAACCCTTGACCACCTCCCATCTGACGACCATAACCACGGTTCTGAACTTCAACACGTCCATTGTTCACAACAGCTTGATTCCTTGTGTTGGAGGAGGAACGAATGCGATTATTGGATTTGTTTGTATACCGACCGAAGGCTTTAGCAATCATAACAAATCCTTGTTGCAATTCATCGAAAGCAGCAGAGTCCTCATCAGCTTCATTGTAAAGTGCTTGAGCATTGTTGTTGTTGTATGGAACCAATTGAGTTTGTTGAGGTTGTTGCTGTGACTGATCATATGGTGTGATGGTTGCAGTTGGTTGAGGAGCTGGTTGCTGAGCTGTTTAAGGAGGAACATTAGTTTGAGCCCACAAAGCAAGTTGTTGATTATCAGGAATTGTTTGTGAAGTCGGGAGTCCACGGATAGTCCTTTCTTTGTCAACTTCTTTTTGGTGAAGCTTCAAATAGTCGTACAACAATCCGTATGTAGCATTATGAAGGTTCTTAGCTTGACGGAGAAAAATGACATACTTCTCCCATTCCAGACCAAGACTACTTAGGAACTTAGTGTTGACAGCAATTCGAGGCATGATGATGTTGTGTTTGTCCAAATCATTAATGATGTCTGAAAAGTGATGATGATAAGACTCTAATGTCTCTCCGGGTTCAATCATGAAGTGTTCATAAGCCAAGTAGATTTTGGATTCCATGTCTTCCAGATTGAGTGTTGTGCCTTCCATTAGAAGATGAATGTGTTCCCACATTGCTTTAGCTGTATTTTGAGCATCAACACTTCGAAGGATCGGATTGGGTAGTCCCAAAAGGATGTATTGCATTGCTAGTTCATCGGCTTCAAAGTGTAGAAGTTCATCACCAGTGAGGTCTGAGATAGTTGCAATGTTGGTGACAGCATCTCTTGGTGGATTGGCATCTGGATCTGCGGGTGTAATAACAGTAGGCATCTGAAATGGACCTTCCATAATGACCTTCTTTAAGAACTTTCCATGTGGCTTCTTTAGATCACAAAACCTAAAAAACCTTATAAACCATTGATCATAATTACCGGGAGTGAGCATTGGAGGTCTATCAAGTGAGCCAGCTTCATGAATTTATTGTTGGCTACTTAAGGCTTCACACATCTTGCCAAACCATGTCGATTCCTTCATAGTATTCCTGGATGGATGTTGATTGTAGAAGTTTGTGTAAGGTTGTACTTGAAGACTAGGTGGAGGTTGAACCATTTGAGGTTGTGGAATTGCTCCAAGTTGTGGGGTATGTTGTTGATTAAATTGTTGTTGATAAATTTGTTGTTGATGATTAAATTGTTGATGTTGTGGACTTAGTTGTTGTTGTTGTTGATGATGATAAGTGTAGGGAAAATAGTTAGAGTATGGTGGTTGTGACATGATGAAAAATTGTGTTGTTAAATGGATCTTTGTAGTCGAATGAACCGTTGTTGATGAAGAGTCCTTAGGCGTAGAAATCACAGAAAAGCCAAGTACCACTTATGCGTAAAAACACCAAAGTTACGCGTAACAGCAATAGTTACGCGTAGGATTAGCTTACGCGTAAGTAAGGAGAAAACACTAAAGTTATGCGTAAACAAGAAGTTAGGCGTAGAAAACTTAGGCGTAGGATTAACTTATGCGTAAGACAAAGCTTAGGCATAAGATAAATCTTATGCGTAAAAAATTCTACGCGTAAGCTTATGCTTATGCGTAATTTTAGGGTTTTGCCCAAATGATCTTTTACACTATCACAGTGCAAAAGATATCCAAATTCGACGTGTTTTCAGGCTTATCCAAGCAAGAAAATACAGAGTAAACCACGAAAACTGAAGATCAAACCAAGGACAAGTTACGCGTAAGATTAGGGTTTCACTTACGCGTAAAAGTTAGCCAAAAGTGATTTCTGCCACTTGATGTTTCCAAACCAGATTTCTGTGATGAAATAGCTTCAATATCACCAAAATAACACAAAAGTGTGAAACTTGATGATCCAAAGCTCAAAAACACGTTATGCGTAGAACAATACCCACGTACAAAACCTAGCTTAAAAACAATGATCCACGCGTAAAGTTTGAAACTTTTTGCCAAAAACAGATAGTTTAACACCTAAAAACGTTGAAAGGACAAGAATCTTGGATTAAAAAGTGTAAAAAATCAGTTTTTAAGCGAACCAAAGTATCACTCGTTGTTACGCGTAAGACCGAAACTCACATAAACAACGAAAATGATTTACCCAACTATTTGGCGAATGATACCACTGTTAGGTCACCATATTAGTAACACAAGCATCAATATGTAGAAATATAGAAGAGAGAATGATCGGTTGAACAATAGCACACACACACACACACACGTATGAATATAGAATGGTTATGCGTAGGAGTGAAAGTGCAATGAATTGAACAACCAACCCTCAAGTGAGGGTTATTACAAGGTATTTATAGGAGAGGGAGCTAGGGCAACACTCCTAGTCCCTTCCTTTCTCTTATGGACTTGGGCCTAGGCTTATGGGCCTTCTCCATAAGCCTAAGCTAATAACAAACATAAAGGCCATATTAAGCTAACTATTACAAATGAATCACTAACACTTGAATAAGGTTTAGGAGTGATTCCAAAAGGTGTGACTAAAGCGGTGTTAAGATTGTTAGTAGACATCCTAAGTGTGCGTACGATCTTCACTTTCTAATGTTTGGGATTTTTCTAACTAGTATGGTATTTCCTACTACTACGGGAATAGAAAAAATAGTTCTCCGGGAATCCTAATAGTATGGGATCAATATCTATATTGTTCTCAGGATTTCCTAATAGTATAAAATAAATTTCTACACTATCTTAATATAATAGAAATCCAAAATTTGAATTTGTGACCTTGTTGTTGTGTTAAACACAATTGTATTCCCATTTATGTCTCGGTCTCTGTAACATATTGGATTTCATAAATACATCAGACCATGATCACACATAGGCGTATAATATTAGGTTTTAGAGAGAGAAATAGTTAGAGGTTTGGGAACTTAGTGAGAGAAAGTGAAAATGTTATTATGATCTCCAACCCTCTACCTTGGGAGGTAGAGGGTATTTATAGTCTTACATAAAACGCCACCTACGGGCTGTGGATCAGGCATACAGTGGGTAAAGACTCGTCCGTCCTCCACGGTGTTACTTAACTAAATACTACTTAACATTAAATAACTACGACTACGAGCTTTCTAACGATTACATATACTTGAGGTGACTGACACTTTAATAACTGGATTTACTAAATCGTAACAATCTCCCCCTAAGGGAGGTTACCTCAAATTACATTGAATACAAACTGATATTACATTAAGATTGTTCTTGGATCCTTGTTAATGTTCTTTGCTCTGTAGCCCGTAGTCTTTGATTCTTCATTATTGCATGTTTGGTTAATCGAAGTGGAGGTCTTTAACTGATCCACGTGATAATGAGTTTTGAGCCAGCTTTGAGATCATCAGTTACCATAAATCCCTGACTCTTCCTTTGTGGTGTTGACATTATGTGAAGTTGTCACTTTTGGACCGACATACTCACATTCTGGATCATGAAATCTTTTCATTAGAGTAGTGGAAGCTTTAGCTGATTCATGATATTTGCAGCAGCATAGTAGAAGCATGGAGTGATAATATCAGAGTCGTTGATGCATTTATCATGATTTCCTTAGAAGTGAATGTGTTATGTGAGCATGCGGCTATGGATTGACCTCTCCATTCTGATCAGCTACAAACGTCGGGCGTACATGCATAAAACAGTTAGCAATAAAGCGCATGAAAGTGTCTTTGATCACTTTCGTTGAATTGAGGTACACGGCCCACGGTTCCCCGTTGATCAGTACAAGTACTGCCTGTGATCAGGTATAATTCCGAAGAATCTCCTTGACAGGGTTTCGCAGCTGCTCTAGTTGTTCTCATACCGGAACGTCTCAAAGAAGACAACACAGAGTGAGTGAACCAGCGAATTTGAGATTCACTGATTGATGAAAAGAGATTTGAAAAACAATCGAGTACTGCTCAATAAAGTGTTTTTGCAATACAACGAGGGTTTTTGAGAAAAATCAATTATCAATGATAAACACCTTTTATATTTGAAATATTAATACACAGTCGATGTGCTAAGGAAAAGAATTTTTAAGCACTACGACCGGTTTTTCCAAGGTCTCCGTCAATCCATAACCTGAACCAGGATTGATTCATAAGTTTGAATCGCCTCATTGTTTTTGTTCAGTTGTCACATGGTTGATCCATTGGATAGATCTCACATGCCACCTACCAAGAGCTTGTTTGATGTTGGCTCTAGAAGGCTTTCCATCTTTATCGTGAATATGTTTGCATATCACTCAGATGTTCTGGCAATACCACAAGGATAATGCGTAGGACTCTTAAGATTTAATCTCTCTTTCCACATTGTGTGAAACAGAGAGACTTCATTGACAGTGTCCTAAAGAGATTTATTTGATGATCTCGTGGCTCTAGACTCAATTGTGCACATTAGGTTCCTATGCCAGAGACTAGGGAGAGGGTCTCCTTCTTCAATATCAACAATCTCTAAGAGAAAGTCGATAGATTATGCAGGTTCCCCGTGAGAATGAAACAAGTCCCTTTTAAGAGAAACTTGAGTAGCTTGGGAAGTTGTAGTGTAGTGCATCACTGGGTCCATGACGTCTTGTCTTCAATACCGGTGTTACCTTAGTAACCACCAGTAGCATATGAATTGAACCCGGTTTCTGCCTTAAGCTTTAATTATTGGAGGGCTATTTCTTTTCTCCCTTTTTCATTTAGTTCTTTTTCATTCTTCAACCCCTTCAGTGCTTACCGAGACTTCATAACTAGAACCTTGTTGGGTTTATTCCAGTTCTAGCTCTTTCTCAGTCCGCACTCTTCCCATATCTCACTTTTCTCCTTTTTTCATCATACCTAAGGACTCTACATTATCTAGTGGATTGTCCCTGGGTAGATCCCTCCGGCTCTGGCGGGATCGTGGGAACGAATACCTAACCTAACCATCCTTATATCACCATTCATAAAGTAAATTTGGTCGGTCTATTTGGTATTGTTCATCTGTCATTGGAACCAATTGAAAACCATTTGAAAATCAATCCAGATACTTGTGATATATTATCAAAGCATTTTGTACCTGAATTGTTTTTAATATTTTTAGAAAAAGAGCTCCCCCTCAACATGTGCATCATGTATTTGAGATCGTTTTGGCACACGGAGGCAAGAGGAAGGATTCACTTATTTGATTACCATTTTCTAAAAGATATCTACATCACTTTCCTGATGAAAACAAATATTATTTTTCATACTTTGTTAAGGATAATTTTGGGAAGGATGTGGTTTTCAAAAAGTTGCTCCCCCTCAATATGTGTATAGACATTTGAAAGTGTTTTGCACATATTAGGGAAAACCTGCACATTGAAACAAATCAATCATGTTTCAATTCTTTTTTGTTTGAAATAGATGCTCCCCCTCAACCTGCGCATGACATCTCCTGAAATCGTTTGGCACATGTGGGGAGGACAACATGTAAATCATCATAAAACCATTTATCGAATTATCAGTTTAAATCCAATTTAAATCACAAATTCTCCCCCGATCACAATTTTCAAATCATTTGAGATTTGTGATCTCTGTAGATTTAAATTGATTTTGAAAGCTTTTTGAGGAGAATTGTTACTTGTTTATGAAAACATTTAACCGATAAGGATCAAAGCTGAGACTTTAAACTCCAAAAACATGCTTGAGTATCTTTTGAAAACATGACATAAACCTTGGTCTGAACCAATTGTATGACAGCTAACCTTTTGATTTAGATATGAAATCATTCTCCCCCTCAATCAATGACATAAGTTGTTGATTGAGAGATAGATATTTTGACAAATGTCAAGTTCAGATGATTTTCAAAAATAGAGATCAAGTTAATTTTATTAGTTTTCAAAAAAGATAACAAATATTTGTTTTTAGAATCAGAGCATGAGATTTAAAAGATAAGATAAAGCATGGTTCTGTTCTTTCTTTAAAAAACGGGTTATAGACTAAAATGACTATAAGCCTTTGGGTCACTTTCTCTCAATTTTTTATTTTTTTTTTAATAAATTATGTACATTCGAGGAACATCTAAAAACCCCGTGACATTATTTGAATGTCAACACAAAGTCCGTAGATGATATCGAATAAGGAAAGCATGACAAAATAACAATATTTTCAAGATTTTCTAATTTTTATGGATTTTTAAAATTTTATATTTTTCTATTTGCTTTTTGTATAACTATTTACAAGAGATGGATGAAGAAAAACCTTTTACTCATCTTCTTCCTCTTGAAGACGTTTAAGTGTTTCCGGTTGTAGACTCTTTAGACCAAGTCGTGGGAGGATAAACTCAAAACGTTCTCTAGGACGAGCTTTGGTGAAGATGTCTGTTAATTGGTATTCAGTTCTCACAAAATAAAGTTCCACCACAACGTTTTCCACTTGCTCCCTGATGAAATGATGTCGAATGTTGATGTGCTTTGCTCTTGAGTGTTGTACGTTGTTGCATGAGAGAGCAATGGCACTTTTGTTATCACAATACAGAGGGATTTTGTTGAATTCAAAGCAATAGTCAGATAATTGGGATCTCATCCATAGGATTTGAGCACAACAAGATGACATGACTATGTATTCAGCCTCTCTAGAGGATATAGAAGTACTCATTTGTTTCTTAGAAGACCAGCTCACAAGCTTATCACCCAAAAACTGAGCACCTCCTGACGTGCTTCGACGTGTATCTTGACATTCTGCATGATCAGCATTTGCATAGGTTGTTAGTGACATACCGGTGTCCTTCGGGTACCAAAGTCCCATATTGATGGTTCCTTGGAGATACCGAAACACCCGTTTAACCGCTTCAAAGTGCTTTTTTGTAGGCTTAGCCTGGTATCTAGCACACATGCATACAGCGAACAGAATATCTGGTCTACTGGCTGTGAGGTACATCAGGGATCCAATCATACTACGATATTTCGTTTGGTCTATCATGATCCCTGAATGGTCCTCATCTAGTTTAGTATGCTCTATCATGGGAGTGTCAACAGGGTCACAAGTATCAAATCCAAATTTCTTTAAAATTTCATTTGCATATTTAGATTGATTTATAAAAATGCCTCCTGGACTTTGTGAAATTTGTAATCTCAAGAAAAATGACATTTGTCCCATCATAGACATTTGAAATTTGGAACCCATCTCATTAGAAAAACGGTCACATTCATTAGGGTCAGTCGAGGCAAAAATAATATCATCAACATAAATTTGAACGTGAATTAAATGTTTGCCTGACATTCTGGTGAACAATGTTGGATCAACTGCTCCTTTGCTGAATCCGGTAGATAGAAGAAACTTTGATAGCGTATCATACCATGCCCTTGGAGCTTGCTTCAAACCGTAAAGGGCCTTTTTCAAGCGATAGACATGAGTAGGATGATCTGTATTCACAAAACCTTCTGGTTGACTGACGTATACGACTTCTTTAAGATCTCCATTAAGAAAAGCCGTCTTTACATCCATCTGATAGACAACCATGTTCTTACTTGCAGCATTAGCCAGGAATATTCTGATTTCCTCGATACGTGGAACTGGAGCAAATGATTCTTCAAAGTCAATACCCTCCTCTTGACGATATCCTTTTGCAACTAATCGAGCCTTGTTCTTTAACACATCACCATGTTCATCAAGTTTTACTTTGAAGATCCACTTTAGAGCAATGATCATAGCACAGTCAGGAGCAGGTACTAATTCCCATACATCTAGTCGATCGAACTCATGAATTTCTTCTTGCATGGCATTGAACCAGTTGTCTTCATTCATGGCAGTTTTAACGTCTTTTGGTTCGACCTTAGATAGTACGGAATTAAAGAAGCACCATAAGGCATCAGTTGCAAGTTGTTTACGAGTGGATAATGGACGAGAAAAGTTTCCAATGATGTTGTCCAATGGATGATCATGTGTCCATTTTCTAAGGTGTTCATGTGGTTGTTGTTGAGGAACTGAAGTAGCAGAGTCATTTTCTCCTGATGAAGATGGTTCTGATGATGATTCAGGAGCAAATATGTTCTCAAACGGGGCATCTTCAGGAGTAGCAAAGGGATTATCTCCATCATAGGTGCCAGACACAATTCCATGATGTACACACGATGATTGATGATTTATTGATGAGACAGAGTGATCAGCAGCAGACGCTTCTTGACTTAATGACATAGAAACTGAAGGGTTGACTTCATTGACAGGGATAGGAGCAGCCTCTATTTATGGAATTGACAGATCATTAGCAATTGGATCATAGTGTTCATCAAACATTGGATCAAACAATTTCTTCAAATCATCTTCTGAAGGAGCTACATAAGGAGTTGCTGGTGAGAGATTTTGTACAAGAGACGAACCAATAGGACTACTTAATGAAGGTTGTGATGCGGTTCCAGAACTTGATTGTCCTGGAGCCATTTGCCCGGATAGCTCATCGAACGTGACATGAATAGTTTCCATGATATCTCGAGTTCTATTGTTGTAGATTCGGTAACCCTTCTTGTTTGATGCATAACCTACAAAAACTCCAATGTCCGCCTTAGCTCTTAATTTACCTAAATCTTGACCGTCATTCGTTGGATAGCACAAAGCACCGAACACACGAAGGTAGGAGAGATCAGGTTTTCATTTATGGACAAGTTTTTTCATGAGAGGTGTGTATAAGGGAACGATTTTGGGTGTAGCAAGCAGTGGCAATGGCTTCAGCCCAAAGAAACATTGGAACCTTTGAATAAATTAGCATTGTTCTTGCGGCTTCCACAAGAGTTCGATTTCGTCTTTCAACTACACCGTTCTGTTGAGGAGTTCGAGGAACACTTCTTTGATGACTGATTCCAACACTTTCATAAAATTGACTTAAGTCTTTGTTAACAAACTCTGTGCCATTGTCTGTTCGAACAATTCTAACAGTATTGTTGAGTCGAACCTGAAGCTGCTTGATAAGTTTGATGATGACATCTGGAGTTTCATCCTTTGTCCTCAAAAACTTTACCCAAGTAAATCAAGAGTAGTCATCCACAACGACTAAAATATATTTCTTCCCATTTATCGTTTGCACTCTCATTGGTCCGCACAAATCCATATGAAGGGTATGAAGAACTTCCATTACTGAGTTTGTGGGTTTGGGTTTATGGGCATATTTCTTGCTTTTTCCCAATTGGCATGCTAAACAAAGATGATCTTTTTTATACTTTAATCTGGGTAAGCCTCTTACAAGATCCTTTCTGGAAAGATTATTAATGGTTCCGAAGTTCAAGTGATTGAGACGACGATGCCATAACCATGACTTTATTTTTTATGCCTTTGACAACAAGCAGATTGGAGAAGACTTCATCATGTCTTCGATAGAGATGGTGTAAAGATTTGAACCACGAGTTCCTCTTAACAGTTCCACACCATCAAGTTCTCTAACGAAGCAAGTATGTTTTCTAAAAGCCACTTCTAGATCAGAATCACAGAATTGACCAACAGAGAACAAGTTATGACCAAGACCTTCAACATAATATACCCTGGAGATTACACTTTCACCAAAAACATAGTCTCCATAACCCATAATTGCACCAAAATGGTCGTTCCCGAATCTAACAGTCCCGATGAATTTACTCACGAAGTTCATGAGTCGCGAGCGATCTTCAGTCATATGCTTGGAACAGCCTGAGTCCAGGTACCACAGAACGATTTGAACGATCTGCAGTTGAACACAGACAAGAATGGATAACTGGATAATTGGGATCCCCATGCAAGAATGGGTTCCATTTGGTTAGTAACAGTGATTGGAACACCCACATCAAAAGTGGAAACAATGGAATCATCAAGGATAGATGCAGTGCTAGTGTCCGTATTTGACCTATTCAAAGTATGTTCACTTCTTAAAGGAATAGTTCTACCAGTAGGCATCCATTTTCTAATGGGCATTGACTTGGAAAATTTAGGGCACAACTCATTAAGATTAAACTTGCGGCCAGTAGGTATCCACTGATAAACTATGTTACTAAATTTCCTTTCTATGGGTTTCCAATGTTTTCTAACCTTCTCTCTCCACTGCTTTCTAGCCTTCATAACATGTTTTATGGCATTAACAATCTTAACAGGGCATTTAACAGCATTAATCAAATCATTCACACCACATTCATGATTAGTAACAGAAACCAAGCAATCATCATTACATGTTTTGCCAAAAGTAGCAGAATTCGAATTAATTACAGTACGCTTATAGCTAATACTAGAATCAACAGGATTCGTTTTATTCAACTCAAACTTAGTGTTCCTAGGGTGGTCTTTTACTCTCTTCCAATGCACATTCTTAGCTTGCGAGATCCTATCTTGCTTTGTATTGCCTGGAGGCTTTGACCCGCTTGTTTTAATGTCACTGATTACTCCTGTAGAGGGAATTATGAGAACATTAGTTGGTTGGGCTACCTTTTGCATTCCTGAACTAGAAGTGCAGGGATCTGAACTACTTGAAGTCACATTAAAATTCACTTTCTTAATGCTGGGCATAGAATGGTTTGTATACTTAGCACTAGGCATGGAACAAGGCATCACAACTTTATCTTTCGCACCTAAGGATTTAGGACACGTTGCTATTAAACATTCTAACATCTCCTGAGATCGTTTGGCCTGAATGCAAGCAAACCTAATTTCACTATCAAGTGGCATATTTATGAAGTCCTCTTCTACAATCTCATGGAGACATTCAATACTATCCTTAAGGCGAGCAAGATAACTATGAAATACAAGTTCGTTATTCCTAAGATGAGGAGGAATGTATTTAACAGTCACAGTATATGTAGATTCTGCAGATGACTTTGATGCAACATTCTTATTGAAGACAAGTGGCATTTTCCCTTTTTTCTAACTCCTCAGATTCTCAATTTCCTTTTGTAAATACGTTATTTTTTGGTTATTCTTGTCACGAGTGACTTTCATTGAATCATATAACTCTTTAAAGTGTCGTTTAACCTTTTTCATTTTCTTCTAGAAACTCTCATTTTCCTTTTGTAAAACATTAACCAAGTTTTGAAGATGAAAAGTTTGAGAACACTGAGAATCTAAAGGAGGAGGCATTTGGGAGCCAGTCACATTGTTCTTTTCACCCTTTAATTGTGAAATTTGGGCTTTCAACTTTCTGATCGTATTACAATGAGCTTGAATTTGTTCGTCACGTTTGTTTATTTGAAAAACTGCATCAAACTCTGGAACATTTGAGGATGTTTTGATGTTTGAGGTTTTGACATTTTCTTTGAGATGTTGATATTTTAGTTGCAGATCAAAATGTTCAACTTCTAGCTTAGAAAGATGTTTTACCAAATTATCGTGATCATCCTGATCAATTTTCTCATTTAGTGTCACACCCCCAATTTACCTGTTTTGCAGCGGAATGGAATTCCTGGGGATTGACTGTCATAGCAT
Organism: Chrysanthemum seticuspe; assembly: GCA_019973895.1. NCBI lineage: Eukaryota > Viridiplantae > Streptophyta > Magnoliopsida > Asterales > Asteraceae > Chrysanthemum > Chrysanthemum seticuspe. The sequence goes on along the minus strand of BPTQ01000005.1, from coordinate 161,113,683 downwards.
CACAATCACAGTTATATTGAACGACCTAAAGTGTCGTTTGAAAAGAACATCGTTTGATTTAATAAAACAATCAGAGTTTACAAAGTATAGGTCCCAAAAGAAAATCAACTTGTGCGGAAATAAGTTATATTACAAGTCCAAACGATGGTTTTGAAAGAAAGTGCCATAATGTACAATGATGTAAGTCGACGCCGCGACTCAAAAGGGGTCCCTTAACCATGCCATGATGAGTATGCCTTAGATACCTGAGATAAAACATGCTAAAAAGTGTCAACACAAAGGTTGAGTGAGTTCATAGAGTTTGGGTTGAAATGTAAAGACTTTCAAAATCGTTTATGCAGCAAAGGCATCGTAAATCCACTCAGTTCCAAGTTCCGCCCATACAAAACTTGCAACCTGTGTATTCACAACCCATTGCCAAAATGTATATAGTTTATGTTCAAACACGTGATGTCAAATGAATTCACAATAGTATCTAACTCGACGTAGAACAATAGCACTTAATCAATAGCACATGACTTAATATATCAGTAGTCAACTGACATAGTACTTTATACGACGTAGAACTATAGCACATAATCAATAGTACATGAATCAATATATCAGTAGTCAACTGATTTAGAACAGTATACGACGTAGAACTATACCAAACAAGCAAGAACAACTTACTATAGTACAACATTCAGTTTTGAAATAATGGTGATCATGATAGAAATTATCCATAAAAAAATCTAATGTACTTATGAAAAATAGTTAAGCATGTATCTCCCCCAAAATAGTTCAAAACAATTGAAAATGGGGCTATGAAAACTCACTTGGTAAAATGAGACGATGACAAAGTGAGTACACCGAAATGTAGCGTGAATCTCTAACCTTGACAAGTATTATGATGAGGTGCAAAGAACAAGGTTAAACCTAAACACTCTAGGTTTTTATTTCAAAACCTTATTAAGAGTATTATCTAGATTGTAAATGCTTGCTTGAGAAATATTTTGATGATCTCCTTGAATCTCCTTGGTGAACCGGTTTTGTAGAGGAAAACAAAGAGGAAGAAACTTTTCTTGACTTGAAAATGAGATTCCATGAGATATGAAGATTGTGTGTAAATATATACAAGTAAGACTTTTGTTACAAATTTTATGACACATCCCCCCTTAGGGGCCGGTTTTTGTGGATCTTGTTTCTCAAGATATTATTTTTTTTTTTTTTTCTTTTTACTTGTATATAATTGTGTAAATATTTGATAAAGTGTAAGTAAATGTGTAGGAAATGTACAAGTAAAGGTAAATGGAAATTTTTAGGTAAAAGTAATTGTTAATAGATCAAAATAGAGTATAATGATATTATAAAAATTGTAAAAATACATTCCTTGTAAAATTTGAGTGATAAAATAATTATCGAGTAGTTTTTAAGAAAAACGTCGTAATAATATAATTATAACGATTTATATACAAAATAAATTTAGAACACTAGGTAAACTCAAAATATAGTTTTTATAAACTAAATGTAAGTATAAAAATATATCGGGATCATTTTTAGAAGTAACGGATTAAATATTCAAAATAATAACTCACGCGATAACGTTTATTTAATATAAAATTCACGCGTTAAATGTGAAATGTAAAATCATGAATGAGCTAATATGATGCAAATGATGTTAATGAAATGTAGACTAAACTTAGTCCATATGAAATGTTCGTGATGATATGATCATGAATTCGCCGCTAAACCTTTCAGGTTACACGAATTTGGAACACGCAAACCTAGTTTACGATAAATGTTGAAATAGTGAAATGTAAATTGTTTTGAGAAATGACCTGAAATTGCGAGTTGTCACATTCGCCCATCCAAAAAGGAATTCAGTCCCTGAATTCAGTTCGTGTTGGTCTCTCGGGTTTAGGGTTTGATGTGGCAAACTTTCCCATTCTCAAGCAAAACCCTCAAAAGACTTTTTACCAACCAATTTTCACTTAATCTCACAACTCATCAAACAAGAACTGTCATGAGATTAGGCTAAATTGGTTTGTAGGAGGACTTTTGAAAATTTTGCTCGATTACGGAATTGCTTACACATATAAGCCTACTACTCCCTTCATTGCATGATTCTTCCTGAATTAGACATAGGTGATCAGGCTATGTATAATTTAGGAGTAACTATGACATGCTTGGACTAATCGACTCATATGTTGTTTGGTGTTGAGTCAACTGATGTTAAAATTGTGATAGGGAATGACAGGGCATTCACCACATTAGAGTATGAGGAAAGGGTAATGGGATGGGTATTTAAGGGCATCCATGTGACAATCGATTTTTAAAATGAAAGTAAATAACCCGAAAAATGTACGTATAAATCGCATGTAAAGTGAACATGCACTTATGATGAAATGATGAGATGCTATGATAATGTAGTTATAGTCTAGGGTCAATGATGCAACCTAGTTCTCTATAACCGAAGCTCTGATGCCAATCTGTCACACCCCCAATTTACCTGTTTTGCAGCGGAATGGAATTCCTGGGGATTGACTGTCATAGCATCACAATCACAGTTATATTGAACGACCTAAAGTGTCGTTTGAAAAGAACATCGTTTGATTTAATAAAACAATCAGAGTTTACAAAGTATAGGTCCCAAAAGAAAATCAACTTGTGCGGAAATAAGTTATATTACAAGTCCAAACGATGGTTTTGAAAGAAAGTGCCATAATGTACAATGATGTAAGTCGACGCCGCGACTCAAAAGGGGTCCCTTAACCATGCCATGATGAGTATGCCTTAGATACCTGAGATAAAACATGCTAAAAAGTGTCAACACAAAGGTTGAGTGAGTTCATAGAGTTTGGGTTGAAATGTAAAGACTTTCAAAATCGTTTATGCAGCAAAGGCATCGTAAATCCACTCAGTTCCAAGTTCCGCCCATACAAAACTTGCAACCTGTGTATTCACAACCCATTGCCAAAATGTATATAGTTTATGTTCAAACACGTGATGTCAAATGAATTCACAATAGTATCTAACTCGACGTAGAACAATAGCACTTAATCAATAGCACATGACTTAATATATCAGTAGTCAACTGACATAGTACTTTATACGACGTAGAACTATAGCACATAATCAATAGTACATGAATCAATATATCAGTAGTCAACTGATTTAGAACAGTATACGACGTAGAACTATACCAAACAAGCAAGAACAACTTAATATAGTACAACATTCAGTTTTGAAATAATGGTGATCATGATAGAAATTATCCATAAAAAAATCTAATGTACTTATGAAAAATAGTTAAGCATGTATCTCCCCCAAAATAGTTCAAAACAATTGAAAATGGGGCTATGAAAACTCACTTGGTAAAATGAGACGATGACAAAGTGAGTACACCGAAATGTAGCATGAATCTCTAACCTTGACAAGTATTATGATGAGGTGCAAAGAACAAGGTTAAACCTAAACACTCTAGGTTTTTATTTCAAAACCTTATTAAGAGTATTATCTAGATTGTAAATGCTTGCTTGAGAAATATTTTGATGATCTCCTTGAATCTCCTTGGTGAACCGGTTTTGTAGAGGAAAACAAAGAGGAAGAAACTTTTCTTGACTTGAAAATGAGATTCCATGAGATATGAAGATTGTGTGTAAATATATACAAGTAAGACTTTTGTTACAAATTTTATGACACATCCCCCCCTTAGGGGCCGGTTTTTGTGGATCTTGTTTCTCAAGATATTATTATTTTTTTTTATTTTTTTTTTCTTTTTACTTGTATATAATTGTGTAAATATTTGATAAAGTGTAAGTAAATGTGTAGGAAATGTACAAGTAAAGGTAAATGGAAATTTTTAGGTAAAAGTAATTGTTAATAGATCAAAATAGAGTATAATGATATTATAAAAATTGTAAAAATACATTCCTTGTAAAATTTGAGTGATAAAATAATTATCGAGTAGTTTTTAAGAAAAACGTCGTAATAATATAATTATAACGATTTATATACAAAATAAATTTAGAACACTAGGTAAACTCAAAATATAGTTTTTATAAACTAAATGTAAGTATAAAAATATATCGGGATCATTTTTAGAAGTAACGGATTAAATATTCAAAATAATAACTCACGCGATAACGTTTATTTAATATAAAATTCACGCGTTAAATGTGAAATGTAAAATCATGAATGAGCTAATATGATGCAAATGATGTTAATGAAATGTAGACTAAACTTAGTCCATATGAAATGTTCGTGATGATATGATCATGAATTCGCCGCTAAACCTTTCAGGTTACACGAATTTGGAACACGCAAACCTAGTTTACGATAAATGTTGAAATAGTGAAATGTAAATTGTTTTGAGAAATGACCTGAAATTGCGAGTTGTCACATTTAGTTCTGAGTTTTTGTTTTCAAGCTCAATGACACGATCATGGGAAACTTTCAAAGCAACAGATAATTCATGAAATTGAGATGCAGTAATAGAATACTTAGTCACAGTATAAAACACATCTTGAGCAACACAACTCGAAATCAAGTTCTCATTTAAGATATGCAAGTTCTTCCTTTCAACTTCATTATATTTGAGTTCATGTTCATAATCATTGACTTGAACTATCATTGCATCAAATTCCTTTTCCATTTCTTTAATATCTGAGTTTATTTCTTTTTAAAGACTCTCAAATTGACCTTTTAATTGTTTAAAGAAAGGCATGACCTCAGTTAAATAACATTCTTTAGTTTGCTCAAAACCCCTTTCCCCTTCAGTAATCCCAGTAGGTGTGATCCTTTTCTTACACGTTTTCTCAAAATCAACAAATAGTTGATAAACAACATACAGGCTGATTAAGGTCTTTCTATTAGCGGAAATCGTTCTAGGAACTAAATGCATTGGTGTATTGGGAGGATACACAGTAGCTGCAACCACTTTCCTAAGGGGAGGGTTTGTTTCAACAAGTTCACTTGCCTTTTGCTTATCCATATCTTTCTTCCAAAAAATTTGTTCTAGGGTTAATTGGGTTTGAGGCTTAAACTTGTTCAGAGAGATCCAATTTTCTTTTGTGTAATCATGGGGTTTGAACGTAATGTTTTGCTTTTTACACTCAGGATCTTTTAGCTTTTTATCCATTTTCTCCCTATTGACTTCTTCAAATTGCATATCTTCCTCAGTGCACTTAGCGCAACTAGGTTTCTGCCTAGGCTTAAGGATTTCATTACCATCATATATTACCTTCTGAGCCTCTCTAGCTATTTTACCATACTTAGGATTGGGTTTCTCAACGAGGGGAATACTATGCTTATCGCTTAAGACTCTATGCTTAGTGATCATGTAAGCAGTGTGAATGGTATTCCCTTGTACGTACAACTTATTTTCAAGCTTGTTTTTCAAAGTTTTTAGATTGGAAAAATCATTCAAAAGTTTTGATTCCTTAGCATTAAATTCTTGTTTAAGCACTTTAACATTATCTTGAAGTTCTTGCTTTTGCTTAACAATTTTAGAAAGCTTTTCTTGTAAGGAATTTAACTCTTGTTTTAACACTTCTTCTCTAAAATTACTTTTTCTAATGATTGTACGCATTTGGTCATCCATTTCCTGCTCACGGCTAGTTAGCTCAAACTTAGCACGTTGTTCATAAATAGCAACTTGTTCTTTATAGTCATTCAGTTCAGAGATAACATAATCATCAGGGGCATAAGCAGTGTATTCATCAAAAACATAATCATCATTGACTGCAGAAGATACATAACTTGGCACAATCTCACTTTCACTTTGTGTCACATATTGATCATATGGGACAATATTGCTATTACCCTCATTATCAATATCTGATTCATAAGTTTCAAGAGTTTGTACTTCGTTATGTATCTTATGCTCATCCACCTCATCGTATAGTTTTAATACCTCTGAGATGATTGATTCTTTGGATGGACCAGCCTGTTGTGGTGATGAGACCTTTGGAGAGACCATAGGTGAGATGCTAGCCATGAAGATTGTCTGGGCAGTAGGTTCATCATCGACATCAGAGTCAAATGCATCACAGTCTGCGACTTGAAAGGCATTTTGATGATTGTGACCTATTTCCTGAATTGGCTGCTCATCCACATCAGCATCATATGTCTTAGCATTCCCTTCTGCAAGAAACAACAACTCATCTTCATCCAAAGTTGCTCCATTATCCTGAGCTTGCACAAGCAACATCTTGTCTCTGAAAAATTATGCATTATGTGGACGTTTTGGAGATGTGCAGTTTCTCGCAATATGTCCCTCACCACCACAGTTGTAGCATTTGATTGGCTTTGCTTGCCCTTGATTGGTATTTGTTAGAAACAAACACACAGACCTTGATAGATCTTAAGCTCTCGGAGATCGTTAGTGTTGCCTATGTAATCACAAGCAAACTAATAGAAGATCTCTACAACTTGGTATTGTAGCGGAAAATAAATACAAGTTATAATAACTAAGAACACTTTTGATCCTCTATGGATCTTTGATTATAGAAACTCTATGTTTCGGATAGAATACAAGACTTGAGAAACTTAAGAAAAGCTTACCTATTACAAACTAATATGGTTTCTTATATAGGCAAGAAACCCTAATGAGCGTTGACAATTTACGCTTCTACTACTAAACTAGACTAAGCATGCAACTAGACAAGCATGCAACTAATCATATTGTTTTGTTAATCATTTTGTTTATTCTGATAAGCTCTACATAATACGGCGCCAACCTATACATACGGCGCTGACTTTTACACTAAAACTGAGCTTATCTCTCCTACGTGGTTCCCACTTTCAGCAGCAACACAATGTCTGCTTTATCACTTCTGCTTTACCTTAATTCCCAACAATCCTCCCCTAAACTGGAATTTGACTAGGTTAAGTTCCAGTTTCCTTGATAGATCGATAATGCTATTGAGGATTGTAACATTTTCCTTGAGGATTGTACCATAATGTTGTTTGAGCAATGAGTGGACAAGATCTTGAGGATCAGCAACCAAAAGTCAGAATGAGAACATCTGTATGATGACTGAACTGTGAAATACCACATCTTTGCAGCAACATATGACATTTTGTACATCAAAACATATAAGTTTAATACTATTCTCATCACTTCCAGGTGTGTGAACTCCTGTGAGAGGTGAATCATTGAAATTAATGGATTTGATGTCTCTTTACCAATAGCCATTACTACTGGAGTAGCCACATGTTTGAGTTCGAAAACTATGGTACATTGATAACCATCTGATTTATTGGCAAATCAGCAACCATGTAAACGGATTTGTCTTGTCTTTACCTGTAGCCGTTTGCTCAGGACTAGTCAATTCTTAGAATTGGTGAATTGAGAACCAAATATGGAGTCAGGTGCCTTTACCACATGCCATATTCATGTGGGCTAGCCAATTCTTGGATTCCAAAAAGGAATAGACCATGGTGAATTGATGACCATACAACCCTCAGCAGTTAAGCATGGGTGGTTGCAGACCCTATGATTTTGAGCAAACCATTACAGCTATCAACAGATTTAATGTGTCTTTACCAAAGCTGTACCCTTTGGACTAGCCAACTCTTTGATATACACAAGGTACATCTGGTGAGTTAAAGACCATCAGAATTGAAAAAAATTCTGCATAAAAGTGTTTATTTATTTTATTTTTTTTTTTTTTTTTTTAATAACTAACAAGAGGTTTATAATACTGAAAAAGCTTAATAATCAGTTGAAAAGTAAAATTAAAGACCTAATTTTTATTAAATAAACGCTATCACTATTTTTAAAATGATGTTTTTGTGAGTTTTCTTTTCATGAAAGACTTTTACTTAAAAAATTTTGACAAATAAAACAGACAAAGAGTAATGCAAACTAGTATGAACAAAACAGGATAGTGCAGAGAGTACCAAGTGTCCTGATATGGATGAAAAAGAGGACTATTGCAGTTGTTGGAGTTGAGTTTTGATCAATCCCACCAGTGCTAAGGCAGAGTGCCTTTCATTTCCCACTGGATTTGGAGGAGTTTCCAATTTCTGGCTCAGCATCTTTTCCATAAGTCTTTTTGGCAGAGGGTACTTTCTTTCAGACAACATGCACACAGTGATTCCACCCTTAGTCTCAAGGACATGCACCCTAGGGAGAGGGTAGAATCTCCAGGATATAAGCTTCCACCGATGTGAATTTTCCCAAATGGAAGATGCTTTGCTGTTGGGAATGTGGGAGTTCAATAGAACTTGAAGATCTCCTGGTAAAAACATCCCAGAACCTTGAGGTTCTTTGTTGCAGTAGTGGGTGGTAACTTGAGTGAAAAGAGAGATTAAGTCTGCCCTGTCGATCAAGTGTAGAATTTCCTTTAGAAAGGTGAATTCCATTGGAGTGGAGTTCCTTCGAAGAAGAACATTCATCTCATCATCCTTTAATTTCCACTCTATCACCCCATCTGAGTTTCCATCAGGAAAGTCAGCAGCAGACCCTTCTATAATGAAAGTAGAGTCATCAGCTTCAAGATCCAAAGGAGATATTTTAGCCATTCTCTTCTTCCTCCTCCCAGGCTGATAGATATCCCTTGAGGGAGCATTTTCATCTTCTGCATTGGTAGTAGGACTTGTATCAGTAGATGGAGATTGGGTTGAAGCGCGAAGTGCTTTCATCCTGTGGAATATCCTTATAGCCTTTTCTGTTTTGGTTTCTGCGAGATCAGCTTCCTTAACTTTAGAATCTTACAGTGTGCCATCAGGTATTACTGAGGGAGAGGGAGCTGATGCTTCAGGTGCTTCAGGAGGAATGGAAGATGGTTCAGCAGATTGACCCTTGGCAGTAGAGGAGGCAACTTCAGAAGTTGCCTCAGCAGGAATGACTGGAGAGGATTCCTTGGTTGGAGCATTATCAGCCTTGAGTCTTTTGGCTTCTGGAGCAGCTTCATTCTCTGAAGTCCTCTTTAGGTTGAGAGATTTTGCTAAATATAGTGATCTTTCCTCCATGATTTGGTTATATTTGCGATACAGGACATGATCAGGAAAAGCCTTGACTTGCTTCATTGTTAGGCCAGAGTTGGACTGTGAGTATTGGTTTTTCACCACCCTTCTTATTTCATCTTTAGTGGGAGGTTTGTTTTTGGCCTTCTGAGCTTGGATGGCCCTCTTTTGTGTAATTGCTTCTTGCCTCCTTTGTCTTCCCTGAGCCATCATTCGTTCCACATAATTGTCACTAAGGAAATCTTCACCTAATATACTTTGAGCTAGAGAAGGTTTTGAAATGACTTGCTGGGTGAGGATATCCCAGTGTTCAGCAGGCATCTTAACCCTCAGTTCATCTAGTTCTTTTCTTCTCTCAGGAGTTAATGATGAGAATTCCTCTGTTTCAAGTTGTTTCGCCAATGCTACACTTTCCTTTGACTTCTCAAACTCTGCCAATCTACTTGCCTGACCGAGTCTTTCCTCCTCAGTCACCAGGTTAGGACCAAGCTCATCTTCAGTGATGACATGTTTCTCTTGATCATCAGACTGCTTAGCACACTCTTCTTCAGTTAGATCAACTATAGGAATTTCTTCTGGAGTACCTAGATCAACATGTTGATGTAGATTATCAACTGGAGTGGTCAAGACAGCAACATCAGGAAGATCTGCTGAAGGAGAAGGGCCTGATGGTTCTTGAACAGATGAAGATTGTCCAAGATCTGGAGATGCATCCTCCATTTGCATATCAGCAGATGCAGCCTTATCAACCCCAGGTTCCTCTGAAACTTCAGAAGAAACCTTATGAAGATCAGATCTCTTTCTTCTGGTGTACAGAACAGGTTTCTTCTTCTTTGATGAAGTGGCAGCTACTGATGAAGGGTCATTGAGAGAAACTTCAGCCAACATGTCCAGAGACCCAAAGGGAGGAACTTCTTGTTCTTCATCAGAGGAAACCACAAGTTTCCTTTTGGAAGACCCTTTTAGTTCATGCTCTAAGACCTTAACCTGATTCTGCAGTTCTTCAATTTTACCCCCAGGAGACAATTTGGTCTCTGCAAGTTCCTTTTTCAGATTACTAACCTCTGCAGCATACCTGTTGACAAGAGCATACACAGATGAGAGAGTAATGGGGTCCTCAGCTCCACCAGCAGATTGCTCTGTGGTAAGGGGAGCCTCATTGGACCTTTCAGAAGTAACCTGGTCATTCTCAATGTGGGGAAGATCTTCATCGAGAGGATCCCTCACAGGACTTGGTGTGGGTGGTCTATGCAAATCTGACTCATCATGAGTAGCAAGTGTAGGTGAAGGGCTGGGACAGGGTGGCTGGTCAGGAGCAACATGAGTTGCTTCAACAGTAGAAGATGGGCCCTCATCAATGTTCACCAATGGATTACCATCAGTAGCAACAGGTGAGGTAGGAGGATTATGAGACACCTTCTCCTCATTAGCAGCCTCATTACCTTGGGGCAACATGGCAGCTAGCAAGGGATGATGTTCCCCCTGAAAGTGGGTTCTCATGGTTGCAAACAGTTTAGCAGTCAAAGAACCTATAGGATAAAAAGCTTGGGCTTGGGTAGAGGTGTCTAATATAATTTGTAAAAACCTTGGGTACATTAAAAATTTTCCCTTTGTCTTTTGAATATTTTCAACCATGTTTTCAAAAATATACTTAGAAAAATTGAAAGTTACCCCTTGAGAAAGACACACAATACCATATCCCAGTCTGGTAGAGAACTGGTCCCATCCTCCAGTCTTGTTGCTTATGCATTGAAGCAACGTGTGAACCAAGAACCTCCACTTCGGGCAAAGTTCCTTCTTCAACCACATATCAGTCCTTGTACCACGATAGCCAATAGCTCTTAGCCCAGTAATCACATTTTCTTGACTAGAATGAAATGCTCCATCAGCATCTTCCAAGTGAAGCTTCCTCCTAATTAGGTCCTCTGTAACTATGTACTCTGTTTCATCAATCACAGCCCTAATCTCTGTCTCACTTCTCTTCTTAGCAGTTGCCCAAAATTGAGTAATCAGTGATTCATATATCTCATTTGGAGAATGAGTTAGAGCATAACGAATCTTGGACCTTTTCAGGAATTCCACCATTGGTTCGTACAATTCATATCCCTTCCCATTTCCCAAAAATGCAACTTTGTTGTGATCATATTTAAATTCAAGAGCCATGAGGAATATGAGTGTTTAGAGTTAAGATTCTTGAAATGGTGAGTGTTTGTGAAAGTGGAATGAGAGGGAATTTGTTTGTTCTGAAGCGAGTGATGGTGGATGAAGTGTTTTTGCCCAAATTATAGTCAAAGAAAAATGGACCGTTTGGTTGACCATTGCTGACGTGTATGACAACTTTGACCCAACCCAAAATAACACTTCGGCAGAAACACAAGATCAATCTGCTGAAGTTATGGCATCAGCAGAATGCATCAAAGATAAGAATATCTTCGGTAAGTTTCTAGAATTACTGTGCCACCTACTTGCATTAAACTCGTTGAACCTTGAATCCGTCTATAAAATGATCCCAATGTAACTCATCTTTTCACCAAGATCCCCAAATATTTACCACAAACCCTAGAAGCCAAAAAAACCTCAATTAAACCAATTGCACCATGAATACCAAACCTGAGATCATAGATCTCACTTCCTCATCTTCTTCATCCTCTTCATCATCAAGTGGTGAATCAAACCCATGGTTCCATTACTTTCCTCAACCCTATCCAAGACCAAATAAATCGCCCTTTCTTCCTTCTTCAGAAGATGATAGTGCAGTGAATCCAAGTGAATCTGCTGATGATTCTGATGACTCCTATAAGGAGGGAACGTCTTACTCCCAACCTCCAGCACCTCGGTCTCAACAAAGACCTCGTGCCAGGAATCCGCCACTCCCCAAAGATAGGGAGGTGGTTCTTGGTCTCACTGCGCCATCTTTTGGTGCATGAACACACATCGTATAGTAGAAGGGCTTAAGGAGGGTGGATCGATTGCATTTTGGTTGAAATGAATAGATGAAGCACAAAGGACACGATAGTTCTCTTCGTCATCCTGCGTGGTCATCGTCATCATCAATCATTTGCATCAATCCATCCTTCCATTTTGGTCCTTAGCATCTTCGTCGTGCTGGTCATGCATATCCAACCAGCCAGTTAGACTGAATGGGTGGTTATGCAAGACCTACAAAAGCAAAGCCAGCATCAAAGGCATATCCAGCATTCCATTAGATTTCGGAATGAAAGATATACAGTAGATTAGGCTTAGCTTAAGTGTACAGCTCGTCTCTTGAGGATGCAAAATAGAAGGTTGACTTTATGTAAGCTGTAAGCTGTAAAATGTTTCTTGAATGAATGAATGAACAATTTGACTCCAATTTCTTTTCTTTCAGTATTATCTTCAGTAGAATCAAATTGTATGCTTCAGTATTTGTTATCAGAAGAAACAAGCAACACTCTTTCAGCTATCTGACCATGTACTAATGAGCCACTCTTGATGAATTTGATCTTGATCATGGGATATATATACTGCAATCCAGATAAGGAACAGACAAAAAGCAGTACAGACAACTGCAAAACAGACACTAAAACATACATAACAACAAAAACAAACAAACTAGAGAAATATTAGAAGTTAGTGTTAGAGTACAAACTAAAATACAAAAACAAACAAAAATCTGCAGAGAAAATATAAAAACAAACAAAAATCTGCAGAGTTTGCACAAATCCTCCCCTGAGGCATATGCCTCCCCTGAGGCCTATGCCTCCCCTTAAACTATGCAGTCAAGGGTTTAGCATTCCAATATTGACCACGAGGTGTTGAAACCTTGGTCCATCAAATGCTTTTGTTAATAAGTCTGCCACATTATCATCAGTATGGATTTTAGCCACTTTTATCAAATGTTTTTCATAAGCATCTCTTATAAAGTGGTGCCTGATTTCAATGTGTTTCGTTCGACTGTGAAAAACTGGATTTTTGACTATGCAGATGGTACTTTGATTATCTATATGAATTGTAGTGTTCATAAAGTTGTACCCATAGTCCAGCAATTGGTTCTGAATCCAATGGACTTGTCCACAGCAATTTGCAGCAGCAACGTACTCTGCTTCAGTAGTTGAGGTAGCCACAATGGTTTGTTTCTTGCATTGCCAAGAAATCAACCTTTTGCCTAGAAATTGGCAGCCTTCAGTTGTGGATCGTCTATCCAGATTTGCACCAGCATAATCACTGTCACTATATGCTTCTAACTTGAAAGGAGATTCTTTTGGGTACCAAAGGCCTAAAAGAGGTTGGCCTTTGAGGTACTTAAAGATCTTCTTGACAGCATTGAGATGGGAAGCAAGTGGAGTGACTTGATGTCGAGAACAAACACTCACAGCAAACGTAATATCAGGCCTTGAAGCTGTCAGATACATCAATGAACCAATCATGGACCTGTACAGATGCACATTCACAGGTAGATCTGGTTCATTGTTTGCTTTAGTCTTTGGAGCTTCATAAGGTGTGGTGGCAGTCCTAACACCTTCCATACCAAACTTCTTCAGAATGTCCCTCACATATTTATCTTGACTGATAAAGATGCCATCTTGTTTCTGCTGAACTTGGAGACCCAAAAAGAAAGTAAGTTCTCCCATAGCACTCATTTGAAATTCACCCTTCATAAGTTCCTCGAATTCCCTGCACCAAGCTTCGTTTGTGGAACCAAATATAATGTCGTCCACATACACTTGCACCAGAATGATGTCGGAGTAATTCTTCTTGAGGAACAGAGTTTTATCAATAGCACCTCTCCTATAGCCATGCTTCAGCAGGAATGATGAAAGCCGAGCATACCAAGCTCTTGGAGCCTGATGTAAGCCATAGAGAGCTTTAGCAACTTTGTAAACATGATTTGGGTGATCTGGGTCTTCAAATCCCTTTGGTTGAGAGACATAAACCTCTTCTTCAATCTCACCACACAGAAAAGCACCTTTGACATCCATTTGATACACCATGAAGCCCATATAAGAAGCATAAGCCAAGAAAATGCGAATTGCTTCAACTCTGGCAACAGGGGCAAACACTTCATCATAATCAATTCCTTCCTCCTGTCTGAAGCCTTGTGCTACTAACCTTGCTTTGTTTTTTATCACAACACCCCGAGCATCTCTCTTATTCTTCAGAACCCACTTTGTCCCAATGGCATATTTGCCATCAGGTAGTGGAACCAAGATCCACACCTGCTGATTGTGAAATTGTTGCATCTCTTCTTGCATTGCTTCTAGCCAACTTGAATCATTAAGAGCTTGAGATACACTGGTTGGTTCCACTTGAGAGAGAAAACAAGCAAACAGACAATGTTTGAAGTCTGTGTGATTGTCTCTTTGTTGGTTGGAGACATAAGAGAGAAAAGCAATCTGTCCAAATTGAGGACTTGTGATAGCCCTTCGAGTTCTAACAGGTGCCAGAAGATCACCTATGATGTTGGATTGAGGATGAGCAATATTGATCCTCTGAGTAGCAGTGGGGTTGACTTCAATGGATGAATCAAGATTAGTGATGGTTGGTTCAAATTCAGCATCATAAGAGGGTGAGGTGAAGATGCCAGCTTTGGGTTGATGATTTCCAAGATCTGAAGGTTTTGGAAAGCGTGTATAGGGTTCACCAAAGTCTGAAGATACTTGAGAAGGAACAGCATAGCCTTCAGCAGATTTGGGGATGGAGGGTGTGACAGAGTCAACTTCAGCAGACACGTTGTTTCTGCTGACTCCTTCATTAGCTACCCCTTCTTTCAGTTTCTCTGCTTCAAGCGTGGCAGCAAATTCTTGAGTCTGAAGCCTAGCAAGGTCCTCAGCATAATGAGAGTCATCTTCATCGCTCGAATCAGCAGTATCCTTGGAGGTGGTACCTGCAATATTGTTAGGGGAGAAGGAAGGCACAAGTATGGGTTGCTCATCATCTTCAAACTCATTTTCAGAGTCATCATCTAAAGGACCTGCATTGTCAGTGGGAGAAGCTTGAGAACCTGCATTTTGATTAGCCAAGTGTCTAGTGTAACCCAAAGAGTCAGTTAAGTAGTCAAGGTCAAAAGACCACGAATGACCCTGTCCTTGAACATTATGCTTGTCTTCCAAAAATCTCAGGTTCAACGTCTCCTCTATCTTCTTGGCTTGCAAATTATACACCCTGTAGGCTTTACTATGAGATGAATAACCCACAATATAACCATCATCAGCCTTCTCATCAAACTTTCCCAACGGATCACTTGTGTTCAGAATGGTCACTTGACAACCAAAAGGTTTTAGGTAGTGAATGACAGGAACCTTTCCAAAGAGAAGTTCATATGGGGTTTTGAGTTGTGGTCTGGTAATGGACACCCTGTTTAGCACATAGCAGGCAGTGCCAACAGCTTCAGTCCAGAACATAGTGGGCAGTTTAGAGTCTGCAAGCATGGATCTAGCAGCCTCTATTAAGGTCCTATTCTTTCTTTCAGCCACCCCATTTTGTTGTGGGGTTCTTGGATTACTATAGTCCCTTTTTATGCCTTTTGACCCACAGAGTTCTATAAGAATAGCATTTTTGAACTCTGTCCCATTATCACACCGAATTCCCTTAACCTTTTTGTTCAACTGATTTTCAACAAGAGTGATGAATTCAGTCAGCACTTGAGATGTTTCATCTTTGGTTCTGAGAAAGAACACCCAACAAAATCTGCTATAGCCATCAGTGATTACCAAACAGAAGAACTTATGATCAATGCTTCTGACTTGAGTTGGACCAAACAGATCCATGTGAAGCAAATGAAGAGGTTCAGTAATGATGCTCATAGCATTGATAGCTTTATAAGAAGCTCTGTGTTGTTTTCCTTTGTTGCAAGCGACACAATTGTGATCATTTGTGAAAACTTTGGTGGGAAGACCTTCAACAAGACCCATTTTAGAGAGTTTGTTAATGGTCTTGAAATTCACATGCGCCATTCTTCTATGCCATTTAGTGGACTCATCAAGAGATGCTTTAGCCACCAAGCAAGTGAGGTTACCACCTGGTTGCACTTCATTAAGGTTGAATGTGTATAAATTGTGAGTACGAGGAACCTTCAGCAGAATTGAAGTTTCTTCTGGGAGTTTGAAGTCTTTAGACAGCACAAGACATTCATTCTCAGTGAAGAGAACTTTGTTCTTAGTGTCACAGATTTGTGAAACAGAGAACAAGTTGAAATGTTGAAGTTCCTTAACAAAGTACACATTTTCAAACTCCAGATGAGGTGTCTTTATGGTGCCTTTCCCTGTAATACTCCCATCACTTCCTCCAAATGTCACATTGCCTCCTCCTTCTATAGGGACAAAATTGTGCATCATATCCCTGTTCCCAGACATGCTTCTGGAACAACCACTATCAACAATACCAATATTCTTATGCTTAAGGGGATGATCCTACAAACAACAACAAAAATATATACAAACAGTTAGTATTCAGTGGAGGTTCAAGTCATTACTGACTTGAACCTGCCTTGTGGATCACAGGTTTAGGGCATGAAGTTTTAGAGGATCCACCATTGTTCTTGGTCCTCCATTGATAATTTGGTCCCTTGTTAGTCCAAGAACAACCTGCTGAGGGCTTCACAGCAGTGTTCCCATATCCCATCCCAGCATACATGGAGTCAACATATGTAGGCCAATAGTCATGTTTAAAGTATGGGCTCGTTGGTTGGCCATAAGGTCTAGTAACTGAACTTCTCCAATGAGAGTCAGTTTTAGCTGCATGTGGGACATAAGGTGGAATATTAGCAACATTAGTCCAGTTAGGTTTGTGTTTTTGGAGAGTAGCACATGCACCCAATCTTTGTTCATAAAAATCACAATCCTTAATCAAATGAAATTTACTGCCACATACAAAACATGTCTTCTTCTTAGAAGTTTTATTCAAATAGGAAGATGTTGGATTACATGCAGAAGTACTTAAAACAGATACATTCAAGGAATTGTTTTTAACAGACTGATTATTCAAACATTTAAAAGATAAGTCTTCAGGAGAAACTGTCTTGGAAGTTGATTCCTCAGCAGCTTCCCTAGAGGGCTCACAAGTAGACTGGGGTGCAGACTTGGGTGTTGGTTCAGGCTTGGGAAGGTCAGACTTCTTATTTGAATCACAGCTTTCATAGGAAGTAGACCCTTGATCCGATGAATTGTCACTGTCAGAGCAAGAGACAAACTCATTAGATGAGGTATCAGGGTCTGGCAAGTCTTTTGACTTTTTGCCATATAGATGATGTGATCCATCAAAGTCAACAGTGATGGATAGGTCTGTGGGCATGAACTCACCTCTAATGGGACCAGGGACAGCATGCATATTACCTTCTTTAACATAATTAGCTAACCCTGCTGATGTAGGTTTACGCCCATCATACTTAGCTTCTGGACCTACATATTTTTGAAAACCTAAACCTATAGGGCATGTCTGAGATTTACTATTATAGATGATTCTATTTAAGCTTTTACCAGACATTTGCCATTCATTATTCCTAGCAGATTCCTCGGCTAGTTTTGCCTTAAGCTCTAGGTTCTCAGACACAGTTTCATCCTTAGCTTTCTCAGACAGTTTTAAGTAATTATTTGCAACTTCTAGATCAAACTGTAACACTTTTATCTTTTCTTCATAAGCTATTTGATTCTTTTGAAACCATACTTTTTGTCTTTCTACAGTTTTTAATGCAAGTTTATGAGCTTCATTATCAATATAACATGCATCAAACTTAGGTTTCATAGCATCAAATTCTTCCTTAAGTTCATTGTATCTAAGACTACAGCCAAATATACAATTGTGTACCTGAGATAGTCCCATCAAGGCAAACTGATCATGCCTTTCATCCGAAGTGCACCTTGCAAGCAGTCCAAGCTTGTCAGTATCATGAGCTTCCTCATTAACAGGTTCATGTGTAGTCCAGTTGACCTGTTCATCCATGGTGAGGAGAGCTGCTGAAGCTCCAGCTTCCTGCTGTTTCTGCTGATACGAAAGATATTTGGCTCCATCTCCATTCTTTTTGTCCTTGCATTCTCTTGAGAAATGCCCCATCTGATGACAAGTGTAGAACTTGACTTTCCCCCTATCAAAGCGAGCTGGTTCCTTTCCCTTGAAAACAAACTTCCTTTCAGCCTTCTCTTCAAACCTTTTGATGTCCACTGACAGCAATGCCACCTACATTTTCAGCTTCATTTCCTCCATTTCAAGAGGGTCCACCTGATCAAAGTCTTCATATGCAAGATACTGCTGAGTATCATAGTCAGCAACAAACGAATGAAGAACATCCTCCATCACACTACTAGACCTAGCTTGAGAACTTGGTGGAGTGGGACGAGGGTTATGTGGTGAAGGGGGAGTTGAAGATGATGATGGAAAGTAGTTGGAACTAGGAGATGATGGAAAATAGTTGGAGCTAGGAGCTTGTACCATCATGTTGGAATGAGATGTCCCAACAAAAGCTGCATGGTTAGAAGAAGATGTACGGTAGGGACTCCTGACATCTGGTTCAAGAGTTCTGAGTCTGTTGTATAGCTCATCAAAGGTGAGCATGTCCAACCCTCCTTTAGCCTTGAGTGCAATACTAACATGCAACCATGATGGTGGCAAGGACCGCAAGAACTTTGAGTTGCAATCTTCATTGTCCGGTTTAGCATTCAGCTGATTCAGCTGACTCAAGATCCTATGGAACCTGTCGTATCCTTTGTGGATACCTTCTTCTTCTGATATGTTGAAGTCCTGAAACTGTTGTCTTAGCATGGATTTCCTCATTCTCTTTGATTCTTCATTTCCACCGAACCTTGCTTTGAGAGCCATCCATATGTCTTTAGCATCATCCATATGGTGAAAATCACATAGATGATCTTCAGGTATGGCTTGAAGCAGAATAGTTTTTACTTTATGCTCTCTCTGCATGGCCAGCACTTCTTCAGCAGTTTTTGGTGGAGCCATGATAAACTTCCCATCTCTGTCAGGAATCATCTTCTTTAGACTATTTCCTTTCTTCACTACTTCCCATAGATTCCAATCAATATTGGAAATCCAGTTTTCCATCTTCATAGTCCAAAGTTCATATTCTTCCCTCTTTAAATAAGGGAATTTACCATTGCTGTTTGTGAGACTGAGCTGTTGCATGGAAGTGGTGTTGGTGTTGTTTGTGTTGGTGACTTCATTTTCATTATCGGATCCAGGCATGGTGAATGAATGTTTGATTGTATGGGGGTGAGAATGGTTCTTAGTATCGTAGAGACTTTCCCGAGGCTCTGATACCACTTGTTAGAAACAAACACACAGACCTTGATAGATCTTAAGCTCTCGGAGATTGTTAGTGTTGCCTATGTAATCACAAGCAAACTAATAGAAGATCTCTACAACTTGGTATTGTAGCGGAAAATAAATACAAGTTATAATAACTAAGAACACTTTTGATCCTCTATGGATCTTTGATTATAGAAACTCTATGTTTCGGATAGAATACAAGACTTGAGAAACTTAAGAAAAGCTTATCTATTACAAACTAATATGGTTTCTTATATAGGCAAGAAACCCTAATGAGCGTTGACAATTTACGCTTCTACTACTAAACTAGACTAAGCATGCAACTAGACAAGCATGCAACTAATCATATTGTTTTGTTAATCATTTTGTTTATTCTGATAAGCTCTACATAATACGGCGCCAACCTATACATACGGCGCTGACTTTTTGTTTTGTTATACTAATCAACGTACGAACAGATCAACGTACGAATCAGATCAAATCATCATCTTCGCATTTAACAGTTGCGAGTAATCCCAAAGAACGGATATATTCTTTGGTATAATCAAACATTATCTATTCGAAAAGAATTCAAAGAGTTCAGAACATAAGATAGGCTTTGTATCTCAAAGATATTAGTTTCTAGGTATCTCCTAGTTTTCACAAGAATCAATAATATTGAACATAAATAAAAGGCGATGTTATGGTTCAACATCTCTAGAAGATAATCAAACGAACACTAATGTATCCGTTGTGATTGTTAGAGGCTCTCGAATTCTAGATAGTTCCAGACACACAAACAAAGATTGTTC
>BPTQ01000005.1:161012015-161091156 GCA_019973895.1 Chrysanthemum seticuspe | reverse complement strand
AGGGACTTAAATAGAATCTATTCAGTGTTTCTCAAATGTGTGATAAGAAAAACTGGGTGCTTTTTGGTGAAACTGAGTGTGTGGTGTTATCACCTGATTTTAAGATGCCTGATGAGAAGTTTATACAACTTAGGGTACCTAGGAAGGAAAACATATACTGTTTTGATCTTAAAGATGTTCTTCCAAATAGGTCCTTAACTTGTTTGTTTGCTAAGGCATCAGTAGATGAGTCTAAGTTATGGCATAGAAGACTAGGTCACCTCAATTACAAAATAATCAATAAACTGGTAAAAGGAAACTTAGTGAGAGGGTTATCTTCCAAGGTTTTTGAGTGTAAGGAACTGTGTGTGGCTTGTCAAAAAGGAAAATAGCATAGAGCTTCTTGTAAGACCAAAACTGTCAACACCATCACACAACCACTGTTTATGCTTCATATGGACTTATTTGGACCTACCTTTGTTAGAAGTTTGAACCATAAGCAGTATTGCCTTGTTATCACTGATGATTATAGTAGATTTTCTTGGGTATACTTTTTGGCTGCTAAGAGTGAGACTAGTGAGATACTCAAAAGTTTCATTACTAAGATAGAAAATCTAGTAAATCACAAGGTCAAGATAATTAGATGTGATAATGGAACTGGATTTGAGAATGATGTGATGAATTAGTTCTGTGTAGTTAAGGGTATAGAAAGACAGTTTAGTGTTGCTAGAACACCACAACAAAATGGTGTAGCTGAAAGGAAAAATAGGACACTAATTGAGGCTGCTAGGACAATGTTGTCAGAATCTAAGCTACCTACTACCTTTTGGGCTGAAGCAGTAGGCACTGCATGTTATGTGCAGAATAGAAGTAAGGTAGTGAAGCCTCATAACAAGACCCCCTATGAGCTATTACATGATAGGAAGCCAATGATTGCATTCCTAAAACCTTTTGGGTGTCCTGTTACTATCTTGAATACCATAGACTACTTAGGCAAGTTTCAAGAAAAAGCTGATGATGGATACTTTTTAGGCTATTCTTCTAATAGTAAAGCCTTTAGAGTATACAATAGGAGGACTAGAATAGTTGAAGAGAATCTTCATGTTCAATTTAGTGAAAAGACTCCTAGTGTTGAGGCCAAGGGACCAGACTGGCTGTTTAACATTGATATGCTAACCAAATCTATGAATTATGAGCCTATCATTGCAGGAACTTCCACTAATGATAATGCAAGTACACAAAAGAATGCTGATGCAGAAACACCTTCTAAGGAAGCTGATTCTCCAAAGGAGTTCTATTTGGTTGAAAAATGGAAAGCTGGTTCTGTCTCACCCATCATTGATAAGCAAGGTCCCACTGATGATGATGTATTGAATACTAGAGGCAAAGTTGATCATCATCATGATAAGGATGAGTTATTGAAAGATGACTTAGTGTTGGTAGAAGAAATTGAAAAGAAGAAAAGGCATTCTGAAAGCACTGCTAAGCCAACAGAAAGCACT
The DNA here is from genome assembly GCA_019973895.1 of Chrysanthemum seticuspe. Classification (NCBI taxonomy): domain Eukaryota; kingdom Viridiplantae; phylum Streptophyta; class Magnoliopsida; order Asterales; family Asteraceae; genus Chrysanthemum; species Chrysanthemum seticuspe. The sequence goes on along the minus strand of BPTQ01000005.1, from coordinate 161,089,675 downwards.
GATAGGCCATCTTCTACCACTGATAGTTCAAGTGAAATCCCGGCTGCAAGTACTAATGATAGTACTTTCTTTAGACCACATGCAAAGCCATTATTTGGTGAAGAGGAGTATCCACATGATCCTACCATGCCTGCTTTGATAGAAATTGATACTCCTACTGATGATGAAGACATGGATGATTTCTTCAATGCTGATCTGTCTAACTTGGAAACTGTCATTCATGAAAGTCCTATCACCACTACAAGGATACATAAGATTCATCCCAAGGATCAAATACTTGGAAATTTGAATACTCCAGTTCAAACAAGAAGCAGGGTTAAGAATACTAAAGCCTTTCCCGAACAAGGTTTCTTTACAAGATCACTTCACAAAAGAAACAGTCATAAAGATCTGCAAAATTGCATGTTTGCTTGTTTTCTGTCTCAAAAGGAGCCCAACAGAGTGGAAGAAGCTTTATCTGAAGAAGGATGGGTAGAATCAATGCAAGAGGAGCTTCTTCAGTTCAAAATTCAAGAGGTTTGGACATTGGTTGATCTTCCTAATGGTAAGAGGGAAATTGGGACAATATGGGTGTTCAGAAACAAGAGGGATGAAAGAGGTATAGTGGTAAGGAACAAATCAAGGTTGGTTGCTCAAGGATACACACAAACTGAAGGCTTGGATTATGATGAAGTGTTTGCTCCAGTTGCAAGAATAAAAGCTATTAGATTGTTTTTAGCATATGCTTCATTCAAGAATTTTGTGGTGTATCAGATGGATGTCAAAAGTGCATTTTTGTATGGCACAATTGATGAGGAGGTTTATGTTTGTCAACCTCCTAGTTTTGAAGATCTTGATCATCCTGACAAGGTTTACAGGGTGAGGAAGGCTATGTATGGGTTGCATCAAGCTCCTAGGGCATGGTATGAGTGCCTGTCTACTTATTTGATGGACAATGGGTTTAAAAGAGGGTTGATTGATAAAACTTTGTTCATTAGTGTAGGACCTTAGATATATCAACCTTATCATGAAATACACAAGCTTACCAAACACGTATACCACGTAAACCACGCAAACACTTATGCGTATACCACGTTAAATACAAACCCAAAGCTATGCTTAGAAATAAAGAAGGAAAGATTAAGAGAGAACTTGGTGACTTGAATATATTATGCGTATGTATTTGTAGAGAGATAGAGAGAAGAAAGGAAAACTTTATTCCAAAGAAAACACACACACACACACACTCAAGCACACCCCTCAAATGAGACTTTGAGGGGTATTTATAGTTCCTTACATATACCCTAATGGGCTTTGGGATGGGCTTGGATTGGACTTGGATTGGATGACAACTTATACAAGGCTAGCTTAACATAACTTCTAGCCATATAGCTTAGTCCAATCCATGAGCCCGTTGACTATTCTAATACGATATCTAACACACGTTACAAAGTTCCTAAATGTGAATGACCATCACTTCTAATGAAAACTATTAAGGCTAACAATCTCCCCCTAAGGGGTGGTCATTCAAAAGATGCTCCACTTGATTAGGTCTTTACTTTTCTCGAGCTTGAACTTTGTGTGTAGATATAGAATAGTCTTGATTCTTTGTTCCTTCATGCTTTGTGATAAATTAATGTGGTATTCTGCCGTTGTCAACTTTGTTGGTTAGGTGTCTCCACGTCTTTCTCCACCATGCTCACACTTCTATTTGACTTTGAATTTCCAATGATGTAGTTCTCGAGTCTTTATACTTTGTAGATTCTTTGACATTGACGAAGAATCATCTTAAACTTTTGTTGCCTTTGATTTTGATGAGAACTTTCATGTGTTGTTAGTATGAGCATGTGGAGAATCTGCACGATCAATCCGCTCCAGAGCTTCCATAAGAAGAAAACATAAAAACAGGTTAGTAATAAGCGGATTCCGGCACTTACAAGTTTGAATTTCGAGGGTGTTAACAGCATAGTGTGAAAACACATCTCTAATTCTTACAAAGGCCATTCCTGAACTGGAGTCCCACAAGTGAGATAACGCGATGTACCGAGGTACACCTACAGTTCAAATGAGTCACTGAAGTACATCGAAGCATCACTCCATGACTGTAGACCGTTTGAGACACACTAAGCGTAATCCACGGGGAGTTACCGAAGTGACCTGCTGTCAGGGCTGCTTGATGTTGACCCTGGCAGGAGTTTCCATTCAATCACTGAAGATCACAGATGTGAAACTTCTCATAAATGTTCTGGCAGATTGCTAAGATCTGCGTAGGACTCTAGAATATATCACTTGTGTCCTAATAGATGAACAACAAGCGATGTCATGTCAAGTGTTCCTATGAGATCTTTTGATGAATCTCGTGGCTCTAGACTCGATTAGTGCATTTTGGTTTCCTAAGCAGAGACTAGGGAGAGGGTCTCCTTCTTCAATATCAACAATCTCTAAGAGAAAGTCGATAGATTATGTAGGGTTCCCAGTGAGAATGAAACAAATCCTTTTAAGAGGAATTGAGTGGCTAGAAGGTTTAGTGCAGTGCGTCACTGGGTCCATGACGTCTTTGTCTTCAATACCGGCGACATCTAAATGACAACCAGTAGCATATGTATTGAACCCGGTTTCTGCCCTAAGGTTGATTATGGAGGGCTATTTCTTTTCACCCTTTCTTTTTAATTCTTCAACCCCTTCTTTCTCCTTTCTCATATTACTCCTTTTTTCAATCATACCTAAGGACTTCTAATACTAACTATGGGTATTGTCCTTGGGTAGATCCCTCCGGCTCTGGCGGATCATAGGACGGATTTACCTATCCTTAGTCACCTTATAACTCCATGACTGTCTTATTGTTGCCATACAACCATTTTTCTTGAAAATCTCTCAAAGTGTTTATGATTGAAAACATGTTTGAAACATTCCGAGAGTTTTATTTTTCAGAAACACTCCCCCTTCACATGTGCTTATATTATTTTAACTAAAATCTGCACAAAGAGGGTAGAGTTCGCACTTTTTGAATTGATTGACTTTAAATGAACAAGACCGATTCGAGACACGTTTACATCACTAGAGAACTAGCTTGAAATTATTACCCATCCTGGTCAAGTCCATAGAAAGTTTCTCGAAATGGTACATTTCCTGACTTTAATTTCTCGTCAATTCATTGGTTACGACTGAGTCGAGCTCTTTTGAGATTCAAACAACGATCATTAAACCTTTTTGATCACATTTTAATCACGTTTCTCCCCCTCAAAAATAGCATATCTATGATGTTTTTGAAACAAAATGATTAAAAGATATGTTTTTCGAAAAACATTTGGAGAGAAACTAATTTAGCATGAATTTTGGAACAATTTTGGTTTAATACTCCCCCTTAACGAAAGCATATTTTTCATACAGAAAAGTTAGAATCAATTAAGGGTTTAGAGGGAGTTATCTTAGTACCAAATGTGAGAGATTTTGAAAAATCTTTTTAAAAAATTTCGAATCAATGGTACGAAAGATGAAGATTTTAAAAAATCTTTTGAAGATATTGAAGAAGAATTATCTTCATTTTTTTTGGATAAGTGCTCGATATTTATGAAAATCGATTTTGCGTAGCACTTTCCTTTCTTTAAAGATCGGGTTGCAAGCGGAAATACTTACAAGCCATTATGTTTTTAGGAAAAGTGCTTTGAAAAATATTTAAGACCTTTGATTGGTTAAGCACTTTCCTTTCTTTGAAGTCCGGGTTTCGTACTGAAGTATACGAAAGCCATTAATTTGAAGAAATTTTGAGAAACGACATGTTTTAGAAAACATTTAAAGAACTCTCGCTCAAGAATCTGTACATGCCCGTATCATCGTTGAATGACATTTCTAGAAACGTACAGAATATCGATTATACAAGAGACATGTCGTGAGAAGAATATTTTTGTATTTTTGATTTTCTATTGTTTTTGTATTTTTGAAAGTTTTATATTTTTATATTTTGCTTTTGTTGGTTTTATAAAAGAAATGGAAAATCAAAGATAGAAGATATAGAAAATGAAGAAGAAGATTTTACAGAATTGGAACCCTTTGAAGAGCTGGGTTCAGAGATATTTGATTTACCTGCAACCAAAGAAGAAGAGTTTTCACAAATAACAGTGTTAGAAGTATTTGATTCCTCACGGTGAGGGTGATCACTATCAACGGTTGTAATGGTTTCTACTTCCTTATCCTGATGATTGTCACTATTATCTGTGTTGGTGCAAGTATCAAAAATCTTTCCTGTGGGAATCCATCTAAGACCTACTTTGTTGAAAACTTTTCCCGTGGGTATCCACCTAAGGCAAGATCTAGGAGTTGTTTTCTTATCAGATGCAGTGGAAGACTCATTTTTGGAAAAACTACGTCCTGAAGAGATCCACCTATTAGGTTTCCTTTTGATGTTCATCTTGTCAACGGGTTTGTTTCTATTTGGTGTCTTAGTGGATTGTGCCTTGGCACGAGAATTATCTTTCTTGAGATATTGTAAGGCACATGCCTCATGATTAGCTGAAAAGATACATTTTTTACATGTAGTACAGACAAATTCAATATTCTTGTTTAAAACAGCAGCTTTAACTTTGTCACTACAGTCTTTTGGAAATTGATTCTTGTTCGAAAAAGACTTAGAATTCCTAGTGTTGTTTTCTAAGGGCATAACATTTTCTTTTGCGCAACTACTCTTAGATGCAAGCCAATCCCTAGTCTTTTGTAGAGTGTTCCTAGGTAATGGTTTACTACTACTAGCAGTGCCTTGAAATCTTGTAGAATGCATCACCCTAGATGTTGCACCTAAAATTCCGTCTTTTCGAGTCTGTGCCTTTTTCCTAGCTTCTTCTAGATAGTGATTGTTGACCATGTCGTTAGAAACAACAGATTCTTTAACTGGATTTTTGGTCACATTCCGTGTACTAGTCTTTGAAATGCCAGGTGTAAACATTTTTTCTTTATCAAAAACAGGTTTTTCAAAACCTTTGATAATTCTCTTTTTAATAGGCAAAGACTGTGGAGTGACTGTTTTTGATAAATCATTTTTCTCATTGAATTTTGGAGGAAACTGAGAAATAGACATTTTTGGTTTGAAACCGGTTTAGGAACATTTGTTTTCTCCTCAGTCAATGGTTTTGCAAACTTAGTATCCACAGCCTTTCCTTTTAGACTTCCCAGCTGAGTTCTCAAAAGATCATTTTGCTCTTTCATGTCCTTGTAGGCACGCTCATACGACAGTTTGTCATACTTGCATTCCTCTGTTTTTCGATCAAGCTGTTTAAAATAGGACACGTTCCCACATATCGAAAGCAGTTTCACAACTGTCTACAGCAGCAAAGATGTCTCTTGGTAAACCCAGTTGGACAATATGAATTGCCATGTCATCTGCTTCGACTTGCTTCTGATCCTCTTCAGAGTATTCCGATTCTTTTTGAAGACGAAAAAATGGTGGGACGGGAGGTGTTGCATCAGCATTTCCAGGGTCTTGGACTTGTCGAGGTTTGAAGGGTCCATTCTGAATGGATTTGATCATCAATTTTCCATTAGGTTTTGTCTTGATGTAACGAAGCATTCGACTTGTCCATTGAAGATAACCACCTTTTTCCAACATAGGAGGACGGTTTTCGGCACCGGCTGCATGAATGTCTTGTTGAGTAGCTATTGATGAAGGTATGTGTGAAATGAATTTACGGATCTTGTAGACGATAAAGAAGTGATTTTTTTTTGCTTTCGAAACGAGTTATCCAATAACTAGCACGGTAGTTATATCCAACGACCCCGAAATATTTCACCCAAAATTATAATTCTCAAATAATTGAAGCTTAATCAAAACCGTGTCGAATATATTACAACTAAAATATTTGTTCCTTTTGAATAACAAACGTCCAAACGTACTAGCAAAATTTCGGCCCAACTTGTGTTAAATGTGACGCAGCCCAAGTCCAACTAACCAATCTTACCCTAAGTATTTGCTATAAAGCCACCTAATCTCTCACACTACTCTAATCTTAATATCCCTAATCTCACAAAAACGCAGCCACCACATATTCTCTACCCGTTTTTATCTCCAAAAAAATTAAATCTAGATCTCTTGTTCTTCTCTTATGATACTTAGCCTCAACAAACACAATTCTTTCAACGTAATTATCTTTTTCTTTGTATTATTTTCAACAACGAAGCATACAATATTGTCCTTCCTCTTTTTTTAATTGAGGAACACAGCTCAAGGTAGGTTCTTTTTATCTTGTTTTATCTCGAGAGTTTGATAATCGAACTTAAAGAAAGATTGAACCGATTTGGTTTTTGTTTTTCTTTTGATGTTCGAATAGTAAAGAGAAGTGAAAGATTCAATAGATTGATCGATGATGGTTGTTGAAAAAAACTTGTGGATCGATTAAGATTGTTAAAGCAAGTTATAAATCTGAGATTTTTTTTTTTTTTTTTTTTTTTTTTTTTTTTTTTTTTTTTTTTGTAGATTAAGGATGAGATGGATTAATTGAAAGTGATGGTAGACCGATGTTTGTAAGTGAGATGGATATGGTTTTAAGTTTAGATGTTAGGGTCTTGAGGTTGTAGATAGATGGTCAGAAAAAGATTTTTTTTATTTGATTTGATTTGTTATGCGTAAACTTGTTTTGAAGAAACCTTTAGTCGTAAAAATTGTTAAGCGTAACTTTGTTTGAAAAACCTTATGCGTAAAGCCTTAAGCGTAAACTCTTACGCGTAACAACTTTTCTTAGGCGTAAATAACCTTGTTTATGCGTAAACACTCTTACGAGTAAGGTTTATGCCTAAAAAACCGTACGAAATACTTTCCAAGTAAGTCGTAAAAAATCTGAAGATAGTCGAAAGGCCTTATGCGTAAAAATGATGTCTTACGCGTAACTCTGAATCCTTACACGTAAAAATAGGGTTGACTTTTTTGTTGACTTTTTCCGACCAAGTTTTTCCGACCACTTTTGCCAGGAATGTTTTCCAACCAGCTTTTGAAGACCTCTTGAACCAGGAAAGATGAGCAAGAAAGACTGTTTGAATTTGGAAAACAGTTTTTAGACCAGAAAAACAAGACAGAAAGATACTAACTGATTTGGACAAAAAAGGACTAAGAGTTTTTGAGATAAATAAACAGATTTAAATACTTAAAATAATACAGTAGGATATCAGGAACTTTTAAAAAGCATTTAAAAATAGTTTTTTTTTAACAGTAAATAGACATAAAAAGAAGCAGTTTTATAAGCCAATACCAGAAAAAAAATGCCAAATTTTTTTTTAAGACGAGATTTTTTGATGAAAAAAACACGATTTTTGTGACAACAAAAACACTTCTAAATCATCTTATGGCTCTTGATACCACTTGCTAGGACCCTTTTATTAAATCATTTCACACAATATAACTAGAGAGATGAAGAAAAGATATGGTGACTTGAATGAAGATATGAATGTTTTAGAGAGACAAAGAGTAGAAGATGAAAACAATATTTCATATGAAAACACACACACACACACACTCAAGCACACCCCTCAAATGAGACTTTGAGGGGTATTTATAGTTCCTTACATATACCCTAATGGGCTTTGGGATGGGCTTGGATTGGACTTGGATTGGATGACAACTTATACAAGGCTAGCTTAACATAACTTCTAGCCATATAGCTTAGTCCAATCCACGAGCCCGTTGACTATTCTAATACGATATCTAACACACGTTACAAAGTTCCTAAATGTGAATGACCATCACTTCTAATGAAAACTATTAAGGCTAACAATTAGGAAGCACAAAGATGATATTTTATTGGTTTAGGTCTATGTAGATGACATCATCTTTGGCTCAACTAACAAGGAGCTATGCAAGGATTTTGAGAAACTTATGCATGATAAGTTTCAGATGAGTTCTATGGGAGAACTCACTTTCTTTTTGGGGCTACAGGTTCAACAAAGGACTGATGGTATCTTCATTAGTCAAGACAAGTATGTAGCAGATGTTTTGAAGAAGTTTGGGTTTCAAGATGTAAAGAGTGCTAGTACACCTATGGAGACTCAGAAACCACTACTACCAGAAGATGGAAGTCCCAAGGTTGATTTGAAGTTGTACAGGTCCATGATTGGATCTTTGATGTATCTCACTGCATCTAGGCCAGATATTATGTTCTTAGTATGTGTGTGTGCAAGATTTCAAGTCACACCCAATACCTCACACATGAATGCTGTTAAGAGAATCTTTAGTTATCTTAAAGGTCATCCTAAACTGGGTCTTTGGTACTCTAAGGATTCCCCTTTTGACTTGGTGGCCTATACAGATAGTGACAATGCTGGTGCTAGTTTGGATAGGAAGTCTACTACTGGAGTATGTCAGTTTTTGGGAAGCAGACTAATTTCATGGCAGTGTAAAAAGCAAACTATTGTGGCAAATTCTACAACTGAAGCTGAATATGTGGCTGCTGCTAGTTGCTGTGGTCAAGTTCTTTGGATTCAGAATCAATTGCTGGATTTTGGGTACAATTTTATGCATACTAAGATTTACATTGATAATAACAGTACAATTTGCATTATTAAAAATCCTGTTTTACATTCTAGAACTAAACATATTGAGATAAGACATCCTTTTATTAGAGATTGTAATGAGAAAAGGTTGATTCAAATGGTAAAAATCCATACTGATTTCAATGTTGTTGATCTTCTCACTAAAGCTTTTGATGTGGGGAGGTTTCAGTATCTTGTTGTTAGTATTGGAATGATTAATCTCTAAATCTCAACTTGTTTTGTAAAAGTTTGTATAAGTATTGGACTGTTATTATGTGATCTTAGTATTGCTATTTTTGTTTCTAACCACTGATAGTTGTGTTCAAACCACTGTTTGTTGCTTTTTGTTCCCACTAACCATTTTGCAGATAAAAGAAAGTTGATTATAGATGCAAAAGAAGTACTGAAGTTAAATTTTTCATTCATTCAAGAAACAGTTTACAGCTTACAGCTTACAGCTTACAATTAACTTCAAGTGCAATTAAAAGACTAGTTCTATACATGATTTCCTACTTCTATCCTAGCTCCTATCATCTATTCCAAACGTTGGATTTGCATGACCAGTACGACGAAGAAGCTAAGGATCAAAATGGGAAGGATGGATTGATGAAAACGAAGATGATGAAGATGAATACAGTAGATGGATTTGTGATATGAGAAGTCTTCGGTTGTTCCATCTACTCTTTTCACCATAAAGCATCACTCCATCTTCCTTTTACCCTTTCCCTTACCGATATGAGATGAAGCACCAAATCTTGGTGCAGAAAGACCAAGAACTACCTCTCCGTTCTTTGGAAGTGGTAGATTTTTGGCACGTGGCCTTGGTTGAGGGTGAGAGGGTGAAGGTTTTGTTTTTTCTGCTTCCTCTTGAACCAATCTATTGAAGATTGGCTCCAAACGCTCAGTGGAATCATCTGATCCTCTTGATGACTCACTAGGATCTACCACACTATCATCTTCTGATGAAGGAAGAAAGGGGGATTTTTTAGGTCTTGATTCTAGTGGAGGAAGGTAAAGTCGCCATGGGTTAGAATCATCACTTGATGATGATGATGATGATGAGGAGGAGGAGGATGTTAGATCAATGACTTCTGGTTTATTCCAACTGGGATTCCACATAGTGTTTGTGGTTGATTGTGGATATTGGAGAAATTAGGGTTTTGGTTTTAATTGGTGTGTGTGTTATTTGGGATTTGGGGTTCTTTATAAGCAGAGATATGGCTTATGTAAGTTAATAAGGGGCAGGTTAAATGTGGTTGAGGAGTTAATGAGATCATTGGGTTTTGAACATATATTAATACTGGAAGTTGACCATATTGACTTAGACATTAGCACTATGGCTAAACACTGATACGTCTATGGAACCACTTCTATCTATTACTAACCACTGATAACTCACTTCTCTGTGTTTAGTTCTTGTTTGTGTCTTGCAGGTATGAAGGATAAGTGTACATTGGAGCTTGTGATGTGTTTAGTTATAAAAAAAAAAAAAAAAGATTGTGTAATCCTTCATATTTTTGTGAGATCTCTCTTATTTAGACACAGATTTACTTGCTGTATCTCTTGGTCAATTGATTGAAGTGAAACATTGTATCCACTGATAGTATGTTTCAAACCGCTGATAGCAGTTCTGAAACCTCTGATAGCATGCTGCTTATTTCTGGATACTACAGGGGCTGTTTGGTAACTTTGACGAAAGCATATTTATCTCCCCAAATCATGGATGGATCATTTAATTGGTCTTCGAATCATATCAACTTGGCGCTCTACATCCACCCTAATCACTTTACTTTGCATAATTCACAAATCCCATATCATACCCATTATCGATCACAATGGCGAATCAGTACTCCAACACACATAACCTTGTTGCTAATCTCATAAAAAACAATCGATCTGAAGGTTTTCATCAAATGATTGATTTCCTTATTCACAGTCCTATTCACTATGCCTTAACTGTCACACCAACCATCCTTAAGGCCTATGTTCATCAGTTCTGGGGGAATGCTAAGCTTGAGGAGGTCGATGGAGTAGATGTGTTTGGCACTGTTGTAGATGGAAATGCTATTTTTCTTAATGAGGAGATTGTTAGAAGGGTTTTGAAGTTTGATGATGCTGTTGGTGTTGATAATCTTTCAGATGTTGAGATAGTTGCTGGTTTAGAAAGGTTAGGCTATACACACAGGGGTGATAAGGTACAATTTTTTAAGAGTTTGTTTTCAAAACAATGGAAGTTTTTGATTCACACCTTGTTGATGTGTATGAGTAATAAGACCACTGGGTTTAATGACTTTCCTTCCAAAATTGCTACTTCTGTTATTTGTTTGTCTGATGGAAGGAAGTTTAATTGGTCTAGGATGATTTATGAGGGGCTTGTACAGAACATTAGGAAGAAGGGTAAATACTATTTATATCCTAGGTTTGTTCAACTGATTGTGGAAAGTCAAATAGCAGAACCTGTTGAGCATTCTAGGGATTATGAAGTTCATTATATGCTTCCTAAGGTTTTTGCACATATGAGGAATCAGCCGCAAAATGTACAAATTAGGGATGTTTCTTTATTTCCACATATGCTTGCTTTGCCTGCTGATCCTGAGTTTGATGAAGAACCCACTGATAGTACACTTGCAACCACTGTTAGTGAAACTCAACCTCCGTCTAGTCAAACCCAAACCACTGTTAAACCAATTGTATGGACTAGGAGATAGAAGGGCATCAAGCTACCTCAGGCTGGTGTTAGTAGTGTTGTTCATGAGGCTGTCACATGGTGTGGAGGTGACATGATTGGAAGGGCTTCCACTACTGATTCATGCTTAGATGCTGGTCAGGATAGTGGAAACATAATTAAGACCCAACCTTTGGCAACTTCTAATGTGGAGAGTTCCTTGGAACTTAACACAGGTGGAGGAATCCCTAGCCAACTGGCTACTCCAGGGTGCATAGATGATCAGGCAAGGTCTGGTGCTATGTTTACTTTATCCAAGGATTCACCTCTCGGAGCAGTTAACACAGCTCGAAGTGATAAGGATAGTTTGGAATATGAAACTGAATTGACAGATCCTAATATGGTACATAATGACTTTTCCAATGAACCACCTCTCGGACCAGTTAACACAGGTCGAAGTGGGGAGGATATTCTTAAACTTTTTCATGAATTGACGGCTAAATGTGCTACAATGGATGATACAATCTCAAGTCTTCAAGAGTTGGTTGTGTTTCAGGGTAAAGAAATTCGAAGGCTGAAGCATAGGATGTTGGTTTTGGAAAAAAGTAAGAAGACCTGGGGTTTCCTTTTTAAGAACTATGCGGAGAATGAAAAAGAAGGTGGACTCTTCTCCAGCTCTGAATGTGGAGAATGTATCCAAACAGGGGAGGAGTGAAGCCATGAATTCAGGGGAGGCTGTTGATGTATCTATGGAAGAAGATGTTGATAGTGGAGATCAAGAATTTTTGGTATCTGATAAAGATGGGAATGAGGCAGTTCTTGAAAATTTGAAGACTGTGGTAGAAGATGAGATAGTGCAGGACACAACCACTGATAATATGTCTGCAACTACGGATAGTTTTCTTGAAACCACTGCTGCAGTTTCAGACATGACAATTGTACCCAATGCTATCATAACCACTTCCACTATTATTACAACCATCTCTGTATCACCACCTAAACCTAAAGAAGTTGAGAAAGAAGCTGAAAGTACATTGATCAATCTGAGTAAAACCTCATCTAACCCTACATCTATCATTGCACCTGTTTCATCTATTAAATCTACTGCAACCAAATCCAAAAGCAAAAGTTTAGTTATTGGTGAACCTTTAAGGAAGAAGGTGACTCAATCCGATGTTGGAAAAGGTAAAGGAGTTGCAGATCCAGAGTTGAAGTTTAAAAGTAAAGAAGAACAAATTGCTTATGATGAAGAGTATATAAGAAAGATGTTAGCTGAAGAACAAGCAGCTTTAGAGAAAAGAAAGCAAGAAGAAGAGGAGGCTAGTCAGAAATTGTTAGCTACATGGTATGAATCACAAAACTATCTTCAAGCTTCTAATCAAATACATGATGAATATACTAAACAAGAATGGGCATTGTTGGATGATGAGGAAAGAGCTAGACTTTTGGGTGAATGGGCAAGGAGGATCAGTAAAGAAAGGAAACAAGTTATAAGAAAGAAACCTCCTACAATTGCACAGTTGAGGAATGTACTGATGAAGATTATTAAGAATTCAGGCATTCATATTCCTGATAATCTTAATAAATGTTCTTTTGAAAGAATTCATGAGCTTTATTTGATGTGTATGAGGATTAATAATGATAGTTTCTATCCAATGAATTCTGAAAAGGAAGAAGAGTGGATTAAAGGTAATCTAAAGAGAAAATCTGAGGTTCAGGATGCATCTGGTTCTAAAAGATTGAAAGAAACTAAAGATAGCAATAAAATTATCTTTTATGAGTATGAGCTTAAAGGGAGTAAAGGATGCTGGAAAATTTAAAGACTCAATAATGAAGTTTCAGAGTATAATAAATTTTCACAGATGCTTCAGTATTTTGATAGAGATGATTTGCTGAATCTTTGAGAGCTTTATAGGAATAAGTTTGGTAATGTGCAACCAGATGATTATCATGAGAGCATGGTTTATAATCACTTGAAGATTTTGTTTGAGCCTACTCATGATGAACCTGAATGGAAAGGACTCTGCAATGGTCAAGTTACAGAATGGTTTGTATATCAAACTTGTGGAGTTCATGTTTTAACTGTATCTGGAGAAGTTATTCATATGCTTGTAGAAGGTGATTATCCTAAATTGAATAAGTATCCAGAAATTATTGCTCAGATGGTGAAGCCTGGTATTATCAAGATGTTGATGCCCTATGATGGTCAAGCTTACAATTTGTTGCTGAAGTATGAGAAAATTCTTAAATCTAGTAAGTGTTTGACTACATCCTTCAATTCATATGTTTTGAGCTTAACGGAAACTTGAGAATTCTATTTGAATGTATCAAGTTTAGGGGAGGATTGTTGGGTTTTTGGTTCCTTGGATCATGAATTATTCTAAGTGTTGGAACCACGGACAGTCTTGATGAAACCACGGACAGAAGAATGGAACCACTGCTGAAGACAAACCGCGGCTAGTAGTATTGTGTAACCACGGATAATGTAATGTAACTACTGCTAGTCTTGTATAGTCGGTTTAGTATTTTGTATTAGATAAATATGGAAAAGATATTTATCTTGTAGGTTACGTATTGTATTATGTAAAGGACTCCTTAGCCTATAAAAGGAGGTCCTAGGTTAGATTAGATATATGTATGTTTTATATCTAAGGTCGATACACTTCAAGGTTGTAAAACCCTAATACTGATTACAGTATTCGTATTAATAATAATATTGAGGTGTTGAATGTTTATTGTTCTTCTTCTTAAGATTAAGTATTAAATTCCGCGTGATACTTAATAAGTCTTTGTTTAAAGTCAGTTTCTATATTAGATCGTTTGCTCAACTAAGATCAACATAACATTTAGTACAAAAGGGACTTTGTACATCTCAAGTGTGGGAACGGGAGTAGAATTATTACTTGAACTTATTTTCCCTCATTTTTTTAGTTTATTTTGAAAAATTATGCCATTTTTAAAATCTTTACATGTTTTTCTTAACCTAAGTAGATTAGACCTTAGCTGAGCACATTATATCCCTTGATATTTTATGGTGAGATTAGCCTTATCCGTTTTCACTTATTTACCCAAATCCACCAAATTGTGAGTGTTCCAGTAGCTTGTAAACTTTAGAACTTGGCATTTGCATCATTTTGAGACCATAGACGAGGTATGTTGAGTTCACTTAATGTATATGGAATAATCAGTTTGAGAAGGCAATATTTTTAGGATTATCACCCAAATAGCCTATCCTTGTATGTCTATCGATTAGTCACCACGACTTTTCGACCCCCATGTTAAACCCTTTTGTTGCACTCACGTTTAGTGCAAGATACCCCTACACCCATCTGAGCCATTCCTTTTATTTTTTTCACCCAATATATATTGTTTCGTTACACCCATTCGCTTTATCCTACCGTGTAGTCTTAATTTGTGATCGGGAAGTCATTGTTTGCCTAAGTTCAAGGTTCAAGTAGAGAGGTTCGGAAATCACGCTTTCGTCAAAGACTTATATTTGAAGATCTTTGAAGACCCCCCAGATTCTCATTATATGTTCATCTCAAGTGGGTGGATGTTATGTTTTTAGGTATGATGTAAAAAAAAGATTCAAAACATATATATATATATATATATATATATATAGGGTAAAGTTAAAATAAAAAGACAAATATCCGTAAAAAGAATAAAAAGATTTATTTTTTTTAAAAAAATTTCCAAAAATTCCAAAAAAATTCCACAAGATCGGGTATGTTGGTGCATAAAACTTTTGTGAAAACATTTTTTATAATTTTGAGTTTTGACACGTTCTTTTTAATGCACAAAAAACGAATTTTGATGCGCAAAAAAATTTTGATGCACAAAATTTTCAACTTGTTTTAGTTAGATGCGCAATGTTATTTTGATGAAAAAAGTCAAAAGAAGTTGGGTGCAAAAACCAATTTTTGATGCACAAAAAAACGATTTAATGCGCAAACGTATTTTTTCATAATTTTTTTTCGGAAAAATATCCACTTTTAGAAAAAAGTTTTTCACAACTTTTTCATGCACCATCATACCCGATCTTGTAGAATTATTTGGGAATTTTTCGAAAACGTTTTTTGGAAAAAGAATCTTTTTATCTTTTTACGGATATTTGTCTTTTTATTTGATCTTTATCCTATATATATATATATATATATATATATATATATATATATATATATATATATATATATATATATATATATATATATATATATATATATATATATATATATATATAGTATATTGTTTATTGTAAAGTGCAATGTCATAAGCACTATGATTGGAGCTTATCAAAGATTAAGCATCGAGGAGGCCACCTCGGTCACATTTGAAGAATTGATTTGGTAAGTATTGCGCCAAAAGTTAAAGAACAGGTAATGTGCCCATCATGACGTCCGCTAATGGCACATCTACTTGTTATATCATGATCTGGTTTCTTCACCTTAAATCTTGAACTTTGGATGGACGGTAGGAGGTGACAACTTGGTTATATGTTAAGACTATTTGCTTTGTTACTTTTATTTACACCAATTATTTCCCAAGTCTTATCCTACCCTTTAGTCATGAAGCATGTCTAGGTGATGAAGCGAGCAATCTTTGGTGTCTTGGCCATGGATTTGGTCATGTATCATTGATTTTGTCCACTTTGCCATGACACGTTAGTAATGACATTTCACCATTAACCCATGTTGTGTCTACCCATATTGCCTTCAAGAATTGTTTAGTCCTTAACTCTAGTGATGGATGTGGAAAACTAGAAGGGGGGGGGGTTGAATAGTTTTGCCAATTAAAACTTGTTTTAAACTATTTAGATCGATTTATGTCAATCTATTTGGATGTGTGTTGGATGTTGATAAACAACCATATAGAAGTATAAATATGTAATGAAAAGATAAGAATAAGAAGCACAAAAACACAACGCGAGTATTTATAGTGGTTCGGCTACAAGGACACCTTCCTTGCCCTACTCCACTCCCCGAGTCACCTACTCAAGAGTTTGTAATCACTACACGACACCGACTCCTTATGGTGGAGAAACCTTCACAACGTTGCCTACTCTTTTTCCGGTACTAGGCTAACCACCGGGTTCTTTCACACCAAGGTGAACCACACCTACCACAACGTTGCCTACCCTTTATTCGGTACTAGGCTAAATACCGAGTTCCATTACAATGGAGGAACTACTACCCAACACTACACCAATGACTAATCCCAAAGGAGACCAACTCCTTATTACAACATCATCAAGGATATCAATATCCTTGGATCTAATGCAAATCTATTTTGTACATCGAAACACACCATATCGAATGTACATCTAAGGCACCTTTCACTAATGCCTTTAACTAGATCTTCAAGACACCCTTCACTATTGTCTTGTGACTTGACTTCTAGGCACCCTTCACTAATGCCTACAATACGGACGATTGACACCTTTCACTAATGCCTTTGTCTTAACACTTGAGACATCTTTCACTAATGTCTTCAACACTACACTTCTTAGAAGAAAGAACCATCAACAAGAGGACTTCAGTAGTCTTGTTGATGAGGAAGCATAGCAACTCATGGACTTGAGCTTGCTTGACTTCAAAGGTGGTGATCTCGCCTTTAAGAGGAACTTAGAGAATCACACAAAAACAAAACTACAAACATAGATCACTTGGATCTGGAGTTAGAGAGTTTTAAACTCAGGGATAAAGTATGTTAGAAAGGGGTGAGGAACAATGAAGAAATGGCTCACTATTTATAGAGGAAAATGCCTACTGTTCCCCGGATCCCACGGATCCCTCCCACAAGGGATCCGTCTAGCGTAAAGCTAGGGATCCGTGGGACGCTCCTCTTTACCCATGGGTATTTTGGTTATGGGTCATGGGTCATGTGTTGATCCATGGGTCTTTTACTAGACACAATGTATCTTATAAGTGCAATGCACCTAGTCACATGGGTATGGGTCAATACCATGGGTTATGGATATTATCCATATATGATATAAGCATGATGTCATGCAACGGGTTATGGGTCAAGCTCCATGGATATGGGTCATGGACTTTGGGTTGTACCCAACTACATTCAATGTATTTGGTAAATGGGTTATGATACTTAAGTTTCTACCCATTTATATTACCCAATATACTACATACTAGTTATGTGTATATTTTACCCAAATATGTAAACAATAGTTGTTGTACATATGTAATACTAAATCATAAAATCACTTATACTTGTTTTAGTGTTTTATGTGAAAACGTAAGTGTGTTAGAAAAACTATTGGCTCAAACTAATTACGTATTTTATTTGTTTCGTTAAAATGATTTTACGTTTGTTATCGACAAAACATTAGAAGATCGTAAAATATAAATAAACGTTTTTACGGCTTATTTGTATTAACAATCTCCCTTTTTTGTTGATGACAAAACATAAAATTATTTTAAGAAAAAGCTAAAATTCGTAAAAGTTTGAATTTGTAGTTTTTACTTTCTTCTCCCCCTTTTTGTCAAAACAAAAAGAGCTTCTAAAGGAAACTAACACATTGTTTTAGAAAAAACATGTGAAACAAAAGAAAAAAAAATAAAGAGCAAGTAACGGGAAAGGATCTCGTCTTTTACTCCTCCTTGACAAGTCCATCCCTATGTGAGGGCGTCAAGAAAATAATACAAAGCTAGTTCATTTGCAACTAAGTTTGCAAAAGATTTCGTCTATGTGACGAATGTGCTCCCCCTTGATAATTGCAATTTTGCAAAGGGATGTCATGAAATGTAATCCTAATATTGCAAGTAATTTTGCAATGTATTGCTTTGATACAAAGCTCCCCCTAGCTTGAGGGTGTCAAAGTCTTCATGTGTAAATTGAATAACTACAAAACAAAGGTTAGAAAACATGTATAATGCATAATTTCCTGCAAATATGACTCAAAGTTAGTAGAAAAGAAGTTTTCTGTCTCACGGATCCCACGGTTCCCTCTTTGTAGGGATCCGTCTAGGCAGTTTTAAGGGATCCGTCTGGCTGATGATTGATTTCAGCAATGGTGATTTAACAAATAATGTTAACATCAAAGTGAGATATGTATTATACAACATAATCATATACTCAGAAATATAGCAAGTAGCATGTATTTTCATTTAATAAAAATAGAGATATGATATACATGACTCTAAAAACTAAGAAAATGATCGATACATGACTTGGAATTACTAGACTTATCTAAGTAACGCTTGATACTAGGACACCACTAAAATCCTCTAGCTCAAGTTTGTTTAGGTTTAATCTCGTCGAAACGTTCGAGGAGGTGATAAAACATGAAACGTTGGTCTTCTCGTACTTCATGTATTAAACTTTCAACATATTGACAATGATAACAATCTTTGTCATGGCTAGGTAGTGGTGGTGGAAGAAATGAAATTGCTTGATGCGAAGGATCAAGTGAAGCGGGTTGTGGAGCCTCAAACGACGGAAGGATTGGTGGAGGTGCATTTGAAGATGGCTCAACCAAGAATGATGGTGGTGGTAGAGAAGTGTCAACTTCCATATGGTCGGGTGGTTGACTTTGATAATTTCTCATAATCCAAATGGGATTATATGATGGTGATGGCGAAAAGGAAGCCGGAGCTAATGTTGACTCAATACCTTGATTTTGTACCATTATTCCTCCTAATGAGGAGAATGTTGCCAGTGGCGGAGGATGAGATGGCCTAGGAAGCAAATCCTCTAGATTGTAGAGGTGTGGTGATGATAGTGGAGTTGTGAATGAGATAGCTCTAGGAACCAATGGTGATGGTTTAGTGGAGATGGGATTGTTTGGCCTAGGAGGTATGGTAGTGTTTGGCATAGGTAGTTTTGTGGGTACTGTCCTTTTAGGAATTGTTTTGATTGGTTGAGTTGGTGGAGGAGGAATCCTTGCATTTGTGGACTTGACCGGAGATGATTCGGTTGAAGATATTTCGTGTACAACACGAGCAATTTTCTTTGGTGGTTCTTTGGTGGATAAATTGCTACTTGGAGTTTTCCTCATGATGAGATGATTTCAAAAGGTTTCTAAGTGCTGAAAATGAGGATGAAGATGATGACTTTAGGAGTCCTAACAATGTGGTTTATAAACCAAGGGATTTTCCTAGTGCATTCAAGACTTAAGCCACTAAAATTCATTGGAAGGTGATGATTAACATGCACAAGAGTCAACTTCAGAGTTGTACTAATCTAGGAACTCATTTAAGATGAGATGGAGTGTTTAAGTTAGAAAGATGAGCTTGAAATGATTGTTTTAGCTAGAGTTGGCATGAGTCTGTCATACGGATCCCACGGTTCCCTCCAACGAGGGATCCGCCTAGGCTAATCCTAGGGATCCGTCTATCAGCAGTTAAGAAAAGATATCAATGATGTTTGTAAGGTCTAATGCCTATTTTTTCTTGAGTGTTTTAGTTTATCTAAGTGTCTTAAATGAAGAGGTGCTTAAGTACTTGAGGGTAATGAGTGATGTAGCTAATGATTGCCTTTTATGGAGGAAGTTGGAACTTTCATGAGTACCAATGAATGTACAAAGATGTCACTAAAGATTTTGAGAGTGTCAAGTGGAACTAAATGATCCTAGAGATCAGATTGTGACTTAGGATAATGTTTTGGAGAATATCCTAAAGGCTTAAGATGGAAAAACTAGAATTTGATCAATTTCGACCAATTTTGAGATAAGGATGATTATGATCAATTTTGCATTAATCGTAAGATTTCCAAAGCTAGATATAAGGGATCATGT
Source organism: Chrysanthemum seticuspe (assembly GCA_019973895.1). Lineage (NCBI taxonomy): Eukaryota > Viridiplantae > Streptophyta > Magnoliopsida > Asterales > Asteraceae > Chrysanthemum > Chrysanthemum seticuspe. The sequence goes on along the minus strand of BPTQ01000005.1, from coordinate 161,069,771 downwards.
GAGAGATGATGAGTGAGTTTGAGAGCGGAAGAGTAATGGGTTTAAGTGAAACGATAGATCTACAAGTGTCTTGATTGTGATCTAGGTGAGTTATGTGTGAGTAGGAAGGATCTACTTAACTTGATAAGGACTTAATTTGCCTTAAGATACTATGTCTAGCTTAGTGTGAGGTGTTCTAAGGACATGTTTGAAATACAATGATTGCAATTGCATTTTCTGTTTGTCGGATCCCACGGTTCCCTAAGAGTAGGGATCCGTCAAGCACAAGTTTTGGGATCCGTCTATCTTCTAAGCAGAACCTTTACAAAAGGTATGCAATGACTTTGACAATGCATCATACTTCAAGGTTAGTTTAAGAGATTCTAACACTAAGGTATCAAATGTAAGATGTTTTATTTCATGAAAGAAATTTGATTACATTGATGAAACATGGATACTAAGGATTGATCCTATTTGAAAGAAAATTAAATTCCTTGAGTGTTTTCGCTAGATGGATCATCAAATGAATGATGAGTGTTTGTTGATTCAGGAATGAAGAGAGTCTTCATGAGAGATATGTTTAGAGGTTCCATCATCTTGTTCACAAGTACGTACAACAGACTTTGAAATTGTGGATGGAAGTATATGATGTGATGATAAAGGCGTGTCAAGAACATTCCATAAGGGATGAGTTTATTCTTGGACCCTTGAACGTTTACAATTCGCCTTGCAAAGAAATAGGCGAGATTGTATGGTTGTTGTGTTAGCAAACAATACATTATGTGAGCACAACAAGCGGGAAGGATTTCTCGATTTCCCCCAAGACTCCAAACATTTTCACGTAGGATGAGTGCGAGAGTCTTGTACTCTTCACGGATATCCTTTGTACAGATAATGTTTGGATCGGAGTAATATGGTCGAGGTTTGCATATTATGCGATTCAAATCCTCTGAGGAGGGTATGTGTGAATAATATGGACAATTTTCTTCACGAAAGTTGAAGAGAGAATCCGGAGACCAATCTTCGGTGAATGCACATTTTCCATGATTTAGAATCCGGAGGATGTGAGCAAATTACCCAAGGGTTAAAACAAACTTTTGGTGTTTGATCCAAAATCAAAGAGATAGAGAGCGATCCTCGTTAGGAACGAGTTCAACTTGACGGAAGAATTACATTATGAACCTTGGACATATCTTCTCATTGATTTCGAGAAGACATTCTAGTCCTATGGCTCGGAAGGAGGTATTGATACCTTCTTCGAATTGTAGAGAGGTGTTTACAATACGTCCTTCGTGGAAGTGACGGTTTTCGAGATTATTGAACCCACGGACATGATTGCCAGGTGTGTTGGGCTCAAGGGAGATATTAGGAGTGTAGACGCTAGTGAGTGAAAAATCAAACTCATATTCATGCAACATAGCGAAACCTATAGGGAAGACAAGTTAATAGGATGTGACGTATTATGGGTAAAACAATGATTACCTAACGTTTTTACAAGATGTTTATTAACAATGACATTTAACTAACTTAGTGTTTGACATTCTAGTAAAACATTTCTTTAAGGAAGAAAGTGGTTTTTATTTTGCATGAAAATCTGTTATCCAGAAGGACGGTTCCCACGGTTCCCTTCTACAAGGGATCCGGCTAGTATACTTGCCGGGATCCGTGGGTCTGTAGTAACAGAAACATATTTGATAAAAACATAGGTTTTATAATTTTATACCAAGATATGTGTTTTAGCCTACATTTTCTTTTAGCATGCATACATGGCTTCTAGTGTATCATGAAGGAATACGAAACATATAAATCAAAAGAAATGACAAACACATTATGATAATAATAACCTAGATAAACTAGACTATTAATAATATTTCATTTCAATGCTAAGAATGATACAAAGGATTGGGTATATGATCCCAATGTAGATTAACAACACAAAGTATATGTCTCCGTATGAGAACTTCATCATAGGGAACACAAGAGCGATGAGTGTTAAGGCGATGAGCACGAGGGTGATGTAAACCATGTTGATGATGAACCTTCTTGGTTTTGGTTTGAGATGAGATGAGAGGAAGATGAAGTTTTGAATGAGAGGTAATTTTTGAAAGTGGAAGATTTGAAAAAGTGGGGATTTGATAGAAGGGTCGACGGATGGTTTATTTATGGGGAAGGAGGAATTTTTGAGATTTGTGTTTTGTTTTATTATTAGAAAGATATGATTTTTGGATTAAGTGGAATAAAATACAAGTTTTATATATCACGACTTTAGACGAAAAAGTAATACGTACGTGAGAAAAAAGGCTTCCTAATGAAGCTTCATGTAATACATGTATATGCACAATAGATAATCATATAAATGCCTATGTAGGCATACTTAATTATCAAGCTAATGTCATTTTAGAGATAAGTAGAAAATCATACCTCTAATGCACTTAGGAATGTCTTTACAAATGACACAATAAATGTCAGTAGACAATTCCAGCTCCTTTGTGTTTAAGATACCTTCTTAGGGAAGGTATTCCTGTTACCAAGCGATTACTAAGGCTTGGTAGGTATGAGCTTTGACTAATCAACATGACAGAGAGGATTAGTGCATTTAAAAAATATATATATTAAGAAAATGTTGTCATTTAATCAACATCCAAACAAAGAGTTTTAAAAGACATGGTGTTTGTTTTTGTGAAAAACCTTCTTTGTAGTTTTCAATTAACCATGGATCGTATCAAGTTTTTAAAGTACAATATACTTCAAGAAACTTGGTAACGAAGCTCTGATGCCAATTGTGGAAAACTAGAAGGTGAGGTTGAATAGTTTTGCCAATTAAAACTTGTTTTAAACTATTTAGATCGACTTATGTCAATATATTTGGATGTGTGTTGGATGTTGATAAACAACCATATAGAAGTATAAATATGTAATGAAAAGATAAGAGTAAGAAGCACAAAACCACAACGCGAGTATTTATAGTGGTTCGGCTACAAGGACACCTTCCTTGCCCTACTCCACTCCCCGAGTCACCTACTCAAGAGTTTGTAATCACTACACGACACCGACTCCTTATGGTGGAGAAAACTTCACAACGTTTCCTACTCTTTTTCCGGTACTAGGCTAACCACCGGGTTCTTTCACACCAAGGTGAACCACACCTACCACAACGTCGCCTACCCTTTATTCGGTACTAGGCTAAATACCGAGTTTCATTACAATGGAGGAACAACTACCCAACACTACACCAACGCCTAATCCCAAAGGAGACTAAATCCTTATTACAACATCATCAAGGATATCAATATCCTTGGATCTAATGCAAATCTATTTTGTACATCGAAACACACCATATCGAATGTACATCTAAGGCACCTTTCACTAGTGCCTTTAACTAGATCTTCAAGACACCCTTCACTAATGTCTTGTCACTTGAAATCTAGGCACCCTTCACTAATGCCTACAATACGGACGATTGACACCTTTCAGTAATGTCTTCGTCTTAACACTTGAGACATGTTTCACTAATGTCTTCAACACTACACTTCTTAGAAGAAAGAACCATCAACAAGAGGACTTCAGTAGTCTTGATGATGAGGAAGCATAGCAACTCATGGACTTGAGCTTGCTTGACTTCAAAGGTGGTGATCTCGCCTTTAAGAGAAACCTAGAGAATCACACAAAAACAAAACTACAAACATAGATCACTTGGATCTGGAGTTAGAGAGTTTTAACTCAGGGAGAAAGTATGTTAGAAAGGGGTGAGGAACAATGAAGAAATGACTCACTATTTATAGAGGAAAATGCCTACTGTTCCCCGGATCCCACGGATCCCTCCCACAAGGGATCCGTCTAGCATAAAGCTAGGGATCCGTGGGACGCTCCTATTTACCCATGGGTATTTTGGTTATGGGTCATGGGTCATGGGTTATGGGTTGATCCTTGGGTCTTTTACTAGATACAATGTATCTTATAAGTGCAATGCACCTAGTCACATGGGTATGGTTAAATACCATGGGTTATGGATATTATCCATATATGATATAAGCATGATGTCATGCAATGGGTTATGGGTCAAGCTTCATGGATTTGGGTCATGGACTTTGGGTTGTACCCAACTACATTCAATGTATTTGGTCAATGGGTTATGATACTTAAGTTTCTACCCATTTATATTACTCAATATACTACATACTAGTTATGTGTATATTTTACCCAAATATGTAAAAACTAGTTGTTGTACATATGTAATACTAAATCATAAAATCACTTATACTTGTTTTAGTGTTTTATGTGAAAACGTAAGTGTGTTAGAAAAACTATTGTCTCAAACTAATTACGTATTTTATTTGTTTCGTTAAAATGATTTTACGTTTGTTATCGACAAAACATTAGAAGATCGTAAAATATAAATAAACGTTTTTACGGCTTATTTGTATTAACAATGGAGATTTGTGTAACTGCCAATCTTATGATAGAATACATGTTATGACTGTGCTTTGAGTGGTCACCCCTAAATTAACACTTAGAGTGGTTGAGAGAATTTGAGTGTTTTGTTCCCATTTCGTGAGGTATTCGGCTTTAATTTATTCTAGCATAAGGGATTTTTAAACTCATATCTTCCAGGTAATGGAGGATATCGTTTTAGAAATTTTTCTAATAAGGTCTACATGAGGGCAAGTAGAGTTCAAGTGGGGGGATATTTGATAACATTAAATAATCCTGAATTTTAAATGTCAATTTCCCCCGATAATGCTCATATTTTATATCATTTATATGGATTTACGCTTGTATTCCTTTATATTTCACTTTCAGTTAAATTATGAGTATTGAAGCTTATGAGACGCGGATTTGGAGATTTTCCTAAAGCTTTATGATAGTATGCCAACTGTGAAGAAGCTACGGCATAACCCTTTCTCCCACATGACGCCATAGCTAGTGTTTTAACTCAGAAGACCAACTTAACAGCAATTACGGCGTAACTCCCAACTAAGGTTATGCCGTAATCATCCAGGTCAAGAAATGTTTTGCGCCTCCATCAACTATGCTGTAACTCCTCACAAGGATTACGCCGTAGCCCAACCAAAAGAGATTTGTATTGAAGATACGATGTTAGCTTTCCCAAGTGTTACTCCGTAACCTGCTTAACGAGAGTTTTATTTTTTCTAGTTCCATTCTAACCCTTATAATTTTTCATTTATATGCTTAGTATGACCCAAGTGTGGGGAAGAGATTAGAAATAAACGACCGCTTTATTTTGCTTGCCTTTATTTTTCTAGTTTTTAGTGAAAAGTGTTTCATTTTTAAAATTTTGACATGTTTTTCATTACTTAACTGGATTAATCTTAACTGAGCACACCTACCCTATATTTACATTGTGTGAGGATAAGCCTTTCCGCTTTCTCCTTATACATAATACCACAAAAATGATTGTGCCGGTAGCTGTAGTAGACTTTATAACTTCGCCTTGCATATCTTTTTGAGACCATTACAATGAGCATTACACTGAGGTAACTTAGTGTGATTGGTGCAGCTAGGATATAAGGCAATTTTTAGGATTAAACCCAAATAGCCCATCCATTTATGTCATGTTTGTGTATATTGACTTTTCACATCGATCAGTCAATCCTCCTGTTAAACCCTTTTTGTTGCACTCATCATTAGTGCAAGATACCCCTAGTATACCCGTCTGAGCCATTCCTTTCATTTTGTTCACCCAATATATAATTTGTTTCGTTACACCTATCGCCTAGCCTACCCTGTAGTTTCCTTATGTCCATGATCCGGGCGCTGTTAGTCAATTTTGGTTCCACTGGTGGAAGTTGTAGGTTGTGAATAAAGGGTTTTGGAAGAAAATCGGGTTCAGATGATAGTTGATCTCAAGTGGGAGGATGCTTTATATGTCCATATTGTTTTTTATTTTTATTCGTGTATACCTTGTCTTGCGTCCAAATAGGTGAAAAAAAAAGTGTAAAAAAAGTGAAGAAGAAAAAGAAAAAAAGATTTTGTTTATAGCTGATAGTAATCAGTTTATGTTTCATGTAGTTTTGTGTTCAGTATTCTCGCCTTGTTCAACTGGCGCAGTTTTTACATATTCGTTTTGGTGTTCTTACGGATAAAATTAAAAACCCTTACATCTCTATCTCGCCTTTCAATTTTAATCTATATTTGTACAATGGGGGCATTGTACATCTCAAGTGGAGGTATGGGAGATAGAAATGGTTGATTATATAGCTTTTTGATCGAAATATGTGCTAAAATTAGCCAATTTGTTTTTAAGCACATACTTTTTTTCATTAATGATGAAGGTCGAGTTAATGCATCTTATTTACCTAGTTTATGGAGTTTATGAGGCACTACATTACATTTCTTATGCATTAACTCGTGTATTGGATTATTGAAGACCCCTTGACTCTTGACCCTCAGTTTTTGCTATGGGATTGAATACGACTAGTGGTGGGGCGATTGTGGACTTAGGAATCTATTTGTTTCTGTCTTTTTATTAACACCCATTAAATGTTTCTCATGTCTTATCCTACCCTTGGTTGTGAAGCGAGTTTAGGTGAGGAAGCAAGCAATCATTGGTGTCTTGGCCATGGATTTGGTCATGTATCATTGGTTTTTTCCCCTTCGCCGTAGCTCGTTAGTAATGACAAAATAACCCCGTAAGCATTTATGTTGTGTCAAGCCACTGCGTTTTAAAATAGTTGCATCTATAGACTCTAGTGGTGGAGATTAGTATCTTTGCAAAGCCTATAATAGAATACTCGCCATGACTGAGCAGTTGAGTGATCACCTAAAAATAAACACGAGAATTATGAGAGAGATTGTGATTTCAATTCCATTTTCGTGAGGTGATCGGTTTGGAATTTTCTAGCTTAGGTGATTTTTAAACTCCTGTCTTCCAATATTTCTTGGGAGATATCTTTTTAAAAATTATTTAAAAAGTCTACTTGAGGGCAAGTAGAGTTCAAGTGGGGGGATATTTGATAACATCAAATTACCTGATATTTTATATATCAAATTCCTGTGTTTATTGCCTCATTTGTATTAATATAGTACTTAATTCTTTTATATTCGTTCATATTTACATTTCAGGATAAATGAGGTGTTGGAGCAAAAAAGATGTAAGAAAAGGCCAAGATATATTTTCTAAAGAAGGTTACGGCGTAATTGGCACTATTGATTATGCCGTAACCCATACTACGAGGGCCTGTGAATTATGTGTGAAGGTTATACCGTAATTTGTTAATAATATTACAACGTAAATACGGTATCGTGAAGAATACGGCGTAACTAGCTCTTAAGGTTACGCCGTAATTATTAATGTGAAGACTACGACGTAACTTGGTAATTACGTTACACTGTAAAGAGAATTAAGGAGTGGATAAGTATACGCGGACGAAGAATTACGACGTAACCCGGTGATTTAGTTACGCCATAATATTACTACATACGAAGTTCGGTACTCAATTAACACATTTATGTGTTGGTCAACATCAATGGAATGAAGGAACTCAAGGGCCTAAGTTGCAATATTGCTATTATGAAAAGCTGAAGAAGTTATGCCATAACCTTAAAACTCAGTTACGTCATAACTAAAGTTACGGAGTAACTAAAACTTTAGTTACGCCATAACTATAGTTATAGAGTAACTAAAACTTTAGTTACGCCATAACTATCGTTACGGAGTAACTAAAACATTAGTTACGCCATAATTGAGGTTACGGCATAACTTACACTTAAGGTTACGTCGTAACCTTGTCGGGGCCTATAAATACAACCCTAAATCTTCATTCTGAAGTATCTCTCTTCACCCCTGATGAGTGTGTAAATACTCATCATTTTTGTACAAAATAAACTGCAAAATCATCTGAAAACACTCAGAAACACATCAAAATGATCAAAATATCACAAATCAGTGTTTTATGTGTTTTAAATGCAAAAATATCAAAATCAGATGAAAAACGTATCAAATTTGCAAAAATTGCAGTTTTAGTCCCCCAAGTTTCAAAAGTTGTCAAAAATAGTCCTTGAGCACATAATTTCAAAAGAAAAATCACCAAAGGTCTTTTTAAAATCATAAGTTGTCAAATTTAGTCCTTTGGTGAAAAATATAAAAAGTTTGAGAAAATTACAAAAATGGTCCTCCAAGTTTGAAAATTGGCAGAATTGGCCCCTGGGAAATTGGAGAATGACAGATTTGGTCCCTGAGCTTTGTGAGATTGTCAGTTTTAGTCCTTGGAGAAACTTTGAGGAAATGGCAGCATGGTCCTTATATTTTCAGAATTGGCAATTTAGGTCCCTATATTAACTAAAGCCTTTTAAACCTTTTTGGCCTGCCATTCCAACCTTGGACCCTGCCATATTACCACTTTTGAACCCCCCCTATTATTATATCCAGTCAAACCACTTGGTCAAATCCCAAAAAACCCGCCAACCCCCTTCTCCTTCCCCGACCACTTTGTCTGCATCCAGCCACCTCCACCTTGTCCCCCCTACTCCTTTTCTTGTTCCCCCCTCCTCACCTACCTGCAAATAGCATTAAATGCTTCACTCACCCACACTCAATCTCAACCTAAACTGTTAAAATCCTGTTTTCCCGCCAAAAACACATTGAATGGCCAAGATGGCTTTTAGTGATCCAATGGCCAAAAATAATGGTGGGAACTGCTCAGGAAGAGAGAGAGATGAAGATGGGTATAAAAGAATGAAGAAAGAAGCAAGAGGGAGTGTCTTGTAGTTTTTTTTAATTTTAATTTAATGTCGTTTTTTACATTAAAAGTTTTAGTTAAGTGAAAATCCTGTAATTTCCTGTTTCTTTGTATTAAATTAAGTATGTTGTATCATTATTAACTCTTTCCAGTTATAATTTCAAGTTATGTTAAAGTTTCTTGTTCAAACACCACTGTTGAAATTTTCCATTTCCAAGTCTTATTCAAAAGCTTCATAAAGCTCATTCCTCAGCTTAGCTAAGCTTATACAAGCTTCACATAGCTTTTTATAAGCCACATTTCATTTTCAAGTAACTTTGAAGGATGGTCAATGAAAGTCAACTGAGACTCAAATTTGAATTGGAAATGGTCACTGGTGTTGCAGACCTCTGTTTTGGGTTGGAAATAGTTTGATACATTGATCTTGGGTTTGTTTTAGCTTGCTATACCAGCTGGGCTTATAGGAGTAAGTTTCCAACTTTTCAAGTTTTAAGTCAGATTTTGCATTTTATGCTTGTTTATGAATTTGTGATCACCATTAGTTTAATCCAGTCTATTTAGCTTTATTTATGATATTTAAGCTTAGATTGATCCTTATTACAAGTTTGTTTAAGGGTTTAGCTCATTTTGATTGCAACACAGGTAGCTAAAAGGGTGTTTGGTATTACTAATTTAACTGACATTTAGGCTTAGTCATTGGTTGTTTAAGGTTGGTTCATGATTGTTAAGTACTTTTGAGCTCATTTGAATCAAAGTTTGGGGTCTGCTAGCTCTAGAAGTCAAACATCACTCAAATCTGCCTTAGCAGCCCACTGTTGGGATTTTGCATATCCAAATCTTGTTTCATGATTCAAAATCCATAGATATATATTGCAATAGTTTCATTTCATGTATTCACATCATTTTCAGTTCACAAATCATGATCAAACCTCAATATAGTCAACATTTCATGTTTGCTCAAAAAGTCAAAATGCACAAAAGCAGAATTGAGCCCATTTAGAGAGAATTTTCTTGAGCTCATTTCTTGGCCTATTTCAGTGATTCTTGTTGATTTAAAATATTTCCCTGGTCTATTTTCTCATGTGCATTTTAGTTTATTTTTGCAATTTTTTCTATCAGCTCAAAAGAGCTTGTTAAAGTGGACTTAAGTGTCCTGTGCAGGGGCCTGTTGCCTGCACAGGTTTGTGCAGAATTTGCAGAGCCTGCACTGATCTCATTTTAGCTCCCCTAGGTCTCCATTTTGGTTTAGAGGCTCTCACCCAGGTCATCTTTAGGTTTCATTAGTTGGTTTTCATAATTAGCTTATTGGTTGGCTTATTTCTAAGCCCAAAGTAGACTACCCTTTAGCTGTTTTAGCTTATTATCTCATATCATCAAATCAGTGCTACTTGTAATCCAGAGGTCATATGCAGTTGAGACTTGTTGCTTTTGAGTTATTTTAGCTTATTATAGCTTGTGTAACAGTTTGGTGCCCTTTGGACTCCATTTGGATTATTAAAGTGCTTATTTATAAGCACTTTGTTCATCAGTTCCTATTTCTTGTACACAAGCCCATGTTTTTCCATTTTTCTTAGCTTCCTAGTATTATTTTAGAGTTTTCTTGAATTTTTCAGATTTTTCTAAGCTTGTTTTCTATTTTTCTTAATTTAAATTAGTTTTTAATCCTTTTTAATTAGCTTTAAATACAAATAATTAAGAAAAGGTTCTAAAAAATAATTTTTCAATTTTCTTAAGTTTAGATAAATGTTAGAAGCTTAAAAAGTATTTTTCCATATTTTTCTCCTTTTATTTGGTATTTTTAATAATTTAAATTAGTTTTAAATAGTTTTAAATTAATAATAAATACATAAAAAGTCTAAAAAATATATTTTCTGTTTTAAGATTAGTTTTATCATATTTTAGATTTTTCCAAGTTATAATTTCATTTTTCTAGGTTAATTTTGTATTTTCTTCTATTTTAGTGCATTTTAAATAGTTTAAAATAGTTTTTAATTAACAATAATTAATTAAATAGTTAAAAAAATAATTTTCTTTTTCTATAAATTTTCTTATATCATTAGGATTGTAAAAATGTATTTTTCATATTTTTAGGATTTATATTGTATAAGTTTTACGTTTTTATTTATACGTTTACGTTATTTTTATTTAAACGTAAGTTTTTAGTTTTAGGTTTTAAACGTTCATCACTTTAAAAACAGTGATAGCGTTTATTTAATAGTTTTTATCTTTTATTTTATTTAATTTGCATTTAAGTCGCTTTTATTTATAAACTTTTTCAGTAGTGTAATATTCAATCCCAATCCTTTCTGATCGCTATCATTAGTGGTCATTCTATCGTCTGATCATGTGTTTAACACACCATTGAGTCTCCGTGGGACTTAACGACCTGGGAATCCCCTATATTCCCTGATCTTCATTGTATTTGTGTCTGAGCTGTTTTAAGTCTTTTTGACTTGACGGTTTTGCGCAGATCAAATTTTGGCGCCGCTGCCGGGGAGGCTTTAGCGTGTGTTTAGCCTTTTTCAGATCCATTCTTGCACATACTCCATTTTTTGTAAAAAGTTTTTTGTAAAGTTATTCAGAAAATCCAAAAAGTTCATTAACACTTTTCCTGAAGTGTTTTTAACGCCAAAAATATTTTCATTCTTTGTTTTTGCAAATGTTTTTCAAAAATCCAAAAATATCCATCCTTTATCATCCAATCTGTTTAATTCTCCATTCCTTATCCTCTATAACCGTTTAATTCTTCATCTCTTATCCCTCTTATCTGTTTAATTCTCTATGTCATGGTATTTGACATGTTCCTGGTGTGGAGGTCCATTTAATGGTGGAAATTGTCGGCGATGTACCAATGTGGGTTTCGGAGACAAGTTTGTCGGTAATCCCGATTCCATTTCAATCAATGAAACACCCGATTTTTCCTACCTACCTCCACAACCCCAATACGAATCCTACTCATGCGAGTTTTGTGGGAATGATTCTCATTACGGTTTTGATTGTCCACCACAGGTTCCGCTTGTCTATGAGCCGGAACCGTGTTACAATCAGAACTTTGGTGAAAGTTATTCTCCCAATTATCTCTGTTGTGAGAATTGTGGGGGTCCTCATGCGACTTTTGAATGTCAACCGATGAATCAAAATTTTCAAAATTCCAATTCTCCCGGTTTTGACAATTTCCAACCCCCACAGTATTCCATCAGTCATCAGACTTCTGAGCCTTCACAGCATTTCAATGATTACGAGGAGTGTAATCTTCCTCAAAGTTCTGAAGAAATACGCATTCTAAAGAAACTACAAATGAAAAGAATGGTGTGTAAGCTTCAGCAGATGAATATCAGAATCAGATATGATGACGATGATGATGAGGATAGTATTCAAATGAGGGAATACTATGGTTGTGACGAGGAGAGTGTTATTCCTTGGAAAGATATCATTTCTCAACTCCCTCAGTCTATTGCTATCACACCTATCTTACCTTTTATTACTTCCAAAGACTCTCTCATAATGGGGGACGAGCCTCTTAGCACTATTCCAGAAATGGAATCGTCTAGTGTTGAGAGCCTTGTTCCAATCCCAAGTGAGTCCGAGGTTATCTCCGGTAATATGTGTGATGAGCCTCTTGATGATAATTCTTCTCCTCCTCTTGACATTCCATATGATCATGTCGAGATGTTCTCCGATTCTGATAACGATTATACTTCGTTTGACGATTCTTTATCCTATGGAGACATCGATTATGTCGAGGAGCTACCTTCTGAGCTAGTTAGCTTAGAAGAAGTGAGAAATTCTGATGATCTGGAAATTGAGGACGAGATACTTCGTGAACAATTGTTCAATATACATCTCCTCGTTTCTAAGATCGAATCATTTTGTGCTAAGTCAGCTTCATCTCCTATCCCCGTTGTGGATAGTGACTCTACATTGGACAAGCCCGAGCTTGAGGCTTTTTCCAATGATTCTCTTCATGAAGAGTTCTCCGGTGAACTCTCTCATGACATATCTCCTCCGGAATATGATCATTTCCATTTTGATCTTGAGGATGATATTGGCTCGGAGGAAGGTATACTCTATCATAAGAGTTTGCTTATTGATGATACTACCTTCACCCTTCCTCCCGATACGTCTACATTTGAGGATGAAGAATGGATCTTGATTGTTATCAACATCTTCCTTCCATTCCTCACTTATGATGTGTCTTCCTCTCTTCTTCACTCCTTCGGGAGTGAGGACACTATCTTTGACCCCGGCATTTTCATTTACCATCTGTGAGCCGGGTCTGTCTTTCTATGTATATCTCATCGGTGTGGAACTTTCTCGTGCTTCAAATGTTTGTCCAAACATCTTGAATGAAAGTCCGATGGAGATTGTTTCTTCCACTTTGCTTCCCCATGAACCAATGAATTCGGGGTCGAGTCAAGCTAGCGACTCGGAAATCAAAAACAGTAGCACGCACTATATGGGTTTTCACCCATATTTCTGTCTTCTTACCCCCTTTCTACCACCTAAGTGTGGGGGTGATGCCCCACAAGTCAAAAAAAAAAAAAAAAAAAAAAAAAAAAAAAAAAAAAATCTTCTTTCTAAATAATGGCCGTAGTATTTCCCTTTTACGTTCTTTGTTTCGGCATAACCGCCGGTACTTTGAATATTGAGGGCAATATTCATTTCTAAGTGTGGGGGGGAATTCTCACGAATTTCATATATTATCTATCCAATTCCCCCGTTTTTGGCCAAAATTTTTTTTGGAGTAAGTGTTTCACACTTTCTCAATTGGTTATCAGTCCGCCTTGTCTGTAAGACAAAAGGATTGGCTAATCCAGGAGCAAACGGCTCTTGGTAAAGATATATCAAATCCGTTTATATGGCTTGCAATTTGCCCAAAATTGTATGGTTCTCAACTCACCATATCCTAATAAGTAAAGAGTTGGCTAGCCCGCAAGATTATGGCTTGTGGTAAAGGCAGTGGAAAAACCATAATTGGTAATCAGCTCACCAAAGATAATGTTGATAATTTATCTAAGAGTTGGCTAGTCCAGAAGCAAACGGCTTCTGGTAAAGACAAATCAAATCCGTTGGAAGCTGGTGGTTTGCTCAAAATCACATGGTTATCGGTGTACCATGGTTCTTACTTGAACTGAAACATTTGGCTACTCCAGAAGTAATGGCTTTTGGTAAAGAGTTTCAAATCCATTAGTTTTTCTCAAATCATTGCTAGGGACTAGCAATATCTCAGTGTGGGGGATTGATGAGTGTGTAAATACTCATCAACCCCTCTCCTAGGGGTCGATTAGGGCACCACTCCAGGGCAATTTCCAGTAGTTCCAAGCCATCTTTCAAGGAAGAATTCAGTTGCAATCATCATCGTTATTAGCTCTACATCAAGTAATTCGTATCAAACAATATGTTTAATTCAATTCATGTTTTATTCATTTTTGTTGGTATAATTTACTATATGTTTGGCTAAGCACCTTTTGTGCATGCCTAGTTATGATTCCTTAATTGTGTTGGTTATGTTTGCATGATTCCATAAATTGTTTCTAGTGTATGCATTCATAGTTCGATGGTAGTTACCCTAGCTTCGGTAGTTTTGAAGTACATTCGTATCTAGTTGCTTAGGAGAATTGACCAACTGACCCTAAGTAAGTAGGTAGAGAGGGGACTGGTAAGAATTGACCAACTGACTACCTTTCCCTCTTGTACGAATTGACCAAAAGATCACCGTTCGGATGGACGAACTTAAGAAGTTAGGGATGAGTGTCTAAGATGCTAGCGCCCGGGCACTCATTATTTTGAATCTTGCATGTAGGGTACTTAATGACTTGGCTTAGGTTGCTTGAGACCCTCGACTCCCCAAAGGATAGGCCTTTGACATCAGGTAGGAACCTTTGTTGATAGGTTATGACGAATTGACCAAATGTTGTCATAGCGACTTAAACCCCCACTTGAATCAGTAGGAAGTAATTAGAAAACATAGACATTACATGATAGTATGAATAATTCGGTTAGCACACTTTCCCCTTTTGCATTTTAATCTATTTAATTTTCGCATTTCATTTCTGTTTATTAGTTTATCAATCAAACCCCCTTTAATTCGTGACATTAGACTTAAGTTAGAATCTACACACATAGCTCTTGAGACGACCTCGGCTTTACCGAATACTATACTACTCACGACCATATACACTGTCCGTGAGTGCATAAGGTAGACAATAGGTAGACGAGACTATTATAAATATTAAAACCTGGTCAGAAATCCTGCATTAGTGGGTTATCACCTTCCATGATGAAAAGTGACGAGGTTACGAACAAAAGCACAAAGAAAAAGATAGACTACAAAAAAGCTAAGAAAAAAAAGAGAAAAAGCTCACTTGATAGGAATCAAGCGAGTAGACCTAAACGAGATAAAAATCTAACTAGTTATTCTATTCCCCGACAGCGGCGCCAAAAACTTGATGCATGGGTTTGGGGTCGAAATACTTCCTTTTCTACGAGTAAGCTTTACAACCCTCTAGGCAGTAAACCTACTCGTTTTAGTGTAGTATGGGTAAGCCCAGGGGGTTGATTCGTTCTGTAAGGGAATAGAGATGCTAGGAAGAGATGTATGACGAGAAGGTAAGGTTGAGGGAGATTCGTTTTGGTCTTTTATATTTTTTAGAAAGCAAGGTAAATATCTCGAGGTATAGGAGTGGGAGGTGGTACTTCTATCAATTTTAATTACTAATTAATTAAACTAATTAACTACTTAAACAATGAAAAGAAAAGATAGGCTATGTTAATGTAGGTGTGCTCTTATGATGATTAAAAGTGTATTTACTTAGATGTTCTTACTCCCTAGTTATCTCTTATTGGTCGGTTGAATTATCACATCCTCATCTTAATTGGTGCGTTGTATTCTGTTTGGTCATAGGGCGGTGCTAAATTCCCCAATTCTATGAATCGTAACTCTCCTCTAGACTATCCGGGATCACCAAGTACCGTAGTATCTCCCCCGAATACTCTATTATCCTACAGCTACAACTCACGCAATAAACACAACGATGGCCTAAGTGCACTCTTAAGCTTTTTGCTATTTAGGACGTTCAAGCTCGCAACAATTTAAAAAAAAAGCCAGTTTTCCTTACTCTAACGTCTACCAATCAAGATAAGAGACAAACTAAAAATAATTAACAATTAGGTTTCATAGATCTAAGCAAACACAATAGTAATTTCACTACTCATGGTAAACAAGCAAGCATATAGACAAAAAATTAAACATAGGGTAGACATAATGATAATATGGATTAACAAACTTATGTTATGATGTAAAGAAGGGTATGGAACCCTAAAATACTGTCAAAGTCAAACTACAAACGAGTTAGGGTTTGCTCTCCAAAGTTCTACCTCTTTATGCAAAAAAATATGAATTATATATATAGATTTACAAGTGCGACGGTGTCGCCTTTTGATGGTGACGCCGTCCGGTTGCCGTCTTTAGGGTTTCGATTGGGCCAAGTCATTGTTGAGACGGCGTCAGTTGAGGAGTGTGACGCCGTTAGACTTCAATAGGGACATTGTCTGGGATTTGTTCCTTGGTCGTCTGGTGTAAAACAAAGGGTGACGCCCTCCAGAATTAACACTTGACATCGTCAGGATTTAAAACCAACAAATCACCTGAGCCGTCGCTTGGTATTTTATCAAAATCTTCAACAAGTGACGGCGTCTCCCTTTGAGATGGGACGCCGCCAGGCTTTAAGAACAGCTTGAGTTTTGACTTTGTCGTTTTCTTCATGTTTTCACTCCTTTTCGTCCAAATATGCTTGATTCCATCATTTTACTTCCAAAAGACCTAAAATGTGAAAAGGAACGATTTAAAGTAGTAACGAATATAAAATGTGTCGATTTAGGGCTTAAATGACCCCCTAAAAATGTATGTTTAAAATCTTATCAGACGGCATCACTATTTCCTGCATGACGCCGTCCCGATGATGACTTGTCCAAAACGAAACCCTAACGACAGCGATCAGACGGCGTCGCCATTAAAAGGCGACGCCGTCGCGAGTGTAAAATCTATATATAGAGTTCGAATTTTCTGTATTTTGTGTGCATTATTTTGGAGAGCAAACCCTAGTTCGTTTGAGGTCCGACTTGGACAGTATTTTAGGGTTCCAAACCCTCTTTTACACTTAAAGATAAGTTTGTTTATCCAATCTATCACCATGTTTCATCTATGTTTGATTGTTTGTTTGTGTTCTTTCTTATCTATCATGCGTAACTAAATTAATTAAGTGTTTGCTTAGATCGAATGAAACCTAGTTGTTGATAATTGTTAGGTTGTCTATCGTTCTAACTGGTAGATGCTAGAGTAAGGAAAATTGGTTTCTTCTTTAATTGTTGCGAGCTTGAACATCCTAAATAGCAAAAAGCTTGAGAGTGCACATAGGCCATCATTTCGTTTATTGTGTGAGTTGTAGCTTAAGGATAATAGGGTATTTGGGGGAGATACTTCGGTACTTAGCGATCCCAGATGTTCTAGAGGAGAGTTACGATTCATAGAATTGAGGAATTAGGCACCACCCTATGGCTAACACGAAATACAAAGCACCAATTAGAATGAGGATGTGAAAATTCAACTGACAAATAAAAGACAACTAGAGAGTAAGAAAATCTAAGTGAACACATTTTTAATTTTCATAAGAAACACACTTGTTAATACAAATAAACCGTAAAAAAGTTTATTAATATATTGCGATCTCTTTGTGTTTTGTTGATAACAAATATAATGTTATCTTAAGTATAATTATAAGGATACATGTTATTTTTGTAAAGCATTTACATATAGCCATTTAAATACAAAAATGTAGTAATTAAGCATTTGTTGTAATAGTTTATTAGGATGGGTAAAAACCATAACCCATGGATCATAACCCATACCCAAGTTGGCTAGATACAATGTATACTTAGATACATTGAATCTAAAGAAAACCCATGGACCAGCCCATAACCCATGACCCATAACCAAAAAACCAATGGGCAAAGAGGAGCGTCCCACGGATCCCTAGGTTTACACTAGACGGATCCCAAGTGGGAGGGATCCGTGGGATCCGGGGAATAGTAGAAGATTTTGCCTATAAATAGAGAGTCATTTCTTCATTCTAACTCACCCCTCTTCTTACTAAATCTCTCAAACACTCTCATTCTCTTCTAACATATAGATCACTTGATCTAGAGAGTTGTTCTTCTTTCTTTCTATTGTGATCCTCATATAGGTCCTTCTCTAAGGCGAGATCACGAGCATTCTACAAGTCATCCAAGCAAGGGGTCCTTGATTGATTTGTCACTCCGCAAGATTTCTGTAGCGAAGATCTTGTATTTGATATTTCACATATTTGTTGTGTAATAGTCGTATTGGTTTGGTCCACCGTGTTACGGATTCGGTATCTAGCTTTGTACCGGAAAAAGGTGTAAGCAACGTTGTGAAGGCTTCTCCGCAAAGTGAAGGAGTTTGTTGACATAGTGCTTGAACTCTCGAGTAGGTGACTCAGGGAGTGGAGTAGGGCAAGGAAGGTGTCCTTGTAGCCGAACCACTATACATCGGTTGTGTCTCTTCTATCCCTTTGCTTTACTTTATTTACTTGCCTTATCATTAGATCTATACTTTCTCTACATCTATAAGATCTCGCATATTAACGAATCTAAAGTTTTTGAAACTAACTTAAAATCGGCAAAACTATTCAACCCCCCCTTCTAGTTTTCCACAATTGGCATCAAGAGCTAAGTTTATAAAAGTTTTAAAGTAAAATTGTATTTTAAAAACTTTTCGATCACTATGGGTTCTGAAAATTATAAGGAAGGGCAATCTATGCAACGACAACCACTACTTGAAACTAATGGTTTTATATATTAGAAAAATAGATTCGAAACATATGTGAAATCTAAAGATATTGATCTTTGGTACATTATTGTTAAAGGCGATTTTGAGGCTACCTCAAAAGATGATAAAGGGAATGTAGTTAACATACCTCATGATAAACTAAATGATGAATTGAAGAAAAAGCTTTCTAAAAATAGTGAAGCAAAACTGGTTTTATATAATGCTTTACCGAAAAAGGAATTCGAAAGAATTTCTATGCTTAAAACCTCTAAAGAAATTTGGAATTCTTTAGTTGTAACTTATCAAGGCAACCAACAAGTTAAAAATAATAAAATTGATTTATTTGTTCAACAATATGAACAATTTTCAATATCGGATGAGGAAACTATAGATCATTCATTTGCTAACTTTAATACTATTATTACATCTTTACAAGCACTTGATGAATCGTTTTCTAGCCGTAACCATGTTAGGAGATATCTAAGGACACTTCCATCGAAGTGGAGATCCAAGGTGACGGCGATCGAAGAGTCAAAATATTTGACAATCCTCACCCTCGATGAACTCATAGGCAACCTAAAAGTCTACGAGCTTGTCCTTGCTAAAGACTCCGAAGCCTCAAAGGTGAAAGAGAAACACAAATCTCTTGCCCTTAAAGACAAAAAGGCTTCAAGCGATGAAGAGAATTCCTCCTCGAGTAGTGACGACGAGGAGTACGTTATGGCGGTAAGGGACTTTAAAAAGTTCTTTAGAAGAAAGGGAAGATACGTCAAACAACCGTATGACGATAAGAAAGGCTTTCGGAAAAGCAAAGAGGACGAGAAGCCAAAAGATGATCATACTTGCTTTAAATGTGAGGACCCAAACCACTTCATTAGTAAGTGTCCCAAACGGGATGATCAAAAGGCGTTCGTGAGCGGCACGTGGGGAATGAGCGACGAGGAGGACGAAGAAATGTGTCTCATGGCAAATGACGAGGTATGTCACGAATACTATAGTAGCTCATCACTTGATGACGACTCATTGCATAATGAATGTGTCTCATGGCAAATGTGTCTCATGGCAAATGACGAGGTATGTCACGAATACTATAGTAGCTCATCACTTGATGACGACTCATTGCATAATGAATATGACAAACTATGCAATATTAGCTTAAAACTAATTAACAAAAACAAGCTTTTAAAGAGTCAAAACCAACGTTTAGATAAAGAAGTCATAGATTTAAAAGCAAAACTAAAACGTTTAGAAAAGGGTAAAATAGCAAGTGGTGAATGTGAACTTTGCGTTCAACTTCAAACACTAGTTGATCATCTAGATTCTAAAATTGCTAGAATGAGTACGAACACTTTAGATACGATATTAGATAGTGTTAAAACCGGTAACAACCAAAAAAGGTTTAGGTATTCAACAACTTGATCCATCAACTAGTGAAAATAAAGAAACAAAATTTGTTAAGGCACTAGAAAAACCAGCCACTGTTGTGACGGATCCCTTGAGAAGGGAACCGGCTAGTGTACTGTTAGGAATTAGAAAATTCCATAGAGAAGTGTCGGTCACCCCAAGTATTATCTAGCATAAGTTAGCTCGTAGACATATCATTAGTTACGTTATTTGTTAGTTTATTAGTTAGTTATTAGCGTAGTTTAGTTTAGTGCAACACCGTGGAGGAAGGACGGGTCTTTACCCACTGTATGCCTGATCCACAGTCCATCAGGAGGACGTATTGGTTGTAAGTATAAATACCCCTTCCATCCATGGAAGGGGTGGTGCTTCTTCATTTTTAATCTAATCTTTCCTTTGTGTAAACCTCTAGCAAGAACACCCTCTCTATCTTTATCTCTCTAAATATGGCAAACATGTATTTTGATCATCCAAGACCACCCGAATCATCAAACACAATAAATATAATGATCCTACAATTGGTATCAGAGCCTAGGTTTGGTTGTGTGTGTTGATTCTCATGGTTTTCTTCATGGTTTGACGCGGTTTATGTTTTACGCGGTATTGGTACCAGTTATTTTTTTTGGTCGATTTGTTTGTGGTTATTTTGATGGTTTGAATCTTGTCTATAAACTGTTTTTCATCACTTTATGGTCGGATTATTTCTGTTTTGTATGTTTGGTAAAAACAGTTTATTTCATGTTATATCTTTGGTCCAATACTGTCCTGGTGGTATTCAAAATTTCTGTCAGTCATTATTTGGTCAAAACTGGTTATTCAACATATCTTTGGTACCATTTCTGTGAAACACTTTGTGGTCTAATGGTTATTCTTTCTTGGTCAAAATGAGTCTTTGTCACGTTTTTCTGGGTGTCTTTGAATATGGTCGGAAAACTCGCCAGAATATCATATTAGCGACTTGGCCTCATATTTGTCCATATTCACTGGTTCACTGTAGCGACTTGGTTATACGTTGACTTTCTTGAAAGTCAATAGCGAGTTATGTGTAAAGCTAAGTAGCGACTTGATACTGAAAATGACCTAGCGACTTGCTTTTGAGCATAGCGACTTGACTATTGAGTCAACAGTCGAAGCGAATTGATTTGAAAAACGGGTAGCGACTTGGTTTGAAAAAATAGGTAGCGACTTGGTTTGGAAAATTGGGTGGCGACTTGGTTTGTAAAAATGGGTAGCGACTTGGCTTATGACTCTGTTACGACATAGACAGAAATGAAGAAGAAGATTTATCACTTGACCTCGACCACAACATACTACGAACCCATCAGTCTCGACCTCAGGTTCACACCATCATAGGTCCAAGTACATCAACAAAAGTAAAAGTAATTTTAAAAAGGTCCTTCACACAAACTACGTATCATCACTGATTCAGACAACAAGCCAAAAGATTCTAACAATCATATAAATGGTGAAAGAAACGTTTATGTGATCTCAGTTTGTTTTTTTTTCGTGGCTCTCATTAGTTACATCCAAGACCATTAAGAGTCTTAAACACGAAAAATATTAAACCATCATGGATCAAAGGGCTTTTGATAATTTTCGACCTTAAAGAAATGTTTCCAACAATTTTGTTGAACCATATCTTTGAGTCGTGACAAGAAAAAAATTGATTTATACGAATATCAAAATGGTTTGAAAATTTAACTAATTACCCGTGATCCTTTCTTAAGGATCTTGATGTCGAGGCCACACTTCTCATGCCATCCATGTGGCTTAAATGACTATACTCGAACCATCCCTGTGGTGAGTTAAAGATGCGTTCTTATGGAGGCACGAATGAAAGGTTCATAGAGTGGTGATGTGAGTGTTACTAGGAGATGGGGGTGGCTGAGTTCTTTTGTTGAATGTTTTATTAGGGTTTGCTAGTACTTGGTGGCGAGTTGTTTGAGAGGAGAAAGAGGCGTGTCTTGTTGAGAGATTTTTGGGTTGGAGTGATAATTAATGATGGGGGCGGACAGTTAACGATTAGGGTTTGAATGTGTTTTGGCTTTGTGTTAAGTGAGAAGTATTAGGGTATCAACCTTTTATATAACCGGATGGTATATGGATCGGATTATTGCTCTTGAATTGGATTTGGGCCTCAACGTGTTAATCATTATACTGGTTATATGTAATTGTGAATGTAACATGGGCTTTGACATTACACGTGACTTGGGCTTCAATTTTTATAACCGGATTGGGCGGTTGGTATAGGAACGTGGACTGTTTAATTTGATAACAGAAATTTTGTTATCCGTGTGTTGCTTGAATAATTGGATACAAATCTTTTTGGTATTACTTGAACATGGTGTGGTTGTATTTGGTTATTGATAATTCCACGAAAGTGAAACATATTCACGGCTTGAGCTTAATGTTTGAGAAATGAAATTTACCATTACGAGAATATTAGTGATTGATATACAAGTTCGCTTGAACATTGGGCCATGAAGCTTGAATTTGTATGACTGTCTGATGGGCTTCTCAGTTTGAGATCGGATTTATGTAATTTAATGATGAGATTGGTTGATGAGATTTGTCCATATGATTTGGAGAGATGATGAGATTTGATGTGCTATGAGGCTTGATACTTTGGTTCATGCATTTTCACGGAAATTATTATGTCGCGGCTTGAAGTGTTTATTGAAAATATTGACTACGAGGTGTTTGGACGATATTTCTTACTTGAATTTGAAGTGAGGTTTTCCGGGCGCATTTACTTATTTCGTCTTCTTTCTTTCTACCCTTCCGTGAAGATGACTTGTCTGGGCATTTATAGAGTGTGATAAAGACTTGGCTATTTAGTTGCGTTTGTGATTCTTTCTCATTTAACCCACAACGTAGCTATAACTTCGGTGTCTCACTCAATTGAGAATGTCAAGAGGTTTTGTACATTGGGTACACTGTTTCTTCTTCACAAGGATTAGTACAAGTTTAAGTAACAAATCTGGGGAATTCTACTTCATGATCAAGTTTGGTATATCGAGTTTACTTCTCCATGTGGTCACTGGAATAGCCGACAGAATGCGTAAATGATGTGTTTACCAAAGTGTTTACTGAATGAGTGATGATATTGTTGATGATGGACAATGAACCGTTGATGAACCGTTGCATGATTCCCTAAAACAGATATTCACCGAAACCAAAGTTGTCATAACACATTCAAGCTGACATTGTTTACGGTTTTGTCTTGATTTTGTAAAATCCTGCGAAAGAACCTATTTCTCGGTTTAAATCATAGACTTGTAAAATCCCGTGACAATGGAAACATCCTGGTAATAGTAAAGTGCATTTCCGGATCTATCTTACGGATTATTCTTGGTTTTGTAAAATCCGGCGAAAGAATCTATTTCTCGGTTTAAACCATGGAATTGTAAAATCCCGTAACGATGGAACCATCCTGGAGAAAGGAAAGTGTAATTCTAGATTTATCTGATGCTGGTGCTACGGTTTCTTCTTCTAAGAAAGGATAAAAGGGTGTACTTCATGAATTGGATGTATGTTTGGATATTCGTCATGGCGGTTTGGTTACTTCAAAGTTTTACGGGGATATGCTCATTAAACCATGGTCGGGATGAAACCATTATCATAGTTCACTTAAAAAGTCAAAAGGAGGCTAGATTTGAGCAGTTCAGAAGATGTGACAACGGCGTTAATTCAATATTATTTATTTGAGGTTGAAGTGAAATATCACGGGCGAGTGTACTTAGTATCTGAAGGTATCGGGGATGGTTGGATGAAGATTCTTCATGATCCTTGTTCGATCTTATTATCAAAAAACGAAGACTTGGAAATCTAGTTATTTTTGAGAGTCTATTCTTTTTCTTTTCTGGGGGAATTGGGCTCTTTTTACCACAAAAATAATTATCACTTTAAGGAGTTACGTTGTAGTGCTCAGTGTCACATTTAATTGTGGATTTTCAAGAGGTAATGTACGTCTTATACTTGATGGTTGGTTGGTTGAAGAGTATAGAGTACATAGAGAGTACTTAGAGATGCTAATGGAAATCGGCACCGCTCTTTGTTACATATGTGCAAGTTTAAGTCACGAGTTCGGGGTAGTTTACCTCAGGGTCAAATTCATCATATTGGGTTTTCTCCATCAGCTGTCACTACAAAGAGCCTACAGAATGATAATGGGGATGATTACTTGTTTTGCTAAGAGAGCTGAAAAGAGAGAGATTATGACGTTTGAATACTTCAGTTCAAGCCTCGTACTCTAAAGAAAAGAAAAGTGTACGCCTTAGTGCGCTTTATCTTCGGAAGAAGAGAAATCTTCTTATTATAACCATTCTCACCAACATGCTTCATGCTTTTTCCATGCGCTTCAGTCATCAAGTGATCCGGACTACTAATAACTACTCTTATTCCACTTGCTCAATATAATGAAGATGGCGAAATCATGTGCTAATTTTGCGGGGGAGAAGGGTGAATAGAATACATTTGGATGATAATCACTTGTTTAATCAAGAATGGCATCTCAGTATGCAATTCTTGAGGGGGAGAAGAAGTGTGAATTTTTTGCATTGTTGATTGATATTTGAGAATATAAATGGTCATACGGCTCTAAACTCATGTAAGAACCGAGCTTCTTCTTATCGGGTCATCTTCACATGGAGTTTTTCTCTTCTAAGAGCCGTTGGTTGACATCTTCACTCGGATTGATGAGTTTATCGACAAAGTGCTTCCGGTTAATGCTTCACGTATACATCAACATGATGATTCTGAAAAATCTCTCTGTTCTTGTTTGATGTGATTGGTAGTTTGGTGTTACCATCTTGTTTGTTCGTTGCAGCCTGATTGCTGATTTCCTTGATGAACATCTTTCTGTTCTTGTTTGATTGGGAGGGATTTTAGTTAAGGCGATTTGCAAGATGTAAGTTAATTGGGATGCTTTTTGGTGGGATGCTTTTTGGTGTGAGTTGAAGATGTTAACTATCTATTCCCCAACTGGACAATCTAGAAGAAGGTCGAGTCTACAGTCGGTTCTACATTTTCTGCTGTATGATTAGAAGACTAAAAGACGAGTTGCATTTGATTATCAAAAGACTTCTTCTTATTCTGGGCATTTATTAAAAGATTATCGGTTTAGGGGAGAGCACTAATTGGGGGAGAGTGAAATGCCATATTTAGTCCCCAATTAGACTTGCTCATTTTGTTCTTCAGCAAGTTGATTCTCACAAAGACTTCAAGCGATCTTCTCAACAGATTTCAAGTATTTGGGCTTATAATGTTTTGCTGATTCTGAAGTGTCAAAACCAGCAAGGGGGAAGGAGACTAGCACCTAAACGCGAGTAAACTTGATGAACTTAATACTTCTAAGTAATTGAAGATATCCCGGGAAGACATATGTTAGTACCGTAGAGAAACTCAAGGCTTGACTCATGGTGAGTAAACTTGATGAACTTAATTCTTCTAAGTGATTGAAGATATCCCGGGAAAACAAATGTCATGACCGCAGAGAAACTCAAGGTTTTACTCATCAAGGCGTTTAGTGTTATTATTCCAACGTCGTGGGGGAAGTGATGTAAATAAAAGTTTTTGAAGATAAAAGAGGTACACTGGTGTGTGATGATCTCGATGTTATCGCAATCATCAGGGGAGAGAGAATTGTGTACATTGGGGGCGCTCAACTGTCTCACTTGAGGGTTTAATCAGTGATTCAGAGATATAATCACTTATTCCGGAGTTGACATCAGCAGAGATTGTCATCCGCAGAGATAATCAGTGATTCAGCCTGCTTCTTCAATGTTATCAGTTGTTCTCTCTTTGGGGAATGTGTGTACTTCGGGTCCTTGAGCTTCATACACGATCATCAGGGAAGAAAGCCATTGTTTACCACAAACATTGGGGAGGTGTTTTCTCTCCGGGCATGATGTGTATTCGGGAGAGTTCTTGGATATTGGTGTACTTCGGGTTCTTGAGCTTCATACACGTTCATCAGGGAAGAAAAATGTGAACATGGGAAGGTGTTCTTCATTCCCCTCATGAAGTGTATTCGGGAGAGTTCTTGAGCATTATACTAAGAGACGGACTGCATCATTTCAACTACACGGGGGAAGTGTTTTCTTGACACCTTTTGGAATGGATTGCGTCAGACTTCAGTGGCTATGAAATTTGAGAAGATTATATATGAGTGGGATGATACGTTGCTGTTATTGGATGATATAACCTCGAACGAAGAATCACGGGACTTATTCTTAAAAGGAGCAGCGGGATCGATGATAATGGTGTGCTTGTTTGTGCACCTGGCTAATGGAAGCTTGAAAGAAAGCTTTGAATCTGCTCATCTTATGGATTTTCGGTTTGGGGGGAAGCTGCCAAAGTCTCACTTTCAGATGGTTCAATTTCTTTCTTCAATGCAAGAGCCTCGGAAGCTTTGGTGGTGAAAGTTTTAGGGATGATGACTTCTATCTTCTATAACGGGGCTGCTCGATATCCTTATCTCGGTTCTCGTATCATCATCTTCTTAAACTATATCATCTACTCTATCCTTGTATATATTTATCAGAAAAACAAAATACAAAAATATAAAACCAACAAAAAGAAAATAGAAAAATATAAAATCAACAAAAACCCATAAAAATCAAAAAAAAATTTGAAAAATACCAAAAATATGTTTTCTCAAGACATGTCTTCTGGTATCGATAACATCTACGGTCTTAGAAATGTCATTCAATAATGACACGGGATTTTAGATGAAGTTCGAGCAGGAGGTGTAAATATTCTTTTTCAAAACATGTCTCAAAATATAGCTTGCAGTTACTTCAGACTGTAACCCGTGCTTAAACCATGGTTTGCTATTATTTCTGATAGCAACCCGTTTTTCAAAGAAGGAAAGTGCTTCGCTTAAACAATTTTTCAAATATTTCGTGCACTTTTCCTCTAACAATTTGAGGAAAGTATGTCGAAGGACTGCTGTTCCTACACAAATGTTTTTCCGTCTAAAATTCTTCAAAAAAATATTTGTTGTTTTCAAAAATTGGTGGTAAATGAGTTGCTTTAAAAACAATCAGATTCAGAGTTTTTATAAAAAATTGAAAACTCAATCAATGACTTCAGCGCTTTTAAACTTTTCAGATATTTAAGTCATTGATTGAGGGGGAGATTGTTTTCAAATCTGTATCATCTAACGAGATTATCTTAATCATCCTACGTGCTTATTTGTAAAATACAATTGCCTATGTTGAAGGACTAGGTTTCTAGGATGTGATTGTTAGGTTTAGATGATTAGAGTTTGATGAACACATAAATCCCATACCTTATATGATCTGATTGATATGTTGCATTGGCTTTTATTAGTCGATTGCTGTTTGGGTGATGTCGACCACCATATATCTGTATGTGTGTTCACTAACGTATGTAGGTATATTGGTATAAAAGAATGTTCTGATCCGGATCCCACAATTGAAGACGATTGGATGCCGAAAGGAAAGGGTAACTATTTCTTGGGTTGACAAATGAAGAAACGGAGCTTAATTGGACTTCAATGGAGAGTTGGCATAAATGCAACGTAAGAGGTCTCACTGCATCAGCAGATGGTTTTCTTCTAAGTGATTGAAGAAACGGAGCTTAATTTGACCTCAGTTGGCATTCAAAATGCAACGTAAGAAGAAGTCTCACTGCATCAGCAGACGGTTTTTCTTCCAAGCCCTACAGCAACAACAGAAGCTTCTCAACCACCTAACATATCTTTGTGCAGGATAATCGTGATGATACCATTTTTCTAAAACTTTGAAAAAATATTGTTTTTGAAAATGGAAAAATATTGTTTTGAAAATATATTGGACTAAATTGTGAAAATCACCGGACTTCATTTTATCAAAATTTAAGTCACTCAATTATCGACTTCGGTCATCGATTGAGGGGGAAAGTGATTTAATTTAAAATATTTTCAGTCAATATATCTTCAAAAGAGTCCGTTTGTACGAAATTATGTGGTGATCTAAAGATTTAATGTTATGTCATGGTATGATTTTTCTTTTGAATCAAGGTCTTTCAAAATGAAATTTTTTCTGTTCTTGTTTGATTGTGAAATTGTTTTGTTTTACTCAAAAGATCTCTTAAAAATAATCATACCTGACACTAACAATCTTTAATGTCTTAAAATGGTCCTTATCTGTCATTTTTCAAAGTTAAATCAAGCCACGTCTTTCCCCAAAATCTTTTAAATGAATTAAATCACTTGGGATCCAAAATCTCAAAGGGTTTGATATTTTTGATCGGGGGAGAATTTGTGATTAAATAATGAAATTTGATAAAAGGTGATCGTTTTGATTTAATTGTGCAGGCTGCTCTCTCATATGTGCTAAACGCTTTCGAATCTCGAAGCACATATTGAGGGGGAGCATAACTATCGAGGTACAAAAGTTTTTTAAAGAGATTTATAAAGTACCTTGATTGAGTTTTCAAATGGTTTCTTAATGGCTCTTGTGATTGTGGATGTGCTTCAAATTAACTCTTGCCTCTATGTGATAAAAATGTTTTAAAATATCTTACGCACATATTGAGGGGGAGAATTTACCAAAGAAAATCAAATGGCTTTTTCTATGAAAATTGTGATCAAAGAAAATATTTCAAAGTCCTCTTGCCTCCATGTGCTAAACAATTTCTAAATCATATGCACATGTTGAGGGAGAGGTTTTCTAAATGATGAAACTATTAAGGTACAAAATGCTTTGATCTCGTATCACAAGTACCTTGATTGTTTTTCCAAATGATTTTTCAATTGGTTTTAAGGAAGAATGAATTGTACCAAAAGACCGACCAATTTACTTTATGCATGGTGTTATAAGGATGGTTAGGTTAGGTATTAGTTCCCACGATCCACCAGAACCGGAGGGATCTACCCAGGGACAATCCACTAGATAGTGTAGAGTCCTTAGGTATATTGAAACAAGGAGAAAATAAGAAATGGGAAGAGTGCGGACTGAGACAGAGCTAGTACTGGAATAAACCCAACAAGGTTCTAGTAATGAAGTCTCGGTAAGCACTGAAGGGGTTGAAGAATGAAAAAGAAATGAATGAGAAAAGGGTGAAAAGAAATAGCCCTCCATCAATTCAACCTTAGGGCAGAAACCGGGTTCAATTCATATGCTACTGGTGGTTACTAAGGTAACACTGGTATTGAAGACAAGACATCATGGACCCAGTGATGCACTGCACTAAACTTCCCAAACCACTCAAGTTCCTCTTAAAAGGGCTTGTTTCATTCTCACGGGGAACCTACATAATCTATCGACTTTCTCTTAGAGATTGTTGATATTGAAGAAGGAGACCCTCTCCCTAGTCTCCGGCAAAGGAACCAAAAATTCACTATTGAGTCTAGAGCCAAGAGATCATCCACAATATCTCGTTAGGACACTAAATTCTTGAAGACTTGCTTTTTCACACAATGTGGAAAGTAAGTATATATTAAGAGTCCTACGCATTATCCTTGTGGTATTGCCAGAACATCCGAGTGATATGTAAAAATATTCACAATGAAGATGGAAATCCTTCTAGAGCCAACATCTAACAAGCTCTTGGTGGGTGACATGTGAAATCTTGCAAAAGATCAAGCTTGTGACAACTGGATAGAAACGATGGGGAGATTCATTCTTGAATCAACCTTGGTCCAGGAATGGAATTGACGAATACTTTTGGAAAAACTGTTCGATGTGTATTCATTGCAAAAGATCAACCTTCTTTTCTCTAGCACGTCGAATGTGTATTCATTTCAAATTCAAAAAGTATATCTGATTGAAAAATACTTTTAGAAAAACCGTTCGATGTGCGAATCTCTTCTTTTCGCTAGCACGTCGCATGTGTACTCATTCTCTAATACAAAAAGTATTTTGATTGAAAATTGATCTTTCTCATAAAACCTTCGTCGTATTGCAAAACTCTTTCTTCAAGCAATACGCGATTGTTTTTCAAATCATTTTTCATCAATCAGTGAATCTCAATTTGCTGGTTCACTCACTCCGTGTTGTCTTCTTTGAGATGTTCCGGTTTGAGAACAGCTAGAACAGCTGCGAAACCCTGTCAAGGAGATTCTTAGGAATCCTACCTGATCACAGGCAATACTTGTACTGATCAACGGGGAACCGTGGGCCGTGTACCTCAATTCAACGAAAGTGATCAAAGACACTTTCGTGCACTTTATTGCTAACTGTCGTATGCAGGTACACCCCGACGATTGCAGCTGATCAGAATTGAGGAGTCAATCCAAAGCCGCATGTTCACAGCAACCACACTTAATTGAAGAAATCATGACTGGTGCATATCTACATAACCTGGTTCTGATATTTTTATACTATGCTTCTGCTACGTTGCTGCAAATATCATGAACCAGTAAGGCTTCCGCTACTCTGATGGAAAGATGTCATGATTCAAAAGTGTGAGCATGTCGGTCCAAAAGTCACAACTTCACATGATGGAAACACAATAAAGGGTGATCCAGAGATTTACTGTGGCTGATGATCTCAATGAAAGCTCGAAGATCATCAAAGATGTGGATCAGTTAAAGGCCTCCACTAAAAGTACAAATCAATGCGGACTTTGAAGTTGCACTACTTAAGCACAAAGATTGCGAAAGTGAAGAATTAAAGTCTACGAGCTTAAGACTGAAGATAAAATAGAATGCTAGGATTCGAAATGTAAAACATGGGGTGACCTCCCTTAGGGGGAGATTGTTAGGAATTAGAAAATTCCATAGTGAAGTGTCGGTCACCCCAAGTATTATCTAGCATAAGTTAGCTCGTAGACATATCATTAGTTACGTTATTTGTTAGTTTATTAGTTAGTTATTAGCGTAGTTTAGTTTAGTGCAACACCGTGGAGGAAGGACGGGTCTTTACCCACTGTATGCCTGATCCACAGTCCGTCAGGAGGACGTATTGGCTGTAAGTATAAATACCCCTTCCATCCATGGAAGGGGTGGTGCTTCTTCATTTTTAATCTAATCTTTCCTTTGTGTAAACCTCTAGCAAGAACACCCTCTCTATCTTTATCTCTCTAAATATGGCAAACATGTATTTTGATCATCCAAGACCACCCGAATCATCAAACACAATAAATATAATGATCCTACATGTACAGCCAGGGATCCGTGGATATGCTGTAGCAAACAGTGGTAATAACGTAGCTTCTTCATCTAGAACTGAGTTTGTTATAGTTAATAGGAAGAAACCAACTCATGTCACCACTAGACAACCACCTCCAAAATATAATCCTACTTTTGCAAGAAACAAAGCTCCATGTTTTTCAAAACATAATCCATCTAGGAGACCTAAAAACGTTTATCCAAGAAGTAACCATCAAATGGGATAGAACCCAAATATGCAAAATGGTTTACCTTTTCAAAACTTTGCTCCATGGAATGCATACTCATCTTATCCATACATGTCTAACATGAATGTAGTGTTTAACACTAATGGACCCATGAACAAATGGGGACCAAACTTTTGAGTTTATTATTGTCTTAGGTATGCTTAAAGGTCGACCTAGACCCGGATGAATAGGTCAAGGATAGCAGGTGCACGAGGCACATGACCGACAATAGAGATCTATTCTCCACATATGAATCCTTCAATGGAGGTAATGTGGTGTTTGGAAATAGAAAAAGTAGAATCATCGGTAAAGGTACGATTTCTAACAAATCTCTAAGCATTAACGATGTGTGTCACGTAGAAAACCTAAACTTTAACCTCTTAAGTATAGGACAAATATGTGATAAAAAGTGCAATGTACTTTTTACCGAAACCGGTAGTAAGATATTAAACAATGGCATAACCATAGGAAAAGGAATTAGGAAACATGGATTCTATGTCATTAAAATCGGTAATGAACCTAAAGACAAACTATGTCTTACCTCTATGCATGATTCTTCGACCTTATGGCATCGAAGATTGGGTCACGCCAATATGCGACTTCTTCAATCGCTATCATCCAAAGATCTAGTAAGAGATCTACCTAAGTTGAAATATGAACATCACTTTTGTGATGCTTGTATTGTAGGAAAACAAGCCCATTTTAGTCATAAAGCTAAAAACATGGTGTCTACAACTAGGTGTCTAGAATTACTACATATGGATTTATTTGGTCCATCCGCTATCCAAAGTTATGGAGGCAACTACTACACTTTGGTCATAGTGGATGATTACTCTAGGTATACATGGACAAAATTTTTAAGGAACAAAACGGAAACCTTTAATTATTTTGAAATATTAAGCAAAAAGATCCAAAGACAACTAGGAAGCCCTATAGTGTCCATTAGGATGGATCATGGTAGGGAATTCGATAATGAAGTGAAATTTGGAGCCTTTTGTGACGCTAATGGTATTACTCACAACTTCTCGGCTCCACGCACTCCACAATCGAATGGGGTAGTAGAAAGAAAGAATAGAACCCTACAAGAAATGAGTCGAACCATGCTTAATGAACAATCCATACCTCAAAAGTTTTGGTGTAATGTCGTTGATACTTCAACGTACATACTCAATCGAGTCTTAATTAGACCAATCTTAGGTAAAACTCCATATGAGTTACTACAAGGCAAAAAGCCTACGTTAAATCACTTTAGAGTCTTTGGAAGCAAATGTTTTATTCTTAACACTAAAGATTACCTTACAAAATTTGATCCTAAATCAACCGAAGGTATCTTTCTAGGTTACTCTCCAAATAGCAAAGCTTACGTCATATTAAACAAAGAAACAATGAAGGTAGAAGAGTCATTAAATATAAATTTTGATGAAAGTCCACCCAAACCCTCTCCACCTCTTGTCGATGACGAGATTATAGAAAGTGAATCTATAGTAATAAAGAAAAAGATAAATGAAGGAGAAGAACCTTTAAATGATGAAGTCATAAACAATAAAGAGTCCAAAGATCACCCCGTAGATAAAGTCATAGGAAAGCTAAACGAACATTAAGGTCTCAAGTTCAAAACCAAAGTAGCTTGTTTTGTTTCGTTTCAACCATAGAACCTAAGAATACACAAGAAGCCATAAAAGATGAGAGTTGGGTAATGGCTATGCAAGAAGAACTAAATCAATTCGTTTCTAATGATGTTTGGACACTTGTCCCTCCACCTAGTAATCAAACCATAATAGGAACCAAATGGGTTTATAAAAACAAATTAGATGCAAATGGAATAGTGTCTAGGAACAAGGCTAGACTCGTTGCCCAAGGGTATAACCAACAAGAAGGAATAGACTTTGATGAGACCTATGCCCCCGTGGCTAGATTAGAGTCTATAAGAATACTTCTTGCGTATGCTTGTGCTAATGATCTAAAGCTTTATCAAATGGATGTCAAAAGCGCTTTTCTAAATGGTTTCATTAATGAAGAAGTATATGTAGCTCAACCTCCGGGCTTCATCGATTTTGAAAAACCCAAACATGTGTATAAATTAAAGAAAGCCCTTTACGGTCTTAAACAATCTCCAAAAGCTTGGTATGATAGACTCAAGTCATTTTTAATTAAACACAAGTATACCATGGGGTTAGTTGACAACACACTTTTTACTAAGAAAAGAGAGTCACATATAATCATAGTACAAATATATGTAGATGATATAATATTCGGATCCACTTGTCAAGACATGTGTGATGATTTCTCTAAAATCATGCATGACGAGTTCGAGATGAGTATGATGGGAGAACTTAGTTTCTTTCTTGGTCTACAAATAAAAAAAGTAGAAGATGGTATCTTCTTTAATCAATCTAAATACATAAAGGAGATGTTAAAGAAATTCGGTCTAGAAGAGTCGAAACCAATTAGGACACCAATGCCATCCGACACCAAACTCACAAAAGATGAAGACGGCGAATCCGTCGATAATACTAAATATCGTGGCATGATAGGTAGTCTTCTCTACCTCATGGCAAGTAGGCCGGATATCATGTTTAGTGTTTGCTTATGTGCTAGTTTCAAGAAGACCCTAAAACATCACACCTAAAAGCCGTAAAAAGGATATTTAGATACATTAAGGGTACAACACAATTAGGATTATGGTATCCTAAGGGCACGGGAGTAGAAACAATTGTATATGCATATTCTGACCATGCAGGTGATTACGTTGATAGAAAAAGTACAAGTAGGGTATGTACTTTCATGGGATGTTTTTTAACATCTTGGTTTTCTAAGAAACAAATGGCACTAGCAATATCAACAACCGAAGCCGAGTACGTCTCCGCCGGCAAAGCATGCCAACAAGCACTATGGATGAAACAAGCGTTAGTCGACTACGACATTCATTTAAGCGACATAGCCATCCTATGTGACAACAAAGGTGCCATCGACTTAAGCAAGAATCCGGTATTGCATTCTCGCACAAAGCATATAGAGATTCGTCATCACTTCTTAAGAGACAATGTTCAAAAGGGGAACATCTCTATTGAGAAGGTAGCATCCGAACACCACATAGCCGACGTCCTCACCAAACTGTTGAAGCGGGAACAATTCAACCTACTTCATCTTGGTCTTGGTCTAATGGAACAAACGTCGTAACTTATTTGACTCTACAAGGTATATGAACACTAGCCTTCTTCTTTCTGAGTCTAGGATCTCTATTTCATGCACAACTCACAAACAATACGGGAATTTTCAAAACCCAAGATAAGTTTTCCACTTATAGCTTTCTTATTTTTTTTCAAGTTGCAAACACATAACTACATACACATTTTCAAAGAAAACCTCTTTTCAAAATGTTTTCTAAAAGGATGATACCTTCCCGTATCAATTTCACAAAAGCAATTTCTCACGTCCAGGACAAATTGCTCTTTCATTATTAATACAAAGTAAAAACCCGCTTTCATTGCATCTCATATCTTTTGAATGCTAAAGGGGACACATAACTAATATGTGTTTTCGGGTACATTCATTTAAGCCACAATGAATTAGGAGCATTGATAACACTAAATTACGTACTCTCAAGTACTAAATATGTGTTTTCGGGTTATCTCAATAGGATGCTTTTCTACTTCTAGTTTTTTTAAGGGGTCGAGATAACCGTAACTCCAAATAGTTTGCATATAGGCACACACTAGGCAAAAATGTTTCCAAAAAGGAAAATTTTGTGCTTCCTGAATCACCAGACCCACGGATCCCAGCTTTCATGCTGGACGGATCCCTCAAGGGAAGGATCCGTGGGATCCATGAGATAGAAGCTGTTTTTTACCTTCTATTTTTTCTCACTTTGGATGAAAAATCCACATTTGTTTTATTTTTGGGAGTATGCTCTTTAATGCTTGTGTTCTCATGATCACATGCCTTAAATTCATATATAATCATTAGATTTTAATCCACATTTTGGGTCAAGCATTCATTACAATGCTTTGTTTTTCTATATATAGAACTCCCAAAATTCTTGCATAATCCATCTCATCCTTACAAACACAATACACCATGTCATTCACAAACCCTTTAGATGAATCACCTAGTACAAATAATCATCTCCATGAAACCCAAACATTTGTACTTCCACCTTCCAAAATACCAAAATCAAACTCTAGGATATCCGCACGGATTAACATCCGATCTTGTTGTTTAGGAAAACCATCATATGGCTTATCACCATCAACTAACTCACCACAAGATGCTTCCATTATAGCACCTCCTTCATCACCAACGAGTACACCAACTTCATCACCAAATCATTCACCACCTAAAATCACTCTTTTGGAACTCCTTACGACTCCAACAAGATCTCCACAACCAAAGCAAAAAGAATTAGCCTTTTTGACACTTCCAACTTCTCCAAACATAATATTCAATGATCTTGAAACATCACCACCTTTAGCTCCTATTAAACTTCAAGAACATCTAGGTTCTTTTCCACCATCACTTCCAATCATTCCGGACTTTGATTCGTATTTTCCTATTTTTCCACCACAACTTCCGCAACTCACAAATCAGAACAAACCGGAAGATTTCCGTACTCATTACCCACATCACCTACATTGTGAACATTGCCAATCCACTAGGGAAATTGCAATAGAAGTTAGGGAATAAATGCGATTCATACTCAACCTCATCCTTGATCGCATCAATACCATTACTCATCCAAACCTCCATCCATAACCTTATGCAAGCATGGAAGGAATCACTACTACTATTTTCCATTTTTAGTATCTTTTCTTTTGAAGTCATTTTCAAGAACAAGTCTTGTTCTTATTTTTACATGCTTGTAGGTGGCATAAATACCACTACAATTTGTTGTTTTATTACAAGGCCTTGTTTACATACCTTGGCTCCCAATCTTGATTCTCGGCAATCACAAGATTATTTAAGCATGTTACTAACCTTTCTCTTTGTAGGAATTTTTTTTATTTTTCTTCACTTGACGCCCCAAACTAGGGGGAGCTACCGTTAAGGGGGAGTTAGCGATACGTGGACTAATTTTTTTTTCCACACTTTTATGTTTATTTCTTCCAAGGGTTAACTTTTTGTTTCTACAAAAAGGGGGAGAAGATGTAAAACTTAGGGGCTTTCAAAACTTACATCTATTCTTAAGTTTTACTCATCATAACATTATGTTTTGTCATCAACAAAAAGGAGGAGATTGTTAATACAAATAAAACGTAAAGACATTTTTTAATATTTTGCGATCTCTTTGTGTTTTGTTGATAACAAATATAATGTTATCTTAAGTATAATTATAAGGATACATGTTATTTTTGTAAAGCATTTACATATATCCATTTAAATACAAAAATGTAGTAATTAAGCATTTGTTGTAATAGTTTATTAGGATGGGTAAAAACCATAACCCATGGATCATAACCCATACCCAAGTTGGCTAGATACAATGTATACTTAGATACATTGAATCCAAAGAAAACCCATGGACCAACCGATAACCCATGACCCATAACCAAAAAACCCATGGGCAAAGAGGAGCGTCCCACGGATCCCTAGGTTTACACTAGACGGATCCCAAGTGGGAGGGATCCGTGGGATCCGGGGAACAGTGGAAGATTTTTCCAATAAATAGAGAGCCATTTCTTCATTCTAACTCACCCCTTTTCTTACTAAATCTCTCAAACACTCTCATTCTCTTCTAACATATATATCACTTGATCTAGAGAGTTGTTCTTCTTTCTTTCTATTGTGATCCTCATATAGGTCCTTCTCTAAGGCGAGATCACGAGCATTCTACAAGTCATCCAAGCAAGG
Organism: Chrysanthemum seticuspe; assembly: GCA_019973895.1. Lineage (NCBI taxonomy): Eukaryota > Viridiplantae > Streptophyta > Magnoliopsida > Asterales > Asteraceae > Chrysanthemum > Chrysanthemum seticuspe. Next base: position 161,032,649 of record BPTQ01000005.1, on the reverse strand, counting down.
GGTCCTTGATTGATTTGTCACTCTGCAAGATTTCTATAGCGAAGATCTTGTATTTGATATTTTACATATTTGTTGTGTAATAGTCGTGTTGGTTTGGTCCATCGTGTTACGGACTCGGTATCTAGCTTTGTACCGGAAAAAGGTGTAAGCAACGTTGTGAAGGCTTCTCCGCCAAGTGAAGGAGTTTTTTGACATAGTGCTTGAACTCTCGAGTAGGTGACTCGGGGAGTGGAGTAGGGCAAGGAAGGTGTCCTTGTAGCCGAACCACTATACATCGGTTGTGTCTCTTCTATCCCTTTGATTTACTTTATTTACTTGCCTTATCATTAGATATATACTTTCTATACATCCATAAGATCTCACATATTAACGAATCTAAAGTTTTTGACACTAACTTAAAATCGGCAAAACTATTCAACCCTCCCTTCTAGTTTTCCACAGCACTCATACAATCCAGAGTTTTTTACCTTTCATTAGTTTAATTAGTTTTTTGTTTAATTTGTTAAGTAGTCTAATTGGTAGAATTACCAATCCCCACTCTTCAAACCCTAAGATTTTACTTGCTTTCTTAAAAAAATACAAAAAGATAAAAAAAGAATATTTCTCACCTCACCTTTTCGTCATACATCTCTACTAGCATCTCTATTCCCCTAGAGAACGATCAACCCCTGGGCTTGCCCATACTACACTGCAACGATTAGGTACACGGCCTAGTGGGTTGTAAAGCTTGCTTGTTGAAAAGGAAGTCTTTCCACCCTGAACCACGCATCAAGTTTTCAAAAGACAAAGTGTTTTAGTTTTCGTGGAAGACTCATATCATTGTTTGTAAAAAGTCTAGTATCATTGTTCGTAAGAAATTTTTGTAACATTGTTTGTATAAAAGTTTAGTATTGTTCGTGTGGTGGTAAGAAAGTATTGACTCGAAATACAACTCACGCCAAAGTATAGAATATACATATACGATACATATTGTAGAGAAATAAAATAATGAACAAATAAATTGAATGAAGGTAAATAAGTAAAAGAATAAGAAAAGAATAACTCAATGGTAGGTTTCGGTGTTTACCCAGTAATCCCAAATAGTTTGGAAAGGTTATTTCAGTATTTTAAGAGAAATTAAATTGGTATATCAAATACTAAAGGTTTTATAATTTAATAATACTATATGTTTCGATTCTTGTCGGGTTTTATAAGAATAAAATATGTTTGAAATAAAACTATAAGTTTAAGATATTTTATAAAATTTTGCCCTGACTCGTCCGTTTATACAATGCTTTCCAAGTCATTGAGACTTTAGTAAAACTTAATTTTCCAAAACAATATTTTCCGACAATTTCTTATTAATCACGTGTTCGTGTTTGTTTATCCAAACACGTTACAAAATGTTTAAAACAAATATTTATTGTAACTAATTGGTTGTTTAATAAATCAAGTTGTAATTTGTATATCATTTTTATTGGTTATCGGGCTTTGTAACCCGCTAATAGTTTTATATGAATCAATTCGATATTTTGGTCCGTTACGAGTCTAATATATTAAATTTGTCACGAGTCTAATATATTACATCAGTCTCGATTCCAATAATCCAATATGTCCCATATAAGTCCAGTTGTCTAAATGATATAATCTGATATATGTCCAAGTAGTCAGGTCATAGTCCAATGCATATAGTATGTTAAGTAATTGTATAATCCAATACCAAATATCAATCCTGAAATTTATCCGAAGCATACCAATGAACACAAGTTAAATCACATAATAAGTTAGTCCTGTGTCCGAATTCGTAAAGTAAATGCACATTATACTACAATAACTTTAAACAAAATGACCAAAACACAAATCTAATTTATTTATCTAATGGGCTACGGCCTAACAAGAATCCCAAACACACCCTATTTGGGCTAAACCAAATGCAAACCATAATGGACTTGAGGCCTATAAATCAAATAAATAACACAACCACAAATAATAACAAAATAATTTACACATTATTAAGCAAATCCAACTCCAACCCAAAACCTAATCGGGTCTAATCCGACCCGTACATGTTTAACCCTCGATGCGAGACCTAGCTACCACCAGTTTAATTTTAAATCCACGTGAATTTAATACCAAAAACATTTTAAATCTTCTTAATGACTCGTTCAATTCACATAACCCCTTTTGAAGGGTTATGTGAATCATTAATATTGTATAACTTCAAGTAAAAGTTGTTGTGGCCTTGTTTAACAAAAAAAGATGAAGTAAAATGATGTAAAACGAGTGTATGAACATATCAATGAGAAGGGTAAGTCGGGTAGCGACGGATTGACACAAAAACGACCCAAAAACCACGATCAAAAACCCAAATCAACACTCCACAACCTTGGTTCTTCATGTATCTTCCATAAAATGGAAGTGTGGTGGCGGCGGATCGGTGGTAACAGCGGCGGAGGGTGGTGACGGTTAGGCTAGAGAGAAAGGGATAGATGTGAGAAGGGCTAGGGTTACAAATGAACTCAAACCCTAGTCCCATCCCTTTAATACCCGAAGAACTTTTAAAATGATCTGTAAAGTTGTAAAACTTGAGGGGCGGTGGTGTAAGTTTCTTCATAGGGCCATTTTTGTAACTTTGAGGCTCGGGACTAGTTTAGGCTTAATAACGATCGATTTAGGACACAAAAATAGTACCATTGTGTTTAAAATAATTTTTCCATGAAAAACGAGTATATACACGACTAATATCTCATAAATAATATTATAATCGCATTTATAGGTTCACAGTTGTGCCGGTACGAGTTGTGTGCGATTTTCACGTTTTGCAAGATAATCTCTCGTTTTCAAATCAAACGAGTTCGAAGATGTTCGATAATAAATTTTAAATATACTTTATTGTAAAAATAAGTTTTGAAAAATTATGGTTTGTTACAGTCTACCCTCTAATAAGAAATTCGTCCTGGATTTCAGTTTTTGTTATCTAATAGTGTAATATCTAAGAAGAGGTAATGGTACGTGCAACAGATTTGGGTCTTAATAGGTTTTTTATGGCTTTCTCTTTATTTATAGGAGAGTACTTAGGTTTCCTGCTATTGGTCTGTCCCATTTTTGATGATTTTGTGAGGTACCATGATTCCTGGAGTAAGGTTAATACGGCGACGGTTTTAGTCTTAACTTCACGATGTTTTACAACCTTGTTAGTGCGGGCATCTCTAAAGTTTCTCGGTCTTAATCCAATAAATGGTCTATACCCTGGTGACACAAAATCCAACCTGTTCTAATATAGAGTGGTAAAAAGAGCATGATGGATGGTCTTTAAGATTTGTTCTTGAATTGTGCGTTTTTCGTCTTAGAGGCATGGATAAAACCTTATTCAAAATCTTTATTTGAGCAAGCATTTACACGAATTTGACTAAAATAATATTTCAAGTAACACAAATTTCTTTGTTTGAAATTAATATTTTGGTAAAATGATGCGACCTCAAAAGATTTATAATTTAGTAAAACATGTTTTTAAACATGGTGTAATTAAGACAATTTCACAAAAGTCATCGTTTAGACATTTCTTAACATACGAAAGTTTGATAAAGTTTGACCAGAAAACTTTTAACTCATCAGAATTAGTATTTCAGAAAAATGTCATTACGAGTTTTATAATTGATATAAATGCATTTTTGAAGAAAGGTCCTTAAAAGTGAAAGCGTCGAGGAAGAAGGTGTAGTCGGGTATGTATGTCTCCATAAGTTTTAAACGCCTAATGGAAAAGTCTTGTTGCTAAGGTTAGGTTGATTTCAATGATTGATATCATGCGAAGCTTATAGGTATAAGTATTCAACTTACTTGAGCAATACAGAGAGGTATCATGACTTAAATTGTTCTACTTGTTGTCTGAGATGAGTATACCAATCGGATACTATGTCGAGAGGTGTTTTTCCTTGGTTACAAGTGAAAGTTGGGTATTAACAGTTGTTTGGTATGTTAAGACTTCTTGGCATCTCGGTATGGTAGTGGGGTCTAATCAAAATGGATTTTTGAGTCCGAGTTATCTAGAACCCTTGAAGGGCACAATGTTATAAGGTCAGTTGTATATTGATAGTCTAACCCAAGGTATCCATTACCTATAAGGGAATCTCATTACATAAAGTGGAGAGGATGAATTGTACATTGACAGAATAATGTCAAGGCATGGAATATTGTCATTCATAGTCTTAAACAGAGGTGCTTGATTTGCTCCAAAGTTTTGGTTTAGTGAGAAATGGTGTTTCGATAGGAATTAGTGAAGTATTAGGCAACTATTCCAAAGTTTTGGCTAGTATTCCTAAGGAGTTAGTGAAGGATTAGGCAACTATTCCGAAGATAATGGCTCGGGTTATTCCGTAAGGTCTTAAGGATCCCATCGAGTTATCAGTCAACTTATTGCATGTTTCTAGACCTTGTCAAAGGTTCATTGTTCATTTTTTAATTCCATCGAGGGGTCCTTCTCATAGGTTCTATGGAGGGTCGTTCCTAGAACGGCTAGTGATGTAATTCGGGCCATCGATTGAGCATAAGGTTTGGGATAGAGGTGACTGTGACATGGTAAGACTGTGATGAAAGAGTACCATAATGCAAGTGCATTGTGTTGTTTATGATATGAAATGTTTATTTACTCACACAAAGTTTTGCGACTCCCAGAAATCAAGTAGAAAATCAACCTGAACATAACCCTATTATAAATACCCCTAGTATCGCAAAATTCATCTCTAAGTCAAACATAGGTTATCAAGCTAACTTCCACTGTCCCTAATTTGAACACAGGTGATTAATCTATGTTCAACAGAGGTTCAATGAATTTTAAAATACTCAGCTCAGTTATACTACTAATATGTCCATTTCTTTTAAAGGTTATTTTTGGTCTGCAGCTATAGTATAGGCCTACAATGCAACATAGTTCGCTATAGCCTGAGCTCTGATACCAATCTATCACAGCCCCAAAATGGTGTTGCAGCGGAAAGGTAACCGGGGGCGTGACTTCAAAGCACATGGTTACAAGTTATAGACAATGACCTCTATATGAGACATTTTGAAAAGTTCCCATTCTATAAATGATTCAGAGTTACAATATGAGTTACCAAAATGTTAAGTTACATAAACATTTTTAAAAGGTTATCGAATGGTAAAATAATGCCTCGAAGTCTTCAAAATTCCATACCAACCGAATACTCCCATTGTAAGTGATGACATCAAATAATCCTGATAATTAAGTGCCAATTTCCTCCTAATATGCTCATTATTTGTATCGTTTATATGGATGTATGCTTTGATTTCTTTAGATTTCGTTTCCAGGTTGTAAATGAGCATAAGAACAAAAGAGACGCCGAATTGGAAAAGAATTTACAAAGATACACACTTTAGTATGCTAACTGTGAAGAGGTACGACATAGTTCCACTCTCCATTTACGCCGTAACTGTGAATTCAAACATTAAGGCCAAGTCAGCGCTAATTAAGAATTACAGCGTAGCTATCACAAAAGGTTACGCCGTAATATTATAAAGACTTAGAAGGTTTTCATGACTAAGAAAGTTACGATGTAACCAATGTATAAGGTTACGGCATAATAAGTGAACAGAAGGGGACTTAGGTTATTGACGAGATTACGACGTAACCAAGCACGAAGATTACGACGTAAGCGAAACCTTAGAAGATTACGGCGTAACTATCCATCTAGGTTACGTCATAAAAATTTATTTATGGATATGATCGTTGAATATTACACAAGTTACGATGTAACCACAACTCAAGGTTACGTCGTAGCTGTGTCGGGCCTATAAATACCAACCCTTTTTTCAGCATTTGGGATATCTTTCTCACACCACAACTTACTAGAGGACGAAGTAGGGTTCTACAAAGACGATCTCCAATAGCATACAGAGCATTTTCCATGGGAGAAATCACACCACAATATCAATAAGTTTTAGCGATTCATATTTCTTTTACATTTAAGATTCCATGTGTTTCATTACCATGCAAAACATTGAATCTCGTGTTCTTTATAATATGATCGGCTAAGCACCTTTGTTTCTAGCATAGTTATGATTCCTTTCATGTCTTGATTATGTTTTCGTGCTTTTATTATTGCTTCTAGTGTGTGCATGCTTAGTTTTTCATTAGATCCTCTAGTTTCGGTAGTTTTGAAGATCGATTGTACTTTTTGCACCATGAGAATTGACCATAGGACCCTATGGTGATTGGTTGTGAGGGTTGGTAAGAATTGACCATATGACTACCAATTCCTTGTCTGCAAATTGACCATAGGATCACCCTTTGGGTTGGATGAACTTAAGAAGTTAGATGTGTGGTCTAAGATCCGAGAGGCCGGGCCACACAAAGAAATGAATAAATCTAGCATGTAGCGGCACTTAATGAATTAAACTAGTCTACCCCACCTCCACTTACTACAAATAAATGAATCTTCGGTTCCGGAGAGGATTCTAGGAAGATAGGCTAGGTGAATTAACCATAGGAGTCTAGTGAATCTTATGCCCCACTTGAAGCGATAGAAGGCTTAATTAGAGAACATAGTCATTGCATGATAGGATGAACTGCTAGGCTAGTACACTTTCTCCCTACTGATTCATCTTTATTTAATATTGCTATTTCATTTCTTTTATTTAATTTAATTAATCAAACAATTCAAAACCACTTTAAAACGTGACATAGACTTAAGTTAGAATCCACATTCACATAGCTCTTGGGATGACCTCGGCTTTACCGAATACTACACTACACATGATCGGGTTCTCTGGTCGTTAGTGCATAAGGTAGACTATAGGTAGACGAGTAACATTATAAGTATTGAAACCTGGTCATAAATCTTGCATCAGTAAGCTATCACCTTAAGAACCTGAGAGATACATGTTAAAAGTTTCAACACGAGGTTGGTGAGTTCATAGGTTTATGTAAATAAGATGAAAGCCTTTTTAAGTGTATTAACACAGCAATTATCATATCAAACGTCATATTTCATGTCCCGCCCATACGAAACTTATAATACTTAGATTCACACATAATTCCATGTAAGCAAAATATTTCCAAAACATCAAAGTCAAAGTTAAAGTGAAACCACTTGTTTGCAAAGGTGTATGAAAGTCTTCGCAAATAATGTTCATGGTTTAATACGTAATGTGGTAGTGAAAGCCATTGAAAGCAAGTTCTCATGGCAAAAGTCATATCAATCTATCATGTTACAAGTCCCGTCCATACAAGACTTGTAACATATAAATTCATAAACCAATCTATAGTAACGATGTAAATGTCAAGTGCGGACCACAAGATTACAAGGTATGACCATTATAACAAATACGATGTCATAGAAAAGTGTTACAATTGCCCTAATCTCATGACCCCGAAGTCTTAACGTAATCTGTATGCAATCAAGAAAATATAAATAAATGCCCTTGTAGGTGTCTAGCCAAACACCCGGTATGCCCTCAAATGATATGCGTTCGTTTACCCAGTTGGTGCGGCCAACCCAGATGGGGGTGTCAACCCAATAGAACTACTCATAACATTCGGGCTTACTAATAATTAATGGTTCATGATAAGTGGGGACCTTATGGCTAAAGTGGTAATTTAGGCAATATATAATTGTTTATGTATTTTTGTCCGTGAAAAGTAATTGAGTATGTAATGAGTAAGCGAGTAATGTGTTCAATAAATGAACAAGTATGTAGGTAACCCAAATGACGCATTTGGGTAAACAATCCTGTATTTAAGTAAAATCAAATATTGGCTTTAAATAACAAGCAATATGTAAATAACCATGTAGGGTATTTGAGTAAACGATCTTGTTTCATATAAATAAGTAATGGTTTTAAGTAAGCGAACAATAAATCGAGTAAGGCACTTGAGTAAACAAGCATGTAATAAAATGAGTAATGGTTTTAAGTAGATGAGCATGTATTCTCACCCCGAGATTTAAAAATATTGGAAATCAAGTAAAAATGGGGATATGAAACTCACCTCAGCAAACGATGAACAAAGTATCACATTAGTATCAAGTAGTAGGGCACAACGGTACGGGATTGGTACCACCTAATAAATATATAGTATGTCTCAGATTATATCATGTAAAGATAGCATATTGTATATAATTTTTCAAACGACAAAGTGTTTTAGTTTTTGTGAAAGACTCGTATCATTGTTCGTAAAAAGTCTAGTATCATTTTTCGTAAGAAAGTTTGGTAACATCGTTTGTAATAAAGTTTAGTATTATTGTTCGTGTGGTGGTAAGAAAGTATTGACTGGAAATACAACTCACGCCAAAGTATAAAACATACATATACGATACATATTGCAGAGAAATAAAAGAATGAACAAAGAAAATGAATGAAGGTAAATAAGCAAAATAATAAGAAAAGAATAAGTCAATGGTAGGTTTCTGTAGGACCTTGTTTTTCTCAACCTTATCATGTTACCAAACTTACCACACAACTAACACACGAAATACAAACACTTTATGCGTAAAGATGAAGAAAGAAATGATGAAAAGATGGTGACTTGATGATATAAATCGTGTATGTGTAGAGAGAAAGATGAAAACAAGATGATGTTTATTTCAAATAAAAACACACACACACATACACACACTCAAGCACACCCCCCAAATGACCATTTGAGGGATATTTATACTTCCTTACATATCACCCTTATGGGCTTGGGCTTGGGCTTGGATTGGATAATAATTTACATAAGGCTAGCTTAACATAACTATTAGCCATTTAGCTTAGCCCAATCCACGAGCCCGTTGACTGTTCTAAATACGATATCTAACACACGTTACAAAGTTCCTAAACGTGAATGACCATCACTTCTATTAAATATTATTAAGGCTGTTGATACAAAAGTTGGGCATTCCTAGTTTGGACTCCGGTTCTCGAATCAATTCGATCTTGATGCTTGAGACATGCGCACTAAGTAAACAGAAAACACCGTTAGGCTTATCGTGGGATTGTCTCCCACGATTATCCTCTGGCGTGAGAGTAAGTAATCGGTTTTAGGGTTTAGTGGAGAGTTAGGGTTTGAGATCATACCTTTAATGAGGGCTAGGATGCCCTTTATATACACACGAAATCCTTATTGGTTTCGTGTTCCCCAACCTTCGGCGTATCCCGCCTAAGTCAGTCATTGGATACCTATCACTAAAAATAAGAGATATCCGATATCTTAAGCCATAAATAACTTTGGGTTAGGCCTTCATGAGCCCAAACCATTACCGGGTCAGCCCAGTCGTATCGGGCTTGCTAGTAGCGGTTATTGGTCGGGTTCGTGACCCGAATGCGGACTATACGTCATCATGTCCCCCCAGTCTAGTATGCGCAGGGAAAACCTGCGTATGCTAGACTATTAACTGTAGCTCATAAATTCTTCGAGGCGTAGCGGAGAAGCTACAAAGTTTTTTCACCTAAGAGAAGATACAGTGTATCCGATCTAATGAAATCAAATATACGCCTCGTAAAATGTGGGAAAGTAACTGAAAATGTGTCACATCAGTATATCCTATCCACACATTCAGAAATAGTGGGGTCCACGTGTCAGTCATCGCGTGGGTGTAAAACCCTATATAAACCGTCGCCTCCCATTTACTGTATTTATCACAGTAAAAAAAAACATTTCCGCCATTGTTGAAAGCTCGAATATCTACCAAAAAACCCTTATTTTTTCAAAGGTAACAGCGCGTGCGCATTTAAAAACTATATCATGGTCCGTGGTTTAACTGACTTTACCTCCGACATGACCGAGGATGAACTTCGTGAGTTCACCTCGGATTATTATATCCCGATGGCGCTGCATCCGGTGGTCCCGGCTGCGCAAGCGTCAATAGCGGAGTTCCCCGAAGGGAAAGTAGGGGTATACACATGTTTCTTCAAATTTGCGAATCAACGTGTGCCCATATCCTTATTCTTATGCGACGTATTAAATTACTATCGCCTGCACATATCCCAGCTGCACTGTAAAGGTGTAAGAAAAATAATAAACTTCGAGGTTAATTGCCGTTTATTGGCAATTAACCCCACTATCTATCTCTTCCGCGCGTTTTACCACACGACGTGGTCAAATGGATGGGTTTCATTCGTTAAGCGCGCAGGGCGGCTGCAATGTTATACCGAAAAACTAGACGCACTTAGGAACTGGAGAGAGAATTTTTTCTGGGTTGATAAGGCGTTATTCCCCTGGGACTTTGACTTCTATACCCAGGGTTCACTACCGAAGTATGAGCGCCCCCTCCCAGGAACATACAGAGCAGATGATGCGGAAACGATAAACGCCAATCGTATTCCCATCAGTGCCTATCCCGAGGAATTTTTGGTGCACATGGGCATTAGTCGTAACTATTTCAATAGGCCTGATGAGGTGCCAACATTTTTAGACGCAGATGGCCAGGGTGGGTGCTCGTCCTTCGTACTCCTTTACTTTATTGATGTGAGCCTTTCTTTTCACCTTTGTACTTTATATAACCTGTTTTTTGCTTGTTTCGTGCTGCGCAGAGATGGATCTATTTGGCGTTGTGAATTTGGCGAAGCCATGACAGGTTACTGTAGGGGTGCCCTTTGAGAGAGCGGGAAGCCCCTATTCTGGAGGCTACTGCAGGGCGCACCATGGAGATGGTTCTGGCGGACCCGGGGAGTGGCTCCCCCGCTTTGCTGGAGGCGATCCCTCTACAAACCGTGCCCAGCCCTAGGGTACCTTCCCCGTTTGTGGAGTCGGCACACACAGATGTGGCGGAGAGCATTGAAGACGTCGATGTAGAGACAGAGGAGGCGAGCCATGGGCTAAAGCGCAAGAGGGCGCTTGGAGGTGATGGCGCAAGCTCATCCAGGAAAAAACGACCTGTCATTCTTGATGTGGAGTCGTCCTCAGATGATGCATCGCCCCCTCCTTCACCTGATACTGCTTCTCCCAAGTAAGTATTATTTGCAAAGCCCTTATCTCATTCCCTGTTTATGTTATGAGACAATCGCTAATTCTCTTTTCTGCGTGTAGTAGTGATCACTCTGGGGAGTCGCCCCCTAGGCTAGTTCCGTTCACGCTGAATCTTCTAAACCAAAGAGCCAAAGCGCTGAGCCATTAGCATCTAGAGACCCGCTAATGGGTCAGCTTGTTGAGGAGCTGGTGTTGGCTGCTGCGCACCAACCTACGTTGGCTGCGCAGCTAAAGGCAAGGTATTCTGGAGAAAGTAGCCAGAGCGCGCAGAAGGACAAACAGATTGCGTTGCTGGAGGCACGTTTGGCAAGTGCCCAGGCTGAGGTAGAGGCAGCGAGCTCTCATTCCCAAAAGCTTGCTAAAGAAAAAATGTCACTACTGAGCCAAATAAATCATGAGCGTATTGCGTCAGCGGATTACAAGGCTTCGTGCATCTGGGCCCTGAAGTATTTGGAAAAGGGAAAGGAAGAGTTGTTCTCTCGGTTAGGGGAGTTTGGTGCAACTGTGGGAAGCTCGCTGGAAGAGCAGGAGATGAAGTTGCGCAAGCTCAGTATTGAGTATGACGAGGAGCTGTATCCTTAGCTTGTTTCGACGATTGCTGAGCGCAGGTGCTTATCAGCCATGGTTTGCGCCTTGCTGCCCTCAGTACTTTGGAGTCTCGGGAGGTGGTAGACAAATTTGGGGCAGTTGGGCAGTGCGCGCTGGCGCGTGGTAAGGCGGAGGCTATAGAGGAGCTACATGATAAGGGCCTTTTGAAAGTGCCAGCCGCACAGGTGCCTGGGTACTATGAGCATGCTTATGAGGATCTTGTTGCTGCGATGAAAGAGATGAAAATATTGGAGCTTCCTCAGATTGCGCAGTTGGAGCGCGACCAAGATTACCCCATCAGTGTGATTATGGAGGGGTTAACCTTGGCCCGCCACCGTGCTGATGATGCAGAGACGTAGCCTGACTACTTTTTGAAGCCTGATGAGTCGCAGCTGCAGGTGCCTATCTTTGCTCGCCCGCCCGATATCCTGAAACCCTTCGTGCTTGAGAAGGAAATCCCTCTAAAAGAATCCTTAGAGGCCCATGCTATGAGACTTGCCAAGAAGAAGGGCGTGAAGGGAAAGGCCATTTTTTGTGGTGTCGGCACAGCGCACCTTCCGAGATCCGACGGGGTACCTGTGAGTATGGCAACGGTATCACGACATGATTCTGATTTGCTGAAGAAGCTGAATGAAGCTAGGGTCGCTGCAAACAGTGTTGAGAGTTCACAACTTAGGCGTAGCAATAGTATATAAGTAGCTTCTTTGTAAATATCTTTTTGTAAGAACTCGTGGTTCTTAATAAAATTTTCCTTTTGTTGAATGTGTGTTGATGTAGTTGTAACTTATAATATTTGTACTTAGCTATCTGTCTTTGCATAAAAGACGTCCTTGTTGTCTAAGGATCAAACTATTATATAAGCGCAAATAATATATGAAGTCCATAGTCATGTATGAAAGTCATGATCTAACATACTTGAAACACGATGTCTAAGTACTTGTATCATAATCGTGTATGGTGTGATATGCAGCGTACTGTAAATATCATATCAAGGAGTCAAGAGTCTTGATTCCTAGTTTGTTAAACGCGCAAAGTGTGCATTACTGCGCATCCATCGTGGAATGCGCATTGAACTTATTCCAACGTCTTGAAAATAAGGTGTTTAACAAGGATGCATGATCCAATGTTGATGGGTTTGCAACCCTCTTACTCAACGAGTTATTTAGTAGGTTTACTCATCCTGTGCACCGTCGTGGGTTTAGTAAGAGCATGCACGCCATGTAGGCATAATATAACAACAATGTTGAAACATAAATATTATGTAAATAATAAATTGAAATGTGTCACGGAGTTAGCTAGACACCGCGACGTTTTAATAATACTTGCAAATTTTTGTAAAGAGAAAAAAGATATTTGCCTAAGTAAAACAGAATGTAAATACACGGATATTTATTGAGCACTATACTAAAGTGCAGGAGTATCCGCGCGCTGGGCCATAGCTGTTCCTAGAGATAACATCGTTTGAGATTGCAGATGTTCCATGTGCGTGGTAGCTCTCGACCCTCTATATCACGCAGCTTGTACGCGCCTTTTCCTAATGCTTCGATGACCTCATAAGGTCCTTCCCACTTCGGTCCAAGTTTTCCTGTATCTTCTGCGTGGCTCGCATCATTGGCGCGATATACAAAGTCGCCTGCTCTGAATGAGACGCTTCGAACTTTAGCATCGTAGTATCCCTTCATTTTTGACTTTGCTCTTGCCTCACATATGGCTGCGCGTTTGCGCCTTTCTTTCAACAGGTCCAAGTCAATATGCCGTTCATCGTCATTAGTTGTAACATTAATTTCGGCGGTGCGAATTGTTGGCATCCCAATTTCGGCTGGTATGACGGCTTCTGTCCCATAGACAAGAGAAAAGGGAGTGTCTCCCGTGCTGATTTTGATCGAAGTGCGGTGCGCCCACAAACCATGCGATAATTCCTCTACCCACCTTCCTTTGTGTTTGTCTAAGCGTTCCTTAATTCCTTCACCTAGGCTACGATTTGCACGCTCGACCAAACCATTGGTTTGTGGGTGTTTAACTGACGCGAAGTGTTGTGCAATATTCAGTTTCTTACACCATTCCTTGAAAGGGTTGTCACCGAATTTCTTTCCATTGTCCGAGATGATTTCCCCAGGTAATCCGAAGCGGCATACGATATTTTCCCAGACAAATCGTTTTACCTGGTTACCTGTGGTTGTCGCGACCGCCTTTTCTTCAATCCATCTAGTAAAATAGTCTATGGCCACTATAAGAAATTTCAATCCCCCTGCTGCAACAGGGAAGGGGCCTGCAATGTCGATACCCCATTTATAGAATGGCGACGGCGACGTAATAGGTGTTAGCTCCTGTTGTGGTTGGCGTGGAATAGGTCTGTAAACATGGCAGTCACCACACTTTCTTATTAAGTCTCGCGCTTCACGGTGCATCGTAGGACAATAGTATCCTGACCGTAAAGTGCGTGCCACAACGGACCGTGGTCCTGAGTGCATACTATATGAACCAGCGTGGATCTCTCGGAGTACGTAATCTGCTTGAAGGGGTCCGACACATCGAAGCCATGGTTGTAGAAATGAACGCCGATATAGTATACCGTCCCGAAGTTCGAACCTCTGTGATGTGTGCCTTACTCGTCGGGCGTCCTTCTGCTCTTGGGGCAATACGCCCTTGCTTATAAACTCGACAATTGGCGTCATCCATGTAGGACCTTGTTCCTCTATTACAGTGGATATCTCCATCTCCGAGATCGACTTGCTCTTCAGAGTTTCAACCAATACTTTTTTTGACAGGTGCGCAAAGCTTGTGGATGCAATCTTGCTCAGTGCGTCCGCTTTTCTATTTTCCCCTCTAGGAACTTGTTTGATGGTAAACCTGTCAAAGCCCTGGATTAGGGACTTGGTCTTGTCGAGGTATTGAATCATGTTTTCCTCTTTAGCCACATACTCGCTCAACACATGGTTGGCTACTAAACGGAAATCCACATTTGTTTCCAGGTTGCGTATGCCCATTCGAGATGTAATGCGTAACCCAGCAGTCAGGGCTTCATACTCTGCCTCGTCGTTCGTTGTTGTGAATTCAAAACGCAGTGCGTAAGTGAATTTCATTCCTTCTGGACTTGTGAGGATAAGGCATGCGCCTGATCCGTCCACGCATGAAGATCCATCTGTAAATAGGATCCATGGTTCTTGCAGTTCCACCTGGCTTTGTGGAGGTGCATCGTTAGTTTCCGGTTTTTCTATGATGAAGTATGCTAATATCTGCCCCTTAACCGCAGTACGTGGTCTGTAGGAGATATTATGCTCACCTAGCAGCACGCTCCACTTCTGTAGTCGTCCTGATGCGTCGAGTTTGGAGATGATTTGCTTGATAGGTTGGTCTGTGATCACCGCTATTGGGTACGCCTGGAAGTACCTGCGCAGCCGTTTGGCAGCGAATACCAATGCTAAGACCAACTTCTCCATTGCACTATAGTTAATCTCTATTTTCTTGAGTGCTTTGCTTACAAAGTATACCGGTGTCTGCACTGAATCCCTTTCTGTCAATAGCACCGAGCTGACTGCTCCATTAGTCGCAGATAAGTACATAATTAATTCTTCCCCTGGGCTGGGCGGGGCGCGACTAGCTTGGGGAGCACTACTAAGTGCTGTTTAAGCTGTATGAAAGCTTCTTCTGCTTCCGTAGTCCAGCGAAAGTCTCCCTTTTTTGTGCACTTCTTGAGCGTTTTGAAAAGAGGTAGTGACTTATCTGCTGATTTAGACAAGAATCTGTTTAAACTGGCTAGCTTTCCATTCAAAGACTGGACTTCCTTCAATGTACGCGGCGAAGAAAGTTGAATGACAGCCTTCATTTTTTCTGGACACGGTTTAATGCCATTGGGCTCTATCAAGTATCCAAGGAACATGCCTTCTGTTGCGCCAAAGGTTCACTTCTTAGGATTTAACTTCATGTTGATCTCTCGTAGTGTCTTAAATGTTTCCTCAATGTCATGTACCAACTCGTCTTTCGTATGGCTTTTTATGAAAAGGTCGTCAATGTAACCCTCTAGGTTGCGGCCCACCTGTTTTTTAAACGCATTATCTACCAGTCGTTGGTAGGTGGCGCCTGCATTCTTCAAGCCAAAGGGCATCTTTGTATAATAGTAGATGCCTTGACTTGTACGGAAGGCCGTTTTTTCTTCATCTTCTTCAGCCATTTGGATCTGATGGTACCCTTTGTATGCGTCTAAGAAACATTTAAGTGAGTATCCGCACAAAGATTCTACCTTCCAATCTATTTCTGGTAGTGGGTAGCAATCTTGTGGACATGCTTTGTTGAGATCCATGAAATCCACACAAATCCGCCAACTACCATCACTCTTTTTGACCATCACTGGGTTGGAGAGCCAGTCATGGTAATAAAGTTCTCGCATGATACCTGCATCCACAAGTTTGTGTACTTCTGCTAGAATTGCTTGTGCGCGCTATGGAGCCTGGCCGCGTTTCTTCTGTCGTACTAGGGAATATCCTTGTCGGATTCTCAACTTGTGTTCTGTAATCGAGCGTGGTACACCGGTCATATGTTTTAGTTCCCATGCAAAGATATCCAGATTCTTTTGCAAGAGTGCGCACACGGCTGCCCTGCCGTTATCAGACAGCGATCCTCCGATCGATACTTCTTGTTCTGGGTACTCAGGATGAATTGTAACCCTAAGGTTTGATACCTTAGGTGCGCGCTTTTCTGGAATGTGTGTCGTCTCACATGTAACCATGTTACATTCTCTAGATGGTACGGTGGTATTGTAGAGAGTAACAATGCCTCCCTCCACTGGGAACTTGAGCATCCCATGTGCTGTAGATGGTACCGCGCGTATGGCTGATATCCCTGGTTTTCCAACAATGCCATTATATGGCGAAGGGGATTTGATCACCATGAAATTCATCTAGGCTGTCATCGAGTGTTCCTGGTTACCAACATTGACTAGTAGACGTATTTGCCCCATGGGCCATATCTTTTCTCCTGTAAAACTAGTCAACGCCGTCATGACCGGGCTTAACTGACTCCGTATCTCCGGTCGCAGTCGCTTGAAACAATGTTCGTACATTATATCTACATGACCCCCTGCATTAATCTCAATGGTGAGCGGTTCTACCACTGCATTGTCCGCTGCCAAGTTGGGGAAGGAGATTTCGTTTCCGCGGGAAAACTTTTGGCTGATCTTCTGCCTAGTCATTCGTTTCCATGATTGTATCATGTAGATGGTGTCAGCGTTATATTTGGGTGCTTCCTTCTTGTTCCTGGTCTTTTGATTATCTTTCCCTTCCTTAATGTTTTAAACCAAATGGTCCAATCTGCCTTCTTTTACTAGTTTATCAATTAGTTGGCGCAATTGGACACATTCATTGGTAGTGTGGCCCTTGTGTCCATGATAGTTGCAGTATCCGCTCCTCACGCGTCGATCTTCTGGGGTGCGCATTGGTGGGGGCCTTTGAGGTCTTGGTTAGCGGGATATATCTGTCATTATCTCGTCCGCTCCCCTGGCCGCGATAGTTCTTGTTGCGGTTGCTACTCTGGTCAATGGATTGTCTCCGAGGTTGTTCTTCTGATCTATAGTTTGAGTAGCCTTTCTTGTTGTCCGCCACGGCAGCTTCTCCTTGGATAAAGGACCTTGTGCGCTTCATAAGTTCATCAAAGGTTTGGGGGACTCTATCGTTCAGCCTTTTGATGAGTTCTGGGTTATTGATCCCGCTCATGAACCCTGAGATCTTTAGTATTTCGGGGCATGCCTTGACATGTATGCACTCATCTTTGTAGCGCTCTACATAAGCGCTTGTAGATTCCTCCTGGCGCTGTTTTACCCTGGCGAGTTCGACAGAGTTTTTGGCGCACATTTTCCTTTGAGTGAAGTTCAGGCGAAACACCTTCCACAACTCTTCAAAACCATCAATGCTTCTACGTGGAAGCTTACTGAACCAGTTTCGCGCATTTCCTATTAATGTGGAATTGAACATGTGGCACCACACAGGTTGTGGCCAATTTTCAATGGTGGCAGCTGATTCGAAAATTTTTAGGTGATCGTCCGGATCACCTGTTCCATCGTAGGTTTTCACATTAGCGGGCATGCGCCTTCTCTTATTTTCTGAGAAATCGCTGATGCGCGAGTGAACGCATCCACCTTTTGGCGACGCCAGGGAAGAGACATATCTTCCTCCTCCTGGTCGCGATATCTTCTCCTGGACTTCTAGTATCCAGTTTCGCTGTCCTCGTTGTCCGAGGAATCACCAGAGAACAAGCTTCCCCTTTGTCGGCGCTTGCGCTGACCGTCCGAGGAGTCACCAGAGGATGAGCTTCCCTTCTTTCGGCGCTTGCGCCGACTGTCCTCGAAATCTGAGTTTGAAGAGCTTCCACTTGGGGAGTGTCGTCGTCCCAGTCTGTCATGGACCTTGCAGCTACCAAGCCTAGTGTGGACCTTGGTACGCCGTCCATCTTCTTCGTGCTCTTCCAGATGCTGCAGTTCAGCTGCTTCATCGTTCTCCACTCTTCTCCCAATCCTGGTAAACACTGGGGGCCGGTGGCTATCCTTCCCGTGCCTATCCCTCAGATGACGCGATGGGGAAGTCTCATACTCTGCGTCAAAGTTGAGTCGGGCTTTCAGGCTCTGGCTCGACCTCTCTTTTTCCTCCTCTTGCATGAGGGCAGCGAAGGTTTCGTAGTTTTGAGATACGAAGTCACTTGGTGCTAGTTCAGGAGCGACTCCTTCTAGCGCGAGAGTGTCTGTTTCCACCTCTGGACCTCTGTTTCGGAGAGGCGCGCCTGGCATTTTTGTGAGGTCCGTTTCTGGCACCGTTTGGAGGGGAGTGGTAAGAAGAGTGCTGGTGGTTGTCGTAGTGTTATGGGTTATCCCCGTGCGTGGTTCTACTATCGAGAAGACCAGATCTGACCCTTGATTTTTGGTCGCACTGGTTGTCCCAGCGACCTGCTTGGAGGCTGATCCGCTTTGCTGCTTCTTCCCTTGTAGGTCGCTATGCGATCGCTGGTTTAGATTTCCTTTCTTAGTCATTCTAGTCAATATGCCGTTCATCGTCATTAGTGTAACATTAATTTCGGCGGTGCGAATTGTTGGCATCCCAATTTCGGCTGGTATGACGGCTTCTGTCCCATAGACAAGAGAAAAGGGAGTGTCTCCCATGCTGATTTTGATCGAAGTGCGGTGCGCCCACAAACCATGCGATAATTCCTCTACCCACCTTCCTTTGTGTTTGTCTAAGCGTTCCTTAATTCCTTCACCTAGGCTACGATTTGCACGCTCGACCAAACCATTGGTTTGTGGGTGTTTAACTGACGCGAAGTATTGTGCAATATTCAGTTTCTCACACCATTCCTTGAAAGGGTTGTCACCGAATTTCTTTCCATTGTCCGAGATGATTTCCCCAGGTAATCCGAAGCGGCATACGATATTTTCCCAGACAAATCGTTTTACCTGGTTACCTGTGGTTGTCGCGACCGCCTTTTCTTCAATCCATTTAGTAAAATAGTCTATGGCCACTATAAGGAATTTTAATCCCCCTGCTGCAACAGGGAAGGGGCCTGCAATGTCGATACCCCATTTATAGAATGGCGACGGCGACGTAATAGGTGTTAGCTCCTGTTGTGGTTGGCGTGGAATAGGTCTGTGAACTTGGCAGTCGCCACACTTTCTTATTAAGTCTCGCGCTTCACGGTGCATCGTAGGCCAATAGTATCCTGACCGTAAAGCGCGTGCCACAACGGACCGTGGTCCTGAGTGCATACTACATGAACCATCGTGGATCTCTCGGAGTACGTAATCTGCTTGAAGGGGTCCGACACATCGAAGCCATGGTTGTAGAAATGAACGCCGATATAGTATACCGTCCCGAAGTTCGAACCTCTGTGATGTGTGCCTTACTCGTCGGGCGTCCTTCTGCTCTTGGGGCAATACGCCCTTGCTTATAAACTCGACAATTGGCGTCATCCATGTAGGACCTTGTTCCTCTATTACAGTGGATATCTCCATCTCCGAGATCAACTTGCTCTTCAGAGTTTCCACCAATACTTGTTTTGACAGGTGTGCAAAGCTTGTGGATGCAATCTTGCTCAGTGCGTCCGCTTTTCTATTTTCCCCTCTAGGAACTTGTTTGATGGTAAACCTGTCAAAGCCCTGGATTAGGGACTTGGTCTTGTCGAGGTATTGAATCATGTTTTCCTCTTTAGCCACATACTCGCTCAACACATGGTTGGCTACTAAACGGGAATCCACATTTGTTTCCAGGTTGCGTATGCCCATTCGAGATGCAATGCGTAACCCAGCAGTCAGGGCTTCATACTCTGCCTCGTCGTTCGTTGTTGTGAATTCAAAACGCAGTGCGTAAGTGAATTTCATTCCTTCTGGACTTGTGAGGATAAGGCATGCGCCTGATCCGTCCACGCATGAAGATCCATATGTAAATAGGATCCATGGTTCTTGCAGTTCCACCTGGCTTTGTGGAGGTGCATCGTTAGTTTCTGGTTTTTCTATGATGAAGTATGCTAATATCTGCCCCTTCACTGCATCACGTTACCTCTTCAACCAGAATCGTAACCATAAGCGACGGTTTGCCGACGCGTGCATGAAGGTCCGCATGGTTTATCGCCACTAGTGTCTGGTTGGATAGTTCGTTTAGTAGAGGTTTGAGCTGCGTAGTCCTGCTGATGTCTTCACCTCGCACGACGATCCACTCGTATTATAGAGGATGTCTGGTGCATGACGTCACTTCCCCGTCTATAATCGTATGAAGTAGTATCTTTTTGGTCTTTGATTGCTACGTGGAGGTGTTTCGGTCCACCTTGACGTTCTTGGTACCTAGGATAAATGTATACCTAGAAGTACGCACCTGCCTAGTCCGCGTACGGAATAGGAGTGTTCAGGTCTTCCTTACTTTAAGTGAATGCGTGACGCAAAACTTAAGTGTTGTTGCTTGCTGCTCCGTCTCATACTTCGGGACTGACGACCCAATGCGTAACGTAGAGCTTACCCGTATGCGTTGGACCTTTGTTTACACCTAAGGGCAAATCATCGGTTGGTACACAACTCGCTCATACACCGATTTCTCCTTTTGTACTAAGTTATGGAGCTGTTCTGGTTCAGGGATTAG
>BPTQ01000005.1:160891204-161010467 GCA_019973895.1 Chrysanthemum seticuspe | reverse complement strand
AAAGAGTCTTTTATTCTCTTCCGCGTACGGGCGATTACACTTTTTGATGCTACCTTGTCCACTAGGCCTGCTAGTGGATTTTTAAAAGCTTAGTCGACGTTGGTAACTTTTAACCGGTGTTGGACACACCACGGTGTACAAGTTAAGGTGTAATTATCCTTTACGCGCTTTGACCAAGTCATTCGAAGGTGCATCTTCGTAACTACCAAAACTTCTCAACACCTTCCACAAAGCGGACTTGAAGTGAGTTTCCTTTTACACGCGGTTTTTGAGACAGCTTGAGCGGTCCCATTTTGTCGCGGTCCTCCTTTCATGAACCCTGAGATCTTTAGTATTTCGGGGCATGCCTTGACATGTATGCACTCATCTTTGTAGCGCTCTACATAAGCGCTTGTAGATTCCTCCTGGCGCTGTTTTACCCTGGCGAGTTCGACAGAGTTTTTGGCGCACATTTTCCTTTGAGTGAAGTTCAGGCGAAACACCTTCCACAACTCTTCAAAACCATCAATGCTTCTACGTGGAAGCTTACTGAACCAGTTTCGCGCATTTCCTATTAATGTGGAATTGAACATGTGGCACCACACAGGTTGTGGCCAATTTTCAATGGTTGCAGCTGATTCGAAAATTTTTAGGTGATCGTCCGGATCACCTGTTCCATCGTAGTTTTTCACATTAGCGGGCATGCGCCTTCTCTTATTTTCTGAGAAATCGCTGATGCGCGAGTGAACGCATCCACCTTTTGGCGACGCCAGGGAAGAGACATATCTTCCTCCTCCTGGTCGCGATATCTTCTCCTGGACTTCTAGTGTCCAGTTTCGCTGTCCTCGTTGTCCGAGGAATCACCAGAGAACAAGCTTCCCCTTTGTCGGCGCTTGCGCTGACCGTCCGAGGAGTCACCAGAGGATGAGCTTCCCTTCTTTCGGCGCTTGCGCCGACTGTCCTCGAAATATGAGTTTGAAGAGCTTCCACTTGGGGAGTGTCGTCGTCCCAGTCTGTCATGGACCTTGCAGCTACCAAGCCTAGCGTGGACATTGGTACGCCGTCCATCTTCTTCGTGCTCTTCCAGATGCTGCAGTTCAGCTGCTTCATCGTTCTCCACTCTTCTCCCAATCCTGGTAAATACTGGGGGCCGGTGGCTATCCTTCCCGTGCCTATCCCTCAGATGACGCGATGGGGAAGTCTCATACTCTGCGTCAAAGTTGAGTCGGGCTTTCAGGCTCTGGCTCGACCTCTCTTTTTCCTCCTCTTGCATGAGGGCAGCCAAGGTTTCGTAGTTTTGAGATACGAAGTCACTTGGTGCTAGTTCAGGAGCGACTCCTTCTAGCGCGAGAGTGTCTGTTTCCACCTCTGGACCTCTGTTTCGGAGAGGCGCGCCTGGCATTTTTGTGAGGTCCGTTTCTGGTACCGTTTGGAGGGGAGTGGTAAGAAGAGTGCTGGTGGTTGTCGTAGTGTTATGGGTTGTCCCCGTGCGTGGTTCTACTATCGAGAAGACCAGATCTGACCCTTGATTTTTGGTCGCACTGGTTGTCCCAGCGACCTGCTTGGAGGTTGATCTGCTTTGCTGCTTCTTCCCTTGTAGGTCGCTATGCGATCGCTGGTTTAGATTTCCTTTCTTAGTCATTCTAGTTCTTAGATCTTAGTGATGGGTCCCACGGATGGCGCCACTTGTTGATACAAAAGTTGGGCGTTCCTAGTTTGGACTCCGGTTCTCGTATCAATTCGATCTTGATGCTTGAGAATTGCGCACTAAGTAAACAGAAAACACCGTTAGGCTTATTGTAAAACCCTAAAAATCTAAATCGCGTGAAATGACAATTTTGCCCTCCAACTTAAAATTTTAAAAACTCGGGAAACACTTCGACATCGTTTAACAAGTATTATCTCATTAATAAAATATGCACATTATGTAATAATAAACTTATGTTATAAAGTAAATGAACATAAAAGAATTAAACCTAAGTAACAAATAAGAATACCAAAATGTGTACAAATTAACTTGGTCTATGAAGAAGACTAGATACATGATTGGAGATAAGTATGGAAATCAAATATTTGGTCCTCCCCCCCCCTATATGGACGGCTAATGAGGCTCCCCTCATTATTTCACAAATCAATTTCATTAAAAATCCCATTTACATTTACTTCTCATTTCAAAAATCACAAAAACCCTAGAAGTATTTCTCTCCTCTCCATAGTGGCGGCCAACAATTTATTTCCACCATTTTGATCCGAATTCTTGCAAACAAAAGGTTCCTAGGAGGCTTGTGATAGTGTATGATCGATTGGTGTACGTGGGGATTTTGTTTGGTTCGAAAAGGAAGCTAGGTCGTGGGTTGATTCTTGTAGCCGTGGGGTTTGATTAAGCCTAGGGGCTTGGTTTTGATTTTTGGTGTTTGATTCTTGTTCCTTGTCACGTACACACTACGAGGGTAACGTATCATCATTTCTCATCTTTTCCTTTGTGATTCCTTTTCAATTCGTGGCTTTGGAAGTAATTCTAGGGCTTGTATTTTCGAATTATAACACATAAAATCATGATCTCTTGTTACATGAAATAATAACACAAGTGTACATTAAAACCTTGATTCTTAACCTAATGTAATCCTTATGATATATGACATGATAAAAGGTATATGAAACTGAAAATGGGTCCTCCTTTATGTCGAATTATATGTATGATAAGACGGGTTTAATGTGCTTAAGAAACTATACGTATACGTATGTGATTAACGGATTTGATAACGGGTGATTTATGAAATGGTTTTGGTTTTGATCTTGGGGCGTACAAACTGATCTTGGGGATGGGTAATTCGAATGAAAATGTTATCACATAAGGTGTATATTAATCTTGTAATAATCGTACTAAAAAGGTTTAAAACGGATTCGTAATCATAATCTAAAACTATGGTTTGTAATTACTTGATTTAATAAAGTTAAGGGTTTGTTTTGTAAATTATGAAACTTTATGGATTAACTTGTTAATATAGTAACTAAATGGATTTAATGAGTAAAATGAGTAAACTTGCTATATTTACACTTTTAACCCTATACTTTACATTATTGACATTTTAAACCCTAAGCTTTTGTAACTTGTCATAAATGATCTTTAAATCATTATAATACTCATTTCCATTATTTAACTATAGATAAGTGACTAAACCTGCTAAATATGGAAACCTGCTAATTATGAAAAGTTACTAAAAATAGAAACCTGCCTAAAATAGAAAGTTTCCTAAAATAGAAAGTTGCTTAAAATGGAAAGATTACTAAAACGGGAAACTTACTAAAAATGGAAAGCCGTCTCAAACGAGTAATCTGATAGAATGTTATTTAATTCATATAGGTTCCGGGCGGCGTGATTGATCTCAATTCTTGACTTTACTTTCATTGTTTGCTTGCTTCGAATAAGGTACAGATATTCTGACCTTATCTCTTAAGGTTTCTCGTGATTCTTATACATCTTTCGATATTAGCTTGATCTGTTACGTTGTACTCTAAGCCTAATGATTAGGGCTTCCCTATGACTTTGCTATGCTCCCTTTGATATGAACCTTTGATATGAACCTTTGATATGGATATGATTTGATATGAAACATTGATATGAAACTTTGATATGGAATTTGATATAAACCCTATGATATGTATATGATTTGACCCTTCAGTCTGATACCCGAGCCAAAATTTGTTTCCTAGTCAGGAAGGTAACCTGACCGTGTCATTGATGCACCGATGGCATGACTTTAGTGTGGTTGAGTGATGTTCCACACCGTCCCCATTTGATTTGATTATGAGCTCACTATATGTATATGATTTGGCCATTATTTGTTTTGGGAGGCGTATGGATGCATCCTAGATTTGATTTGTTTCGAGGGATTTAATCTGATTGGAGCTTTATTTGGTGAATGATGGCGGGTGCAATCCGCGTCTTCACATTTTTGGGAGTTGATCACTCCATGGTTATTTGAGGTCTCCCCTCCTTTATATTTGGTATTTCGAGGTCACCCCTCGGGATACAACTGATATGATATGATATGATTTATGTTTGATTTGATATGGGCTCGTGGTTGAGGACTGACCTTTCATTTCAAATTCTATTCGTTATTCTTTGTTATACCTTATGATATTCCCATTTGCACATTATGATATTGATACCTTCGTTACTTAACCTTCGATTATTCGTTTGTTATATATATCTGTTCACTGGGCTTTTTAAGCTCAGCCGCGTTTTCTTTCCATGCGGCAGGTAATTAAGCTAGGTGCTGGGGATTCTTAGCTATGGGTTTGAGTAATGAGCGGATATGCGGACTTATGGCTTTAGTCATCTTAGTTTCTACTTCATTATGTTGGCATTTATTAGACTCGGATTATGCTTATTTATGTCTTGGATTATTCCTTTGATTCCTTTTGGACTTATGTAATGTTTAAGCCGTGTTGGCTGGATTTTTCCTTTGGTTATTTATATAAGACTCCCGCTGCTTTGTTATGTTCATTTTGTATGCTTTGATATGACACCATTTTGTAATACTTCTACCCTTATCGGGTTGGGGTGTTACAATTATGGTATCAGAGCTCCGGGTTTACGACTTGTAGTCAGGACCTGTGACATATGGACCCTAAGCGTTATCCGTAGAGCTTAAGTTTTGACTGGTGAGGTTTGGGTAGATTCTAGGTTCATTTTCATCGTTTCCGGTCATGATCTTCATCTTATGTCCTAACCTTTGCTAATCGTTTAATGAACTCTTCAGATGGTCCAAACTCGTAGGAACGGCGACGACAACGGGGATGGAAATCCTAATTTCGAAGCTTTGATTGCACGCGCTCTGGCCTCTGCCATGCCCGAGATGATTGCTACCATCACTCAGAATGTTCGGAATGGCGCTAGTTCTTCTGGTGGTAATGGTGGGGGTGATAACCCACCTACACCCATTCATGTATGGATCGAGCGCTTTAACAAACTTAAGCCAATCCCTTTTCGCTCAGCAACTTCACCTAATGAGGCTGAGGACTGGATCACACACTTGGAAAAGCTTTTCAATGTGCTGGGTTGTGGTGATGATGTGAAAACCCGACTTGCTGCCTTCAAACTCGAGGGTGATGCCCTAAATTGGTGGAAGGCCTATCTCTTGTCCAAAGAAGAGAACTTTCTTGATACTTGTGCTTGGAATACCTTCAGAGGCATCTTCTACAAGCAGTATTTCCCTGAGTCGGAACAGCTACGATATGAGAGGGAGTATGAGTCCATTCATCAGTTGGATAAGGAAAATTCTCACGAGTACATGCAACGCTTTATGAGGATGGTTGGGTTTGTGGGTGCTACAGTTGCTGGAGATGCTCGACGTCAGGCTCGTAAGTTCAAATGGGGGTTAAAGAAGTGGGTGCTAGACAGGATGATCAACCATCAGTATACTAAGGTGGCTGCAGTTGCGGATGATGCTGCAACATTGAGTTATTGCATGAGGAGCAGGGTTACAACAAGAGGAACAGGGATGGTGATCGTATTCATCCTCGGGGTCGACAGGACCAGACTCAGGAGTTCAGGGGTAGACATGACCGTGGTCACGACCGTGGGCGTCAGGATACTAGGGCACATGGTTATCAGAGGTACGACAGATCGGGAAACGACCGTCAGGGTCGTGATGCTGGGGGTCAACGTCAGGCTAGGGATCAACCTTATCGTGGTGGTCAGCAGGACCGTTCTTCTGGTTCGTCACATCAGCGGAGGCCTGCTGAAGTTTTGCCTCCTCCTCCACTTTGCAACACTTGTGGTAAGCCCCATCCGGGCGTTTGCTTCAAGGTCACAGGTGGTTGCTATGGATGTGGATCTACTACTCATAGGGTGAAGGATTGCCCTACTCAAGGGAAAGTGACTACTCCGGGAAACACGGCCAAACCAGCTCCGACTAAGGGCCGTGTGTTTTCTGTTACTCGGGACCAGGCAGCAAACACTCCAGGTACCATTTCCGGCATTATTCATATTGGTGATATTTCTGCTTTTACCTTATTTGATACCGGCGCTACGCATTCTATGATATCTACTTCGTTTATAAGGAAGTTAAATATGACACCCACACCTTTGTTAAACCGAGTCTCTATTTCCACCCCTATGAAAAACCAAGTACTTATTGATCGTGAGTATGTGGATTGTCCCTTACGTTTCGATGATGGTATTCGTTCGGCTAATCTTCTTCCTTTGGATATGATTGATTTCGATATTATTCTGGGTATGGATTGGTTGGCTTTGCATAGGGCTACCATTGACTGCTATGCTCGAATTGTTATCTTTGGTAATATTCACAGACCCAATTTCGTTTATCATGGTGCTCAACCGCCTAAGTCAGTTAAGATCATCTCTGCTATGAAAGCTCGCACTCTCATTTCGCATGGTTGCCTTGGTTTTCTGGCATCCATTAAGGATACTTTTCTTGAAATTCCTACCATTGAAAGTCTTTCTGTTGTACGCTATTTTCCCGACGTTTTCCCAGATGAACTCCCTGGTATTGCTCCGGCTAGGGAAGTTGAGTTTGGCATTGATTTGATTCCTGGTGCCGAACCTATATCTAAAGCTCCTTACCGTATGGCACCGATCGAATTGAAAGAGTTGAAGGAACAGTTGCAAGAGCTGTTGGAGAACGGCTTTATTAGGCCCAGTGTTTCACCTTGGGGCGCACCGGTGTTGTTTGTTAAGAAGAAGGATGGTAGTATGAGGTTGTGTATTAACTACCGTGAGCTGAACCGTATCACTATCCGTAACCGTTATCCCCTTCCACGCATCAACGACTTGTTTGATCAATTGCAAGGTGCAAAATTCTTCTCTAAGATCGATTTGAGGTCTGCTTATCATCAGTTACGTGTGAAGGAACAAGATGTTCCTAAGACCGCGTTTCGTACTCGCTATGGCCATTATGAGTTCTTGGTTATGCCGTTTGGTTTGACGAATGCACCTGCAGTTTTCATGGATCTTATGAACCGTGTCTTCCACGAGTACCTCGATAAATTTGTAATCGTCTTCATCGATGACATCCTTGTGTATTCTAAGAGTGAGGCTGAGCACGAGCAGCATCTTCGTATAGTATTGGAGACTCTTCGGCAACAGAAGTTGTATGCAAAATTTTCTAAGTGTGAATTCTGGCTGAGCCAAGTTGCTTTCCTTGGTCACGTTGTGTCTGCTGATGGTATCAAGATGGACACATCTAAAGTCGAGGCTATCACAAAATGGCCGAGACCTACTACCGTGACGGAAGTGAGAAGTTTCCTGGGCCTTGCTGGCTATTACCGTCGTTTTGTTGAGGGTTTCTCTAAATTGGCGTTACCATTGACGCAATTGATGAGGAAAGGAGAAAAGTTTGAATGGATGGAGGAGCGTGAACAGAGTTTCGAGGAGTTGAAACGTAGATTGGTTTCTGCGCCTGTTTTGACACTTCCATCGGGTTCCGGAGGTTTTCAGATTTATAGTGACGCATCAAAGAAAGGGTTGGGTTGTGTATTGATGCAGCATGGTAAGGTGATTGCCTATGCTTCGAGGCAATTGAAATCATATGAGGAGAATTATCCTACGCATGATTTAGAGTTGGCTGCGGTAGTTTTTGCCTTAAAGATTTGGAGGCATTACTTGTACGGTGAGTCGTGTGATATCTTTACTGACCACAAAAGTTTAAAGTATATATTCACACAAAAGGAGCTCAATATGAGACAGCGGAGATGGCTAGAGCTTCTTAAGGACTACGACACGAACATCCAGTATCACCCGGGTAAGGCTAATGTGGTTGCTGATGCACTAAGCCGAAAGTCGGGTATGATTGCTAGTTTAGAGATTGAACCCAGGGTTCTTCACGATCTTGAGCTGATGGATGTAGAGTTTTGTTTTCGGGGTTATGATGGTTATTGGGCGAGTTTGAAGGTGGAGTCCAACCTTATATTGCGGATTAAGGAAGCTCAGAAGGATGATGGTGAGCTTTGGTCTATAGTTCAGAATATCGAGGCGGGTAAGCAGATGGATTTCAGTGTTGATGGGTTCGGCGTTGTATGGTATGAGGGCCGACTTTGTGTTCCGAATGATCCTGCTTTGCGTGAGACTGTTTTGTCGGAGGCTCATAGTTCCCCATTCACTATTCATCCTGGTTCTACCAAGATGTATCGGGATCTTAAGCAGCATTTCTGGTGGAATGGCATGAAACAGGATGTGGCTTTGTATGTTTCTAAGTGTATGACTTGTCAGCAGGTCAAGATAGAGCATCAGCGAGCTAGTGGTCTACTTCAGCCATTGGAGATTCCTACTTGGAAGTGGGAAGAGATTTCTATGGATTTTGTCACCGGTTTGCCTCTCACTCGTAAAAGACATGATGCGATTTGGGTGGTCGTTGATCGGCTAACCAAGTCTGCTCATTTCTTACCCATTCGTATGACTGATCGTGTTTGTAGATTGGCAGAGATTTTTCAGCAGGAGATTGTTCGACTTCATGGTACCCCAACAGCGATTGTGTCAGATAGAGATCCTCGTTTCACGTCTCGTTTTTGGAAAGGTTTGCATAAGGCTTGGGGCACTCGTCTTAAGTTCAGTACGGCATTTCATCCGCAGACAGATGGTCAGTCGGAGAGGACCATCCAGACTCTTGAGGACATGTTACGTGCATGTGCTTTAGAGTGGACCGGGAGTTGGGATGAGTATTTGTGCTTGGTGGAGTTTGCCTACAACAATAGTTGGCATGCTAGCATCAAGGCTGCACCTTATGAATTGTTATATGGGAGGAAGTGTAGAGCACCTATTTGTTGGGATTAAGTAGGTGAGCGTTTGATTGAGGGACCTGAGATTATAGAGGTCACTAATGAGAAGGTGGCAGTTGCTAGGGAAAAGTTAAAGGAGGCTCGTTCGCGGCAAAAGAGTTATGCAGATAAACATCGTCGTGATTTGGAGTTTCAGATTGGTGATCGGGTATTTTTGAAAGTGTCGCCTTTTCGGGGTGTGAAGCGTTTTGGAATCAAGGGCAAGCTCAGTCCTCGATTCATCGGACCTTTTGAGATTCTCGAGCGTATTGGGGAGGTTTCCTATCGTCTAGCTCTACCTCCTCAGTTATCTCATGTTCATGACGTGTTTCATGTATCTCTGCTGCGGGGATACAACTATCATCCGTTGCATGTGGTTTCCTATCCTTTGAATCAGATTTAGCCAGATATGTCTTTACCGGAGGAACCCGAAGCTATCTTAGATCGACGAGATCGAATCACGAGAACCAAAGTAATTCCGTTTGTTAAGATTCTTTGGAAGAATCACCCAGAGCGTGAAGCTACCTGGGAGACCGAGGAATCTATGCGAGCTAGTTATCCGCAATTCTTTTCATCATCGGGTATGTCTTCGTTTATTGCTTCGTTTCCTTTTCAATTTTCGGGGACGAAAATTTTCTTTTTAGAGGGGAAGAGTTGTAAAACCCTAAAAATCTAAATCGCGTGAATTGACAATTTTGCCCTCCAACTTAAAATTTTAAAAACTCGGGAAACACTTCGACATCGTTTAACAAGTATTATCTCATTAATAAAATATGCACATTATGTAATAATAAACTTATGTTATAAAGTAAATGAACATAAAAGAATTAAACCTAAGTAACAAATAAGAATACCAAAATGTGTACAAATTAACTTGGTCTATGAAGAAGACTAGATACATGATTGGAGATAAGTATGGAAATCAAATATTTGGTCCTCCCCCCCCCCTATATGGACGGCTAATGAGGCTTCCCTCATTAGTTCACAAATCAATTTCATTAAAAATCCCATTTACATTTACTTCTTATTTCAAAAATCACAAAAACCCTAGAAGTATTTCTCTCCTCTCCATAGTGGCGGCCAACAATTTATTTCCACCATTTTGATCCGAATTCTTGCAAACAAAAGGTTCCTAGGAGGCTTGTGATAGTGTATGATCGATTGGTGTACGTGGGGATTTTGTTTGGTTCGAAAAGGAAGCTAGGTCGTGGGTTGATTCTTGTAGCCGTGGGGTTTGATTAAGCCTAGGGGCTTGGTTTTGATTTTTGGTGTTTGATTCTTGTTCCTTGTCACGTACACACTACGAGGGTAACGTATCATCATTTCTCATCTTTTCCTTTGTGATTCCTTTTCAATTCGTGGCTTTGGAAGTAATTCTAGGGCTTGTATTTTCGAATTATAACACATAAAATCATGATCTCTTGTTACATGAAATAATAACACAAGTGTACATTAAAACCTTGATTCTTAACCTAATGTAATCCTTATGATATATGACATGATAAAAGGTATATGAAACTGAAAATGGGTCCTCCTTTATGTCGAATTATATGTATGATAAGACGGGTTTAATGTGCTTAAGAAACTATACGTATACGTATGTGATTAACGGATTTGATAACGGGTGATTTATGAATTGGTTTTGGTTTTGATCTTGGGGCGTACAAACTGATCTTGGGGATGGGTAATTCGAATGAAAATGTTATCACATAAGGTGTATATTAATCTTGTAATAATCGTACTAAAAAGGTTTAAAACGGATTCGTAATCATAATCTAAAATTGTGGTTTGTAATTACTTGATTTAATAAAGTTAAGGGTTTGTTTTGTAAATTATGAAACTTGATGGATTAACTTGTTAATATAGTAACTAAATGGATTTAATGAGTAAAATGAGTAAACTTGCTATATTTACACTTTTAACCCTATACTTTACATTATTGACATTTTAAACCCTAAACTTTTGTAACTTGTCATAAATGATCCTTAAATCATTATAATACTCATTTCCATTATTTAACTATAGATAAGTGACTAAACCTGCTAAATATGGAAACCTGCTAATTATGAAAAGTTACTAAAAATAGAAACCTGCCTAAAATAGAAAGTTTCCTAAAATAGAAAGTTGCTTAAAATGGAAAGATTACTAAAACGGGAAACTTACTAAAAATGGAAAGCCGTCTCAAACGAGTAATCTGATAGAATGTTATTTAATTCATATAGGTTCCGGGCGGCGTGATTGATCTCAATTCTTGACTTTACTTTCATTGTTTGCTTGCTTCGAATAAGGTACAGATATTCTGACCTTATCTCTTAAGGTTTCTCGTGATTCTTATACATCTTTCGATATTAGCTTGATCTGTTACGTTGTACTCTAAGCCTAATGATTAGGGCTTCCCTATGACTTTGCTATACTCCCTTTGATATGAACCTTTGATATGAACCTTTGATATGGATATGATTTGATATGAAACATTGATATGAAACTTTGATATGGAATTTGATATAAACCCTATGATATGTATATGATTTGACCCTTCAGTCTGATACCCGAGCCAAAATTTGTTTCCTAGTCAGGAAGGTAACCTGACCGTGTCATTGATGCACCGATGGCATGACTTTAGTGTGGTTGAGTGATGTTCCACACCGTCCCCATTTGATTTGATTATGAGCTCACTATATGTATATGATTTGGCCATTATTTGTTTTGGGGGCGTATGGATGCATCCTAGATTTGATTTGTTTCGAGGGATTTAATCTGATTGGAGCTTTATTTGGTGAATGATGTCGGGTGCAATCCGCGTCTTCAAATTTTCGGGAGTTGATCACTCCATGGTTATTTGAGGTCTCCCCTCCTTTATATTTGGTATTTCGAGGTCACCCCTCGGGATACAACTGATATGATATGATATGATTTGATATGGGCTCGTGGTTGAGGACTGACCTTTCATTTCAAATTCTATTCGTTATCCTTTGTTATACCTTATGATATTCCCATTTGCACATTATGATATTGATACCTTCGTTACTTAACCTTCGATTATTCGTTTGTTATATATATCTGTTCACTGGGCTTTTTAAGCTCAGCCGCGTTTTCTTTCCATGCGGCAGGTAATTAAGCTAGGTGCTGGGGATTCTTAGCTATGGGTTTGAGTGATGAGCGGATATGCGGACTTATGGCTTTAGTCATCTTAGTTTCTACTTCATTATGTTGGCATTTATTAGACTCGGATTATGCTTATTTATGTCTTGGATTATTCCTTTGATTCCTTTTGGACTTATGTAATGTTTAAGCCGTGTTGGCTGGATTTTTCCTTTGGTTATTTATATAAGACTTCCACTGCTTTGTTATGTTCATTTTGTATGCTTTGATATGACACCATTTTGTAATACTTCTACCCTTATCGGGTTGGGGTGTTACACTTATCGTGGGATTGTCTCCCACGATTATCCTCCGGCGTGAGAGTAAGTAATCGGTTTTAGGGTTTAGTGGAGAGTTAGGGTTTGAGATCGTACCTTTAATGAGGGCTAGGATGCCCTTTATATACACACGCAATCCTTATTGGTTTCATGTTCCCCAACCTTCGGCGTATCCCGCCTAAGTCGGTCATTGGATACCTATCTCTAAAAATAAGAGATATCTGATATCTTAAGCCATAAATAACTTTGGGTTGGGCCTTCATGAGCCCAAACCATTACCGGGTCAGCCCAGTCGTATCGGGCTTGCTAGTAGCGGTTATTGGTCGGGTTCGTGACCCGAATGCGGACTATACGTCATCAAAGGCTAACAATCTCCCCCTAAGGGGTGGTCATTCAAAATATGCTCCACTTGATTAGGTCTTTACTTTCCTTGAGCTTGAACTTTGTGTGTAGATATAGAATAGTCTTAATTCTTTGTTCCTTCATGCTTTGTGATCAATTAATATGGTATTCTGCCATTACTCAACTTCTTTGGTTATGAGTCTCCACGTCATTCTCCACCATGCTCACACTTCTTTTTGACTTTGAGTTTCCAATGATGAATTTCTCGAGTCTTTAAACTTTGAAGATTCTTTGACATTGACGAAGAATCATCTTTAACTTTGTGTTGCCTTTGAATTTGATGAGAACTTCATTTGTGATGTTGTTGGTATGAGCATGTGTAGAATCTGCACAATCTCTTCCTCCCGCGAGCATCCATCAGCAGCAGCTTCCTAGGTACAGTCACGAACACCAATTGATCATTGTAATCGTTTCTTAAAGAATTGATTACTACAATTGTTCTACTGATGAATGTCTTGATTCCATTCACCTTGGTCTGGCGAATCAGCCGTTCTAAACCCATAAGGGACAGTTGGCATTACATTGAATAAATTCAAGTAACGACCCACATCTTCAGGATTCAATTTGTGAAAGGAATCTCCTTAGCGGGATTTCCAGCACTTACAGGTTCGAATGTCAAGGGTTTTAACAACATAGTGTGAAAACACATCTCTAATTCTTACAAAGGTTGTTCCTGAACTGGAGGCCCTTAAGAAGGCTAACACGACATACCGAAGTACATCTACCGTTCAGGTGAGTCACTGAAGTACACCGAAGCATCACTTCACGACTGTAGACCGTTTGAGACACACTAAGCGTAACCCATAAAGAATTACCGAAGTGACCTGCTGTCAGGGCTGTTTGATGTTGACCCTGGCAGGAATTTCCATTCAATTACTGAGGATTACAATTGTAACTCCCCTCATAAATGTTCTGGCAGATTGCTAAGATCTGCGTAAGACTCTAGAATGTATCACTTGTGTCCTTATTGATGAACAACAAGCGATGAAATGTCATGTGTTCCTATGAGATCTTTTAATGAATCTCGTGGCTCTAGACTCAATTAGTGCATTTTGGTTTTCCTGAGTGGAGACTAGGGAGAGGGTCTCCTTCTTCAATACAAACGATTTCTAAGATAAAGTCGATAGATTATGTAGGGTTCCCAGTGAGAATGAAACAAATCCCTTTTAAGAGGAATTGAGTGGCTAGAAGGTTTAGTGCAGTGCGTCACTGGGTCCATGACGTCTTTGTCTTCAATACCAGTGTCATCTTAGTGACAACCAGTAGCAGATGAATTGAACCCGTTTTCTGCCCTAAGGTTGATTATGGAGGGCTATTTCCTTTCACTCTTTTTCATTACATTTCTTTTTAATTCTTCAACCCCTTCTTTCTCCTTTCTCACATTACTCCTTTTTTCAATCATACCTAAGGACTTCTAATACTAACTATGGGTATTGTTCTTGGGTAGATCCCTCCGGCTCTGGCGGATCATAGGACGGATTTCCTATCCTTAGTCACCTTATAACTCCATGACTGTCCCATGTTGCCATAAAACCATTTTTCTTGAAAATCTCTCAGAGTGTTTATGATTGAAAACATGTTTGAAACACTCCGAGAGTTTTATATTTTCAGAAACACTCCCCCTTCACATGTGCCTAAAAGTTTTGACAAAAATCTGCACAGTGAGGGTAGAGTTCGCACTTTTTGAATCGATCGGCTCATGATAGACAGTTTCCCATGAGACACGGTTACGTTGCATAGTTAAAGAGTTTCATTGTCAGTTTTTAGGTGACAACTAGCTCTAATAACCAAATTGAAGTTGTAAACACTCCTTGAAAAGAAGGTTAGACCCTTGTAAGTTCATGTCTATCACAAGTTTCTCGAAATGGTACATTTAAAGACATTGATTCTTCGTCAATTCAATGGTTTAACTGAGTCGAGCTCTTTTGAGATTCAACCAACGATCATTAAACTTTTTGATCACATTTTAATCACGTCTTCTCCCCCTCAAAAATAGCATATTCGTCATATTTTTTATATCAACGGATTAAACAACATTTTTAGAATCTTTTAGGGAGACAAACGGATTGATTTAAGCAGGAATTTGGAACATTTTTGTTTTATACTCCCCCTTTAATAAAGCATAATCAAGTAAAGGGTTTTAGAGGGAGTTATCTTGAGCACAAAATATTTTGAAATTTTTTGAAATTTTTTTTGAACAATCTTAAAAAAGGTGCTCAAGATGATGATGATTTCTCACCAGTTTTAAATGTAGTGCACTGAAGCGTACACTTGATTTTTTCTTTAAAGAACACGAGTTTTGATTTGAAATAATCAAAAGTCATCCTTGTAGTCCGGGTTTCGTACTGAAGTATACGAAAGCCATTTTTGAAGAAATTTTGAGAAGCGACATGTTTTAGAAAATTTAAAGAACTCTCGCTCGAGCATCTGTACATGTGCGTATCATTGTTGAATGACATTTCTAGAAACGTACAGAATATCGATTATACGAGAGACATGTCGTGAGAAGAATATTTTTGGATTTTTGATTTTATATTGTTTTTGTATTTTTTGAAAGTTTTATATTTTTATATTTTGCTTTTTTAGTTTTTCAAATTTGATATTTTGTTTTTCAAAAATATTTACAGCGAAGCTTATTTGGAAATCATTTTCAAGAAGATTCGAGAAGACGTTCTAACTCCTCAGGGGTTAGGCTTCGCATTCCAATTCGTCGAACTAAATCATTAAATCTCTCTTTTGAAAGGGCTTTAGTGAATAGATTGGCGAGTTGGTAATCAGTCTTCACGAAGAATAATTCAACAGTACCTTCTTCTACGTGCTCTTTTATGAAGTGATAGCGGACACGAATGTGCTTAGTCTTTGAGTGATGAACATGATTGCATGATATGGCTATGGCACTTTTCGAGTCACAATACATAGGTATTTTATCGAAAGTAAAGCCATAATCTGTGAGTTGTGTTCTCATCCATAGAACTTGAGCACAACACGCAGATAGAGACACATACTCAGCTTCAGCGGTTGAAAGTGCAGTGCAATCTTGTTTCTTTGAAGACCAGCTGACTAACTTTTCTCCCAAAAATTGTGCTCCTCCTGATGTACTTTTTGTTGTAACTTGATCACCTGCGTGGTCCGCATCTGAAAAGGCAACTAGATCAAATCCAGATTCCTTCGGATACTAAAGTCCCATGTGAATGGATGTCTTTAGGTACCGAAAGATCCGTTTAACCTCTTTGAGGTGCAGTTCGGTAGGCTTTTCCTGAAACCGTGCTAATAAGCAAACAGCAAAATCAATATCGGGTCGACTAGCAGTGAGGTACATGAGAGAACCAATCATGCTCCGATATTTCTTCGGATCGATGGGTTTCCCAAATAAATCGGCTCCAATTTTTGGTGAAGTTACCATTGGTGTACCGACCGAATCACAATTATCCATACCATGATTTTTCAAAATCTCAGTTGTATATTTGGCTTGATTTATAAAAATTCCACGTGGGGATTGATGTATTTGTAAACCAAGAAAAAACTTTAGTTCCCCCATCATGGACATTTCAAATTTGCTTTTCATGAGAATTTCAAAATGTTTTGAAAGATTCGGATTAGTGGACCCAAAAATGATGTCGTCCATGTAAATCTGAACAATCAAAATGTCATTTTTGCATTTTTGTGTAAACAAGGTAGGATCAACAGTTCCTTTGGTGAAATTGTTTAGAATCAGGAAAGAGGACAGTTCGTCATACCACGCTCTCGGAGCTTGCTTTAAACCATAGATTGCCTTTTTGAGTTTATAGACGTAGTCTGGATGTTCCATGTCTATGAAGCCTTCTGGCTAACTTACGTACATTTCTTCTTTCAGAGTTCCATTCAAGAACGCGGTCTTAATGTCCATCTGATTAACCGTGATGTTTTTGTGAGCTGCATAGGCTAAGAATATCTTGACTGCTTCAAGTCTAGCTACCGGCACGAATGACTCTTCAAAGTCTATTCCTTCTTCCTGTCTGTATCCTTTGGCCACGAGACGATATTTGTTGTGAATTACAGTCATTTCTTCATCCCTTTTGTTTTTCCATAACCATTTGAGATCTATGACGCGAATGTCAACTGGTCTTGGAACCATATCCCAAGAGTCATGTAGACGGTATTGGAGAAGTTCCTCCTACATTGCTTCTATCCATGCGGGTTCTGCCATTTCCTCGCGAATGTTCTTTGGATCTATATTGCTAATTGAGCAAAGGTAAATGCATAAGTCGCAATCGGTGGCAAGTTGGTGTCGCGTCTGAATTGGCCGTGAAGGTTCACCAATAACTTGTTTAATTGGATGGTCTTTTGTCCACTTCAGAGTAGAAGGATACCGTTGGTTCTCGTAAGCTTGAAGATGATTCAGCAGATTCCGTAGCAAACGGGTTTTCAAAGAAGTCTTCATCTAACGTTGCATCATTCTGGTTTTGTGTAGGTTCTTCTTGAAATGATGTGTTTTGGTTTTGCTGATCAACTGCTGGTAAAACTGTTTCAAGAATAGGATTTGCAGAAGTCGATGTAGATGACGTTGATGGAGTTGGTGCATTGGTTTCAACCGTGGTAGATGCATCTTCTGTTGTTGGTGGTGAATGATTTTGAGCAGGTGCAGCGGAATGATGGTTTGATGGATTTGTCAAAGTTCCACCATAGTATTCATCGAACATTAACTCGAAAAAAATTCTCGCATTCTTGTTCATGAGGTGTGTCAGCAAAAGTTGATGGAGCTCTTTGTTGTATGAGTCCTGAACTGATGTGTCCAGAAGTCTGCGGGTTTGGTGCGGGTTCTAGAGCGAGTCTCTCAGAAGCCATTTTTGAAAGTTCGTCAAAATCCACATTCATCGTCTCCATTATCTTCCTAGTTCTTCTGTTATACACCCTGAATGCCCTTGAGTTTTCTGAGTATCCAATGAAGATTCCAATATCACATTTAGCTTTCAGTTTTCCTAGATCTTCTCTGTCGTTTATTGGATAGCACAAAGCGCCAAACACGTGAAGGTAAGAGATATCAGGTTTTCTGTTGTTCACTAGCTCATATGGGGTTTTATTGAATCTTGGATGGATTAGGGATCGGTTCTGAGTGAAACAAGCAGTGGCAACAGCATCAGCCCATAGAAATAACGATGCACTAGATTAAATTAGCATTGTGCGAGCAGCTTCCACAAGAGTTCGATTTCTTCTTTCAACTACCACTATCTGCTGTGGAGTTTTAACAACTGATGTCTGATGTGTGATTCCAACATCTTCAAAATAAGTTCTTAACTCCTGATTTGTAAATTATGTGCCGTTTCCTGTTCTTACTACCCTTACTGGAGCTTGAAGAAGTACTTGAATACGCTTAAAAAAGGTGATGATGATGCCTGGTGCTTCGTCTTTTGATCTCAGAAATTTAACCCATGTATATCTTGAATAATCAATAACAATTCCCATTAATGCTTTCAACTCTCATCGGGCAACATAAGTCCATGTCCAACATATGCAACTTTGCTTCCGAACTAGGTACGGATTTGGGTTTATATGATGCTCTTTTGCTTTTTCCTTGTTCGCATGATGGACATAAGTGATCCTTGGTGTATTTGAACTTTGGAAGTCCGTTGATGATGTTGTCTTTGGCAAGCTTGTTGATAGTGTCGAAGTTGAGATCGGATAATCTTCGATGCCACAACCAGGACTTTGTTCCAGATGCTCGTGTCATAAGACATATTGGTGATGAAGAGGCCATTTGGTTAATGTCGATAGCATACAAGTTTGTATCATGATTCCCAGTTAAGAGATCAGTGCCATCCAAGTTTCTAACGAAGCAAGCATTTTTCCTAAAAGAAACCTCTAAATCTGCATCACAGAACTGCCCGACTGAAAACAAATTATGTCCCAATCCTTCGACATAATAAACCCGAGTGATCAAATAATTTCCAAAAGGTAGATCTCCATAACCCATGATAGCTGCTACATGATCATTTCCAAAACGAACGGTTCCCCTAAATTTCCAGACGAAATTGACCAGCAGCTTCAGATTCCCGGTCATGTGCTTGGAGCAACCCGAGTCGACGATCCAAAGACATATTTCGATAACCTGCCAAATACAGAAGAAGAAGTTTTTGGAAACCGTTTTGATTTGGTTCCTTTGGGTTAGAGGTAAAATCATGATCACACTCATAGAAGTTTTCTACTGGGTATACTGGTGTAGCACTCATTCTACCATTCTGGAGTGTGAAAAATCTACCCGTTGGTTTCCAAATATCATCCCTATAGTAAAGACTATGCTTCCTATCAGTATTGTGAGACCTAAATCTTGCAACTAGTCTTCCTATTGGTTTAGCATAAGTTCTTTTTGGAACATTCTTCTGAACATGCTTAACATTCTCATTCTTAGAAACAATCATCATGAACATTAATTAAAGATTTCTTGCAAGTTACACAAACAGATGCAACACATTCGTTAAACTTAGCATATTTCATAGGTTAATTACATTCAGATGAAATGTCTTTCTTATTACAAAGCGGTAAATTCCTAGGGTGTTCTTCTACTTTCTTCTCTTTATTCAAGCTACTACTCTTAGAGGCATGCGAGACTCTATTGTTCCTTGTATTGCTCTTAGGCTTTAGTCTGCTGCTCCTAGAGGTGCTTTCTAGTCCTGTAGAAGGTAAGGCACACACATTAGGATTCACTTTGTTATCAAGAGAAGTGGTTTCGGCTTTCCTAGTCTCTTTAGAGTGCTTGTTTAAACTTATGTCGTTTGTTCCAAATGTTTTAGTTGTTGAGGCAGACGTGTTGTTCCCTATTCACTATCGTTTAAAAACAATTAAGTACTTAAAACAATTTAACAGTGAACAATGACTGAAATTAAAGCAAGTAAAACACACAAAGTAATTTTCAACATCATATTCTTTATTAGAAATTAATCAAAAAGAATACGTTACCCAAGTACTTACGGAATAGTACTTGGGATTGAAATGACAAAGTTTGGTGGCTCCTCTCTAAGCTCAGGCTAAGTCTGAGCACAACTCTTAGAGCCCACCGAGCTATCTCAGGAACTAAGTTGTATTTGGAGGAGTGAAAAGATGGCTTGCGTGTATGTGTGTTTTTACAATTCACAAGCTTAATCTTTTCACTCCATCTCTTATGCTACTTATACATGTATGATATTTGAATCTTTCCTAAGTGACAAACTGACATCATACAGAAGACGAAATACTGATGTATTTTGTCTCTGTTTACAAAGACTATTCTAGGTAAGAGACAAGACTACTTTCCTAAGTTCAGTGATGACATTGAGCCTGATCTTTTGCTATTCAGGGAAAGTTGACTTTGGTTGATAAGTACTTCGTCTTATCTGATTCAAACTTATCCTGCCATGTCCCGCTCATTCTTCAGTCTTTACATCCTTCAGTCTTCTACTTCAGTTTGTCTTCAGTGTAAGTAGTTGGAAAGGAGTCTTAGGGATTCAGTGAGTTATTGTCATTACTCACTGAATCCATCATCTTCTTCTTGACTCAGTCTTCACCCTTTAAGTTTCGCCTTACTGAGTAGAGAGACTTCTTCTTTGCCTCATACTGAGTATCCTGAAGATGACTCACTGAGAGACTATGCACTCAGTGACCTGTTAGTGTTTAACGGACTAAACACTTGGGCTATTTTCTATTCAAATCCTAGATTAAGGGGTTTGGGTATTTACTGAACCCAACAGTCTCCTCTTATTTGGATATACAAATAGCCTAAGTGATTGATCAGTGTAAGTGAGCAAATGGCTTCTTCTTACACTGAATGTACTAATGAATACAATAAGGAACACTGAATATTTTAACAAAACATACATCGTTTATTGATCAAATTACAAGGTTCCTATCACTAGTACAAAAGATAAATCAAAATGATGTCAGTCCAGATGGATTCCCAATGCTTCAAGCTTGATTTTCTTGGTGATGAGTGTTTCCCTGTTAGGATGGTCTCTTATCTTGGAATTCAGGTCTTGACAGAACCTGATGTTTGCTGGGGTTTGGATCTGAGAGGCTACTGGTATGTAGCTCAGCATTGCAGCTACACCAGCCTGATCAATATCACTCCATCTTTGAAATGCTGGGTTTCCATAGACATCAATGTGGAATAGCCCTCTTTCATGCTTTTCAATCACTAAACAGTTCACGAACTTAAAACCTTCTGGCAGTTCCCTGTTGCATTCGAATCCAGGAACTTTTATCTCAGGCTGGAACTCAACCCTTTTCCTTTTGCCAGTGGATTATTGTGGTTGAGATCCTTGAGGTGCAGTTAAGGCAGGCTGAATTCCCAGTTGTGCTGGTGCATCCCTCAGTTTTTCATATCTTTTACTGAGCATCTTCATCAGCTCCTTAACCACCGCATTTTGCTTCTTTTCTATTATTGGACCGAGTTCATCGAGTTCAGTGATCCCAAAGTCAGTGAATTTTAGGGGATCATGAACTTCGAAATGTCTTTTATCAACCCCCCTGTAGACGTTCATTGCCAGTGGTTTGGATCTGGGGATGATTTTGACATCTGTGATCTTTTCAGGAAGCCTTCGGCTTGTCATCGTCCAGTTGTAGTGCTCAATTCTGCTTTGCCTGAGGGCTTCAGCTTTCTTCTTCTTTTCTTCCAACTATTTTTTCATTTCAGCCATTTTTGCTGCCTGGGCATCCTTGAACCTTTGTCCTGCCTGACCCTTTTCGAGCTTCTTTGGATCAATTCCCACATTCTCAGCTTCTTCGGCAATCACTTTAACCAGTGCTTCCTTACTCTTCTTATCATCCTCAGCTTGTTTCAATCTCCTTTCTTCTTTAGCAAGATATTTGGTTAGCTGTTGAGGTGTGAGAAGGTATTCAGTGTCACTGATTTTGTAGGGAATCTTCTTAGGCTCAGTAATTGTCATTTTTCCTTTTCCTTTGTCCTGGCCTGAGGAAGATGATGCAACCAAGGGTGGTGTTGTTGTCATGATAGGTGTTGTGACTGTCAGTGTTGTTGTTGTTGTTGTTGATGTTTGTGGTGGAAGTGATGAGATGGGTATTGCTGAGACTGGTGGTGTTGGCTCCCCCTCAGTGTGAAGAGGAGTTTCTTCAGCAATATTCTCCCCCTTAACTGTTGCTGGAGCTTCAGTGAGGGCAAGAGTTGGTGTTGGTGCTGAGGGGGACGGAGCTGCTTGACCCTTGAAAGCCCGATAAATTTCAGTGTTCATGGCCTTGATATCTGAAGTATCTGTTTGAATGCCAGTGACCTTAGCTTCCAAATTAGCCTGAGACACTTCCAAAGCAGTCATGCGTGGCCCAAGATTCCAGTCCAAGGAAGTAGATGCCTGAGCCAACGTAGCCATTTAAGTGTTCACAGAGCTTAATGTAGTTTGAAGGGACTAGACTAAAGAATGAAGACCCTGAACATTTGCTGATTTGAGCGTTTCGATCAGTTCAGCGAGGCTGGAGGATTGTTTCAAGTACGCCTCTGTAGCCTCTAGCACTTTAGAGTTGAGTGTTGAGTCATCTTTGATAGATTCCCTGATTTCATCTACCTTTGTGCCTACACCCTGAA
This sequence comes from Chrysanthemum seticuspe, assembly GCA_019973895.1. Taxonomy (NCBI): domain Eukaryota; kingdom Viridiplantae; phylum Streptophyta; class Magnoliopsida; order Asterales; family Asteraceae; genus Chrysanthemum; species Chrysanthemum seticuspe. Next base: position 160,988,342 of record BPTQ01000005.1, on the reverse strand, counting down.
GGTGTCTGAGGAATTTAGCCAAATTTTCATCCAGTTTGTGAATGTTGTCATACATCAAATCCCTGTGCTCATGAACGTTTTCATCAAAGGCTTGGACCTCAGCCTTCAGATCAGCATAACTTGCACCAGCTTCAGTATGTTGTTCCCACAATGTTTCAGTGACCCCAGAGTATAATTTCCTTGAAGCTTTGGTGATCCACTGAACAAGCTGCCTTTCAGTAAGTGGAAGAACATTATCAAATCTTGAAAATTCATCAGTGGAGGAAGAGGAGTCATCATTTGCAGGCTGGAATGGTGATTCAGTATGTTCTTGTGGATCAGGCTGAGGCTCTTGTTTAGATTGAACCTCAGCATCCACTTCTTCCCCAGCTGATAGAATTTCATCATCAGTATCAGCAAGCTCATCTTCAGAGAAGAGTATTCTAGTAACATCAGCAACGGTTAACAGGGGTTGGTGATGGGTTCAATATCAGCGGGTGGTATTAATCCCTCTGAGTCTTTGTCCCTCTTTGACCCCTCAGACACTGGTGGGAGTTTCCCAGTGCCTTCTCTGGAGTCAGGATTGGTTTTGGGTTCCATATCGGCGGGTTGTTTCTTTCCTTTCGAGTCTTTGTCCCCCTTAGACCCCTGAGACACTGATGGGTATTTTCCAGTGCCTTTAGCAGAGTCAGTGACAGTGATATCCCTATCAGCTGGTTGTATGGTTCCCTCTGAGTCTTTGGGATCGATCAGTGTGCCCTCAGACAAAGGCTTGGATTTGCTAATGTCATCAGTGGGCGTAGTGGAAGGAGCTCCCCTACCAACGGGTTATATGTTTCCCTCTGGATCTTGGGGAGTAGTGGTTGTGACCAAGGGCACTGACTGTGATGTATCAGTGTCCTTCGTTGTCACGGGGGTGGATGATGCATGGTCACCAATGGTTGTCTGTTCAGTATGGGGCTTTTTGTGCCTCTTAGGATGTGTTCCAGAAGCCTCAGGGCCCTGAGACTTGGGTTTAGTCTTAGTCCCAGTCTGAGACTTCCCCTTTCTCTTTTTAGGAGCAGGGTTTTGAGACACTGATCCACTCTGATTTTTTGCAGCAATCATATGGGCCGTCAATTCAATATCAGGGACTTGGGATGGGTCTTTTTGAAAGTTTGATTTACTTAGGATGCCAGGTAAAGCCCAAAATTTTCCATCCTGAGGGTAATTGCAACCTAGTAACACTTGCAAAGCACAAGAGAAAAATCTAGGATATGAGATATATTTAGCCCTAGATTTTCTCTGTAGCTTAGTTACGAGATCACTGTAAATGATCTCCCCAATGTCGACATTTACCCCATTCATCAAACAGTAAGCCATCATCAACTGAATAGAATTAACTTGTTCAGTTGATGAGTGGTTCCCGCCGAGGACCTGAATCACAAAAGTGAATAAGATCCTCCAAGCCACGGGGAATGAATTTTTGGTGACTGGGGTTCTGTCCAAAAAGTTTGGCTCTAAAGCAATTCGTTTTAACCCATCCTTCACTGTTATGGGTTCAGGATGGGCGACATAAACACCTTTATTATAGTCTAACCCTGAAGAGGTGGAAAACGTTTTGTAATCCAAGGTGACTGATTGTTTCCCATCAAAAAGACTAAACTTAATGAGATACTCCCTTAGTGGTCGTAGGTCAGTCTCATTAGTAGCAGGTGTCGGGTCATAGGCCACGGCTGTTGCCCAAAACTCCCTGAGGAGGTTTTGGTAAACAATAGAGGGACACTGAACAAAGGCATTTTTCAGTGGGCAGTTAAACAAAAATTTCATAATGTCTTTATAGGCTGGGACATTTTGTGGGTATTCAAAATTGCCTATGACATTATTGGTTTTAAATTCAACATTAGTAAGATCCCCTGCCCACTGTTGTGCATACTGAAGAGATTGAGTTCTTGCCATTTCCATTTGAAATAGTTTTTAGGGTTTTTGAGAAAAACTTGACAAGAACAGTCAAAAGAATTTTTGAATCTCTTAAGTTTTGATGAAAAATCTTTTGTAAATGTTTACAATGAAGGTTTTTCTGAAAGAGGTTTGAAGAACACAATGATTTCTAGGTTTGAAAGAGATTTTGACAGAGTTTTGTTTGCAGAAATCAATTGTGTGTGTTTTAATATTTATGAGAGGGGTATTTACAGGGTGGTGAGAGGGGTGGTTTTTGCATAAACGTGGATATGTAAAGACGGTTTTTGAAAACGTTTGAAATTCCACATTTAATGCCACCCACCACTACCCGCAGTAAAATCCCGTATTTCAAGGGAACAGCTGCAGTGCACTTTTGCAGCAATAAAATATCAATGGGATATTTTATGTGAGAGAAGGCATTTAATGCCAAGTGGGATGAGGTAAGTAAGGAGACCCTTGACAGTAAGACATATATTCCTATATTAAATTGGCATAGTTACCAACCTAGGACATTTAAGTAACTGATACTTGGATAATTTAGTTACTCATTCAATGCTCAATATCAACTGTCAGGGTCCCTGAATGAGTCTTACTCATTCAGTGAGAGGATTTTATGTCGGTTTCGTTCAGGGAGGAGGAACCATTTCAGAGAACTTACTGAGACTGGTTTTCAGATGCCTGACTTTCAATGTCAAGCATTCCCAATTCAGCTTCAGTCTCTTGAAGGTAGGTTCATCCAAGGGTTTGGTGAAGATATCAGCAAGTTGATATTCAGTAGGGATGAAATGAAATTCTATGTCTCCTTTCATTATGTGATCCATGATGAAGTGATATCTGATATCAATGTGTTTGGTTCTTTGGTGGAGGACAGGGTTGTTGGAGATTGCAATAGCACTGGTGTTATCACAGAAGATGGGTACCATTTTGTAATGGATGTCATAGTCACTGAGTTGACTTTTCATCCATAATACATTGGCATAACATCCTGCTGCAGCTACATACTCAGCTTCTGTTGAAGACATAGCCACTGATTGTTGCTTTTTAGCACTCCAACAAACCAGCTTTCCTCCAAGAAATTGACAGGACCCTGAGGTACTTTTCCTGTCCATGTTACAGCCAGCATAATCAGAGTCAGAATACCCTTTGAGGTCAAACCCTGAGCACTTTGGATATTAAAGTCCAAGGCTTGGAGTTCCCTTCAGGTATCTAAGAATTCTCTTGGTTGCAGTGAGATAGGATTCTTTAGGATTAGACTGATATCTTGTTATTAGACCGACTGAGAATTGGATGTCTGGTCTAGAGGCAGTTAGATACATCAGTAAGCCCACAATCCCTCTAAAATGAGTTTGATTGACTGATTTGCCAGTGATGTCAGGTCCAAGGTTGTTTGGAGGGATCATTGGTGTCTTCACTGAGGCACAGTCATATATCTCATATTTCTTCAAGAGATTTCTGGTGTATTTCTCTTGACTGATGGATATTCCTTTATCAGTTTGCCTGATTTGCAGTCCAAGGAAGTATGTGAGTTCACCCATCATGCTCATTTCAAACTTCTTTGTCATTAGTTTTTCAAACTGTTTGCAAAGAGTATAGTTTGTTGAGCCAAAGATGATGTTATCAACATATACTTGAACCATTATCACATCTTGTTTTGTTCTGTAGACAAACAGAGTGTTGTCTATCTTTCCTCGGACAAAATTGTTTTGGATCAGGAAGGCTGAGAGAGTTTCATACCATGCCCTGGGAGCTTGTTTAAGTCCATAGAGGGCTTTGTCAAGCTTGCAGACATAGTCAGGAAATTCACTACTCTCAAAGCCTAGGGGTTGCTGAACATACACATCTTCCTTGAGATCACCATTTAAGAATGCACTTTTAACATCCATTTGGTAGACCCTGAAGTTCATGTATGTTGCATATGCAAGGAAGATCCTGATGGCTTCCATTCTTGCAACAGCAGCAAATGTCTCATCATAGTCAATGCCTTCTTGTTGACTGTAACCTTTGGCTACAAGTCTGGCTTTGTTTTTAATGACAGTGTTGTTTTCATCAGTTTTGTTTCTGAAAACCCACTTCATTCCTATGACTACTACATCCTGAGGACATTTGATCAAGGTCATGACCTTATTTTTATCAAACTATTGCAGTTCTTCTTGCATAGCCTGAACCTAGCTTGGGTGTTTTAGAGCCTCAGTGACACTTTTGGGTTCTATATCTTATAGGTAATCAGCATATAGACATTCATTGGCTGAAGCTGCAGTTAAATTAGCAGCCATTCTTCTAGTGAGCATGCCCACAGTGGGTTCACCAATGATGTTTACAAGCTCAATGTCCTGAGATCTTGGCCACTTACTTTGTGGTCTAGGATCTGAACTTGAGGAGGTCACTGGAGACTCAGGAGTGAGTTATGGTACATTAGCCACAAAATCATTAAGAACATCTGTTGAGATGTCTTGTTCAGGTTGGGTTTCATGAATCGCAGGTACCTGATCATTTGGATCAGTGTTGCCTAACCCAGCAGGGACTGATTGATTATCAATGAATTCACTAATGGTTGGTTGGGGTAGGTTGTGAGGTAAGACATAATATGAGATGTCAGCATCAGCTTGATATGAGGAATTGATTTCAGTGTCGAACTCATCAGAAGGATATCTTCATGAGTCATCAATTCCTATTTCCTCCACTGAGGTATTGGTGAACCTGATGCTTTCTATACTTTCATCAAAGGTGACATGAAAGGTTTCCTCAACTTTTTGTCTTCTGGTGTTAAACACCCTAAAGGCTTTGGAGATCAGTGAGTAGCCTAAGAAGTATCCATCATCAGCTTTTGCATCAAACTTGCCTAGGTGATCCTTGTGGTTGTGAATAAACACAAGACACCCAAACAAATGAAAGTAGCTGATGTCAGGAAGTCTACCTTTAAAAGTCTCATATGGGGTTTTATTATGTCTTTTGACAATGATTGACCTATTTTGAGTGTAACAGGCAGTTTTGACTGCTTCAGTCCATAAATTCTTTGAGAGGGCTGAGCCATTTAACATGGTTCTTGCAGCCTCAATGAGAGTTCTGTTTTTCCTCTCAGCAACCCTATTTTGTTCAGGGGTATAAGGAGATGAGAAATTTTGAGAAATTCCTTTTTCATCACAGAAGCTTTCAAGCTCTTGATTTCTAAACTCAGTACCATGGTCAGTTCTGATTTGTTTAATTGTAATGTCATTCTGGTTTTCAATTTTTCTGATGAATGACATTATTGTATCAGCTGCCTGACTCTTTTTGGAAAGAAAGTATACCCATGTGTATCTTGAAAACTCATCAACAATGACAAGTGTATACTTCTCATGCTGGATTGATCTGGGACTGACAAGTCCAAAGAGATCCATATGCAAGAGGTGAAGGCAGCTTTTGATGGAGAAATTTTGTTTGGTTTTGAAAGATGATCTGTGGTGTTTACCTTTTTCACAGTCAGAGCATGGTTTGTCTTTTGCAAAAACCAGTGATGGTAAGCCAAGGACCTTATTTTGTTTTGCCAGGTTGTTGATATTTTTGAAGTTTAAATGAGAGAGTCTTTTGTGCCACAGCCAGTTGATAGATTCAGTGGCTTTGGCAAAGAGACAGGTTCCATCTTGAGAAAAAGTAGACATGTCTAAGACATAAACATCATCTCTTCTAGGAGCTATTAAAACAACTTCTTTATTGGCATTGAAAATGGTACCTTGTTTGTCATTGAATTACACAATGTACTTAGCATCACATAGTTGACTGACACTGATGAGATTGTATTTGAGACCATTGACATAAGCAATTCTAGAGAAAACTATTCCATTGCAGTTTACTGAACCATAACCTTCAGTGGGACATGATGAGTTATCACCAAATACTACCTTGGGTCCTGGTTCCTTTACATACTTGTGCAGATACTCCTTCACACCAGTCATGCTTCTCTGCACAAGTATTAAACTGAATTACTTTCTCTTAGTGACCCACTTGCTAGTGGGCTTGGGTCTCAAGGTCTCTTTGAATTTTGCAATCGACTCATCAATGGTTGAGTGCATTGTGCTACCACAGGTTTTGCATTTAAAGACTGAGGAAGACTCAGTGATTTTGGGTTGTTTTGTACTTCTCCTTGCATGAATGACACTGTCATGTTGGGATGTCTCATGAGCTGGATTTCCACATATATCACAGCATGTGTTCATGAGACAGTCATCCTGATGATGATCATTAAACCCAAAGTGAGGGCAAAGAGGAAAAGGTTTTGCTCTATTCTTGAGAGCTATTTTGGAGGATGAAGCATACTGATGACCAACTTTGGTATAGTTTGCTTTACTGACAGAGCTTACATACAGTAAGTGGTCTGCAGTTCTGTGATCATCCTTATTGCAGATCATACAATAAAGGATTATATAGCAGTTGTCAGTGGTATGACTAGTGTAATGACACAGCTCATACTTCTGTTTGGGTTTGTTGGTGGATTTTGATTTTGATGAGCTAGATGAGGCTGACTTAGTTTCCTTGATTGAATCAGGGGCTTTTTCGATGGAATCCATCTTTTCTGTCAGCTTCCTCACAAGCTCAGTAAGTTGCTGAATTTGGTCAGCTTCAGTGGGGACAGAGGATGTTGAAGTCTCAGTAGGAGTAGACTCTTGTTGGATTTGTTTTGTTTGTCTTTGTAGGATGGTTCTACCAAGTCCAAACCTTTCTTTTGGTGAGTGAGGATTGAATTTTAGAGGAGTAAGCTCAGAGCTTGGATCAGCACCCTGAAGAGGTTTCAGGGGTGGAAGCGGTGTTTGAGATTCTTCTTCAGACTCAGAGATGTGTTCAGTACCACTGGGCACATCAGGGAGTCCTAGCATGCTCTTAAGAGCGTGGCTCTCAGGCTCAAGAATGCTTCCAGAATCGAAATTTGGAAGCTTACTCTCAGGATTAATCTGTTCAATCCAATCACTGGAATTTGGAGTTGTCAGCATATTGGTAATCATACCACCAGACACAAATGGTTTTGAACTTTGGTCTTTGTTGCGAGAGTCAGGGAGATGATCTTCACCTATGACTCTCTTTTTGCTACTGGGGGCACCCACAACATCAAAGACCCTGGGATTCTTAGCAGTCCAACTATCAAGAATATCTTGTACCTTTTTAAGTTCATCTTGAAGAGCCTGGTTTCTCTTCACTAGTTTAGTGTTTTGAATTTGCAAAGTGACAGCCTCAACCTTGGCTTGTTTTAAAATAAGCAGTTCATCTCTACACTTGTTTAATTCAAAACTTAGCTTGTTGTATTTTGAAAAAAGATTTAATCTTTGCTCTTCTACGAACTTAAGGTCAACATTAAGATAATTCATATAAGACTGCCAATCAGAGTCATCATCCATAGAAAGTAAGATGTTTACCTTCTTCATTGTGATGTTGACCCATTCCCCGTTTCTGGCATGATTCTTCCCAACAGCTAGCTTGTCCTCTTCTGAAAGGGCCATCAGTGCACTGACATGCACCATTTCATCATCAGATGATACTGGCTCTTTATCCCAATCGAAGGTTTCAGCAACGAGGCCTTTGTTTTTACCCTACACAGATTTAACACTGGTTGTTTCTGAGGGATTGGCCTAAAGCAATGCAAGCTTAGCTTTTTCTTTCTTATACTTGGTTTCATAATCAACAGCTTTGTTTTGATCAGATTTGTTTTGAAAATTTTGATGAGACTGAAAGATTTTTGGTTGAAATTTGCTATAGCCTGAAGACTGGTTTGACCCTGATAGTTTGTAAGAGGGTTCAGAAATTGTTTTTGAAAAGCAGTCTTTTGCAAAATGACCCTTTTTGTGACACTTAAAACATTAAGTGTCTTCATTATCTTTAGCGTTTGAAAAACTTTTGTTTCTTCGAATAAACCTTTTAGAGTTAGTGAGGAGTCCTCTTTCCTGAAACTCAATATTTAAATCGTTCAGGTACTCCTCGCTTTTCCTCTAATCTGCCTCATCATCTGAGTTTTCCTGAAAATCTTGAATCACATTGTTAGAATAAAAAGCAGTTGACACAGGATTGGAAATGGTTGTTAGGGACTTCTTGACTTCCTGAAATTTTTTCAAGTCAGGGTATCGTCTGTTGATGAGGTTTTCCTCATAGACAAATTTCCCATAAATTTTAGGAAGCTCCAGATTCTGAATGTGGTTAGCATTCCTTAGTCCCTGAGAGAAATTCAACCATTTCTCAGGGAGACTGTTTACAAAACCAACATTGATTTCATGTTTGGACAATTTTACACCATCGTTTGAAAGTTCATTTAACAAAGTTTTGTACTGGGTGTAAGTTTGAGACAGAGTTTCTGAGTCCTTAGCCCTGATGGTATTATACTCAAGTTTCAGGTCCATAATCCTGTTTTCCTTGGTATCAGATGGACCTTCATGACTATGAACCAGGTCATCCCAAGTTTGTTTAGTTGTACTACAGCTTATGACTGACTCCATAATATCATCAGGAAGACATGATATGATGATACTTTTGAGTCTTTGGTCCTGTTTGACCACTCTTCTCTCATCCTGAGTCCACTGAGCTTCAGGTTTAGGCAAACCTTCAGCAGTCTTTGGGATAAATGGACCTTCATTTATACACTTGATATAATAAGGTTCCATCCCAATCAAATACCAAAGCATACGCTTTTTCCATTTGTTGAATTTTCCAACTTCAAGTCTAGGGGCAACAACTGAATAAGCTCTACCCTTTTTATCGACTAGTTTGGGTACATCAATTTCAGCCATTTAGGATCCTAATTTAAAAACTTTTAGAGCGGCCTAAAAAAGAGTTTTATAATTAGCCTTGCTCTGATACCACTTGTTTTTCCCCATTCACTATTTTTTCAAAACAATTAAGTACTTAAAACAATTTAACAGTGAACAATGACTGAAATTAAAGCAAGTAAAACAGACAAAGTAATTTTCAAAATCATATTCTTTATTAGAAATTAATCAAAAAGAATACGTTACCCAAGTACTTGCGGAATAGTACTTGGGATTGAAATGACAAAGTTTGGTGGCTCCTCTCTAAGCTCAGGATAAGTCTGAGCACAACTCTTAGAGCCCACTGAGCTATCTCAGGAACTAAGTTGTATTTGGAGGAGTGAAAAGATGGCTTGCGTGTATGTGTGTTTTTACAATTCACAAGCTTAATCTTTTCACTCCATCTCTTATGCTATTTATACATGTATGATATTTGACTCTTTCCTAAGTGACAAACTGACATCATATAGAAGACAAAATACTGACGTATTTTGTCTCTGTATACAAAGACTATTCTAGGTAAGAGACAATACTACTTTCCTAAGTTCAGTGATGACACTGAGCCTGATCTTTTGCTATTCAGGGAAAGTTGACTTTGGTTGATAAGTAATTCGTCTTATCTGATTCAAACTTATCCCGCCATGTCCCGCTCATTCTTCAGTCTTTACATCCTTCAGTCTTCTACTTCAGTTTGTCTTCAGTGTAAGTAGTTGGAGAGGAGTCTTAGGGATTCAGTGAGTTATTGCCATTACTCACTGAATCCATCATCTTCTTCTTGACTCAGTCTTCACCCTTTAAGTTCCGCCTTACTGAGTGGAGAGACTTCTTCTTCGCCTCATACTGAGTATCCTGAAGATGACTCACTGAGAGACTATGCACTCAGTGACCTGTTAGTGTTTAACGCACTAAATACTTGGGCTATTTTCTATTCAAATCCTAGATTAAGGAATTTGGGTATTTACTGAACCCAAAAAGACGCATTAGTGGTACTCATCCTAAAAAGGCCAGGTGCTAAAACTTTTGGATTCTCGATAACCTCTTTTTCATTATCAACAATCGTTACTTTTTGCTTAGGCAAGGCAGGTGGAGTGACTGGTTTTGGCAAATCATTTTTCTCATTGACTTTTGGAGAAGGCATAGAAATAGACATTTTTTGTTTGAAACCTTGTTTTGGAGCATTTTCCTTCTCCTCAGTCAATGGTTTTGCAATCTTAGTATCCACAGCCTTTCCTTTTTGACATTCCAGCTGAGCCCTCAAAAAATCATTTTTTTTCATGTCCTTGTAGGAACGCTCATACGACAATTTGTCATACTTGCATTCCTCAGTTTTTCGATCAAGTTGTTTAAAATACGATACATTTTCTTTTTCAAGTTTTTCAAGAGCTTTTTCATATTTTGAAACAATTGCGGAGGTCTCAGACTGGAGTCTTTCATGATCTTCAACAGAATATGTTTGTAAAACAATGGACATAATATCAGTAATCAGAACATCTTCGACGAGAGAATCATTTAAATTTTCTAAAACTTTGATGTGTTCAATACTTACATTAGCTTTCTTTACCAGGGATTTATGGTCCTTGACAAAGTCAACTGTTTCTTTCAAAAAGGCTTGTTCAAAATGAATTACCCTTGCAATGATGTTATTCAGCGGAGGGGCAATTTGAGTTTCAAAAAACTTTTTCATTTCATCATCAAAACTGGAAAACCAGATATTAGTTGTAATATTGGTTTTAGATTTAACAGTCTCTTGAAGTCTCCCAATTCTAGTTTTAACATCATCTGAAATGCTTCTAGCATCACTTGTGTTAAAAGGATTGTTTGAAGACATTTGTTCGATTTTCAAAAGAGATTGTGAGACAACAACAGGTTTTGAAAGTGGTGTTGACTCTTTGTTTGAAACACTGGGTGTTATGGAAAACTTTGACTTTTCTTTTTGAGGAACAAAAGAAATTCCAGAAATTTTGTTCCATTTGTTATAATCAATTGGTTTTAGATCTGGGTTCTTTTGTTGCATTTTTTATCTACTCTCGTCAAATAGTTCTAACGTTTCAACAGAATCACGAACAATTATGGGTTCATGTAAAACTTTTCCATTGTTCAAAACATTTCGTTCGTACTGAGCTTTCTTGAGGAAACAAGGAGGTGTGTTACCAAGAGCGATTTTTTATGTTGTATGAAAATACGGATTTGTTTGATTAATTAGCATATTGGTTGATTTGGCTGAATGACCCGTTGTAACAAGCAAATTTTCCAACTTTTTGATTTTTTCATTTTTGTCAAGAATTTTATCAAGAAGAGAATCTTCACGTTTTGAAAAATCAGCAATCAACTGATTCTTCTCTTTTTCAAGATCAGAATAAGTTGCTTGTTGTTTAGAAACTTGGTTTTTAAGATCAGAAATTTCTGCGTTTAAAGATTTTATTTTCAAGTTCAGATTAACATCAAGCGTTTTATACTTGATTTGCAATTGTTTTTCTCTGAAAACGGAATCTCGATAACCAATTTCTAATTCTGACGCTTTGTTTTTGTGAAATTCAAAGGCTTTTGCATTCTCCTTGTACCTCTCAAGCTCAGCGGTCAATTTATCATTCGCGGCCTTAACATCGCGATTGACCTTTTTAACTTTCTCAATTTCAATGCCACAATTATTGATTAATGTTTCAAATAAGGCACGTGTTTCCTCATCAGTCTCAGTATTTTGTGCCAGACAGTCTCCATTAGGATCCACATCTGGAGTTTCAGAGTTAGTATTGCTACAACTCGGATTGTCTAGATATGTATCATAAGTAGGTGCTGATGTCACAGAATGTTGTTCGTCATGAGTAAACACATCAAGTATGACATTGTTATAGCATGGATCAATGATTGGTACCTCAGATACTGCATTGGCGTCATAAACAGGAGGTTTGTCAGAATCAGTGTCATATGTAGCCTCCTGAAGATTTGCCATGAAGATGCAGTTCGCATTAAGTTCCTCTTGGTCTTCCCAATCATCCATAATAGCAAAAAAATCATGTTCCTCAGCACTCAGCTGCAGCCCTGCTTCTGAATTCTGTGCTAACAGCATAGCTTTCTGAAGATACGCAGCATCCTTCTTTTTCGGCTTAGTAGGACAATTCCTTGCCATGTGACCCACACCTTGATAGTTGTAACACGTAACCCGATTAGCCTGATTCACATTTCCATAATTCCCAACGACTGGAGCTGCAACATTCCCATTCTGATTACCCACTACTCTATTCCCAACATTCTGTCTCATCTGATTTCCAACATTCTGACCTAACTGATTACCCTTATACGGAACCGCTTGATTACCCATGTGAAATCCAGTAGCATATCCCTGCTGATTCCCAATAACTCCAACCATTTGTCCTTGATGAGCCATATTCAAACCCGGCCATGCAATTTTCCTGTTGCGAATCCTCTGGTTGTTGTTAGTTGGTGTGAAATAGCGTCCTCTGAATGCTTTAGACAAATAGGAAAATGCATTTGTCAAGGCTTCTTCTTGTTCAGTTTCAAGATCAGTGATTCCTTGTTCCTGGTATTGTGGATACTGTTGTTGTTGAATGACTTGTTGTTCTGGTGGATAGAATTGTTGTTGAGGGATAACAGCTTGTGGTTGTGGAATGTATTGCTGCAAGTTGTTGTTTTTGGAAGATGATGAAGCTTGTTGTTATGAGTTCACTGGAGTTGGAGTCTATGCAATTAGTGCCAAGGGATCATGATTCTTTGCCAATCTTTCTTTCATAACTTCATTGACTTCAGCTTGGTTTTGTTTCAGAAAATCGTTGAGTTGATCAAAGTTCACCTGATGTAAGTCCTTTGTTTGGTTGACAATAGTGACATATCGTCCCCATTCTTCTGGAAGATTGTTGAGAAATTTGATGTTACTCACGATAGTTCTGGGTGCCAACTTGTTTCTGATAAGCTCATTCATCAAAGTGCAAAACCTTCCATAGTAGGATTCAATGGATTCTCCTATAGTTGATGTAAACCTCTCCCATTCAGTTAGCAGCTTGTTCTCCATGTCTTGTTGACCAATTTTTGTTCCATAACATAGCCGTCTAACACGTTCCCACATATCGTAGGCAGTTTCACAGCTGTCTACAGCAGCAAAGATGTCTCTTGGTAAACCCAGTTGGACAATGTGTATTGCCATGTCATCTACTTCAACCTGTTTGTTATCCTCTTCAGTGTATTCTGATTCATTTTGAACACGAAAAGATGGTGGGACGGGAGGTGTTGCATCAGGATTTCCAGGGTCTTGGACTGGTCGTGGCTTGAAGGGTCCATTCGTAATGGATTGAATCATGAGTTTTCCATTAGGTTTGGTCTTGATGTAGCGAAGCATACGACTTGTCCATTGAAGATATCCACCTTTTTCGAGCATAGGAGGACGGTTTTCGGCACCGGCTGCATGAATGTCTTGTTGAGTAGCCATTGATGAAGGTATTTGATGATAAATTTGATGTAGGATCGATTCAACGATAAAGGAGTTGTGTTTGATGAAGATTAAGCTCGGTTGTTGTAGTGAAAATTTGCTCTAAAAACTTAAAAACCTCAATAACTTCTGTTCGGAGCGTTTTTAGGACTTGAAGGTTGACTCGAAAAAACTTTTTGGCGTGTCATTCTCCTCGTTCTCACTGTCGTTTTGATGGGTAGAACGCTGAAAACGGAGTTACGATTCAAAAGTTATGGCCGTGTGAAGTTTTGCTTAAGATCTTACTCGTAAACTTGAGCTTAGGCGTAAACAGTGGTGCTTAGGCGTAAAGTTCCTTAGGCATAGGATGCTTAGGCGTAAGATTCCTTAGGCGTAAGATTTGCTTAGGCATAAGATTCCTTAGGCGTAAGATTTGCTTACGAGTAAGAATTCCTTACGAGTAAGAATTCCTTACGAGTAAGAATTTCCTTACGAGTAAGATTTCCTTACGATTAAGAATTCCTTACGAGTATGATTTCCTTACGAGTAAGATTTGCTTACGAGTAAGAATTCCTTACGAGTAAGAATTCCTTACGAACCAAAATCCTTCACACTCGTCCAAGTGTGAGAGATATCCACAAGTCGAAGTATTCCACAAACTTATCCAAGTGAGGGAAGTACTGAGTAACCGTTGTTGCACGAAGATTCTTCACCAAATGCTTACGAGTAGGATTTGGTTCTTACGAGTAGAAATGCTTACGAGTAAAACTAGGGTTTTGACTTGTTGACTTTGAAGACCTTACGAGTAGAATGCCCAAATTTTGTCAAAAACACTAATTTGCACCCAAAAACACGTTTCCAAACGATTTCTTTTGCACAAACTTCTTCCAAAACACTTAATGATCAATAAAAACTACAACTTTAAGCTTAAAAACACGTAAAAATCAAAACTTTTTAACAAAAGCCCACGTTTTATATAAAAACCGCAACTTTTTGAAAAGCTTTAACCAAAAAACTTAACACAAACACTCCTAAACCATTGTTACGCGATTGATTCCAATTGTAGGACCTTGTTTTTCTCAACCTTATCACGTTACCAAACTTACCACACAAGTAACACATGAAATACAAACACTTTATGCGTAAAGATGAAGAAAGAAATGATGGAAAGATGGTGACTTGATGATATAAATCGTGTATATGTAGAGAGAAAGATGAAAACAAGATGATGTTTATTCCAAAGAAAAACACACACACACACACTCAAGCACACCCCTCAGATGACCATTTTAGGGGTATTTATACTTCCTTACATATCACCCTTATGGGCTTGGGCTTGGGCTTGGATTGGACTTGGATTGGATAATAACTTACATAAGGCTAGCTTAACATAACTATTAGCCATTTAGCTTAGCCCAATCCACGAGCCCGTTGACTATTCTAAATACGATATCTAACACACGTTACAAAGTTCCTAAACGTGAATGACCATCACTTCAATTAAATATTATTAAGGCTAACAGTTTCGGTGCTCAAATAGTTTAGAAAAGTTATTTAAGTTTTGTAAGAGAACTTAAATTAGTATATCAAATACTAAAGGTTTTACAATTTAATAATACTATATATATTTCGATTCTTATCGGGTTTTATAAGAAGAAAAGATGTTTGAAATAAAAGTATACGTTTAAGATATTTTAAAAAATTTTGCTATGACTCGTCTGTTTATACAACGTTTTAAAGTCACTGAGACTTTAGTAAAACTCAATTTTTCAAAACAATATTTCCCGACACTTTCTTATTATCACGTGTTCCTGTTTGTTAATCCAAACACGTTACAAAATGTTTAAAACAAATAAGTTTTGTAACTAATTGGTTGGTTAATAAATCAAGTTGTGATTTATATATCCTTTTTATTGGTTATCGGGCTTTGTAAAACGCTAATAATTTAATATGTATTAATTCAATATTTTGGTTTGTTACTAGTCTAATATATTAAATTCGCCACGAGTCTAATATATTATATTTGTCTCGAGTCCAATGAATCCAATATGTCCCATATAAGTCCAATTGTCCAAATGATATAATCCGATATATGTCCAAGTAGTCAAGTTATAGTCCCCATGCATATAGTGTGTTAAATAATTGTATAATCCAATACCAAATATCAATCCCAGAATTTATCGAAAGCGTACCACTGAACACAAGTTAAATCACATAATAAGTTAGTCCAATGTCCGAAATCGTAAATTAAATAAACATTATACTACAATAACTTTAAATAAAATGACCAAAACACAAATCTAATTTATCTACCCAATGGGCTACGTCCCAACAATAATCCCAGGCATACACTATGTGGACTAAACCAAACAAACCAAATGCAAACCATAATGGGCTTGAGGACCATAAATCAAAGAAACAACACACCCACAAATAATAAGAATAAAATTTATACATTATTAAGCAAATCCAACTCCAACCCAAAACCTAATCGGGTCCGATCCGACCCCGTACGAGTTTAACCCTTGATCTGAGACTTAATCAATCAAAATACAACAATTTTCATTTTAAATCCACACGAATCTAATACCAAAACATTTTAAATATGTTTTAGGACTCGTTCGATTCACATAACCCCTTTTAAAGGGTTCTGTGAATCGTTATTATTGGATAACCTCAAGTAAAAGTCGTTTTGAGCTTTTTTAACGAGAAAAGATGAAGCGAAATGATCTAAAACGATTCTATGAACATACGAACGAGAAGGGTAAGTAGGGTAGCAGCGGATTGACACAAAAACGACCCCAAAACCACGATCAAAAACCCAAATCGACACTCTACAACCTTCGATCTTCGTGTATCTTCAATAAAATGGAAGGAGATGTGGCAACAACTCAATGATGACAACGGCGGAGGGTGGTGGTCGGTTAGGGTAGAGAGAGATGGATAGATGTGAGAGGGGCTAGGGTTATAAATGAACTCAAACCCTAATCTCAACCTTAAATACCCAAAAAACGTTTAAAACGCATTGTAAAGTTGTTAAACGTTGAGGGGCGGCGGTGTAAGTTTCTCCGTAGGGCCATTTTTGTAAGTTTGAGGTTAAGAACTTATTTAGGCTCGATAACGGTCGATTTAGGAAACGAAATTAGTACCATTGTGTTTAAAATAAGTTTTCCACAAAAAACGAGTTTATACACGACTAATATCTCATAAATAATATAATAATCTCATTAAATTGTTTATTAGGTTTACGGTTGTGCCAGTACGCGTTGTGTGCGGTTTTCACGTTTTGCGAGATAATCTCTCATTTTCAAGTTAAATGCGTTCGAGATGTTCGAATATGAATAGTAAATATAACTTAGTGTAAAAATAAGTCTCGAAAATTAAGGTTGTTACATATGTAAGCAAAGCTCCCACCCTATTTTGAAAGTTAGTTTAATTTTAAATGTTATAAAATATTGATGTTATTAAACATTGATCGTGTATTCCAAAACAAGCTTTGTTTTGCTTATTTAAAAGAAAGATTTTGTGTTCGATCTTACAATGAGCTCGAGTAGTTAAAAAAATTGAATTAGTAAACGAGCTTCGAGCTCGAACAATAAATAGTTGCTCGAGTTTGAGCAAGATTTTGAAAACTTATTCGAGCTCGAGCTTAGCTCGAAGATCCTGAAACTCGACTCGACTCGGATCGTTAACACCCCTTGAGTTCCTCTTTTGTTTTTTTTGTTTTTTTCGTTTAATTTTAGGTTTCTAGAAATACGAATATCTAACTACAAGTTAATTCTTATTTAAGATATCATATCTATACTACATATAAATAAAAAAATACATTTGTTGGAAACTTAAAAGATGAATAATATTGTTTAATTAAAATACCCATATTTATAAAATGCAAATTAATCTATTAAATATTTAAGTATATAGTTACAATTTAAACCAGTAATTTTATTCACTCTCACGTACCACACACCTATATATATATACATAAAAAGAAATTGAACACACAAATTAACGCTACTATACATCGTCGCCATTATGCGAGGATAATCTTCTAGTTTTTAGAATGATCGGAAAAAAAAAGTATTCAATTTTTATTTTTTATGCAATAAAGGTTTTATTTTTTCCGCAGTAAACATTTTTACGAATTATACAATAACATATTCACATGTGCTAACATTTTGAAAGTCTGACATGTCAAAGTTACTTTTATCGCACGATATATGAAATTTGAATAGATATTTTGATCACTAGTCATAATCCCCGTAAACGCACGGGGTTTTTACTAACTTTTTGAATAATGTGTTTTTATCTATTAAAAATGAAAGAATTTATTTAATTTTTTTGATCTAATTATGATTCTTAATTTTGGATTATAATTTTTTTTATTAACATAGTAAGGTTCATATTTATATTTTAATAAAATTTAGTCACAAAACTTTATAAACCGACTTTACTTACCATTTGTTATTATTTTATTTTTCTTGCATCGATAATTTAGATAAACTATTTCAAAAGGTAATTTTATAAGCAATCCCAAACATCCTCTAATCAGATTTGAATAGATAATTCTTAAAAGCCTCTATGAGCAGTTTAAATAAGCAACCTTAAACAGTCCTTAGAATAGTTATTCCCTTGGTTAAAACATTTAACATATTTTTTAATATTAATTCTTTTTTAGAGTTCCCTCAGTTAAGCTGCTGAATTGACCATGAAATGCATACATGAGTCGACTCTAACTTTATTGAACGCTAAGGTAGGATGTGAGCCACTCTTGAGTTTTATAGAGCTCATTCAAAACGAGTAATAAGTATAAAAAGAGGAGAGTTCGCTTGTTTATTCTTTCAGTGTTGTGAAACTATGAGAACACCATTCATACCCTTACTCACCTTTGACAACGAGTAAGGTCTTAGCTCCTTTAGCTTGTACATGCAAAGTTGTATAAATAATTAAAACCATAACTACTCTTCATATTACAATTAGTTTTCCAAGTATTCACAAAACACTTTAGATATGCTTCTCTATACAGCAACGGGATGGTGGATACAAACATAAAATATATTATATGCCTATGGTAACATGATAATTCCTTTCAAAGTATGCATCTAATCAACCCAATTGAGATTAGAAACTTTATTTAAAGGATTAGTAAAAAGGTTCTTAATGCATAGAAGCAACCAACTTACAATCATTAAAACAATTAGAAACTTGTATAATATTATTTTCTTTCTCAAAGTTATCTCACTGATAAACTTATATAAGTCTATAAGTCACAAAATAAGCGAAGAAAAGGAAGCTTTTGAAACATAAGCTGAAAACATATAAGCTCATAAACCCGTAAATAAGCTTAAACAAAACACCCCTTAAATTGACATCGATATAAACAAATGATTTGATCTTATTGAAAGGTAAGTAGGGTGTCAACAACTCTTAAAAAAAACACCATTTATACCATTACCCACCTTTGACAAAAGATTAGGGCATTAGGCCTGAGCTCCTTTAACTTGTACATGCAAGAGCTCCCATAAATCACCAATGAAATAATTGATATCCGCATGAGAATTGTTATATTTACGTTGTAAAAATATTTAAAACACAAGTAAAAAAATTACCATCCATAAAAAACTTTGAGTTCTTTTGTTTGAGGTACCGACTTTCTTTTCATTACTAAAAAATTTGACTGTTCACCATCATCAAGTACAGAGGTCTTGTCGACCTTGGTGGTGGTCATTTATTTAAGGTATTTACCAACACCACCACCCGAAGCTTATGATTCTGTTTATGTCCCGTGATTTCCATATCATCATCTAATCTTCTCATTTTTGCATGCTCCATGTTCTTCTCTTCCTTGGTCTTCTTTTCATCTTCTACACCTGGTTCTGAGTGAGGATTCACAAATACTGATATGTGTAGGATTTATAGATATTGATACGATATTAAAAGAAATTGAGGGTTTCCTGAGCAAAATATGTGTCTAACTACATTATGTCGGATCATATGTCAATATTGAAGTCTCATCTTCACATATTTAACACTCCTCAAAACTATCATGAAAAAAAACACAATTTAATTACTCATTTTGTTAACTGAAAGAAAACTTACAAATAAAGGGGAGTTTGAGTTTGTCTTGCGCATGACCGAAAGTCTATGATCACTTAGAGATGGTGGTGATTTACTAACCGACTTTCTGTGATTATGTTGCCATGATCACATCAAATTTAATTGAAACTCAATGAGCCAATCTTTATAACAAACTATCTAAACTAAATACCCTGGTAAAGGACTTTCAACCAATATAAGTTTTATAGCTAATATCTCCACTTTCTTAACCTTATCACTCCTTAATTACATATATAATTAACACAAATTGGCTGATTTTATAACTTGAATGGTCTAAAATTCTGCCTTAAACAGATATAAATAAACAGTTCAGGGGCTTACCCAAATTGTGAAGTGAGCCAACAATTGGGTAGATAAAAAAGGCTACAACGGCTTAATGTTTTTGGTGGAAAACTAGAAGGGGGGGTTGAATAGTTTTAGCAATTTAAAACTTCCTTTTAAATATTTAGATCGACTTATGTCAATCTATTTGGTTGTTTATGTTGGACGTTGATAGATAGATATATAAATGTGTAATGAAAGATAAAGAGTAAGAAGCACATCACCACGACACAAGTATTTATAGTGGTTCAGCTACAAGGACACCTTCCTTGCCCTACTCCACTCCCCGAGTCACCTACTCGAGAGTTCGTAAACACTACACCAACTCCTTATGGCGGAGAAGCCTTCACAACGTCGCTTAACCTTTTTCCGGTACAAAGCTAAATACCGAGTTCCTTCACACCAAGGCGAACCACACCTAACACAACGTCGCCTACCCTTTATACGGTGCTAGGCTAACCACCGAGTTCTTTCACACCAAGGAGAACTAATCCTATCATAACGTCGCCTACCCTTTATTAGGTACTAGGCTAAGCACCTAGTTCCATTACTATGGAGGAACTACTACCCTTCACAACACAACACCTAATATCAAGGAGATCCACTCCTTGTTACAATACCATCAAGGATATCACCATCCTTGGAAATAAACAATTACTTATGTGTATAACGATGCACTTCATCGATTATACGACCTAGGCATTCTTCCTAAATGCGACTTGATTTGATTCTTCGGCATCCTTCACTAATGCCTTAGACATAACGCTTGGCACCCTTCACTAATTCCTTCGTCTTGACACCTTTAGCATTCTTCACTAATGCTTTGACACGGATGATCGGCATCTTTCACTAATGCTTTCATCTTGACACTTTCGGCATTCTTCACTAATGCCTTCAACCCAACATCTATGGAGAAAGTAAGAACTATCAACAAGAGAACCTTAGTTGTCTTGATGATGACGAAGCATGGTAACTCATGGACTTGAGTTTGCACGTCTTCAAGAAGTGGTGATCTTGCCTTTAAGAGGAACCTAGAAGATCACACAAAAACAAAAGACAAACTACATAGATCACTTAGATCTGAAGTTAGAGGGTTAGAATACTTGGGGAAGTATGTGTGTAAAGTGATCAATAGAAAGGAAGAAATGGCTCCCTATTTATAGAGAAAATTCTCTACTGTTCCCCGGATCCCACGGAACCCTTCCACTTGGGATCCGGCTAGCTCAAAGCCAGGGATCCGTGGAACGCTCCTCTTTGCCCATGGGTATTTTGGTTATGGGTCATGGGTTGATCCATGGGTCTTTAGCTAGATACAATGTATCTCTTGAGTGCTCACCAAGGGTTCAATGTATCTAGACATTCTCTTGAGTGCTCACCAAGGGTTCAATGTATCTAGACATTGGGTATGGGTCAATACCATGGGTTATGGATATTATCCATGTATGATATAAGCATGATGTCATGCAATGGGTTATGGGTCAAGATCCATGGGTCATGGGCTTTGGGTTGTACCCAACTACATTCAATGTATTTGCCCAATGGGTTATGATACTTAAGTTTCTACCCATTTATATTACCCAATATACTACATACTAGTTATTTGTATATTTTACCCAAATATGTAAACACTAGTTGTTGTACATATGTAATATTAAATCATAAAATCACTTATACTTGTTTTAGTGTTTTATGTGAAAATGTGAATATGTTAGATACTATTAGTTCAAACCATTTACGTATTTTATTTGTTTCGTTAAAATGATTTTACGTTTGTTATCGACAAAACATTAGAAGATCGTAAAATATAAATAAACGTTTTTACGGCTTATTTGTATTAACAATCTCCCCCTTTTTGTTGATGACAAAACATAAAATTATTTTAAGGAAAACATAAATTCGTAAAAGTTTGAATTTGTAGTTTTTACTTTCTTCTCCCCCTTTTTGTCAAACAAAAAGAGCCTTGAAAGAAAGCAACACATTGTTTCCAAGAAAAACATGTGAAAGAAATAAAAAGAGGTAGAGAGCAAGTAACGGGAAAGGATCTCGTCTTTACTCCCCCTTGACGAGTCCATCCCTAGGTAAGGGCGTCAAGAAAGTAATACTAATCTAGTTTGTTTGCAACTAAGTTTGTAAAATATTTCGTCTAAGTGACGAATGTGCTCCCCCTTGATGATTGCAATTTTGCAAAGGGATGTCGAGAAATGTAATCCTAATATTGCAAGTAATTTGCAATGTATTGTTTTGACACAAAGCTCCCCTAGCTTTAGGGTGTCAAAAGGCTTCAAGTGTAGATTGAATAA
Source organism: Chrysanthemum seticuspe (assembly GCA_019973895.1). NCBI lineage: Eukaryota > Viridiplantae > Streptophyta > Magnoliopsida > Asterales > Asteraceae > Chrysanthemum > Chrysanthemum seticuspe. The sequence goes on along the minus strand of BPTQ01000005.1, from coordinate 160,966,503 downwards.
CTACAAAACAAAGGTTAGAAAACAAGTATAATGCACAATTTCCTGCATATGTGATCCAAGTTAGTTGAAAAATAGTTTTCTGTCTCACGGATCCACAGTTCCCTCCTAGTAGGGATCCGTCTAGGCAATTTTGAGGGATCCATATAGCTGATGATTAAATTCAGCAATGGTGATGTAACAAGTAATGTTAACATCAAAATGAGTTATGTATTCAACCAACAAACATATACTCAAAGCAATATGGCAAGTAAAGTATCATTCAATAAAACATAAGAGATGATCAACAAATCTCTAAAAACTAAGAGAGTGATTTAGCCATATTCTACTAATACTAATAAGTGACCAAAGCTTAAGAAGCAACAATGTGCTTGAGTCTAGGGATGAGTAGACTTGTTGATTTGGTCCAATCTTTCAAGAAGATGATTAAACATGAAATGCAACTCATTTCATACTTCTTGAACAAGTCATTGGGTGATTAGACAATTAGAGCAATTATTGTCTTGATTAGGAACATGATGTTTTGAGGAGGTTCTACAAATGATGGTGGAGGTACATTGAGTAATTTAGGATGAGGTTCTACTAGGAATGAGAGTGGTGGTAAAGGAAATTCCTCCATATGATCAAGTCCTTGGTGGTTCCTTGTTTCCAACGATGGACTAGTTGGTGATGTAGGTGGTTCCTATTTTAACGAGAAGGTTGGTGAATGGGAAGTTCTCGGTTGTGAATGCTCTAATGAATAGAGAGAGGCTCGGTAAAGGAGTGTAGTCCATGCTCTAGGAATGAAGGTTTAGACGTTTTGCTAGAACTAGGTACGTTTGGTTTAGAGCTCGATGATCCTTTTTCTAACCTAAGAGGTTTAATGCTAATTATTGCGGTTCTCTTGGCAATTGTTGATTGGGTTTGTTGAGGTGAGATTCTAGCACTATTATCTCTTATGGATGATGATTCGGTGGATGGGAAGTCCTACCATTTGTGGGTTTAACGGGAGATGATTCGGTTGAGGAAATTTCGTGTGCAACACGAGCAAGTTTCTTGGGTGGTTCTTGGTTGGATGAGTTAGCACTAGGAGCTTTCCTCATGATGAAATGACTAAGGAAAAGGTTTCTAAATGCTGAGAATTATGTTGTGTTTGATGACTAAGGGATTCTAGCAAGATGACTTATAAAGGGAAGGATTTAGAAAGTGCATTCAAGACTTAAGTCTCTACTATCCTTTGGAATGTGATGATTAGCATGCACAAGAGTCAGCTTCAGAGATTTATTAGGATGAGGTGGAGTGTTCAAGTTAGCAAGATGAGCTTGAAATGATTGTTCGAGCAAGAGTTGACATAAATCTTTCACCCGGATCCTACGGTTCCCACCAATGGGGGATCCGTCTAGGCTAATCCTAGGGATCCGGCTCTCAGCAGCTAGGAAAGGATAGAAGTGATGTTTGAAAGGTCTAAAGCCTATACCTTTTTGAATGTTTCAGTTCTCCTAAGTGTCTTTAAATGGAAGGGTACTTAAATGTTCAAGCGCAATGAGTGATGTAGCTAATGATTGCCTTATATGAAAGAAATTGGAACTTTCGTGAGTACCAATGAATGAACAAAGATGACACTAAAATCTTGAGAGTGTCAAATGGAGCTAGATGATCCTAGTGATCAGATAGTGACTTAGGATAATGTCTTGGAGAAGATCCTAAAGGTTTTAAGGTGGAAGAACTAGAATTTAATCCATTTCGACCAATTTTGAGGTAAGGATGATTATGATCAATTTTGACATAATCGAAAGATTTCTAGGTCTAGATGTGAGGGATCATGTGAGAAATAATGAGTGATCTAGAGAGCGGAACAGTAATGAGTTTAGGTGAAATGATAGATTGAAAAGCACTTTGAGTGTGATCCTTAATGAGCTATGAGTGAGTGTGAAGCTTACTAAGATTGAGAAGGACTTAAGAGATCCTAAGGTATTAAGTTCAGCTAGTGTGAAGTAGTCTTGGAACATGGTTTGAGGTGTAAAGGATTGAAATTCCACTTCTATTCGCCCGGATCCCACGGATCCTTCACTTGAGGGATCCAGATAGTTACAAACTAGGGATCTGGTATTTGGGACAATTTTACTTAACAGTGAGCGTTTGTTCTAAGTATCGAACTTAGAAGCTAATGATCTCTACAGTAAGTATACATGTATACAAGTAAAACATACTAAGAGCATGTAGAAATAGCACATAAGCAATTAAATGAGATCTAGCTTACAAGTAACACATAGGTTTATCAAACTTAACAACCGTTATTCAAGAAGCTCAAAATAGATTTACGATCTAGATTAGTAAATCATTTGTATTAACAATGGCGTGCAGAGTAGATGATGGTGTTCAAGACAATAGGGTTGTTTTGGCCAACGGAAGCAATGAACTATGTATAGTCATTACGGATGGTGATTAGCGTACAATGAACTTCTTCCATGAAGTCATGTAGCTCTTCTCGATCAAAGCAAGATAATCGCTTGATGAGGCAAGTGGTTGTGATTAACTAAAAGAAAATTTTATTTTACAACTTGTTTGATTAGAAATCCTAAGACAATGCAAAGTATTTCCATTGTAAACTTACTTTAGGAAAACATAGGAGTATAAATTTCCCAAGTGAGAGAACGAATATGAGACTGATACTAGCGATGCTCAATTACTGCTAAACACGACCATTTTTACGGGTGATTCCACATACCCAACTTCTATCAAGGAAGAAATTCAACCGTTAGGTCAAATTGAGTTTCTAGTGCAATAAGTTCTCCAGTATTCATTCTCAAGTTAGGAAAATTTATATTCCTACAATGGCCTATCGAAGAGTAACAATGATGATACTTTTCTTCGTTTAATATTATACTTGAGACAACTAAGGTGACGAAGGCGTCATGTTAAAAATAAGTTTAAAAGTTGTCCATATGGTAAACAACAAAAAATGGTTGGATGATCTAGTTCAACATATGTTGTTGGAAAGCTTTGAGTTTGGACTTTCGGATATGAACAATTATATTTGCGTTGCAAAATAATTTACTTGAGTATATCGGATGAAATAATCAAGTTGTCAATCCTACTATGAAGCTTGGAGAGCGATCATGAAAAGGAAAATGGGAGAGTACATCATCAACACAAGTGTAGGTTATGATCCGATGTACATTCTTGTTATTTTTAGAAAAAGATACAAGAACAAAGGAAATCATATAAGCACATATGACAAACTCAATCAAAAATCCATTTAGTGTGTTATATGTTTTAAACATTTTTCAACCTATATGACTTATCTAAATATCTAAACTAACTTTTTCGACACAACTAGATTGTTGGATCGATATACTTTAATCAAACTAACTTAACTAGCTTGTTAAGGTTTAATAACCTCGGATAAATCCTAAGTTATTAACAAAGAAACACTGAGCAATCTTTATCAAGTACGCGGAATTTACTTAACAAAGCTAAGAAGAATAACCTTTATTATAAACTCTAAATCTGCTTATTATGCAGATACTCTAATACAACTCTAAGATAATCGAACTTTTCTCTAAAACACTAATTCGTAAACTCTAAAACTCTTTTTGGAATCGTACATCTAATGCCAATCTAGGAGTCCTTTTATAGGCTCAAGGATATCCTAGTCGGTTTACAATTTGTAACCTTGTACGACAAGTAATCTAAACATAGAATACAATTCTTTCCATAAACGAATATAACAGTTCTTTTGTTCTTGCAGTACTTTGACTTCATCGTGCAGTACTTTGACTTTGTCTTTAGCAGTACTTTGACTCTTTGACTTCTTCCAGTACTTTGCAGTTTACAGTACTTTCATATCTTCAGCACTTTCATATCCCAACAATCCTCCCCTAACTTGAATTCTACTTGCTTGACTTCAAGTTTCTTTATGAATATATCTTTAACAGCTTCATCTTTAAAAACGGATTGTTTCTTAGTCTTTAGATTGTATCTCTGTAACATCTGTCCTTGTCAAAGTATCTCTTAGAATTGTTCTTTTCACAGCAGCATCCAGCAATCTCCATCTTTTCAGCAACACATCAACATATGACAATTTGTACATTAATTCAGTTTAAAGTTGCATACTATTCTCATCACTTCCAAGTGAATCATTGAAAAATTAATGGATTTAGATCTCTTTACCAAAGCCATTATCTCTGGAGTAGCCAAATGTTTTGGTGTGTAAGACCATGGTACATTGATAACCATATGATTTTTAGCAAACCACCAGCTATCAACAGATTTGTTTTGTCTTTACCAAAAGTTGTACCCTTCTGGACTAGTTAGTTCTTCTATCTAATGGTGAACTAATTACCAACAATGGTTTTTCCACAGCCTTTACCACAAGCCATTTTCTTGTGGGGTAGCCAACTCTTCACATTACTGATACGGTGAGTTGATTACCATCCAACTTATTAGCAAGTTGTCAACTAAAAACGGATTTGATATATCTTTACCAGAGCCGTTTGCTCATGGATTAGTCAATCCTTTTGTAACCATGGTGGATTGATAACCTATTGATGTTATCATCACAAAAACCATTTATTCAACCTTTATTTCAAAATATTTATTACTTAGCAAAAAGGTTTCTTCTAAAATTCATTTAACTGGTTTATTTCTGCAAACAGTACTTTGATGAAAGTACTGTCTGATCAGCAGTACTTTGAATAAAAGTACTGATATATCAAAAAGTATTTACTCAAATAAAATTCATACCAGTTATTGATCATCTTCAGCAATGGTAGTCCAATTTATAAACAAGTTGATAACCATGCAGGCAGTTTCATTATCCTCTTCTACTTCCAATCCATGCTCTAACATTCTTCTCATGAGATCAACTGTGAGAGGATATCTTCTTTCTGCAAACATGTGTATCATTGTTCCATTTTCCATCTCTAAAACATGAACTCCAGATTCTTCAAAGAATCTCCAGCAAACAATCTCCCAGCTTTCTTGATTCTTCCAAATATCATCAGTGCTGTCTTCTTCAGTTTCCCATATAGTTATAAGATCACCATGTAAAACTAAACCAATCCCTTCTAATGGATTATTTTCAAAGTAAGCCTTTACAACATGATACAAGTAGAATAAGTCTACTCTATCTATAATGTGCAGTATATCTCATAGCCTTTTGAAAACTTTGAAGCTTTCATCTTCTTTATGAAAAATCATGTAATCTCCATTTTTGGATTTCACAACTTCAAAAACACTAATCTTTGATCTGTTCATCTTCATGTCATCATCTTCCTTTGTATAATCAAAATCTACCACTCTGAGATAATTCTTTAATTCATCACTAGTCTCAGATCTTAATTCAACTTTTTCTTTCTTTGAGAACTGAACATCTGTAACTTCAGTTTTCCTTTTTCTTTTCAAACTCTTCTTTCTTTCAGCTTCAGTCCAGGTAGCTTCTTCTCTAAAATCTTTAATGCCTGCAACATCTTTCTTATAAGCTTCTCTCTCAGCATCATATAGTCTTTTCATATCAACATAGTTCAGCTTCTGCAATCCTTTATATCCTCTGCTTTTTAAATATGCCATCATTGCATTCCTTTCTTTAGCTAAATTAGGTCTTCTTGACATATATCTAACAGGAGTAGGTGACTGTAATGGTTCAGCAGCTTCAGCATCTAATTCATCTTGTACCTTTTGAGCTGCTTCTCTATTCTGAGCTTCTTGAGCTTCCTGATCTTTTCTTTCTTTAGCATCTAATTCTTCTTGAAGCTTTCTAGCTGCAGCTTCATTCCTAGCAACTTCAATTGCTCTAAGTTCTGCCAAAGTTAGTTTCTTTTTCTTAGTTTCAACCAAAACACCTTTCCCTTTATCCTTAGGATCAATTGCAGGTTGAGAAGTTCTTTGTTGTTCTTCTTCTTGTACATCTCTAATAGTAACACCACCTCTTGGTTGTGATAAATCTCCTAAAATTGTAGCAATGAGCTCATCATCACTTGCAGAATGAATGGGTTTGAATGTAGCTTCCTCCTCTTCTTGTATAACAGTTGTAGAAGGACCAGCTTCTTCTTCAAAATTCAATACTCTTGGTGTTATTACCTCTTGCCTAGAAGTATCTGGAAAAACAACACTTTGATGTTCAGTACCTTGATCATCAGTACCTTGAACATTAGTACCTTGAACTTGTTCTTCTTGTTCCTCAGTATCTGAAATAATCTTTTCTTCAGTACCTTCAGATTCTTTCTTCTTCATAACATCTTCTTTCAAATTTTCTTTTTCTAAATTCCTCCCCAAGTTGACAGAAGATGGTTTAGGAACCTTATGGCTTTTGTGTTTCTTAGACAGCTTTTGCGCCTTCTTTTTGTTTTTGACCCAGACACGAAATTCTTGAACTAATGGCCACACAAAAGTCTTTAACCTTCTAAACTTCAGTTTTAATTTCTTTATCTGCTTAGCTTGAACCTTAGTAGTCTTTTGCAACCTAACTATCTCCCTTGTCAAAGCATAATTATCCAAAGATAAACCTTCACGAGGTATAGTATATGGATCTTCACTTCGAATATGTGAATGTTCCTCTGATGAAACAGGAACAGAACGTTGTGGAGATGGAGTAGGTGATCTTACAATCTCTTCTTGTACATCAGGGCTTGGAGAAACAGTACCCTGTAGAGATGCAGTACCTTCACGAGAAGCAGTACTTGCAGATGCAGTACCTTGTGCAGAATCAGTACCTTCACTTTCCTCATCCTCTCCAGCTTCATCACGTACAGCTTGAACAACTTCCAGCATTGTAGGAGTCAATGGAGTATCTCCACCTCTGAACAAATCACTTCGCCTAGCCATAAAGGTAAATATTTTGGCTTGTTGCACAATGACAGGTAACAAATCAGCAGGTTTTGGAACATCAGCCAATTGCTTGTTTAAGAAAACCTGTACAAACCTTGGGTACATCAACCATTTTGACCCAGATGATATATGTGAAAGCATCCCATCCAAAATAAGCCTTGAAAAATTAAACACTCTGTTGGTAGCTAATCCAACCACTGCAGATGCTATATTTGATCCAAACTGCTCCCAAGAAGTACTTTTAGAACTTATGCAATGAAGCAGTACATGAATCAAGAACTTCCATTGAGGACAGAATAATGCTTTCTTGAATGTTTGTTCTGTCAAAGACCCTTCATAACCAAGATCCCTAAAAGTATCCCAAATCAGTTGCTTGTCAAATCGAATAGCCCCTTCTTCATCACCAAATAATAAATCTTCTCGAATAGAGGCCTCTGTAATCTTGATAGTCCGTCCAGCAACTGTTGATCTAATATAATATTCATCCTCTTCCATATTATCTCTAGCATTAGCCCAAAATTCTTGAATCCAAGGTTCAATGATATCCGGCTCAACTAAAAGAGCATAACTAATAGGCGACCCAGTAAGATAATCAATGATATCATAAAAAGCCACATTCGCCTCAGTCTTGTCCAAATTAGCCACCATATTGTGCTTTGAAACAGTTAATCGATTCGCCATTGTTGAATAAGTGAGAACAATGAAAAGATATTATCGAATAATAAAGAGATGGTGATTATGAGATAAGTATGGAAAAGATTCTAAGTAATAATATGAGAGGGAAAATCGGGAAGTAGTTATTTATAGGTAGGATTTGAAAAATCACAGCCCATAATAACAAAGTTACCGTTACTATCAATTACCCATCAATATTACCGTTGGAACAGTACTTTAATACGACAAACAGTACTTTCCACATAAGCAGTACTTTCCCAAGCAGTACTTTCCAAGCAGTACGTTCATGAAACTTAAAAGCAGTACTTTCCGAAATTCCTCTATAACAACTAAGTATAAACAAGTATCCTCCCCTCAAGCAATACACAAGACTATACTAACACCTTATAGTCCTCCCCTCAAACATAGCTTAGTAGTTAATCATTCCAATGCTCACGACCAAGTGATTGAATCGTGACACATCAAAACCTTTTGTGAGTAAATCAGCTACATTGTCATCCGTGTGAACCTTGACCACATTAATAAGTCTATGCTCATAGCAATCTTCTTATAAAATGATGCCTAATTTGAATGTGCTTGGTCTTGGAATGGTAAACTGGATTCTTCATAATACAAATAGTACTCTCATTATCAATATTGATAGGAGTATTTTTGAAATTGAACCCATAGTCCAAGAGTTGATTCTGCATCCACAAAACGTGTCCACAACAACTTGCAACAGCTACATATTCAGCTTCAGTAGATGATGTTGCTGCAATTGTCTGTTTCTTGCATTGCCAGGAGACTAATCTTCTTCCAAGATATTGGCATCCTCCAGTGGTTGATCGTCTATCATAGTTATCACCTGCATAGTCACTATCTGAAAAAGCTTCTAAGTGAAAAGGTGACTCTTGAGGATACCACATCCCCAACTTAGGTTGTTGTTTCAAATAACAGAAGATTCTCTTTACTGCATTCATGTGAGAGATCTTTGGTGAGACTTGATATCTTGCACATAGAAAAACTGCAAACATGATATCAGGCCTGGATGCAGTAAGATACATAAGAGAGCCAATCATGGATCTGTAAAGCTTGACTTCAACTGGTTGTCCATCTTCATCTTTGCCCAATGAATTGATAGATTTAATAGGGGTAGTAACAGCCTTCATATCATCAAAATTAAACTTCTTAAGTATGTCTGTAACATACTTGTCTTGACTGATAAAAATTCCTTCCTTTGACTGCTTAACCTGAAGTCCCAAAAAGAAAGTTAACTCTCCCATTGAACTCATTTGAAATTCCTTCTGCATCAGCTGCTCAAACTCCTTAACCATGGACTGTTTGGTAGCCCCAAAGATGATATCATCAACATAGACTTGAACTAACATGATATCCTTCTTGTCTCTCTTGATAAACAAAGTCTTGTCAATAGCTCCCCTTCTGTATCCATGTTGTAATAAAAATGTAGAGAGCCTCTCATACCAAGCTCTAGGTGCCTGATGAAGGCCATAAAGAGCCTTAACCACCTTATAGACTTTGTTTGGATGGTTAGGATCTTCAAAACCTGGAGGTTGTTTTACATACACCTCTTCTGTAATAGTACCATATAGAAAGGCACTCTTTACATCCATCTGGTAGACCTGAAAACCCATGTATGAAGCAAAAGCAAGAAATATTCTAATAGCTTCAATCCTTGCAACAGGAGCAAAAACTTCATCATAATCTACTCCTTTTTCTTGTCTATAGCCTTGAGCTACTAACCTTGCCTTGTTTTTGATAACATTGCCTCTTTCATCTCTTTTTACTCTGAAAACCCATCTGGTGCCAATAACTCTCTTCCCATCTGGAAGATCACATAAAACCCAAACTTCTTGAAGTTTAAATTGAAGAAGTTCTTCCTGCATAGCTTCAACCCAGCTTTCTTTAGTCAAATCTTGAGCAATATTCTTGGGTTCCTCTTGAGAGATGAAACAAGTAAATAAGCAGGTTTGATGGTCCTTATGATTCAGCCTGTTTTGTTTATACACAAAGCTAAGTAAAGCATTGTGAGGTTTTGTGAAACCCTTAGCTTTGTGTCTTGTCATAACTCCAGAAGTAGAAGGACCAATGATTTGATCAGTTGGATGATTCTTATGAATCCGTAAGATTGGTGACTGTGGAACTCCATATGTATCATCCAAGTTAGTATAATCAGCTCCTTCATTGAGATCTGAGAAAATACCTTCATCTTCAAGCTCATCATCAGTTTCTTCTAATCCAGGCATGGTAGGATCATCCAAATCATCTAAAGTACTGTCAACTGGTGCAGCAGTACTTTGGTCGAAAGTACTGTCCAAAGTACTGTGAGAATATTCTGCAGTCTTGGTCTTCTTTGCCTCTTCATAAGCTCTCCTTTGTTCATCAGTGTAAGAATGTGCTAATACATCTTGAAGAAGCATCTGATTAAGTTCCTCTTGAATAGATTGATCCTCAGCAGATAATGAAGACTGTGGTGCAACAGTACTTTGTTTTGGAGAATCAGTACTTTGCTTAGGAACATCAGTACTTTGTTTTGGACTGACAGGATCTTTATCAGGAACAGCATCAGGTCTAATATGCACTCCATGAACAACATATTGTATATCTTCTCCATTGTGCAAATGTTGATTTTCTTCTCTAACAGGAACATAATTCATTGAAGGAGATAAAATCTCAAGATCAAACATCGAATCAGGACCTTTACCTTTCTCAATGTCTTGATCTTCTAAAAACTCAACATGAAGACAGTCTTGAATCTTCTTAGTAACCCTGTTGTATACTCGAAAGCCTTTACTGTTAGTGCAATAACCCAATAGGTAACCTTCTTCAGACTTGCCATCAAACTTACCCAGATTATCAATGGTGTTTAAAATAGTAAGAGGACATCCAAAAGGCTTCATAAAACGAATGTTGGGTTTATTGCCCATCAGCAATTCATAGGGTGTCTTCATCTGTGGTTTGGTGACAGAGACTCTGTTAAGTACATAGCATGCAGTACTTACAGCTTCTGCCCAAAATTGAATAGGTAGATGGGAATCTGCTAGCATTGTCCTTGCTGCTTCAATCAAAGTCCTATTCTTCCTCTCTGCAACACCATTTTGCTGTGGTGTTCTTGCAATACTAAACTCCCTCTTTATGCCTTTATTTGCACAAAAGTCATCCATAGGCTTGTTCTTGAATTCAGTTCCATTATCACATCTAATACCTCTAACCTTGAGTCTTAATTGGTTTTCAAGAGCTATAATCAGTGTCTGAATAACATCAAAGGTATCATCTTTAAAGCCCAAAAAGAAAACCCAACTGAATCTACTACAATCATCAGTAACAACCAAACAGTACTTTTTCTTATTTAAACTTGCCACAGAGACAGGTCCAAATAAATCCATATGTAACAGCTCCAATGGTTCTCTAATAGTTCTTTCCTCAAGCTTCTTGCAGGAAGCTTTGTGTTGTTTACCCTTCTTGCATGCCAAGCATGATTGATCATTCTTGTAAGTTTTTGAAGGTAAACCTCTAACTAAATTTCCTTTGACCAGTTTGTTGATATTCTTGAAATTAACATGGCCCAATCTTCTATGCCGTTGATGTGCCTCTTCAGATGTTGCTTTAGCCACCAAACATGTGGCTCTTCCATAAGAATGTAGACTCTTCATGTCTAAACTATACACATCATTTGTCCTTGGTACTCTAAGCACTACCATTTCATCATCAACAGGTTTAAAGTCAGAGGAAAGGATGAGACATTCTGTGTCAGTGAATAACACAGGGTGCTTTTTATCACAAATTTGAGAGACTGAGAGCAAATTGAATTTAAGCTCCTTCACATATCTAACATTCTCAAAGTCAATAAGCCCTGCTTTGATAGTTCCTTTGCCAGTAATCTTTCCTCCATTGGGATCATTCCCAAATGCAACTCTTCCTCCACTAATATTTCTAAAATCAGACAGAATCTCTTTGTCTCCTGTCATACTTCCAGAGCAACCACTATCCACAATTAGATGATCTTTAAGCTCCTCTTCTGGGTTGCCCTGCACACAAAGAAAAGAGTTAGTAACTTTTAGGAACCCAAGCCATTACTGACTTGTGTTCCCCTTGTGGAGTTACAAACTCAAATTCTTTGAGTATGTAATTCCCACTATCTTTCAAATGATGATCCAAAATTATCTTTTGATCTTTAACATGTGGATTTTCAAAACTTTCTGGTTTTTCAACATAAATCTCTTTCACCAGTTTATTAGCATTTTCTTTTATCACAAAAACATCAGATTCACTTTTTGTTGAAAGTACTGTGTGTCCCTCAGTAGTACCTTCCTTCTTAACCCATTCTAGTTTAACACGTGGTTCCTGTGATCTAGATCCCCTATGTGTATTTGAATACCTTCTTGGTTGATAGTGAGATCTCCTAGGATTCCTATTCCAAGTAGTGTGATCAGTACCTTGTTTCTGAGCAGTACTTTGGAAAGTACTGTGAGATACTGAAGGTTTTGAAAAAGGTCTTCTCTGATGTGGGTATCTGTGATCTGGTGTGAAGTTTCTGTGATTAACCCTATTTGAATTATTCCAAACTGGTTTATGCTCTCTAGGTTTCTGGTTGGTAGACTTATTCCTTGGAAACTTGCTTAGATATTCTGAGTGTCTGTCACAATCTTTGATTAAGTGATGAGGACTGTAACACACAAAACACAGTTTTTGATCCATATGTCCAAAGTGATTTCTTCTATGTCTATGCCCAAAATTATGTTGCCTTCTTGGTGAATGATAAAATCTGTTTTGACCAAAGTTATCCCCAAAAGGTTTAGCAGTACTGTTTTGAAAAGGTTTTGCAAAAGGTGCTGCTTGTTGAGCAGTACTTTGTTTTAAAGGTACTGCTTGATTTTGAACATTATTTACAACAGCTTCTTTGGGTTTCTCAGACCTAGATTGAGCTACAAGCTTCTTCCTAAACTCTAGACTGTCTACTCCAAAACGAGAAACATCAGGCCTAGAGGGTTGATGGCTAATGGGATGAGGAACAGCATGATAACTATTGTCTTTCTTATGTTCAGGAGGTGGTTCACTTATTAAGCCCTCATTACTAGATGTATCTACATAGTTAATGAGTTCATCATCACTAGTGGTTATGTCCTCAAAAACACCATCATCCTGATCACTAGGTTGGTTTTCATCTATGTTACTAAAGTCCATTCCAAATCCTAAGCCTGTTCTAATGTAAGCCCTTCTCTGTTTTTCAACATAAGCAACATGGGACAAGCCAGACTCTCCCCAAGCAGCAAACTTAGCTAACAATTCATCTCTTTCCTTAGTCAATTTCTCAATTTCAGCAATTTTACAGTTTAGTTTCCATTCACTAAGTTTTAACTGATAATCATGTTGTTCATATTTTTCAGCCCAAGCCATTTCATTATTTTCATGAGTTAATATTTTGGCTTCCATAGACTCTAAAGTGATTTGATAACCTGCTACCTCAGACCTAGCCCTAACACAATTATCTCTTTCAATCACATAACTGTTAAGCAATTTTAGATAAAACTCATAACAGTTTGAGCATACCTCAGAGATAGGAGACTGAGTTGGTGATGTAGCCACCATAGCAAGAAGAACAGGATCATCTTCACTTTCTTTGCTCCAATCAAATCCTCCAAAGCCATCATCAAATTCCAAAGCAGCATGTTCAGATTCTTCATCAAAAGCAGTGCTCCAGTCCAATGCTTCCACTGTGTCTTCAACTGTATCTTCCACTGCTACCATACAGTAAGTCACCGGTTCATCATCAAACTCTTCACTCCAGTCAACTTCTGATAAATTCTCTTAAGCAACCAAAGCCTTTGTTTCAGTCATTGGAATTTCTTTGAGCTCAAGTTTTGGCTTCTCAGATGTTCTGTTTTCTTGATACTTAGCAAACCTGCACTCCCTTGCAAAGTGACCAGTCTTTTGACAATTGAAGCATTCAATTTGAGATTTGTCAAAAGTTATTCCTTGTTTTGGTTTGAAATCAATACTTTTGCATGTCTTCTTCATGTACTTTTTGATCCTTGCAGTGATCATAGCAACTTGCCACCTGAAATCAATTTCTTCAAGTGCATCTTCTTCAATATGTGCTAGATCCTCTTCATAAGTGATAGGTAAGCTTGCTTGTTGTGCAAAGAAGGAGCACACAACTTCATCTGAGTACAAAGTGGTAGATGGTGGGGCCTGCTGAGCATATGAAGGGGGATTGTAAACAGCAGTACTTTGAGAAACAGTACTTTGAGGAGAAGCAGTACTTTTGGAAGTACTGCTCTTCTTTTCAGATGATAGAAAAGCAATACTGTGAGATTTGGAATTTGGTTGACCACTCATCTCATGTTCATACACCTTCAGTTGATGATAGAGATCATCAAAGTCCATAACATCCAATCCTTGTTGTCCTCTGATCATAGTAGCAATCACATGCCATGTAGACGGCAAGCTCCTTAGAAACTTCAAATTAGCATCCTCAACTGACACTTCTGCCTTGTATAACTCTAACATGTTGAGGAGATTTTGAAACCTATCATATGTAGCATCAAGATTCTCTCTTTCACCAACTGTGAAAGTTTCAAATTGTTGCTTCAGCAAATTTCTATGCATCTTCTTAGAGGCTTCATTCCCTCCAAATCTGGTCTTGAGAGCAGCCCAGAGCTGCTTAGCATCTTTCACATCATGAAATTTGAGAAGATGACCATCTGGAATGGCAGATAAGAGAATGTTTAGTGCCTTTTCTTGATTCCTTATGGTTGCTGCTGGTAAGACTGCCTTTGGTGCAGTTGGTTGTCCAGGAATATTAATGGGTTCTGTAACTACTTCATTCCCATTTACAATTACATTCCATAGAGCATGGTCTGTAATGGCAATATACTGCCTCATCTTCATGCACCAGAGATCATATTCTCCCTTCTTGATTATTGGAATTCTGAGTGAGGTGATTGAGGGTGGTGGTGCAGCTTCAGTCGACATCTTGAATATAGTTGAAGTAGGGTTTCTTCCTAGTCAGAGTTTCCACACAAGCTCTGATACCACTTGTTGGATCGATATACTTTAATCAAACTAACTTAACTAGCTTGTTAAGGTTTAATAACCTCGGATAAATCCTAAGTTATTAACAAAGAAACACTGAGCAATCTTTATCAAGTACGCGGAATTTACTTAACAAAGCTAAGAAGAATAACTTTTATTATAAACTCTAAATCTGCTTATTATGCAGATACTCTAATACAACTCTAAGATAATCGAACTTTTCTCTAAAACACTAATTCGTAAACTCTAAAACTCTTTTTGGAATCGTACCTCTAATGCCAATCTAGGAGTCCTTTTATAGGCTCAAGGATATCCTAGTCGGTTTACAATTTGTAACCTTGTACGACAAGTAATCTAAACATAGAATACAATTCTTTCCATAAACGAATATAACAGTTCTTTTGTTCTTGCAGTACTTTGACTTCATCGTGCAGTACTTTGACTTTGTCTTTAGCAGTACTTTGACTCTTTGACTTCTTCCAGTACTTTGCAGTTTACAGTACTTTCATATCTTCAGCACTTTCATATCCCAACATAGATGTTATCCCAAACACTCCTTCAAATAGCACATTGATTAGTAGAATATTACTAAATCGACAAACAAGAGAATGAATAGCAAGGTAAGGAAACCATATATGCTATTCAATCAAACAAGCACAAAATCTATTTTAGATAAGCAAATAATCAAGTAATGCAAAGAAGACAATTTATTATTTAGCATAGCATACGAAAGTTCTTTTCATCGCTTTGTGTTAAATATAAACATGTATACCAAGATTGATTAGTTTCTTTTATATTTATAAATATGATCAAAACCTTAATTTCAATAGAGGACACATTGTTATTCAAAATCGAAAACATCCGTCTCCAATTAGATCAAAAGTTTGTGCAAAAGTTATGACCAAAAATTGACTTTCTATTATAAATCAATGATTCTGTAAATTATTGTTTTGAATCAGTTTATTAAATTATTTTTAAATGAAAGTAGACTCAAATACCTTTAAAATGCTAGGTGGCACGACTTCTAACGACTTACGGTTAAAAAGTTATGAATTTTTGAAATTCAGCCAAAAACTGTCTTCTGTACCACGGATCCTTTGTTTGAGGGATCCGTCCAGTGTAACCTGAGGGATCTGCGGATCTGACACAGAATTACAAAAATGTACGTTTTAACCCGACGAAAAGGTTTAGTCTTTGTATACTTTTTAGTGAAGTTATATTACCCATTTTTACCTTTATTCAAGCTTGATTAACAAGATATCTAACAACAAAACTTCAAAGAAAAAAAATCACTAAAACACTTTTCATATTATGCTTATTATAAGATAGAAGCATATATCACCATTTTGTTCACAAGCAATTTAGCACGTTTTTTTGAAAAAAAATATAACTAAGAAAACATACCTTTGCTATATCCCCTTTTTATGGTTTTAGAAACCATAGACGCGAAATACTTCATGATCTTCTAAGATACCCCAATCCTTTGCTATATTTCCTTTTTATGGTTTTAAAAACCATAGACGTGAAATACTTCATGATCTTCTAAGATAACCAAATCCTAGTATGAAGACTTCTCAAAGGAAAATGTTAGAATGATCTATCACTATCCAACATATGATGATTTCTAAAAACATGACTTTTTGTTTTAAGAAATTCCCTTCTTTGTAGTTTTCAAACATACACGGATCGTATCAAGTCTTTAAAGTACAACATACTTTAAGAAACTTGGTAACGAAGCTCTGATGCCAATTGTGGAAAACTAGAAGGGGGGGTTGAATAGTTTTACCAATTTAAAACTTCCTTTTAAATATTTAGATCGACTTATGTCAATCTATTTCGTTGTTTATGTTGGACGTTGATAGATAGATATATAAATGTGTAATGAAAGATAAAGAGTAAGAAGCACATCACCACGACACAAGTATTTATAGTGGTTCGGCTACAAGGACACCTTCCTTGCCCTACTCCACTCCTCGAGTCACCTACTCGAGAGTTCGTAAACACTACACCAACTCCTTATGGCGGAGAAGCCTTCACAACGTCGCTTAACCTTTTTCCGGTACAAAGCTAAATACTGAGTTTCTTCACACCAAGGCGAACCACACCTAACACAACGTCGCCTAACCTTTATACGGTGCTAGGCTAACCACCGAGTTCTTTCACACCAAGGAGAACTAATCATATCACAACGTCGCCTACCCTTTATTAGGTACTAGGCTAAGCACCTAGTTCCATTACTATGGAGGAACTACTACCCTTCACAACACAACACCTAATATGAAGGAGATCCACTCCTTGTTACAATACCATCAAGGATATCACCATCCTTGGAAATAAACAATTACTTATGTGTATAACGATGCACCTCATCGATTATACGACCTAGGCATTCTTCCTAAATGCGACTTGATTTGATTCTTGGGCATCCTTCACTAATGCCTTAGACACAACGCTTGGCACCCTTCACTAATGCCTTCGTCTTGACACCTTTAGCATTCTTCACTAATGCTTTGACACGGATGATCGGCATCTTTCACTAATGCTTTCATCTTGACACTTTCGGCATTTTTCACTAATGCCTTCAACCCAACATCTATGGAGAAAGTAAGAACTATCAACAAGAGAACCTTAGTTGTCTTGATGATGACGAAGCATGGTAACTCATGGACTTGAGCTTGCACGTCTTCAAGAAGTGGTGATCTTGCCTTTAAGAGGAACCTAGAAGATAACACAAAAACAAAAGACAAACTACATAGATCACTTAGATCTGAAGTTAGAGGGTTAGAATACTTGGGGAAGTATGTGTGTAAAGTGATCAATAGAAAGGAAGAAATGGCTCTCTATTTATAGAGAAAATTCTCTACTGTTCCCCGGATCCCACGGATCCCTTCCACTTGGGATCCGGCTAGCTCAAAGCCAGGGATCCGTGGAACGCTCCTCTTTGTCCATGGGTATTTTGGTTATGGGTCATGGGTCATGGGTTGATCCATTGGGTCTTTAGCTAGATGCAATGTATCTCTTGAGTGCTCACCAAGGGTTTAATGTATCTAGACATTCTCTTGAGTGCTCACCAAGGGTTCAATATCTAGACATTGGGTATGGGTCAATACCATGGGTTATGGATATTATTCATGTATGATATAAGCATGATGTCATGCAACGGGTTATGGGTCAAGATCAATCGGTCATGGGCTTTGGGTTGTACCCAACTACATTCAATGTATTTGCCCAATGGGTTATGATACTTAAGTTTCTACCCATTTATATTACCCAATATACTACATACTAGTTATTTGTATATTTTACCCAAATATGTAAACACTAGTTGTTATACATATGTAATATTAAATCATAAAATCACTTATACTTGTTTTAGTGTTTTATGTGAAAATGTGAATATGTTAGAAACTATTAGTTCAAACCATTTACGTATTTTATTTGTTTCGTTAAAATGATTTTACGTTTGTTATCGACAAAACATTAGAAGATCGTAAAATATAAATAAACGTTTTTACGGCTTATTTGTATTAACAATCTCCCCCTTTTTGTTGATGACAAAACATAAAATTATTTTAAGGAAAAGCTAAAATTCGTAAAAGTTTGAATTTGTAGTTTTTACTTTCTTCTCCCCCTTTTTGTCGAAACAAAAAGAGCCTTGAAAGAAAGCAACACATTGTTTTCAAGAAAAACATGTGAAAGAAATAAAAAGAGGTAGAGAGCAAGTAACGGGAAAGGATCTCGTCTTTACTCCCCCTTGACGAGTCCATCCCTAGGTAAGGGCGTCAAGAAAGTAATACTAATCTATTTTGTTTGCAACTAAGTTTGCAAAAGATTTCGTCTAAGTGACGAATGTGCTCCCCCTTGATGATTGCAATTTTGCAAAGGGATGTCGAGAAATGTAATCCTAATATTGCAAGTAATTTGCAATGTATTGTTTTGACACAAAGCTCCCCCTAGCTTTAGGGTGTCAAAAGGCTTCAAGTGTAGATTGAATAACTACAAAACAAAGGTTAAAAAACAAGTATAATGCACTATTTCCTGCATATGCGATCCAAGTTAGTAGAAAAATAGTTTTCTGTCTCACGGATCCCACGGTTCCCTCCTAGTAGGGATCCGTCTAGGCAATTTTGAGGGATCCGTATAGCTGATGATTAAATTCAGCAATGGTGATGTAACAAGTAATGTTAACATCAAAATGAGATATGTATTCAACCAACAAACATATACTCAATGCAATATGGCAAGTAAACTATCATTCAATAAAACATAAGAGATGATCAACAAATCTCTAAAAACTAAGAGAGTGATTTAGCCATATTCTACTAATACTAATAAGTGACCAAAGCTTAAGAAGCAACAATGTGCTTGAGTCTAGGGATGAGTAGACTTGTTGATTTGGTCCAATCTTTCAAGAAGATGATTAAACATGAAATGCAATTCATTTCGTACTTCTTGAACAAGTCCTTGGGTGATTAGACAATTAGAGAAATTATTGTCTTGATTAGGAACATGATGTTTTGAGGAGGTTCTACAAATGATGGTGGAGGTACATTGAGTAATTTAGGATGAGGTTCTACTAGAAATGAGAGTGGTGGTAAAGGAAATTACTCCATATGATCAAGTCCTTGGTGGTTCCTTGTTTCCAACGATGGACTAGTTGGTGATGTAGGTGGTTCCTATTTTAAAGAGAAGGTTGGTGAATGGGAAGTTCTCGGTTGTGAATGCTCTAATGAATAAAGAGAGGCTTGGTAAAGGAGTGTAGTCCATGCTCTAGGAATGAAGGTTTAGACGTTTTGCTAGAACTAGGTACGTTTGGTTTAGAGCTTGATGATCCCTTTTCTAACCTAAGAGGTTTAATGCTAATTATTGCGGTTCTCTTGGCAATTGTTGATTGGGTTTGTTGAGGTGAGATTCTAGCACTATTATCTCTTATGGATGATGATTCGGTGGACGGGAAGTCCTACCATTTGTGGGTTTAACCGGAGATGATTCGGTTGAGGAAATTTCGTGTACAACACGAGCAACTTTCTTGGGTGGTTCTTGGTTGGATGAGTTAGCACTAGGAGCTTTCCTCATGATGAAATGACTAAGGAAAAGGTTTCTAAATGCTGAGAATTATGTTGTGTTTGATGGCTAAGGGATTCTAGCAAGATGACTTATAAAGGGAAGGATTTAGAAAGTGCATTCAAGACTTAAGTCTCTAATATCCTTTGGAATGTGATGATTAGCATGTACAAGAGTCAACTTCAGATATTTATTAGGATGAGGTGGAGTGTTCAAGTTAGCAAGATGAGCTTGAAATGATTGTTCGAGCAAGAGTTGACATAAATCTGTCACCCGGATCCTACGGTTCCCACCAATGGGGGATCCGTCTAGGCTAATCCTAGGGATCCGGCTCTCAGCAGCTAGGAAAGGATAGAAGTGATGTTTGAAAGGTCTAAAGCCTATACTTTTTTGAATGTTTCAGTTCTCCTAAGTGTCTTTTTATGGAAGGGTACTTAAATGTTCAAGCGCAATGAGTGATGTAGCTAATGATTGCCTTATATGAAAGAAATTGGAACTTTCGTGAGTACCAATGAATGAACAAAGATGACACTAAAATCTTGAGAGTGTCAAATGGAGCTAGATGATCCTAGTGATCAGATAGTGACTTAGGATAATGTCTTGGAGAAGATCCTAAAGGTTTTAAGGTGGAAGAACTAGAATTTGATCCATTTCGACCAATTTTGAGGTAAGGATGATTATGATCAATTTTGCCATAATCAAAAGATTTCTAGGTCTAGATGTAGGGGATCATGTGAGAAATAATGAGTGATCTAGAGAGCGGAAGAGTAATGAGTTTAGGTGAAACGATAGATCGAAAAGCACTTTAAGTGTGATCCTTAATGAGCTATGAGTGAGTGTGAAGCTTACTAAGATTGAGAAGGACTTAAGAGATCCTAAGGTATTAAGTTCAGCTAGTGTGAAGTAGTCTAGGAACATGGTTTGAGGTGTAAAGGATTGAAATTCCACTTCTATTCACCCAGATCTCACGGATCCTTCACTTGAGGGATCCGGATAGTTACAAACTAGGGATCTGGTATTTGGGACAGTTTTACTTAACAGTGAGCGTTTGTTCTAAGTATCGAACTTAGAAGCTAATGATCTCTACAGTAAGTATACATGTATACAAGTAAAACATACTAAGAGCATGTAGAAATAGCACATAAGCAATTAAATGAGATCTAGCTTACAAGTAACACATAGGTTTATCAAACTTAACAACCGTTATTCAAGAAGCTCAAAATAGATTTACGATCTAGATTAGTAAATCGTTTGTATTAACAATGGCGTGCATAGTAGATGATGGTGTTCAAGACAATAGGGTTGTTTTGGCCAACGGAAGCAATGAACTATGTATAGTCATTACGGATGGTGATTAGCGTACAATGAACTTCGTCCATGAAGTCATGTAGCTCTTCTCGATCAAAGCAAGATAATCGCTTGATGAGGCAAGTGGTTGTGATTAACTAAAAGAAAATTTTATTTTACAACTTGTTTGATTAGAAATCCTAAGACAATGCAAAGTATTTCCATTGTAAACTTACTTTAGGAAAACATAGGAGTATAAATTTCCCAAATGAGAGAATGAATATGAGACTGTTACTAGCGGTGCTCAATTACGGCTAAACACGACCATTTTTACGGGTGATTCCACATACCCAACTTCTATCAAGGAAGCAATTCAACCGTTAGGTCAAATTGAGTTTCTAGTGCAATAAGTTCTCCAGTATTCATTCTCAAGTTAGGAAAATTTATATTCCTACAATGGCCTATCGAAGAGTAACAATGATGATACTTTGCTTCGTTTAATATTATACTTGAGACAACTAAGGTGACGAAGGCGTCATGTTAAAAATAAGTTTAAAAGTTGTCCATATGGTAAACAACAAAAAATGGTTGGATCATCTAGCTTCAACTTTTATCAAAATAATATTCCCACAAACCTCTAAAAGAATTGGCAAAGGACTCTTATGCATCGTCAGCAGAGTTCGGGTTTGACGCGGAACAACCCAAATGAGTTACAATCGAGTCGATAAGCAACTCTACCCCGCTTAAATTATAACATCGATTTAATGCGGCCGCACAAGTAATTAACGGTGGCAAAGTTTCAAAATATTTCAAAATCTTATCTTTCATGCCGGAAACCATGCTTGTATAAACACCGCCATTAAATTCAAATACGAAAATATTTGAAGACATCAAGTATAGTTGCTCGAGTACCAAATGAGCCGTTGGATAATTATCCCCCGACAATTTTTTTGTTGCGTTGTAAAAACCTTCAAGTAATCGGGTTAGTTTTTCAATAGTATCCCAATGATCGCCATTAAATGGAGCACACTTACCCTTTTCCGACAATTTGCCGTGAAAATATTGTAAATTCACATTTTGTTTTAAACCACTTATGAACATAAGATAAGTGGAATTTCATCTTGTTTCAATCCCAATTAGGTGATAACCAAGGTTTCCCCGCATTTTCACACAGCCGAATCTAGGCATTATATCTTTTACTATCCCTTTTAAAAATATCATGAAACATTCTTTTAAAACTTTCTTTCATTTGACTCAAATTTTCATCTTTTAATCCTGCTTGCACAGCCAAGTTAATGATGTGTGCAACACATCGACTATGAAAAAATTCGCCATTTAAAGGTTGTTAGTACAAAAAGTGTGACAGGTTGTAATGGTGTTAGTGTAGCTCGTTGGATTGGGCTAACAAGCTACTAGTGGGCTAATCTTGAATTAATCCAAGTAGTTTGATTGATATCCCTGCACAAGAAGAGTAAATCGTTAGCCTTCCCGTGGGGACGGACCCCACGATTAGACTCCGGCGTGAGAGCATTCTTGACAGAGAAGTAAGAGTATATGTGTGTAACTATGAAATAGAAAGTTGTACCTTGTATGGGGATTAGAGCCTCTTTTATAGGCGAGGCTTACCGCTAGGGTTTCCTAGTTACTCGCATATAGTAGTTAGTTGCCAGAGCCGGAACCTTGACGGACAAGGTTCCGTGCTAATCACGGATGCGCACACAGGATATCTTCAGCAATCGGGGATTCGGTCTGCTAAGTATCCTGCATGCTTCTTTTAGCCTGGACTATAGACAATTTCGTTATTGGAATTATTGTTGGCCCAGCATGTGTATAGTACGTATTAGGCTTAGTGGGCCTATTATACGTGTTATACATCATCAAGTCCCCCTAGTCTAGTGTGTGCATTGCATGCGGATATTGTCACGTGCGATGGTCATTACTAGACTTAAGTTGACTGGGCACTTTTCCATTCCGTGCCTTTT
This sequence comes from Chrysanthemum seticuspe, assembly GCA_019973895.1. Taxonomy (NCBI): domain Eukaryota; kingdom Viridiplantae; phylum Streptophyta; class Magnoliopsida; order Asterales; family Asteraceae; genus Chrysanthemum; species Chrysanthemum seticuspe. The sequence goes on along the minus strand of BPTQ01000005.1, from coordinate 160,943,659 downwards.
TTGAAATGCCCTTCTGATGTTCCTCTTTTTTAGGGATTGCTATGTCATCAAGTCCCCGCAGTCTGGCATATTTATTGCACGTGAATATTTGTCGCGTGTGGTGGATATTGCTAGATTTTAAGTTTGGCGGAGACGTTTCCTTTTCGAACTTTTTTGACGCGTCTTTCTGACACTTCCCTTTCTTTGGGAAGTGTTTCATGCAACGTGGGCGCTTGTCGACTCTTCGTTTTCTGCTTTGATTTGACGTGATGTCTCACGCGCTCCTTCTATTCTTATCTTTTTACTCTTGATCTCGATAGTTTATTCCGATTTTCTTTATTGTACAGTGATGAGTTGGCCTGGTTATATTCAGTCTCCGGATCCTCTGAAGGTTAGGATGATTACGCGTCTTCGTCAGGAGGGGGAGCCTAGCATTATGGAGGTTTTTGTTCGTCGTACAGTGCCGCTTTTCCCCATTGCTCCTCCCCCTTCCGAGGATGAGCTGGAGGCTGAAGTTAATGTTCTTTTTGAGCCGGAAGGTGATGATGTTAATGTTGGAAGTGGATCAGCTCTTGAGGCTACGGATTCTGATGTTGATCCCGCTACTTCTGGTCCTTTATTGAAAAGAAAGGAGAGTTCTTCGCTGAGTATTCGGGGAACCTTCCAGTCCTGCTAAGAGGTTTCGTCCTGACTTCCTTCAAGGTCCCTCTACCAGTGGTGTTCCCACTGGTGCTTTTCAGGCTTTATTAAATAGTAGTGTCCTAGACGCTGAGTTAAGTTATACGACCCCCCATACTGTGCCTTTTATTACATCTTCTATTTCAACTACTCCTGAACGCGAGGTTGGGTTTTCTGTTGACTCCTCCATCATGCGCGAGCCTTTAATTGGTCCTCCTCAAAGTTTGGTTATTTCCTCTGATTCTTCTTCTGATTCTAGTACCTTTGCTGCTGGAGCTGAGATTACCTCTTGTACCAGGTCTGAAACTGCTTTGGGTGTTGTTGCTACCACTGTTGCGGCGACTGTTTCCGCTGTTGTTCCAGTATTGAGGACTTTTTTAAGTAGCTCGCCCTCAGGTGGAGGTGCCGACCAGAATGTTGGAGATCTTGTTGGTCCTTCTGTTAGTCAGCCTTTGGCTGGTGACACTCGGATTTCTATTGGGTTTGATCCTTTGCGGTCGCAGGAGCGTTATCTTCCGTATTGGAAGGTATCCAATGGATCTCTTCTTGATAGTCCCTCAGACTGCCGCGAAGTTGTTGATGGGGTTGCCCCTCCTAGACTTTCTTCGTCGCTTCGCGACATGAATCATGATCAATTGTTTTCAGGTTTCGATGTCTTGTCAGCTCGTCATTTGTGCTTTGGTTCTGAGGTTCGGATGCGTGCGGAGCGTTATTTGCAGGAGAAGGAATGGTTGTCTACTAGGTGTAGTCTCCAGGCTAATATGATTTACAGGCTAGAGTCCCAGCTGGCTCAGGCTGAATCTGAAGCTTCTAAGGTGCTTTCTCTTCGTGGCCAAGTATCTTCTTTGGAGGCAGCTGGTAAAGAAAATGAGGCATTGCGTGCCAGGGTTAAGGAGCTTGAGTCCCTCGTTTCCGGCAAAGATAGCGAGCTTGGGCAGCTACGGTGTGCAAACTCTTCTCTTGAATCCCGCAACGCTGAGCTTGTTAAGCAGGTTTGTCTCTCTTTTTTTCTCTTTTCTTTCCTTCCTCCCCTCTTTTTTTTTATTTATAGCGTTTGCTGGATACAAGTTTTAGAGGGTGCATGTTCGGATCTTCGCCCTCGTGCATTGGAGCTTGTTCGTTTAAGGGAGCTCTTTCTAAAGGTTGCTCTTTATTTGGAGGAGAAGCTCTACCCCTGTTTGCTTGCTTCTATGTCGGTCCATCATTGGTTGCTATCCGAGGGTTTTAAGCTTGTCGTGTCCAGGTGTTGGCACGCAAGATTACCTTGATGCTTTGAGTGCGGCCATTAGCCATGCTATTGAGAGGGGAATGCAGGATGGGCTTGTTTCCGGGCACTGTCATGGCACGGCCGGTACATCTCTTTCTAGTGTTGAGGCCTTCAATCCTTCTTCCAAGGCTGATTATGAGAATGTTCTTCAAGTGCTCCGCGGTGTTCAATTCCCTTTGTTGTCCTCATTGGAGGCTCTTAAGGACTCTGTTGCTGAAAATGTTATGCAGTTACTTTACCCTGGGGTGTCCGTTGCTGACTCCTCCGCTGTTAACCCTCAGTTTTACTTGGAGCGGCTGACCGTTCCTGTTTATGATTCTGGGAGTTCTTCTGCGGTGAGTCAGTCTCCTCTTTCTGCTTCCATTAAAGATTGCTTCGAGAGAGCGAGGAAGGTGAGGGAAGGTTCTCTTCATGACTGGTTAGCTCTTGCGGATACTTGGTATTCCTTGGCTTGTGATGAAGGCTGTGTTTTCCTCATCTTCTTTTGCCATTTGTATTTGGTGATAGCCCTTATACGCATCCAGGAAGCATTTGAAAGGATATCCGCAGAGTGATTCGACTTTCCAATCTATCTCTGGTAATGCGTAACCGTCTTTTGGACATGCTTTGTTGAGGTCTTTGAAGTCAACGCACATCCTCCTGCTTCCGTCGTGCTTCGTTACCATCACAGGGTTGGCTACCTCTTCTTGGATTGCCTTGTTTCTCTCTGGTGCCTACCGTCTTTTCTTTTGCCTTATTGGAGTGTATCTTTCACGTATGTTTAAGTTGTGCTCTGCTATGTGTCTTAGGACGCCTGTCATATCCGCCGGACACCAGGAGAATATATCCAAGTTCTGCTGCAATAGGTCGCATAGTTTCTTACGTCCTTCTATCGACAAGGTGGATCTGATGGCTATTGTTTTCTCCGGATGCTCTGGATGTATTGTTACGTGTATTCGCTGTTCCACTTGTTTTTCAGCTGTAGCTTGTGGTACTGGTTCGGAAACCATAGTGCATTCTAACGAGACCATCCTGCTACTTCGAATCGTGAGCACTCCTCCTTCTACCGGGATTTTTACCATTCCATGTGCTGTTAAAGGTACTGCCTGCAGTTTTCGCACCCCCGATCTTCCTATAATTCCGTTATATGACGACTGGGATCTTACGATTACAAAGTTCATCCATGCTGACATTGAATGCTCATCATCGCCAATTTTAGTTAACAATGATATCCGTCCGATCGGCCATATTACCTCTCCACTAAACCTAATAAGAGGGGTTGTGGCAGGCATCATCTGTCTTCTTATTTCGCGTTGGAGCTTTTCAAAGCAGTGTTCATATAGGATTTTTTATGCGGAACCTCCATCAATGTACATGCGGTGTATGAAGTGCCCTCCTATTTCTGCTTCAATTATCATTGGCTCATCGTTTCCATCTTCTGCAGTTAGTGATGAAAATGAGATATTCGGACTCGGGGAAAAGCTTTGTGTAATTCTTTGTCGTGTTTCTCGCTGCTGAGATTGCACCATCAGGATTGCGAGAGGTTTATCTTTCCTTGATGTTTCCCCTTTTTTGGGCGTTTTGGACTGATCCTTGCCACTGTTTTGTTTTAGTTCCTTTATTACGTTTGACAGCTTCCCGGTTCTTAGCAGTTCTTCTATATGTCTCTTCAGGTGCATGCATTCATCCGTATTGTGTCCCACCTCTCCGTGGAACTCACAATATTTGTTGGCGTTCCTTTTTTTGACCGGCGTGAGCATTGGTGGGGGAGTTTTTAAATTTCGCTTTTTCCAATGCCAATATTTCCTTGGGTGTCTTGGAAAGGAGAGTAAACCTATCTTGCTTCCTTTCGGTCCTGAGTTGATTTCTGTACCCTTTCTTGAAGCCTTGCTTCTGCCCAGGTTCATGCGATTTCCACTGCACTTGGGGTAGCGATCTCTTTTTTTCGTGGTTGCCTGCGACTACTTCCCCTCGTAGGAAAGATGTGGTTACCCTCATCATCTCGTCTACCGACTTGGGTATATTATCATGCAAACTTTTAATTAACTCGGGGTTAGTAATCCCGTGCATGAAGCTGGAGACCTTCATGACATCTGGGGCTCCTTTGACATCCCTTCTTTCTACCTTGAACCTCTTCACAAAGTCTTCTGTGGTTTCTCATTCTTTCTATTTGATGTGATGGAGTTCCACAGGATCCTTTGTGCACTTCTTTTGCTGAAGGAAATTTGATAGGAAGATTTCTTTCAGCTCATCATAAATGTCTACCGATTCTGGCGTAAGATCATCGAACCACACCCTAGCGGATCCAGTGAGAGTGGAATTGAACATGTGGCACCATGTTGGCATGGCCTAACGTTCTACTTTTGCTGTTGCTTGAAAGATTTTTAGGTGATCTTTCGGATCTTCACTTCCATCGTATGTCTTCACATTGGTGGGCATTCGCGTCTTCTTGGGCATGTCGAAATAGCGAATGTGTGGGGTGAACGGGTCAGTCTCCTTGCACACCCATGGCCTAGCTAAGTCTTCGTCATCAACGTCCAACTTTTGCTTTTTGGATCCGGATCTCCAGCGTTCGTCTCCGTTACCCTCACTTTCAGAAAGTCGATCGGTCTTCCGCGAGTATGTCCGGCTATCTTCGTATCCTCCGAAATAGGGTTCCGCTCTTTGTGAATAGGAGTGATGGTAGCTGTCTTCCTCCTCTTTTGAGATTCGCGACGACTGGTTCTCCTTTGGCTTCCGGAGCACACAGAGATGCTTTTTTCTCTATCCCCTAGTATGTGGAACACACCCTTGCGCAGCCTTCTGAACACCTCCTCTTTTTCAGCAGCTTTCTTTTGTGGTAATCTGGATCGGCTGCGCCTCGACTCGGAGTCTTCCCTTGGGTTCCGACGCTTTCGAGATTCGATATTCTTCCTCAGATCCCTCCTTCGTGTCGGTCTTCCGGATTCGGATTGTTGTGACGCTTCGCAGAAGTCCAACCGAGTTTTTAGCGCTTCTCTAGCCTTGACTCTGTCTTCCTGTTTCCGAACTTTCTCTGACACAATAGGTAAGATCTGGCCGTAGTACTTGTCGCAGTACTTCTTGACGGTTGCGCTGGACGCGGGCCCTTCAAGCCCTTCCAGATCTACGGTGTTTCTTTTTCCTGCCGTTCCGCACCGCGGACACGGGAGCGGGTGTTGGAGCAGATTGAGCTCCTACGGTGAGCATTTTTCCAGAACGCAGTTGTGTATTGGGTCCCACGGATGGCGTCAATTTGTTAGTACAAGAAGTGTGACGGGTTGTAATGGGTGTTAGTGTAGCTCGTTGGATTGGGCTAACAAGCTACTAGTGGGCTAATCTTATACTAATCCAAGTAGTTTGATTGATTTCCCTGCACAAAAAGAGTAAACTGTTAGCCTTACCGTGGGGACGGAACCCACGATTAGACTCCGGCGTGAGAGTAAGTACACATTCTTGACAAAGAAGCAAGAGTATATGTGTGTGTAATTATGAGAGAAAAAGTTGTACCTTGTATGGGGATTAGAGCCCCTTTTATAGGCGAGGCTTACCGCTAGGGTTTCCTAGTTACTCGCATATAGTAGTTAGTTGCCAGAGCCGGAACCTTGACAGACAAGGTTCCGTGCTAATTGCGGATGCTGACACATGATATCTTCAGCGGCCGAGGGTTCGGTGTGCTAAGTATCCTGCGTGCGTCTTTTAGCCTAGACTATAGCCAATTTCGTTGAAGACAAAGTTCTAAGGAAGACTCTCTTTCTCTTTTTTCTCTCTTCTTTTTGTCTTCCTTTCACCATCAACGATTTTCACCTCTTCTTTCTTCCACCATCAAGTGTCTGTTACAATTAATCACCATCAACATTTTCCCCATCTCATCCCAATCTTAACGGGACTGGTCGATTGGCTGCCGGAGCTCCGACGCGCCGTCACGCGCCTGTGGACGACTTCGCCGAAATTTTATTTTCTGGCGAACTTGAGTAATTACGCTCGACGCCGGTTGTTGCATTAGTGCTTACGAGATTTTTCCGGCCTTACAGGAGCAGCTCTAACCCAGTTTTTCCGGCTTAGCTTCCGGTAAATTTGCCTCTCTGTTGGTGTCTTTTGTTTTTCTTTTTCAGGTTCTTTTCAGGTTGTTTTTTTGGGGACCTGGTGGACTGACTCTTCCATAAATTCTTGGACCTCGACACTCTCACCGGAGATCGTTGCCTGCCGCCACCTGCCTCCACAACTGTTGACCGGATTTTTTCCGGCAACAGCAGAGTGTTTGTCTTTCTTTACCCTCTTTTACTCATATATTTTTTTAGCTTCATTTTATTTTGTCCTAGGCCGTGTCTTTGCCGTTTATTTGTTTTTGGGGTTGGTTTTTGTTTTCGTTTTTGGGTGCTCTTTTCTTTTGTTTGTGGTTTTTTTATTCGCTTTAGGGTAGGTATTGTTTTTTTTGGACTTCTTGTTGTTTGTTGGGGTAGGATAGACGCCTTGGTTGGTGATGGTATCCTGAGGTCATGTCTTGCCGGGTTGGGTGGTGTAGGCGAGGTTGTCGGGGTAGGCGGGGTAGAGGGGGTAGGCGGGGTAGGCGGGGTTAGGGGTGTAGGTGGGGGGAGCGAGCTAAGCAGTATAGGAGGGTCAGGAGGGTTTAGAGGGGGTAGGGGTTTTGCTAGGGTAGAGGCTTCTCGTAGGATTAGGGTGGGGAGCTGGAATGTTGGGTCCTTGACTGGAAAGCTCTTTGAGCTGGCGGATGTGTTGAGGAGACATAAGGTTGACATTGCGTGCTTCCAGAAGACTAAATGGAAGGGCTCCAGCTCGAGGGAGGTTAACGGTTTCAAGCTCTGGTACTCGGGCTCTAAGACAGCGAAGAACGGAGTTGGAGTTATTTTAGCGGCGGGTCTCAAGGATAATGTAGTGCAAGTGATCCGGAGGAGCGATAGGATCATGGCGATTACGTTGGTCATTGAGGGAGAGGCCGTTAACGTAATTAGCGCATATGCACCACAGGTGGGCCAAAGTGAAGCAGAGAAAAAGACCTTCTGGGACTCCCTTGACGAGCTTGTTAGGGAGTGCCCTCGAACCAACATTTGTTTATAGGTGGTGACTTGAATGGCCACGTAGGCGTGGCTTTGGATGGCTACGCGGGGGTTCATGGTGGTTTTGGCTTTGGAGTTAGGAATGATGAAGGTCGAACGATTTTAGAGTTTGCTTTGGCTCACGACTTGGTAGTTGTGAATTCTTTCTTCAAGAAGAGAGACGTGCACTTGATCACCCTCCATAGTGGGGGTCACAACACCCATATTGACTATCTGATGGTGCGTAGATGTGACCTTAGAGCGTGTAGGGACTGCAGGGTCTTCCCAGGCGAGGCATGCTCATCCCTGCACAAATTGTTAGCTTTGGATTCACTTTTCGTGAGGCAACATCATAGGAGAGCAGCTACCAGGTTGGCGAGGATTCTTTGGAAGAATTTGAATGGGGAGATGGCAGAGTCTTTTAGAAGGAATGTCTTTGAGGGACTCTCTACTCGGTCGGAGGACCTGACGGCTAGAGATGCGGACCAATTGTGGATCATTCTTACCGGCATCATTAAAGACGCGGCAAAAGTGTCCCTCGGCGTGGCTAGCGGGACAACCAAGTCCCAGACACCAAACAGAGAATCTTGGTGGTTTAGTGAGGAAGTGCAATCCAAAGTTGCCGTGAAACAATCAAGGTTCAGAGAACTCATTCGATGTAGAGATGGTCACCAGGCTGACATTACTGCCGCGGGGGAGAGGTATAAAGTAGCTAAAAGAGAAGCGAAAAAGGCAGTGGCTCAGGCGAAGGAAAAGTCATACGAAGATTTGTACAAGAAATTGTATTCCAAAGAGGGGGCAAATGATATATTCAGGATTCCTAAAGCCCGATAGAGAAGGAAGAGGGATTTAGGAAACGTCAAATATATCAAAGATGTAGGCGGGCGGACCATTGTGCACGAAGAAGATATTAGGAAAAGATGGGGAGAGTATTCTCCTCCCTTTTCAACGGAGGAAGCACTGAAGGAACCGGGGAAGAAGAGAACTATACCCAACAACCCGAATGCTACTATTCGAGGATTAGCCAACCAGAAGTGAAGGTTGCACTACAGAAGATGGGAAGAAACAAAGCGGTAGGGTCGGACCAAATCCCCATAGAAGCTTGGAGGTGCCTAGGGAAGGAAGGAGTAGAATGGCTGACTTGCCTCTTCAACAAGATCTTTTCATGTGCTAAGATGCCGGAAGAATGGAGACTCAGTGAAGTCATTCCCATCTACAAGAACAAGGGGGATGTGCAAGTGTGTAGCAATTATAGGTGCATCAAGCTCCTTAGCCACACCATGAAGCTTTGGGAGAGAGTTATGGAGAGGAGGCTGAGAAGGGAGACGGGGGTCCTATGTGATAGGAACGTCCCCTTAAAGTTAAAGGGGAAATTTTATATGGTGGCGATTAGACCGGCTATGTTGTACGGGTCCGAGTGTTGGCCCATCTCCAAGGCCCATGCTAACAGGGTAGAGGTGGCAGAACTGAGAATGCTAAGATGGACTTGTGGTAAATCCTTGCTTGACATGATCCCGAACGGAGTTTTCAGAGCAAAACTTGAAGTCGGAAATATTATTTCGAAGATGAGAGAAGGAAGGTTGAGGTGGTATGGCCATGTCAAGAGGAGGCCTCAAACAGCGCCGGTTAGAAGGGTCGAGGCGATAGTAGTAGATGGCGTGAGAAGAAGGGGCAGACCCAAACTCAGGTGGGAGGATAGACTTAAGCTTGACATGTCGGAGCTTCTCTTGTCGGAGGACATGACCTCAGATAGGAAAGGGTGGAGAGATAAGATTAGGAGCTGCGGCTAGTTTTTGGCTTGGGGCCTTGTGGGCTTAGTTGTTTGGGTGGGTTAGGCTTATAAGCGTCTCGTTGTTGCCTTGCCTTTTTTTTTTTTTACTTTCCCGTAGTTTTAGACCCCGTGCGTTGCTTTGTTTTGCTCGTGCCGTTAGGCTTGCCTGCTTTTTCTTGCCTTGCTTTTGCTTTTGGTGCCTTGTTTTTGCTCTGCTTTTGCTTTAGGACCGTGCGTCCTTTTTGCTTGCTCTATGTTGCCCTCTTAGGTCTGCCTGCTTTACTTTGCGTTTTTCTTTGCTGCCTTGCCTTGCTTTTTCCTGTTTTTTTTTCCTACTTGTGCTTGTTGCTTAATGTCCTCTTCTATCTTTTCTTTTCTATCTCACCCGCACACCTGCACTTGCCGGAGGTCTCGTTGGAAGCAGTCTCTCTACTCCCGGGTTTATCCTGGGGCAGGGGTAAGATCTGTCTACATTTTACCTCCCCCATACCCCGCTTCGGCGGGATTGGGTATGTCGTTGTTGTTGTTGTTGTTGTTGTTGTTGTTATAGCCAATTTCGTTATTGGACTTACTGTTGGCCCAGTGTTCGCAGTTATTCTTATTGATGGGCCTGAACCTAACATGTGTGTAGTACGTATTGGGCCTAGTGGGCCTGTTATACGTGTTATACGTCATCAAAGGTGGCTCGTATTACATTTTTAGTCTACGCATTGCATTTGTGTTGTTACTAGCATTATCCAACGTTATTGGAAAAAAAAATTCTGTCAAGTGAAATTTATGAAACACTTTTCTCAACAATTGGTATAAAACATCTCCAGAGTGAGGAACCGGAAAGTCTTCAAATGCTATGACTCGCTTCATCATTTGCCAACTGTTGGGATCAACCCAATGTGCGGTAACACAAAGGTACAAAAATGGCAAATTATGAGGAGCGGACCAAACATCGGATGTTAAATTAACAGAAGCATCTAAATTTAAAAAAAAAAGCATTTTTTTAAATCTTGTTTAGTTGTTTTCCACATTTTCATAGCATCGCGTTTTAGAGTCATACGACTTACATGATTATACATTGGTTGGATATAATTATGAAACAACGTCGTCGTCAAAGGGTCGTCAAAGTGGTTGAACGGCAAACCACGTTGAATCACCAAACCGGCAAATTGTTGACGGACTACATCATGATCATATACAAAAATACTCCTGTCTCGACCCATGGACAATTGACCGGCTTCCGGAACCGTTTTGAGTGCCTTACAATAATTGTTTTTGATATGAGCCTTCAACGTCGAGTTGGAACCGGCAAACATTATAAGGAAGCAATGTTTACATCGAGCCTTTTTCTTGCCATCCGACATTAGGACGAGGTTGAAGTTTTCCCATGGATCTTTTACACGATCGCATGGTAAATTTCGGACAATCGTCGTTGCGCTTGTTGAACCAGCTTCGGTGTTGGTGGTGTTTGAAGTTGCCATTAGTGAAATACTTTCGGTTTTGATTTTTTAGAGTGTATTTTGATTGTTTGAAAGTTGTAGTTAACCAAATACATAACCCTTCTATTTATACTAACCATACAATGGCAAAATGGTAATTTTTCAACCCAATTAAATAATATCCCCCCCCCCGGCTCCTTCCCGCTCTACATTCAAAATTTTGAAATTCAAAAAATAATAAAAAACGCGCATAAACCGGTTTGGAACCGGTTCGTATAACCGGTTAATAAAAACCGGTCTCCAAACCGGTGGTTTTTTCAAAATACCAAACCGGTTCCAAACCGTCGGGTTTGGTAAAAAGCGGACTAGTTTTGGTCAAAATCGGACCGGTTTTGACCGGGTTGGTTTTTTCGGTTTGTTTTCGGTTACGGTTCGGTTAACCGGTTTTTATGTTCACCTCTACTAAGCATGTCCCTTTTCCAGCTCATCCTATACTTGTTTGTAGCAGAAAAATATCTTTCCAAAATACTTTCTATTAGCATGTCTCTTTTCCACATTTCCTTCACGTACAAACACAAAAAAACAAACAGTAAGTTAATCAAATTTATACGTGCTACCAGACCACTTTCCCTTTTCCACATTTCCATGAGAAATTAAGTAAATATGATATGGGTCAGATTGGGGAAGTCATGTAGTGGATCAAAATGGGTAGTTTTTCTCCACCAAAGGAGGACGAACAACAAATCATTTGTTGTACAAAAAAATTAATTTTTGCAACTCACATTGTTAAAAAAAATCAACATGTATTTATTAAACTATTATTAGTATCATTAAGCTCTTATTAGAATAAGACAATCTTAATTACAAAAAACAACATAATATTAACAAAGTAATCAACAACATACACACAAACACATCATAAACTTACACCTTTATTAAACAAAACTCACTAATTCATAAAAATCAACAATTGCATCAGAATAAAGGAATAACTGATACCATTGTTGATAAAGTGCCAAAATCAGGGCAACTATCGGTAACCATCGAATTAGAAAAGTTAAAAAAAAATTGGGGCTCATAAATTGAGCGAAGATAATCAATTTGAGGTTTTTATATAAATTGACGATTGTGATAAATTTAATTAAGAAAATTTGTGTTAAATTCGTGTGATGCGGTGGGGTGTTTTTATTATGCTAGGTTGTTTACTTTTCTTCATTTAGCGTGGGAGAATTTAATCTTCCGTTTTTTTTAAATTTACACTTTTCACCCAAAACTATCGTCTAATAAATCTGAAGTACATGTCTATTTTAGTTTTCTCCTGCATATGTTTTATAAAACCCATCTTTTTAAGTTTTTTTTTTTTTTTTTTTTTTTTTTTTTTTTGACAAATAAGGAAATATATAGTCTTTTTAATTAAACATACTTAAAATAAATAAATAAGAACTAAAGAAATATTACTGAAACATTATTTTTTTCAAAATACAAAAGTCCCCCACTTGATGTTTTTCTTTTATTATATAAAAGATTTAGGCTATCTCGATAACAACCTTCATCAATTCACATTTTTCCTGTCAAATCAGTTTTTTCTCTCATGCGACCTAAAAAATAATTAATAATTAAAACACACAAAACAAACACAACACACCCACAAAACAAACACTCAACCGAATGTGTTATTCGGTTGGCTCCTCAACCCACATGCTTCTCGACCGACTGTAACCCACAACTCACAACCCACAACAAGGACAACCCCATGCAACCAACTCCAACCCAATCGGTTGAGGGCTTATTGCGGGTAGCCTAATAATATGATACCTTAGAAATTCACTCATAGCTCCATCCCATTTCATTTAAAAAACGAAGAAGAAGAAACTCTTTAAATTTCTTGAAATGGTTAAAATTTTGACTAAAATTAACTTTTTGAATTGAAAATGAGAACTCTTTAAACTTAAAAGCATCGTTTACATGTTGAATACGGACCACCTCTCTATTCTTGAATACTCTTGAATCATTGAATCCATGAGCAGAATGAGCCTTGAAATATACTTGGTTGTTTCAAGGTGCACTACTGACGTGCGAAAACTTGTTGGAAACAATACCTTGTAAAAGTGCTAAAAAGCTATAGAAGAAACTCCTAGATTAGGGGTTATCGAAAATCTTGGGTATCTTACTTGAAAGCCACGGGCAACCATAGTATCGAGTTCCAACTTATTAAAACTTCCAACATCTAGTCGCTTTTGACGATGAACTAGTAAAAGGTGAAACACCGCAATACATCTATGGCAACTGATGTTTGAAAGACATATGAAGCCGTGTGTGAATGTACATCCCCTTCGAAAAAGAACATGCCGCAAATGATAAAAGGGCTATCGATATTTGGTGAGGATCCTACCAACTTGTCATGCTTCGTAAAGTTATTTTAAAATTTTGACAAACTAAATAGTGATATATAACTTTTGAAAAATCTTCAGGACTTGTTAACTTTTTTTATGTTGTTCAAATCTGAAACAACTACAACTGAATTACTTTTTGGTATAAATTTTTGACTTTTTTTTTTTGTTAATAGATTGCAATTTTAAGCCAAACAATCTTACAGTTATGTTTTGATATATACCTCACATTAAACAGTAAGTTGATTTTGTACAACATTTATTCAAAAAAATTTATGAAAAAGTTGCAGGAGAGAAATACTAAATTGCAGCTCCCCATTCAACTCCACCAAGCAATTTTTCACAGGTTGCTTTAAGATGAATCATTTAGCTAAACCTCTTAACCAACTGGCTTAGCTCAGTTGGCCACCTTGGAGTCCTTAGGGGCTCTTGGGGGAGGGAGGTCTTGAGTTCAAATCTTGCAAGGGGTTTGAATGAGGGATTTTCCTTCAAGGTAGTCCTTTAATGAAGGGGTTTGGGCCTGGTAACCCCAGGTTCGAATCTTGGAAAAGGCAAGGGTTTACTCTTATTAATTGTCGTGCTTTCGGGCGGATTAGTAGGGGGTTTTCCCCCCATCGGGTATTTGAAATAGGCATTTCCGCTTCGAGGGAGCTCTCTAGCGCGGACCCGGTTTAGACAACGTAGTCTAGACCTCCTGCTGTCGAACCGCGACACGAAGCACATTATAAGAAATTCACCTTTCAAAAAAAATAATAAAAATTTAGCTAAACCTCTTCTGTATTAAAATGATTAACCTTCAGAAAACTTGAAGATTAACAAGTTACAAACTGAAAAGAACATGCAAAAAGCCATTAAAAGGAGAACTAAAATGAACAAAAAAACACACCCAATTGATGGAGAATCACATCTAATGACAAGCTTGAATCCTGAAATGACTAGAAAAAAAACTGAAAAAACTTGAACCTAAGGAATGAAACCAAAAGGCACAGAGTAAATGACATGCATCCCTCCACCAGATATGCACATGTAGATGATGGATTATGGACATTAGTTGAGGATTGCAAGAGTATTGAATCAATAACTCCTGCAAGCCTAATACATATTCGTCGTCTTTGTAGTACTGCTTGAAACCTGAACAAAGTCTTCAAATGATTGTTGTCATAGATCATTTTTTATCCATCGATAGAAATAGCCATGCTTCTACCTAGTGCCTTCAACTTGTGGTAGCCATTACCATATGTCGCCCATCAACCAGTACTTCAAAAAGAAAATGATAAGTTCGACTTCTTTTTCTTAACTTCATTCTTTTCTCATTTTTAAACAATCAGAGCTACAAGCTCTAATTTACCATTTTCCTTGATTTTTATCTAGCTTTTCTAGCTTCTTGTATTTGATTTTTCTATAAGTCTGATTGAAGATCGCGACATATTTGATCAGATGAAGATAGATTTAGCTCACGAGGACAATATCTGTATAGCAAAGAGGCTTTAAGAGGTGAAAGTTGAGTTGTTATCTTAGAAACAGAAATAGTTCGAATGTTGGAGCAATAAAAAAAGTGAGTTGAGGGTTACTGGCGATCGGTTGGGTTTGTATAAATGCTGAATTGGATAAATAATATGAAGATTTGACAGGTGAATTGACTTCTACTAGCGACGACGGAATGAAAGGTAAGGGTGAAAATAGAGTGTTACCTGCTAGGCTTGGGTCGTTTAAGGCAACCATTCATGAAAATAAATCCCTTTCTATATCAACAAACTTGAGAGTCAGATTTTATTTGACCGTAAGTAGTCATTCGAAACGGATGACTGTAAAATTTACATTAGAAACGTTATCTTTTGTATGTATAGAATCCAGAACTTAATAGCATCAACCTGTAGCTTCACTTGTCTTATTGGGCTCCTCAATACTTAATTAGAGTGGTAATCTCAACCTAGTTATGTAAATCACATGTTTATCTAATGATAATAGCTACAATGATATGAAAGTAATAATTAGACAGATATAAGGATAGATGGTTTATAAGGCGTCAATAGCACAAACCCTAATGTGTTTTATACGAACAAAACCAGATAACTATTGGAAATAAACACATATTCACATATGCAAATAAATAACAGATCATGGACTTCATCAGTAAAAAATTCTTCAAGAAACACGTATATTGGAATTCATCACATAAGCTATGCAAATAATAGCAGACCATGGAATCCATCAGGAAAAGTAAGAAAAAACAAGTACACTGAAAACTTACTTGTTTAACATATAGCACTGAATAGTCGATGATATTCTGTCAAAGAGGGGAAATTTCATACCCATCTACTTATAATTTGGTTAATTAAGTTAACAACTCAACAAAAAAAAGGGGGAGAGGGTCAAAGTCTCGCAAAGTGATTTAAAATGCGTAAACCCTCTAAATCATACCAATGGGCCTTTGTGGGTTCAAGTCTCGTGAGGGACAAATGTGAGATTGATTATAGTTTAGTTTGGCATGTCAGTTTGTTTTTCAAAAGAACAAAAATAAAAGATAAACTTTCTAAATCGTTCTATTTCAAAAAGTTATTTATTGAAATAATATAGCTTTCGTAATCATATTTAATACATTCGCACACAAATTGTTTATAAAATGTTTTAAAGAGCAGAAACTAGCAAATTTGACCTATACCAGAAACTAGCAAATTTGACCTGAATCCACTGCCCAACTGAGTTAATCCGTCAGTTTGCCACCTCTAGTATTCTGCTTGGGAAAGCCAAACTTGTTGATTGTAAAAGACATGAACCCTTTGTACTTTGCTGAATCTAATAAACACACCAAATTCTGCAATGAATTATATAAAATGAACATATACAAGAATGTTACCTCCAACTGTAGTCAAATATCTAGTAAGCTCGCATAGTCCACATCTTGGAGTGTGAGTGCACCAATGTATAGTAGGCTTATATGATCCGGACATAAAGGAACACATTTTCTATCAAAAACGCCATGAACAACACCCATCCCCGAAACCCATGATTTCTCATTTACCGGGTTCAAATTTAGAACTTTTTGCAACAACCGTATCCGATAGACAATTGTATCACTTCTTTGACAAAAATGAGCACCACAGCGATACAAAGTCTCGTCTGAAGCCAATCTTATCAACATCATGGTCAAAGTTCCATCTACAGGCTTTGGATCTGCAAGATTCTTATCTCCCATCATTTTGATCTCCCGTTCAGTCGGAAAATGAAACTCTTCACTGCCATTAACATCAAAAACCCTCAAATCCTTAGTGTAATGTTTTATAGCTTCGCGTTTAGTTGATTCATGTTTTTCAGCTAAAGTCAATATACAAGAGAACCTTAAGTGATAAGTGACAACGGTTTTGACAGTCTTGAAATTGTGAGAACAACAGAAGTAATTTAACCATCTATTTCCCACACCCGCGTACCATTTTATAATGTCGACATCTTCTAGTGCCGTGAGTGAGGAAATAGGCCTAGGACGGCCCATGTTATTGGTGAATCCAGCTAACCTAACCACTTTTCTAACTAGTTGGTCAGGTGCATCGACTTTTATACAAAGTTGAGTCAAATCTTTGACTGTTCTTTCTGTGTATTTCTGTTCTTCATCTTCTTCTTCTTTTCTTCTTATATCTTCTAACTCCTTTCTAGCTTTCATCGGCTTCAAATACTTGTCAACTTGCTCTTGAAATTTATCATAAGAATCTACAAGTTCAACAGGAAGTTGATCTCTAATTCTTTTTAAAGATAAAAAATCACCACCCGAAAGGTTACGATACCACGCTGCACGTTCTTCTATTGACCCCAAAAATTCATCAACAGCTTCATGACCCCAAGTTTCAAAAATTTCCCTCACTTCATTCTCAATATGAAAATCAAATTTGAGCCTGTTGCCCGTTTTCATCTTCTTATACACATGACTAAAGATTTTCATAGCAAGTTTTTTCCTATTTGTCTCCCTTCTATTTTTCAGTTCTTGAAGCCTCACTTCCTTCTGTCTTAAATACTTCTTCCTCGCCCTAATCGCCTTCTCAGACATCGGCGGATGCAAAACTGACGGTGGTACAGCCCGAAGATCCATACCCAAAAACTTAATCTCCTCAGAAACCGCGCTATGAACAGCGGTTCTCACTCTATCTACATCCAACATCAAATTCTTTCTCAAAAATTCTACAACCAGATTCTTCAATTTGACAGTCAAACCCTTTGACCCGGATGTAATCACAAGTATTTCATCTAAGTACCTAACAGCAAAAACCTTTAACGGCTTATAAAAAACACGATCACCATCCTCATTCCCATTGTCTAAATTATCATCTAATCTACTCTTCGTATTCTCCTTATTAATCATAAGACGTAACTCTTGCAACTTTTGATCAAACACATTCAAATAAATATTAACTAATATCGAATTCAACCCACATTCTTGCGGCAACCCTCTACCTAAATCCAACCCGCCCAATTCAATCCGCACCACACCCGATTCAAACAATCTCCTAATTAAATCGACAAACATAACATCATTCACTTTATCATCAATAACCAAACACAACTTATCAACATTCTCCAAACCAAATTTCACATTTTTCTCAAACAAAACACTAAACCACCAAGAGGGATTCTCCACATTATTCTTTAAATACCGAATTGCGGTATGCCGACCCATACCAACCCTACCACCATAACTAAAAGTAGCAAACCTATCATCATATATAACTTCTAAAACCATCCTAATCATTTCAATCAAAACCTTTAATTTCATATCAGGAACAAAAATCCCATCTGGGTTATCTTTATTACACAATTTCAATACACAAGAAGCAAAATCAAACCTTTTTTCACTAAGTTCTTGACCCATTTCATAAAAGTTGAAGATATGGGTAGAAATGGGTTTTTCCGGTGGGTCTTGGTGGATAAGGTTGTGGCAGGCTGTGAGGATGACTGAGGGTTTAGTGATGACATTTTGGAAGATGTTGTAGAACTTGCCGTTGTTGTATTGTGATAGGATTAGGGTTTTGAGTTGGGGTTTTGTTAAGGGCTGTGGTGTGACGGTGGTGGTGGTTATGGGTCGCCGGAAAGTTAGCGAAGTGGTGGTTCGCCGGAGAGTTGTAAGCATTGAAGTGAAGTAAGGGGTTTAGTTGTTTGTTAAAGGATTTATGGCATAGGTGTGAAGTGCCAGGGCTCAAAACAAATTAGTTTTTATTCAACAAGTTTGTGAGAATGAAAATCTAACATTAGATCACAATGTATGGAAATGAATAACATGTTAAATGCATTTTTTTTTTTTTTGTCATTCTTATGTCAATGGTACCTGCCAACATGCCATTGGTAAGCGTGTTTGAGCCATTGGAATGGCTTAAGCCATTTGCATCTTTTTTTTTTATATTATTATTATTTTTTTGTATTGTGAGTGAGTGGGTATATTTGGTGGGGTATTTTGTAGGACCTACAAGTACCAATAACATGTTATTGGTGTGTTATGAAGGAGGGGTGTTTTAGTTATTAATGTGTTATTGGAAGGGGATGAGGTGACGCTGAGATGACATATCAATAACATGTTATCCGTTAACACGACAACTTGTGCTCTTAGTTGCGAAATTTAAAGTATTAAACTAAAAAATTCGTTCTATTAAGTTTTTATAAATATAATGGTTCGTATGAAAGATACTTAAGGGTGTTTGTTATTGCTTTTTTTACTTCACGCTTTAAAAAAAAGTGAGTTTACAAATGATGTTTTCAAAAAAAAAAAAAACCCAAGCTACTTTTTCAAAACGTCGTTTTTAGAGGGAAAACTTCAAATAATCACGTTTTGTTACTTTTCATCCAAATACTAGTGAATAAATTATCACGTTTTTAAAAACATAATAATCTAAAAATTCACTACAAAACACAAAGATAAACACCCCTTAAAGGTTCGTTTGACAATTATTACACGTGTTTGTAAGTAGTAGGTGTACGTGTGATTTGATTCCTTAGCGGTACGCAGCTTTGATGTTCCTCGATTTGATCGTCCTTTCGTGCTGATACTCTGTAAAAAGAATTTTAAATACAAATTTAGGAAGGCGATATATTTAAATTGAAACACACGTTTTAAAATTGTTTAATTTTTATTTGAGTATATTAGTTTATTGTATAAACATTGTAATGTCGACTACTTATTATACAAACATATAATATTTTAGAAACATATTTTATGAGTTATCTATTTATTTTATTTTATTTTTATTATTTATTTTTTTTTTTGTAGTTAGAATAAGTAAATAAATAAAAAATAAAGTTTTAGAAGCTAAATTTGAGAACCCCGCCTTTCAAAAACTTTTTTTTAGATTGTTTATTGATGACGTACCCTCCGATCAGGTCGAAGGACCCCCCTTCGACCTCAGTTGAATTTGCATTACGAAGACCCAAGTCTTTCTTCATAAGTCATTGGTGGCGTAAAATCATTCATCATTGATATGGTTACCAGTTGGGAATTCGCCAGCCGAAGGCCTATGCCCTTCGGAGTCTTCTCTTGAAGGCGCCAAGACAAAGGAGAACATTGACTTGGTCTTCCCTCACGTTCCTACTATCTCCTTAGCTTCCCCGCCAAGACAGAGAGAGTGGGGATAAAGCCCTAGCGGTTACCATAAATCATGGGACGCCCCCATGATCTCCGAAACGTGTGCAAACACTCTCCAAGCTTATTTCTTCACCTATAAATAGGTTGGACGAGTCATTTCAATAGTATGTTCACTCAACACAGTATTTCACATAATCTACATTACTTACAACACATATCACATACTTACTCTCACGCCGGAGGTGGTTCGCAGGGTCCAACCCCTGTGCAATCACTTAACGAAGTGTCTACTATTTCTTATTGCAGATTGGCTACAAGTTTGGCGCAAGCATATCACCCCTTATACCCTTCGATCACCATCGAAGGCCTGGTCGTACGAATTATTGTACAATCAGTGGCGCCATCCGTGGGACCCGCTACAATTGGTCTCGTTATTCCAAACTTATAACCAGTCAATCACACTCACTAGTTTCACGGCATGAATCAAGGAAGAGAGGATACTCCCCCTCCGGGTTTCTCGACCTTGAAACCAATCCCAGTCAACGATCCTAACAACCTTCCCAACATAACCGCGTCCACTTTTACCACACGATCTCACCCTGAAATAACTCCCAACAACCATGCTTCAACATCGGCTAACCCTGAACATGTAATCAGTCATGTGTTCGTCGAAGCTAACATCGAAACACTAGAGTCTTTAGTAAGGGCTCGAAGGAGGCAAGCTCAGAACGTGGAGATGCGGAGGGAGTTGGAATACTCTAGCGATGAGTATGACGAAGAGATAGAAATGGAGGCTAGGGCCTTGGCTCCTGGGGCTGCACGCTCAGTGCTGAGGATAAGGTCTCCGGGCAGTCGAAGGCCGAGTGGAAGGTCGGTTGGTCTTGAATATGTTCCGGAGAGGGCTCCGACGAGAAAGGAAGGAACAATGGAAGGCTCCAATGGAAGGAGTCACCGAAGGGAGACTACGAAGATTAACTTGCCACCACTCTTGGCAGCCCATCTGGGGAGAACTGAGGCAGGGGTCCCGTTGCACCCTTCGCACGCATCCGGCGTAGAAGGCAATCCATCTCAAATGAATGGGGGAGGAAATCTTCCTCCTCATGGTATGTACCCTCTTTTTCAGGCTCAATCTTACCCCCCAACTAATGGGCAGGCTAGCAACCCTTGCTTTCCTCAACGATACGGAAGCATGCCCTACGGGCAACCTATGGTATACCCTTCGTATCCTGTCGGAAGTCACCCACCTTATATACCTACTGCTTACCCTCAATATGTTAACCAAAACCCTTTCGGAATACCTCCGAGCCATAACCCATACAATGTTGCCCCCACTTACATGCCACCTTACAACTGCCTTTATTCGGAGCCCATGGGTTCCACAACACCCTTCGTAAGGTGGATAGAAGACTACCCTTTGCCCGATGGGTTGAAAATGCCCGCACATATTGGTACTTATGATGGGAAGGGGGACCCGGATAATTTCTTACATCTGTTCGAAGGGGCTATCAGAATGCAGAAGTGGGTTATGCCCTTTGCTTGTCACATGCTCACATATACCCTGCGAGACTCCGCACGTATATGGTGGAATGGGCAAAAAGCAGGTAGCATTGTGAATTTGGATGATCTCAAGGCCAAGTTTAGATCACACTTCAGCCAGCAGAAAAAGTTCACAAGGACTCACCTGACAGTGCACAACATTAAGCAGAGGGAAAACGAGAGCTCCAGAGCTTTCGTTACTAGATATACTGATGACACCTTGCAGATTCTGGGTCTGCACGAAGACCAGCGCATCTCTGGTTTTGTGCATGGCCTACGAAACAGAAGTCTGGTGGAGTTCCTATCCACTGACCTTCCCACAACCTACAAAGGCTTAATGGAGAAGACTTACACCTGGATCGAAGCCAAAGAAGTGTCTACCAACGGGGCTCCGATTGAAAACAAAGAAAGTCACAGCAAAATCCTGAAGCACTCTTCGTGGGAAGGGTCCAAAAACAGACACAAAGGCAGGGTCAGGTTTGCGCCCTACAACAAAAACATCAACCACGGATCTCTTGGCTAATCTGTCCAATTCTCCATGGGAAATACTTGCTACGGAAAGGGCTGCGAAGGCCTTCGATCCTCCCCCTCGTTTGGCAAGTAGGGGAAGAAGCAGGGTACATCCAAATACTGCTATTTCCATGACGATTACGGACACGACACCAACAATTGTAGAGAGCTCAAGAAACAGATAAAAGAGGCCGTCAAATCTGGTCAATTGGGACATTTGGTGAAGGGCATAAAGAAAGGTAAAGAGAAGGTCTCCGACACACAGTTGGGGAAAGACACCACACCAGTCGAAGCACCCATCCTCATGCTTTACAGGGATGATTCTGGGTTAAAAAGGAAATCAGCAGAGGAAGCATTATGCGGAGTAGGAGACGTTACTTTCCCTTCGATCACTGGAAAGGTTCTCTCGAATGACCCCATGGTCATCAAAATCCTAATCTCCAACAGAGAAGTAAATAGAGCTTACTTAGACTGTGGTAGCTCTTGCGAAGTGATCTACGAACATTCTTTTCTGAAGCTCAAGCCTTCGATAAGGTCGAAGAGGGTAGATTCGAAGGTACCCTTGGTGAGATTCTCAGGGGAACACTCATAGCCTATGGGAGAAGTCCCTTTAGAGGTTACGATTGGAGAAGGAAGGCTAAAAAGGACAGAAACCCTGGTTTTCGCGATCGTAAGGTCTGAATCTCCCTATAACCTGCTAATAGGGAGAACCGCAATGCAGAAAATAGCCATCGTTGTCTACACCATACATGCGGCAATCAAATTCCAAACACCATTTGGTATTGGAACGGTTTTCTCCAGGTACAACGCGAAGAGGCCTACGGACGTAGGCAAAAGGGTCAAACAAATTCTGGAAGAGCCTCCGAAAAATGTTCTCAGCTGCACCGATGCCGAAGAGCGCATCGTAGTAAACGACCTCTACCCTGATCAGACGGTGGTCATTGGAAAGCAGCTCCCCGCCTCCTTTAAGGCTGAACTGGAAAAGTTACTAAGGGCTAATGCGGATGTCTTCGCATAGACTTACTCTGACATGACGGGGGTCCCCAGAACTCTCATCATAGACGGAAAGCCCTTCGGCACTAAGCACAAGCTTAATGAGTTCAAGCACATTGAACCTATCAAGCAAAAGCGCTGAAGCCTTGCACTTGAAAGGAATGCCGCAGCATGCAAGGAAGTGAATGAGCTCGTAACAGCAGGCATACTCAGGGAGGTGAAGTATCAAACCTGGGTAGCCAATCCGGTGATGGTTAAAAAGCATGACGGAGGATGGCGGATGTGTGTAGACTTCACAGATATCAACAAAGCCTGTCCGGAGGACTGCTATCCTCTACTAGAAATTGATTGGAAAGTGGAATCCTTATCGGGGTTTCGACTGAAATGTTTTCTGTACGCTTACAAGGGTTACCATCAGATACAAATGGCGGAAGAGGACGAAGAAAAAACAGCCTTTTTTACAGGAAAGGGCGTGTATTGTTACAAGAAGATGCCCTTCGGTTTGAAGAATGCAGGTGCTACCTACCAAAGGCTAGTGGACAAAGCCTTCAACAAGCAAATAGGTAGGAACCTCAAAGCATACGTAGACGATATGGTTATCAAGAGTAGAATGGAGGAGGACATGCTCTCCGACATAAAGGAAACCTTCGATCAGCTTCGCGCCATCAACATAAAGTTAAATCCCAAAAAGTGTTCCTTCGGCGTGGAAGAGGGACAATTCCTGGGACACCTGATCACAAAGCAGGGTATTAAGACCAACCCTTCAAAGGTTAAGGCCATCACAGACTTGTAGCCTCCTAAATCCCTCAAGGATGTACAAAGTCTGAACGGAAAGTTAGCAGCCCTCAGCAGATTCTTATCGAATGGCGCAGACAGATCCTTGCCATTCTTCAAGACACTCAAAGGATACATGGATAAAAATACGTTTTAGTGGAGTGCGGATGCAGAAGGTGCCTTTCAAAAGCTCAAGGAGTTCATGGCTATTCTACCTACACTTACCGCCCCAATCAAAGGCGAAGTGTTGTTTATGTACATTGCAGCCTCCTTCAAAAGCATCAGTGCTGTCTTATTGGCGGAGAGGGAAAAGAAGCAAATCCCTATCTACTTCGTTAGCAGGGTTCTACAGGGAGCTGAGCTAAATTATCCAGAGTTGGAGAGGTTAATCTTGGCTTTGGTTCATGCTGCTAGGCGCCTTCGAAGGTACTTCCAAGCTCACCCCATAACCGTGCTCACTGACAAGCCTATTAAGTAGATACTTTCGAAGCCAGAGAAATCTGGAAGGATAGCCAAGTGGGCTATCGAGCTAGGAGAACATGAAATTGAGTACAAGGGTAGAAACTCGGTCAAAGGGCAAATATTGACAGACTTCTTAGCCGAAACACCCTCCGAACCAAAGCAGGACAACAAAGTTGCTGAGAAGAAGCCTGCGAAGACGGTGAAAGGGTGGAAGCTTTACACCGATGGGGCCTCCAGCTCCGACGGTTCTGGTGCAGGTTTAATGCTGGTTGACCCTGAAGGAAATGAGTATACTTATGCACTCTGTTTCGAATTTGATGCTACTAATAATGAAGCGGAGTACGAAGCCTTGCTAGCAGGCCTCCGACTGGCTAAGGACATGGAGGTAGAAGACTTGGCTAGTTTTGTTGATTCACAACTGGTGGCCAATCATATCAAGGGCTCCTACAAAGCAAGACAACTTGTGATCAAGCAATACCTGGATAAAGCCAAGGAGATGATCGAAGGGTTTACATCCTACGACATAGAGCATGTTCGAAGGAACCAAAACAAAAAGGCGGATGCACTTAGCAAAATGGCATCAATAGCATTTGCTCATCTAACTAAGGAAGTTCTGGTCGAAGTGTTGGCAGATAGGTCCATCGTCCGAAAGGAGGTGTCTGACGTAATACTGGAGGAAGATTCAAATTGGATGACTCCGATTAGAGAATACCTAATAAGTGGTATATTGCCGGAGGATCATAAGCTATCATGAAAGGTTCGCATCAAAGCACCACAATACAGAATCATGGGGAACTACCTATAACGAAGGTCCTTCTTGTCTCCATGGCTTCATTGTGTAGGACTTAGGAACGCTGCCAACATCATTCAAGAAGTGCACGAAGGGTCTTGCGGGCTACACTCAGGACCTCACTCCATTGTTTCTAAGATCATGAGGATAGGATATTATTGGCCTTCGATGCACAGGGACGCAGTAGCAATTATCCAGAAGTGTGAAGCCTGTCAAGTCCACTCAAGAGTGCCAAGGCTACCAAAACAAGATATGACCTCCGTGACGTTCGCATGGCCTTTCAGCCAATGGGGGATAGATATCGTAGGCCCTCTACCAATTGCTCCAGGAGGGGTAAAATTCTTGGTCGTAGCCATCGATTACTTCACGAAATGGGTTGAAGCCAGGCCCTTAGCATCAATCACAGGGAGGCACATGGAAAAGTTCGTGTGGGAACACATTATCTATCGGTTCGGAGTACCCCATATCATCATCTCTGATAATGGGAAACAGTTTGCCGAAGGAGTGTTTCCGGTGTTTTGCAGAGGCCTGAACATAAAGCAATCTTTCACATCCGTTTATCATCCTCAAGGTAATGGACAAGTGGAGGTTACTAACATGGACATCATCCAAGGCATAGAACGAAGGCTGGGATACAGCCACCATGGTTGGTTAGATGAGCTACCTCAAGTACTCTGGGCTCATAGAACGCACACAAAGTCAAGTCATGGGGAGAAACCTTTTAGCTTGACATATGGCACATAAGCTGTCATCCCTTCGGAAGTAAGTGTCAAAACAGAAAGGGTCATGAACTTCGAAGCAACAGAAAACGAAGAAAGACTCCGCAGCAACCTAGACCTACTCGAAGAACGAAGGGAAATAGCCTCGATCAGGGAGGCTATCCATAAACAAAAGATTGAAAAGTACTACAACAGCAGGGTTCGGCCTTCGACATTCAAGCCAGGAGAATACGTCCTCCAACTCAACATCGTAAGTAAAGCTGAGTACTAGGGTAAACTAGGGCCTACATGGGAAGGACCCTACGTAGTTAAGGAAGCATATGGCAACGGAGCCTACAAGTTGGAAAACCTCGATGGAGACGCTATTGATAGGACTTGGAATGGCAATACCCTTCGTAAGTTTTACATATGAAACCTACAATGTCTAAGGACATTTTTAATTTGCTTTTAATCTATGTATTTGCATTCTTCTCACTTGGGGAAAGAAGCATTAATGGTAGGCGTCTAGTATTCATTTCTTAAAATGATGTAATCCTCCCTACCCACTTAATGATATAACACATTTCCCTCAAATCTCTTATTCCATTCAATACAACAAAGATTTGTCCACCAAGTCATTTTTATAAGTTTCAATGTCGAAGGGATGTACAAAGACTAACAATACGTCTTGCTCATATGCATAACATCCATCTCAACTTCACATTAACTTTCCTACGTGGTCTTAAGGTATTCCAAGCCTTTCGCTACCCAAAGGATTAAGATGGAGTGGGTCGCAACCCTCTGCCAGCAATTAAATTATACGATTGCTATATTCTTGGTGAAGTAATTACACACAATGAGGCTATGCATCTACCATACGCCTTAGGTTGTAAAAATTTTACGTGCAAATGAAACGTAAAGAGAAGAATAAAAGATAGCAAAATACAGGCCCTAGTGGCCTTGATGTAGATATTCATATATGACTAGTTTAATTAGTCCAACATGCCGTAGTCTTAACGATCAAACAAGCAAGATATTGTCTTAGGCCAAGGCCTTCACCACATACATAAAATGTAAATTGTTTCATCATGCATATAGCCTGGAAAGAGACACAGACATATTGTTTGAAACAGGGTACATACCTGTTAGCCTTAATAATATTTAATAGAAGTGATGGTCATTCACATTTAGGAACTTTGTAACGTGTGTTAGATATCGTGATAGAATAGTCAACGGGCTCGTGGATTGGGCTAAGCTAAATGGCTAATAGTTATGTTAAGCTAGCCTTATGTAAGTTATTGTCCAATCCAAGTCCAATCCAAGCCCAAGCCCAAGCCCATAAGGGTGATATGTATGGAAGTATAAATACCCCTCAAATGGTCATTTGAGGGGTGTGCTTGAGTATGTTTGTATGTGTTTTTCCTTTAAAATAGAAGCTCTTGTTTTCATCTTTATTTCTCTCCACATACACGACATACATATTATATCAAGTCACCATCTTTCCATCTTTGTCTTTCTTTATTTAAGCATAACGTGTTTGTGTTTGGTTTACGTGTGTTACTTGTGTGATAAAGTGTAGTAACGTGATAAGGTTGAGAAAAAAAACAAGGTCCTACAAATTGGTATCAATCGCCTAACAATGGTTTAGGAGTGTTGTGTTACGTTTTTTGTTAAAACTTTGCATAAAGTTGCGTGTTTTCCTATAAACGTGGGCTTTTTGTCTTAAAGTTTTGATTTTTACGTGTTTTTAAGATTAAAGTTGTAGTTTTTATTGATCATTAGGTGTTTTGGAAGAAGTTTGTGCAAAAGAAATCATTTGGAATCGTGTTTTTGGGTGAAAATTAGTGTTTTGCAAAAATCTGGGCATTCTACTCGTAAGGAATTCAAGTACAGAAAGTCAAAACCATATTTCTACTCGTAATGAAAAGTCAAAACCCTAGTTCTACTCGTAAGGTCTACGCGTAAGAAGTGTATTCTACGCTTAAGCTTTTGGTGAAGAATCTTCGTGCAACAACGGTTACTCAGTGCTTCCCTCACTTGGATAAGTTTGTGGAACACTTCGACTTGTGGATATCTCTCACACTTGGACAAGTGTGAAGGATTTTGGTTTTAAACCTAAGTTTACGCATAAGAATAAAAGCTTACGAGTAACACTCTACGCCTAAGCTAACACTTACGCGTAAGGTTTCTTACTTATAAGCATTTAGTTTACGCATTAGCTTACGCTTAAGCATAAAGATTACGCGTAAGAAGGGTCTACACCTAAGCAGTCTACGCCTAAGCAGTTTATGCCTAAGCACCAAATCCTATGCCTAAGAACAAGTTTACGAGTAAGATCTTTAGCAAAACTTCAAACGGCCATAACTTTTGAACCGTAACTCCGTTTTCAGCGTTCTACCATCAAAACGACCGTAAGAACGAGGAGAATGACACGCCGAATTAACTTCATTCGGGTCAACCTTCGAGTCCTAAAAATGCTCCGAACAGAAGTTATTGAGGTTTTTAAGTTTTCAGACCCAATTTTCACTACAACAACCGAGCTTAATCTTCATCAAACACAACTCCTTTATCGTTGAATCGATCCTACATCAACTTTATCATCAAATACCTTCATCAATGGCTACTCAACAAGACATTCATGCAGCCGGTGCCGAAAACCGTCCTCCTATACTGGAAAAAGGTAGATATCTTCAATGGACAAGTCGTTTGCTCCGCTACATCAAGACCAAATCTAATGGAAAACTCATGATTCAATCCATTACGAATGGACCCTTCAAACCTCGACAAGTACAAGACCCTGGAAATCCTGATGCAACACCTCCCGTCCCACCATCTTTTCGTGTTCAATATGAATCTGAATACACTGAAGAGGATAACAAGCAGGTTGAAGCAGATGACATGGCAATACACATTGTCCAACTGGGTTTACCAAGAGACATCTTTGCTGCTGTAGACAGCTGTGAAACTGCTTACGATATGTGGGAACGTGTTAGACGGCTATGTTATAGAACAGAAATTGGTCAACAAGACATGGAAAACAAGCTGCTAACTGAATGGGAGAAGTTTACATCAACTCCAAGAGAATCCATTGAATCCTACTATGGAAGGTTTTGCACTTTGATGAATGAGCTTATCAGAAACAAATTGACACCCATAACTATCGTGAGTAACATCAAATTTCTCAACAATCTTCCAGAAGAATGGGGACGATATGTCACTATTGTCAACCAAACAAAGGACTTACATCAGGTGAACTTTGATCAACTCTACGATTTTCTGAAACAAAACCAAGCTGAAGTCAATGAAGTTAGGAAAGAAAGATTGGCAAAGAATCATGATCTCTTGGCACTAATTGCAAAGACTCCAACTCCAGTGAACTCACAACAACAAGCTTCATCATCTTCCACTAACAACAACTTGCAGCAATACATTCCACAATCACAAGCTGTTATCCCTCAACAAAAATTCTACCCACCAGAACAACAAGTCATTCAACAACAACAGTATCCACAATACCAAGAACAAGGAATCACCGACCTTGAAGCTGAACA
The DNA here is from genome assembly GCA_019973895.1 of Chrysanthemum seticuspe. Classification (NCBI taxonomy): domain Eukaryota; kingdom Viridiplantae; phylum Streptophyta; class Magnoliopsida; order Asterales; family Asteraceae; genus Chrysanthemum; species Chrysanthemum seticuspe. Next base: position 160,915,238 of record BPTQ01000005.1, on the reverse strand, counting down.
AACAGAGGCTTTGTCAAATGCGTTTCCTTATTTGACTAAAGTATTCAAAGGACGCTATTCCACACCAATTAACAACAACCAAAGGATTTCATCATACACTCGCAACAGGCAAATTGCACAGCCGGGTTTGAATATGGGTCAACAAGGACAAATGGCTGGAGTTATTGGGAACCAACAGGGATATGCTACTGGATTTCACATGGGTAATCAGGCGGTTCCGTATCAGGGTAATCAGTTGGGTTAGAATGTTGGAAATCATATGGGGCAGAATGTTGGGAATAGAGCAGTGGGTAATCCGAATGGGAATGTTGCAGCTCCAGTCATTGGGAATTATGTTAATGTGAATCAGGCTAATCAGGTTACATGTTAAAACTGTCAAGGAGTGGGTCACATGGCAAGGAATTGTCCTACTAAGCCGAAAAAGAAGAATTTTGCGTATCTTCAGAAAGCTATCCTGTTGGTACAAAAGGAAGAAGCCGAACTGCAGTGAGTGCTGAGGAACATGACTTTGTAGCAATTATGGATGATTTGGAAGACCGAGAGGATATCAATGCAAACTGCATCTTCATGGCAAATCTTCAGGAGGCTAAGTACGACATTGATTCTGACACACCTCCTGTTTATGATGCCAATGCAGTATCTGAGGTACCAATCATTGATCCACGTTATAACAATGTCATATTTGATGTGTTTACTCATGACGAACAACATTCTGTGACACCAGCACCTACTTATGATACATACCTGGACAATCCGAGTAGTAGCAATATTCACTCTGAAACTCTAGATGTGGATCCTAGTGGAGGCTGTGTGGCACAAAATACTGAGACAGATGAGGAAACACGTGCCTTATTTGAATCATTAATCAATAATTGTGGCATTGAAATTGAGAAAGTTAAAAAGGTCAATCGCGATGTTAAGGCCGCGAATGATAAATTGACCGCTGAGCTTGAGAGGTACAAGGAGAATGCAAAAGCCTTTGAATTTCACAAAAACAAAGAGTCAGAATTAGAAATTGGTTATTGAAATTCCGTTTTAAAAGAAAAACAATTGCAAATCAAGTATAACACACTTGATGTTAATTTGAACTTGAAAATAAAATCTTTAAACAAAGAAATTTCTGATCTTAAAAACCAACTTTCTAAACAAAAAGCAACTTATTCTGATCTTGAAAAAGAGAAGAAACAATTTATTGCTGATTTCTCAAAACGAGAAGATTCTCTTCTTGATAAAAATGAAAAAATCAAAAAATTGGAAAATTTGCTTGTTACAACAGGTCATTCAGCTAAAACAACCAACATGCTATCTAATCAAGTAAATCCGTATTTTCATACAACGCAAAAAATGGCTCTTGGTAACACACCTCCTTGTTTCCTCAAGAAAGCTCAAAAAGAACGGAATGTTTTAAACAATGGAAAAGCTTTGCATGAACCCATAATTGTTCGTGATTCTCTTGAAACGTTAGAACTATCTGATGAGAGTAGATCAAAAATGCAACAAAAGAACCCAGATCTAAAACCAATTGATTATAACAAACTTAACAAATTTTCTGGCATTTCTTTTGTTCCTCAAAAAGAAAATCAAAGGTTTCCACAACGCCCAGTGTTTCAATCAGTGTGTCAACACCAGTTTCAAAACCTGTTTTGTCTCACAATCTCTTTCAAAAATCGAACAAATGTCTTCAAACAATCCTTTTAACACAAGTGATGCTAGAAGCATTTTAGATGACGTTAAAATTAGAATTGGGAGACTTCAAGAGACTGTTAAATCTAAAACCAATATTACAACTAATATCTGGTTTTCTAGTTTTGATGATGAAATGAAAAAGTTTTTTGAAACTCAAATTGCCCCTCCGCTGAATAACATCAGTGCAAGGGTAATTCATTTTGAACAAGACTTTTTGAAAGAAACAGTTGACTTTGTCAAGGACCATAAATCCCTGGTAAAGAAAGCTAATGAAAGTGTTGAACACATCAAAGTTTTGGAAAATTTAAATGATTCTCTCTTCGAAGATGTCATAACTACCGATATCATGTCCATTGTTTTACAAACATATTCTGTTGAAGATCATGAAAGACTCCAGTCTGAGACCTCCAAAATTGTTTCAAAATATGAAAATGCTCTTGCAAAACTTGAACAAGAAAATGTCTCATATTTTAAACAACTTGATCGAAAAACTGAGGAATGCAAGTATGACAAACTGTCGTATGAGCGTGCCTACAAGAACATGCAAGAACAAAATGATCTTTTGAGGGCTCAGCTGGACAGTCAAAAAGGAAAGGCTATGGATACTAAGATTGCAAAACCATTGACTGAGGAGAAAGCAAATGTTCCCAAACCGGTTTTTAAACCAAAAATGTCTATTTCTCAGCCTCCTCCAAAAGTCAATGAGAAACATGATTTGTCAAAACCAGTCACTCCACCTGCCTTGCCTAAGCAAAAAGAAATGATTGTTGAAAATGAAAAAGCGGTTATCAAGAAACCAAAAGTTTTAGCACCTGGCCTTTTTAGGATGATTACCACTAATGCGTTTGCCTCCACATCTAAACCATATGGAACAAACGACATAAGTGTAAACAAGCACTCTAAAGAGACTAGGAAAGCCGAAACCACTTCTCTTGATAAAAAAGTGAATCCTAATGCGTGTGCCTTACCTTCTACAGGACTAGAAAGCACCTCTAGGAGCAGAAGACTAAAGCCTATGATCAATACAAGGAACAATAGAGTCTCGCCTGCCTCTAAGAGTAGTAGCTTGAATAATGAGAAGAAAGTAGAAGAACACCCTAGGAATTTACCGCTTTACAATAAGAAAGACATTTCATCTGAATGTAATGAACCTATGAAAATTGCTAAGTTTAATGAATGTCTTGAATCTCTTTGTGTAACTTGCAAGAAATCTTTAATTAATGTTCATGATGATTGTGTTTCTAAGAAAGAGAATGTTAAGCCTGTTCAGAAGAACATTCCAAAAAGAACTAATGCTAAACTAATAAGAAGTCTAGTTGCAAGATTTAGGTCTTACACTACTAATAGGAAGCATAGTCTTTATTATAGGGATGATATTTGGAAACCAACGGGTAGAATTTTCACACTCCAGAATGGTAGAATGAGCGATACTTAAGTATACCCAGTAGAAAACTTCTATGAGTGTGATCAGGACTTTACCTCTAACCCAAAGGAAACAAAATCAAAACGGTTTCCAAAAACTTCTTCTTCTGTATTTGGCAGGTTATTGAAATATGTCTTTGGATCATCGACTCGGGTTGCTCCAAGCACATGACCGGGAATCTGAAGCTGCTGATCAATTTCATTTGGAAATTCATGGGAACCGTTCATTTTGGAAATGATCATGTAGCAACTATCATGGGTTATGGAGATCTACCTTTTGGAAATTATTTGATCACTCGGGTCTACTATGTCGAAGGGTTGGGACACAATTTGTTTTCAGTCGGGCAGTTCTGTGATGCAGATTTAGAGGTTGCTTTTAGGAAAAATTCTTGCTTCGTTAGAAACTTGGATGACACTGATCTCTTAACTGGGAATCGTGATACAAACTTGTATGCTATCGACATTAACCAAATGGCCTCTTCATCACCAATATGTCTTATGACACGAGCATCTGGAACAAAGTCCTGGTTGTGGCATAGAAGGCTATCCCATCTCAATTTTGACACCATCAACAAACTTGCCAAAGACAACATCGTCAACGGACTTCCAAAGTTCAAATACACCAAGGATCACTTATGTCCATCATGCGAACAAGGAAAAAGCAAAAGAGCATCATATAAACCCAAATCCGTACCTAGTTAGAAAGCAAAGTTGCATATGTTGCACATAGACTTATGTGGCTTAATGAGAGTTGAAAGCATTAATGGGAAAAAGTATATTCTTGTCATTGTCGATGATTATTCAAGATATACATGGGTTAGGTTTCTGAGATCAAAAGACGAAGCACCAAACATCATCATCACCTTTCTGAAGCGTATTCAAGTACTTCTTCAAGCTCCAGTAAGGGTAGTAAGAACATACAACGGCACAGAATTTACTAATCAGAAGTTAAGAGCTTATTTTGAAGATGTTGGAATCACTCATCAGACATCAGTTGTTAGAACTCCACAGCAGAATGGGGTGGTTGAAAGAAGAAATCAAACTCTTGTGGAAGCTGCTCGCACAATGCTAATTTATTCTAGTACACCGTTATTTCTTTGGGCTGATGCTGTTGCCACTCCTTGTTTCACTCTGAACCGATCCCTAACCCATCCAAGATTCAATAAAACCCCATATGAACTAGTGAACAACCGAAAACCTGATATCTCTTACCTTCATGTGTTTGGCGCTTTGTTCTATCCGACGAACGACAAAGAAGATCTAGGTAAACTGAAAGCTAAAGGTGATATTGGAATCTTCATTGGATACTCAGAAAAATCAAGGGCATTCAGGGTGTATAACAGAAGAACTAGGAAGATAATGGAGATGATGAATGTGAATTTTGACGAACTTTCACAGATGGCTTCTGAGAGACTTGCTCTAGAACCCGCGCTTAAACCAATGGCTTCAAATCAAAACAGCTTAGAACCCGCACTAAACCGGCAAACTTCTGGACACATCAGTTCAGGACTCATACAACAAAGAGCTCCATCAACTTTTGCTGACACACCTCATGAACAAGAATGGGAGAATTTCTTCGAGTTAATGTTCGATGAATACTATGGTGGAACTTCGAAAAATGCATCAAACCATCATTCCGCTGCACCCTCTCAAAATCATCCAACACCACCAACAGAAGATGCATCTACCACGGTCGAAACCAATGCACCAACTCCTTCAACGTCATCTACATCGACTTATACAAATCCTATTCTTGAAACAGTTTTACCAGCAGTTGACGAGCAAAACCAAAACATATCATTTCAAGAAGAACCTTCACAAAACCAGAACGATGCAACGTTAGTTGAAGACTTATTTGAAAACCCGTTTGCTACGGAATCAGATGAATCATATTCAAGCTTATGAGAACCATCTAACTCGCATACGTTTAACCAACGGTATCCTTCTACTCTGAAGTGGACAAAAGACCATCCAATTGAACAAGTTATTGGTGAACCTTCACGGCCAATTCAGACGAGACGCCAACTTGCCACCGATTGCGACTTGTGCATTTACCTTTGCTCAATTAGCACTAAAGAACCAAAGAACATTCGGGAGGCAATGGCAGAAAATGCTTGGATAGAAGGGATGCAGGAGGAACTTCTCCAATACCGTCTATATGACTCTTGGGATTTGGTTCCAAGACCAATTGACATTCGCGTCATTGATCTCAAATGGTTATGGAAGAACAAAAGGGATGAATAAATGACTGTAATTAACAACAAAGCTCGTCTCGTGGCCAAAGGATACAGACAGGAAGAAGGGATAGACTTTGAAGAGTCATTCGTGCCGGTAGCTAGACTTGAAGCAGTCAGGATATTTTTAGCCTATGCAGCTCACAAAAACATCACGGTTTATCAAATGGACATCAAGATTGCGTTTTTGAATAGAAATCTGAAAGAAGAAGTGTATGTGAGTCAGCCAGAATGCTTCATAGACATGGAACATCCAGACTACGTCTACAAACTCAAAAAGGCAATCTATGGTTTGAAACAAGCTCCGAGAGCGTGGTATGAGGAACTATCCTCTTTCTTGATAAAAAACAATTTCACCTAAGGAACGGTTGATCCTACCTTGTTTACAAGAAAATACAACGATGACATTTTGATTGTTCAGATTTATGTGGACGACATCATTTTTGGGTCCACTAATCCGAATCATTCAAAATATTTTGAAAATCTCATGAAAATCAAATTTGAAATGTCCATGATGGGGGAACTAAACTTTTTTCTTGGTTTACAAATACATCAGTCCCCTCGTGAAATTTTTATTAATCAATCTAAATATACAACTGAGATTTTGAAAAATCATGGTATGGATAATTGTGATTCGATCGGTACACCAATGGTAACTTCACCAAAAATTGGAGCCGATTTGTTTGGGAAACCTATTGATCCGAAGAAATATCAGAGCATGATTGGTTCTTGTTAGGTTCCCATATTAGTAACACAAGCATCAATATAAGAAATAGAGATAAGATAGTGATCGGATGAACAAATAACCAAACACACACACACACATATAAATATGTAGAAGAGTTATGCGTAGAGTGCAAGTGAATGAATTGAACAACCAACCTTCAATAGAAGGTTTACAAGAGGTATTTATAGGAGGGAACTAGGGCAACACTCCAAGTTCCCATCCTTTTACTTATTTGGGCTTGGCCTAGGCTTATGGGCTTTCTACATAAGCCTAGCCTTGATTACTAACATAAAAGCCATATTAAGCTGACTATTACATATGAATCACTAACACTTGAAATATAGTTTAGGAGTGATTCCAACAATCTCCCTTAAGTGTTATGGATGAATGATAGAGTAATAAACGATGTAGGTGCTGATGTAATAGTAGCTTTGACGTCTTCTGACATTCTTCTTTCTTGTGAGAAGAAGTGGCTTGATTCGAACAATCTCCCCAGTGTAGGGATCTTGTAACTTTTGAAGTATTCTGCTTTGACGTCTTTTGATTTCTTTTTTCTTTAGTTCTTTGTTCTTTGTGATGGTAGTGATAGTATGTTGTTGCTGTCTGCATCAGGTCTGCTTCGTTGCTCCAGTGTCTCCACGTCTTTCTTCAACATGCTCACACGCTCATTTAACGTTGGATTTCAGTACTGATGTAGTTCTCTTAGTCTTTAAACTTTGTAGATTCTTTGACTTGACGAAGAATCATTCTGACTTTTTGTTGCCTTTTGAGAGAACTTGCATTAGTGATGATGTTGGTATGAGCATGTGAAGAATCTGCACGATCAGTCCGCTCCAGAGCTTCCATAAGAGGAAAACATACACACGGTTAGTAATAAGCGGATTCCGGAACTTATAAGTTTGAATTTCGAGGGTGTTAACAGCATAGTGTGAAAACACATCTCTAATTCTCATAAAGGCCGTTCCTGAACTGGAGTCCCACAAGTGAGATAACACGATGTACCGAAGTACACCTACAGTTCAGATGAGTCGCTGAGGTACACCGAAGCATCACCTCACGACTGTAGACCGTTTGAGACACACTAAGCGCAATCCACGGGGAGGTACCAAAGTGACCTGCTGTCAGGGTTGTTTGATGTTGACCTTGGCAGGAGTTTCCATTCAATCACCAAGGATCACAAATGTGAACCTCTCATAAATGTTCTCGACAGATTGCTAAGATCTGTGAAGGACACGATAATATATCACTTGCGTTCTTATTGTTGAACGACAAGCGATGAATTGTCAAGTGTACCTAAGAGATCTTTTGATGAATCTCGTGGCTCTAGACTCAATAGTGCACTTTGGTTTTCCTGAGCGGAGACTAGGGAGAGGGTATCCTTCTTGAATACCAGCAATCTCTAAGAGATTTGTCTTCCTCGAAAGGTTATCCAAGTTCATGTCTATCAAGAGCTTCTCGAATAGGTACAATTTACTTAGATAAGTCTTTGGAAGACAAATCTTTTCAATGTATGACTGTTCAGATCTCGTCAATTCATGGGTTAAGTAAATTGTACCTATTCGACGATTCAATAGCAAATCAACACATTTATGACTTTCTTCAGTGTGTGATCCCCAAACTTATGAATATCTCTACACGCCATCAAGCAGTTGTGTTGTAGTTCACTACGGTAAACTACTCCAAATGGTTTGCTGATGAGAGTGTATTGTGGAAGATGGTTGATGTCAGGAAGTTTTAGCTGAGGTATGGTGAGGTTGACACGTGTTTGATACGATTCAACAACAAGTTGTAAATCTTCTACATGTTCCTGGATCACTATGCTTTTGATGAAGATGAGTAAGGACTTGATCTATTCACGTTGAATTTTAGTCGAGAATTGTCTCATTCTTCCCTGTACCTTGGCAAGATACATATCTTCAATGTCGTTGAGAGACAAGTTCTGAAAGTCCGCTTCACAGAATTCATAGTCCCTTTCATCTTGTCTTTTGACCACAATATTCTTGAGGAAACTGTAGTCCCATTTAAACGAAAGGGCTACATTCTTGACAGCAACGATCCCTTTACACTGTGCACTTCATGTTTAGACTTTTGAACCTGGCATCTCTTGTAGTAGATTCGTCGGCATTTCGGCCAATGGTGAATCCCATACATTGCATCAATGTCATACTGTTCCACATTGTTAGAAAACATGTGAGTAGCCTTTTCCTTGATGGCTATGCAGTTAGAGTATATGGCTGCCGGGAACGGAAGTGTAAGTGATGTAGCGTATTTCTTTGAATTATCGCTACCGTGTAGAAGAAATTCCAAGTCATTGTTGAAGAAGTAGCGGAATGGAATCTTAGGTTGATTTGGTTGGCCAATCGTTGGTAGAGGTTTAGACCAATCGGTGTAGTATGGAGCCTTGTCTCTTCTGGTGAAATCGATGTTTGCTTAAGGGTTAAGCCAATCAATGTTGTTAGACATGGCTCGTGCTATGTTTTCAAGGTGATATTCAACTTCAATAGCACTTTCCGAGCTGTCTTTGAGTAGTTGAAAGGCTTCATTCTTGATTCGTTTCAACTCTGATTTTGTCATCTTCTTCACTCGGAACTTTTCTTGCAGTAACTTAGCATGCTCCAACGTATGACCTTCTACCATATATTGATCATCAGTTAGGGCGGGAGTTTCATCAACAAGCATAGAGAACCAGTCATACTCGGTGTCATCTTTGTCTAGCCATGAGACGACATCAGCCTTAGGCGTCTTCTTCTTTTTCTTTGGCCTTGATGAGGATGATGGTTTCTTTGTTGAAGAGGGAGAGGTGGGTTGTTGTTGGGACTCAGGGACTTCCTCATCGTCACCACCAGTATACTCGAAGTGATCACCGGTTTTCTCTGTCTGGGGTGGTAACTCAGAGTCCTGAGGTTTGTCAGCGGAAGAGCGTGGAGGAGATCGTCTTGTTGTTGGAGTCCTTAGGGGTGGTGGTGGCACAGAGGAGGGTTCTCCAGACTTCTTTGGACGTTTAGGCTCGTTATCTTTATCCTTATCCTTATCTTCATCGTCTCTTGGACGTTTAGGACTTTGAGCTTCTTCTCTGCATGCCGATTTGAGTTGGTATTCCAGCAATGCTTCAAACAATTTACCTTCGTAAGAAGTAAATGTTGCAGATTGTTTAGACATTTGAGTTACTAGCCTGGAAACCAATTCAGCATCGGAGAACACTATAGGATCAGTTGGGTTGATTGTTACGGTCATAGGTGTTGATCTTATAGTTTGCTTGGCCAAATGTGTTAGATTCGGATAGAGTTGTCTGTTGAACATCTCCTTTGTAACTCCAGGAACGGTGTCGAGTAGAAACTTTTGAGTATAGCCCCTAATCATTTCGTTTAGTTCCCCTTGGACATCACGTTGCATGAACTTCTGAATATACTCCCTTTCATTTGACATCTTGTCTATCTTGTCATGAAGATGTTTGATGTTGTCAGCGAGTATATCTAAATTTTTATTGGTCACATCTTTCTTCCTGACCTGCTTGACAACTTTAACAATCCTTGTCTTTTCCCGAGATATCCAAGAGTCCGTAGGTTTCTTCACTGACTTGGATGTGGATTTGGTTGTGCCTTTGGATGGTGGTAGGGAAGAGTGAGAAGACGAATCCAATGATGAGGAGACATGAGGTGACTCAGGGTCCTTTGGTGGCTCAGAAGTTTCCTCCTTGGAGTGTGCGGGACTGTCTAGAAGAAAATCATTATAATTTACTTCGTCATCTTGTCAAGATTTAGCCTTTACTTCAGCCTGAATCCGGGCTTCTTCTGCTTTGGCTTGAGCTGCTGCCTCTTCATCAGCTTTTTCTTTCTCAGACTTTTCCTTTTCTGGTTCCTCAAAGTCATAATCAATAGAATCCTCCAGGCGCTTTTGTTGTTGCTCAAGAGTGGTGTCACCAGCTCCGTTATAGGGTTGATTAACCGCATCAGGAATTGGTGTAGATTGGACACCACCACTTGACCCTCCGGGGCCACGCATTTGTTGCTGTTCAAACTCTTCAGCCACGTGTTGGAGTCTAATGATTTTGAAATTATTCCTGTAGTCAGTATCCAGTGGCTCTTCATCTAAGCTTTCTTCTTCATGCTCAATTACTGGAGTCTTCCCTTTGCCTTGGTCAGCTTTTGGACTTGGAGGTTTAGCTACTGTTGGAGTGACATCGGTTGCAGTTTCATAGTAGGTGACCTCTTCGTCTGATTCAGTATCCTCAGAGCTTTCATCCACTAGCTTTCTTTGCGGTTCAGACTTGGGAATGGGAATAGGAACAGCTTCCTTAGAGGGAACTTTTCGTTTGTGTCTAGGTTTCCTCTTAGGGAACTTTCTTTGACTCTCAGTGCTTGTAACACTTCCTGCACTGCCTCTTCTGGTTTTCCTTGTAGGTGTACCAGCGGACTTTTCATCAAGAAAACCTACTTTGCCTTCTTCAACTGCTACCAGATATCGTTTGTACGAATACAGTTGTTTGATATCATCAGTTATAAGATGATCTGGCAGCACTGCACCTTGTTTCTTTGTTGTAGAGTCCTTAAATCTGACTGAGAGTGTGGGCTCATACAACATGGAGTGTTGTTTGGGGTCATCGAGTCTCAAGGGAATATCATGATTATACCCTAGAGCTCGTTGGATCAACAGTTTGGTATATCTGATATACGGGATTTTGGTGCCAAGCTTTTTAAGGAAAGTCATCATATCGTCCCATATCAGAGCTTCAACTTCGTTGTCTTTCTTGTTGACCAAAGCCCAAACAATTTGTAGTTCCATGAGCTTGGGATGCTCATAACCACTGTCACGTCCAGAAACGGATTTGGTGATCATAATGTAGAGGGTTCTCCATGGCTGGGGAATGTTCTTGAGATCGACATATGAATGCTTTGTAATTACCCCGGTGGCTTCGTCATAGCCAATGTCGATCATGAACTGGAGAACTACCTCTCCAGTTGGAGTGGCATTGTATTCAGTTGGTTCGATGACCGGAATGAGAAGAATAGCCCTCAAATCTGCTGGTGTGATGGTAACTTGTTTGTGATTGAGCGTCACCGTCACAACGTTTTGACCTTTGATCTTTCGCATTGAATGCCAGAATTGGTATATGTAGACCTCCGGTACAGAAGCAGAATTGGTGAGCATGTTCTGATAGGGGTGAGTCCTCAGAATATCCACTGCAATCTCACATGAAGATTCTGAGCAGAAGAAGTTCTCAAAATCAACTCTGAGGTTGTTCTTTCCAATCTTCATTGGATAACCATTCGGGAAGATATCAGCAATAGTGAGAACATTTGGTGCATCCACATTCTGCGTTTGAGCGTCCATGTCGTGATCTGAAAGATATTTAGCCAAAAGAGCCAACATATCGAAAGACATTCCGTTAGTCAACAGATGGTTTTATTGTCTAATTATTGAATGTGATATGTCGATGATTGTTACGAGTCCAATGTCACTTGTTTGTCCAATAGTTCAAAGACATCGTGATAAGTTTCGTGTGTTGATTTACTTTAAGTTTTAAAGTCCATGTTTTCACTTATTTTTCACAACTTATTAAACGTTTAAGCTTATTAGTGACATTATTGGTTTTGTGGCGTTATGATTTATTTATTTACAAGTTTGCACGTGTAAGAATTCATAATTAAGGTTAAAACTAGGCTTAGGCATAGAAATGGCAAGCTTATGCGTAAGCAGGAGTGATTATACGCGTAAACGTAAGCTTATGCGTAGGTTCTTGACTTACGCGTAAGAAATATTACGCGTTGGAAAAGAGGGCCTTATGCGTAAAGCTTACGCGTAAGCGTATATAGAACCTTATGCGTAAGGCTTACTCGTAAGAGTCAACCTTATGCGTAGAGGTTACTGTTTACGCATATCCTTCATAGGATACGCGTAGTCCCTTATGTAGAACCTTACGCGTAACCGTTACGAGTAAGATTTCTCTTACGCATAACATTCTACGCGTAAGATGATCCTTATGCGTAGATTGCAAGTAACCTTGATTTTGAATTTTCAAGCGTAGAAAACCTGAAATAAATTCATCATAACATCAACATTAACATCTTCATCCAATTCCTATCAGATTTGAGCATGTAAACTTATTCAGACAATTATGCGTAGAACACAGGTTACGCGTAAGACTTAAAACCCTAAGGCCTAATTTTTACGTGTAAGTGATTTATCCATAGTAATTGCACCAAAATGATTCTGGGATGTCTAGGAAGCCTAGTGAGATGTTTTAACCAAGTTATAACATCAAACTCCAAACAAATCAAAAATACCCAAATATCAAGAACATAAACCCTAATTTCTAATTAACTAGCAATTAGTGTTTCTGGGTTGATTCTGAGCATGGATATGGTCAATTCATCTTGTAAACAACATCACATGACTATCTTTTTAACCAAAAATATTCACAATTGAAAAACCCCAATCTTACGGTATGAACCCTAAATTAAAATCGTCCAATTCATGTTTCTGGGTGTATTAGAATGATGAAAAACATTTTTAATAAGAACATTTGAGCCTTTTAACATCAATTTTATTAGCCTAAACACACAAATGAAGCATTTGTGTTCTTATCTTATGCGTAGAACACAAATCTCCCTTAAACGAAAAAACGAACCGTTGGATTCTCAAACAAATCAAAACCCATGTTTGTTTTAACATTTAGAACATGAAAACACTTACAAATTTTTGATCAAGAACACGGATTTGAAGTTGAATTTATACGCGTAGGATATGGTGGTTGAGATATTAAATGTGAAGAGTTAATGAGTTAGGTGGATGTTTTATTAAAGTAACTTTGAGCTTTTGACAGTTTTACCCCCTTAACCTTTTCCTTTTACATCCAATGTCCATAACTTCCATTTTGGTTACCAAACGAAGGATATTTGGAAAGAATTTTGACGACACTCCTCCTTGACTTAAGAAATAATGAAGTTCTATAAATTTTAGTCCGAGGAGTGTCAGTAAACCAGAAATATGACCACCATTTAAAGAAACAACCGGGATAAAGTAACATGCAAGTACAAGGTTTTATGAAACTGAAAAATATTTGCTTTCTCCCCCTCAACACTTGATCAAAAAAATACTGAATTTTGAAAGATTTGAGTGTTGACGGAAGATTTGTACTTGCCATGTTAAAAGAAATACAGATAGAAGAATATTTTTGTTGTTTTATCAGATTTTATATTTTTGTATTTTGTTTTTTGAAAAATATTTACAAAAGAGGTTTTGGTGTTTGACTGGTTTTAAGAATGTTTTAAGAGTTCATCCAGTTCCTCTTGAGTCAAACACCGCATACCAATCCGGTGGACCAACTCATTAAACCTAGCAGGAGCTAAGGCTTTGGTGAGAAGATCTGCCAATTGGTATTCAGTACCCACAAAGTATAATTCAACTGTACCCTGTTCCACGTGGTCCTCGATGAAATGATATCGAAGATCGATGTGCTTTGATTTTGAATGTTGTACTGAGTTGCACGAGATCGCAATAGCACTCCGATTGTCGCAGTACATCGGGATTTTGTCAAACACGTAACCATAGTCTTTGAGTTGTGTTCTCATCCAAATGACTTGAGCACAACACGCCGACATGGCTACATATTCTGCTTCTGTTGAGGAGAGCGATGTACAATCCTATTTCTTCGATTGCCATGACACCAGCTTATCACCAAGAAATTGTAATGCTCCTGAAGTACTTTTCCATGAATCTAAGCATCCTGCGTGGTTAGCGTCTGAAAAAGCTATTAGTTCAAAACTAGAATCCTTCGGATACCAGATCCCCAAATTAATGGTTCCCTTGATGTATTGGAGGATTCTTTTAGCCTCAGAGAGGTGGGTTTCAGTTGGTCTCGACTGATAACGGGAGCAAAGATATATGGCAAAAACAATATCAGGCCTGCTAGCTGTTAGATACATGAGAGACCCAATAATACTACGGTATTTGGTAGGGTCCACCAATTTCCCATGTAAATCAGCGTCTAGCTTCTTGGTATGAGCCATTGGTGTGGCATAGGTGTCACAGTTTTGCATTCCAAATTTGTTTAACAATTCAAGGGCATATTTGGACTGACTCAAGAAAATACCACGGGGTGATTGATGAACTTGCATTCCGAGAAAGAATGCGAGTTCACCCATCATTGACATTTCAAAATGTTTTGTCATTAGTTTTGCAAAAGCATTTGAGTATTTTAAGTGTGTTGACCCAAAAATGATGTCATCCACATAAATTTGAACGATTAATATGTGAGCCCCGTGATATTGAATGAAAAGTGTGGGAATGACCGAACCTTTGGTGAATTTATTGGCAATGAGGAAGGATGATAACTTATTGTACCACGCCCTTGGAGCTTGTTTGAGACCGTACAGAGCTTTGTTCAGTTTGTAGACGTGGTTCGGGAACTCTGGATCAACGAATCCTTCTGGCTGGCTGACATAGACTGTTTCTTTCAGTTGACCATTCAGAAAATCAGTTTTGACGTCCATATGAAAGACCGTTATATTCATATGAGCCGCGAACGCGAGAAAGATCCGAACAGCCTCAAGACGAGCAACCGGAGCGAATGATTCTTCAAAGTCAATACCCTCTTCCTGTCTGTAACCCTTAGCTACCAGACGTGACTTGTTTCTGATTACGGTTCCTTCAGCATCCAATTTGTTCTTCCAAATCCATTTTAGACCAATGACATAGACCCCTGTTGGTCTTTCAACCAGTTCCCATACTTCAAGACGTTTAAACTGATTGAGTTCTTCTTGCATGAATTCAATCCAGTTGTCTTTGGTCATTGCGTCTTTAATGTTTTTAGGTTCAGATTGGCAGATAGTGAGTGCATAAATGCAATGTTCACCATCTGTGTGAAGACGTTGTCTCGTTACGGCTGGTTGATTCCGGGTTACCAATAATATTCTCAAGTGGATGGTCTTTTGTCCAACGGTGTGTAGAGGGTTGATGTTGGTATACATTGTGCAGATTTTGAGGATTCAAATGGTTTGTTGATGATTACGCGACATTAGGTGCATCAGTTTCATTGGCAAACGGGTTAAAGAACGCATTTGGATCAAAATCTGCAGGTGGGGGTACTTCATTCAGAACATCAGCAGCTGGTTCAGCGTCGTTGGAAGCAGTTTGTTCAACTGTTGTTGTAGAGTCAACTGGTGGTGCTTCTTCAACAGTAGTTGTTGTAGCAGATGTATCAGGTATAAGAGTATGATCAGGTTGAGCAGCAGAAACAGCGGATGCACCTGGAGCACGTTCATCAATGTCATCACTAAACAGTGGAGCAAAGATCTTTTCCATTTGTTGACGAGTAAGCTGGGGGCTTGGTTCAGCTGATGATGGGGTTTGAGGTAAGTTTAAACGGTTGTGACCGGGTTCCAAGCTATTATACTCAGAAGCCATTTCTGTAAGCTCATCAAAATTAGCATGAATCGTTTCCATAACCTGCTTTGTACGACGATTCCAGATCCGGTAACCTTTAGAGTTTTCACAGTATCCAATAAAGACTCCAATGTCAGCTTTGGCTTTAAGCTTTCCAAAGTCATCACGATCATTATTTGGGTAGCAAAGGGAGCCAAATACATGAAAGTGTTTGAGATTCGGTTTATGGTTGTGGATAAGCTCAAAAGGTGTTTTGTTGTGGTGTTTTGTAATCATTGAACGATTTTGAGTATAGCATGCAGTTGAGACAGCTTCTGCCCACAAGTAATCTGGAAGTTTAGCATTGATTAACATTGTTCTAGCAGCTTCCACTAACGTACGGTTTCGTCTTTCAACAACTCTGTTTTGTTCTGGTGTACGTGCAATAGATGTCTGATGCTCAATTCCCACTTTCTCATAAAATTCTCGAAGAGTTTGGATCACAAATTCAATTCCTTTGTCTGTTATGATTTGGCGGACGGTGTTCCGGAGCTTTACTTGAATTTTCGTGAGAAAGGTGATTGATGAGTGTGTAAATACTCATCATTTTTAGTCAAATCTGAACTGCAAAACGTTTAAAAATGCTCACAAATGCATCAAAATACTGAAAATATTCCAAAATGGCATTTTATATGTTTCAGATGCAAAATGTTCAAAATCAGATGAAAAATGAGCAAAGTTTGCAGAATTGGCAGTTTCAGTCCCCCAAGTTTCTAAAATTGTCAAAAATAGTCCCTGAGCCATAATTTCAAAAGTAAAATCACCAAAGGTCCTTTTAAAATCAAAAGTTGTCAAATTTAGTCCTTTGGTGAAAAATATAAAAGTTTGAGAAAATTACAAAATTGGTCCTTCAAGTTTCAAATTTGGCAAAAATGGCCCCTGGAAAATGGAAAATGGCAATTTTGGTCCTTGCACTTTTTAAGATTGTCACTTTTGGTCCCTTGAAACATCTTTGCTTACTTGGCAGCCTTGGCCCTTGCTTTTTCAGAAATTACACAAATAGTCCTTGTGTTATTAAACCTTTATTACACATTTGGCCTTGTCAAAACTCAAATGGACCCCTGCCAACCTTTGGACCCCCTGTCATTTATCCATTTTGAACCCCCCTTTCTAATAACTGGTCAAACCAGTCAACACTGGTCAAAGACCAGTCAAACAAACACACCCCTCTTCCCCTTTCCCCGTTTTCCCTCCCCCTGTCTGCAAACCACTCCAGCCATACCAACCACCCAGCCTCCTTCTCACCTCTCCTTGTTCCCCCCACCTCCACCAAACTCCAAAAGCATTTAATGCCCACCATCTCAACTCTCCAACTGCCAAATACAAAATTGGCGCCAAAAATATGTTTGAATGGCCAGGATTGATTTTAAGCCATCCAATGGCTAGGATTGCTGGGATTTGTCCAGAAGAGAGAGACAAGCACTTTGGAGCATAAAAAGAGAGAAGAGGAAGCAAGTAGGAGAGTTAGTTTAAGTTTTTTTAAAATTGTATGTCGTTTTAATATTACTATGTCCTAATTAGCTTCTGAATTGTATCTTCAAGTTATTTTGTACTCAATTTAGCAACTCAAGTGTATTTCAACTTAATTTAAGCATCAATTCAGTTCTAAGTTCAATTTCCAAATTTTATGTCACTGTTGAAATTCTCATTCTCAAGATCCTTTTCAAATCTGTTAGCAGTTCATTTTTAAGCTCAAACAAGCTCTAATAAGCTTGTTAAAGCTTTATTTAAGCTTACAGTTACATTTCAATAACTTTTGAACACTGGTCAACAAAAGTCAACACAAGAGCAAAAATGGTGCAGGGATGATATGGGGTGATTCAGAACTAGAAATGGGTTGAAATGGAAGCATTGGGTAGAAATTGATAGGTTACGGTCCGCCATTCACAAGTGGCGGGCTTGTGTGATTTAGCTTGACTGTTTGGCACGCATCAAATTTTTGGCGCCGCTGCCGGGGAGCTGTGCTGATCTATCTTCCGTGTAGCAGATTAGTTGTTTGGATACTCACTCTTTGTTTATATCATCCATATCTATCTATATATATCCATATTTTCTTCTAAAATATCCAAAAACCCAAAAACATCCAAAAACGTATAAAACACAAAAATATTTTTCTTTTGTTTCTATATATGTATCAAAAATAAAAATACAAAAAGAATCGTCTTTTTCCTTAATAATTAACAACTTAAAAGATTACCACCGCAAACCAAGGCAGTGCACTACCTAACTGGGGGTGCGACCATAATAAGTTCCCGAACTAAAGATTTAAAACTTGCCTTTGTGTCCTTGTGATTGGTGTACCTTTTTCAAAGAAGCCATTCATCTTAGATTATTGGTTAAGTTCACTGTTGTTTTGCCTCGATTTTGTGTTAATTGATTTTGTTGTGATATCGACGTTTCAGAACCAGAAAACCCATAAAGATTCTTCTCACCTGATTTTTATAAAACGTCTTCATAATTCTCATTCTCATCTGAAAGATTTTCATAATTCCATTTCTCTCCTTAACTCTGAGTTTCCTTAGAGTTAACTCTAGTGTATGCGCACTCGCTCTTCTAGATCTGTGAGCCCATTTCGTGAGCTTGTCAAGATTCCAAGAAGGCGTGTTCGTAGACTTTCTGCTCCATCAGTCGGATCTGAGATCCGGACTGTTCGCACTACTCCCGTTATCATGGCGGATGAAATTCCTATGTGCGAGCTTCTCCAGGCACCCATCGACGGGTATGGAGATGCTATCGTTGTGCCAACCATCGTGGCTGAAAACTTTGAACTCAAGACCGGGTTACTGAATCTTGTAACCTCTAATCAATTCTTCGGTTTTGAGCGGGATGATCCTCATGCTCATATTCGATGGTTTAACAAGATTGCATCTACCATCAAGTATAAAAATGTCCCCACTGAAGCTGTTAAGCTCCTTCTGTTCTCGTTTTCTCTTGAGGGGCAAGCCCGGATTTGGCTTGAAAAACAACCCCCTCAATCAATAGAGACATGGGAAGATCTGGTGAAGAAATTTGTGAATGAATTCTATCCACCTTCCAAGACCACGAGTCTTAAAAATGAAATCATCAAGTTCACTCAGAAGTTTGATGAATCCTTCAGTGAATCGTGGGATCGTTTCAAGGAATTGCTTCGCAAATGTCCTCACCACGGTTTCTCCGAGTTGATGCAACTCGATACTTTCTACAATGGAGTGAGTCAATCTGATCAAGATTCTCTCAATTCCTCCGCGGGAGGAAATTTCCTAAGCAAAACTGTCAAAGAAGCTTTAGCGATAATCGAAAATAAGTCTAAAGTCCGCACTGCACGAAGCAAGCCGGTTGTTTCCCAAGTCAGTGTTGGTCCTTCTTCTTCTTCATCGCCCGTGAGTCAGTCTAGCACCGATGCTAAGATTGATAAACTCACGGAAGCTATCCAAGCTTTGGTTCTCTCCAATCAAAAGAAAGTCTCTTTTCCACAAACTTCACCTCCTGCTGAAGTTAAGAAAGTGGAAGTCTGTGTTACCTGTGGTGGCCCCCATGCTTACTATAACTGTATGGCCACCGATGGTAACCCTTTTGAAGCTAATGCTGTGGGCGGGATGCCTAATCAAGGAGGCAATCAATATCGTGCTCCTGTAGACCCGAACCACCGTCCTAACCACTACTCTGGACCTCCCGGTTTCAATCAAAACCAAAACCGTAATCAGAATCAGAACATACCAAACCAAGGTTTTCAAAACCAAGGTCATTTCAATCAAAACAACGGTTTTCAAAATCAGAATCAAAATTTCCAACATCAAGGAAATTACAATAGAAACCCAGGTCAGGGAAATTTCAACCCAGGGTATTTTCATGGTAATAACCAAGGAAATTTTCAGAATCAAGGCCCTAATCCTAACAATAGAGGCCAGAATTTTCCTGTGCAAACTCAAGCCATTGTTCCAACTGGACCATCATCTGATGATTTGTTGAAACAATTCATGAAATCCCAAGAGGAAATGAATCGGTTGTTGGTCAGCCAGATTTCTGACATCAAGAAGTCTTTAAATGATCGACCCTCGGGCTCAGGTACTCTACCTAGCAACACGATCGCTAATCCGAGGGGCGATGCAAAGGCGATCACAACCCGAAGTGGTGCTTCATATGCTGGACCCGCTATTCCTACTACCTGTTCTTCTTCTTCTCTCCCAAAGGTAGTGGAAAGTGAACCTCCGACACACAATGGACCTATGACTCCAATGCCCCCTCCTCCTGTGGCATTTAGTCAAGTTACCAAGGAAACAACGGACAAGGTGCATTATTCAAGCCCACGAGGTACCGCACACGTCCCACCTTCGGTAGTCCAACCTCAAGTGGTCCAGAAACCCAAGTCGAATCAAGGAGTTGTTTTTGAACCTCCTGTAGCTCCAGTTGTTGACCCTAAATCCAAAACTTCTATTCCTTATCCCTCACGTTTACATGAGCAAAAGCTCCGCGAGAAAGCTAGTCATCAAATGGAAAAATTCTTTCAAATTTTCCAAGAACTTCACTTTGACATAAGCTTCGCGGATGCCATCATGTTAATGCCCAAGTTTGCATCTACTCTGAAACACATGTTGAGCAACAAGGAAAAGCTGTTTGAAATGGCTAAGACTCCTTTGAATGAGAATTGCTCAGCTGTCCTTTTAAAGAAGCTTCCCGAGAAGCTAGGAGATCCCGGAAAATTTCTTCTTCCTTGTGTTTTTCCTGGGATGATTGAATGCTTTGCCCTTGCCGATCTTGGTGCAAGCATCAATCTGATGCCGTATTCAGTGTGGAAGAAACTGTCTCTTCCGGAACTTATTCCTACCTGCATGACTCTTGAGCTTGCAGATCGTTCTATCTCGCGTCCCCTCGGCATCGCCGAGGATGTATTCGTGAAAGTAGAAAAGTTCCATTTTCCAGCTGATTTTGTGGTTGTTGATTTCGATGCCGATCATCGGGTTCCTCTTATTGTTGGTCGAGGATTCCTGAGAACGGGTCGTGCTCTTATCGATGTATTTGAGCAAGAAATCACTCTACGTGTGGGTAATGAAGCTGTTACCTTTAACCTCGATCAAACTTCGAGGTACTCCTCAAATTATGATACTGAATCAGTTAATCGAGTCGATTTAATTGACATTGCTTCAGAGGAGTACTCTCAAGAGTTTCTTGGTTATCTTCATAATTCTGTGAGTGAGAATTCCAATTCCACCACATCTTCTCAACCTATCATTGCCGACTCTTCCCCCTCTCTCACTCCGTTTGAGGGAGGTGACTTCCTTCTGGAAGAGATCGATGAATTCTTGGCTACTGATGAATCAATTCCGCCTGGAATTGATGGTGTTTATGATTCGGAGGGGGATATTCTTTATCTTGAGCAATTGCTTAATGAAGATCCATTACCTTCACTCCCTCCGAAAGAGATCACAATTGAGGAAATCAAATCAGTGCAAACATCTACTGAAGCATTTCCCGAGGTTGAACTTAAGGACCTACCTCCTCATCTTGAGTATGCATTCTTGGAGGGTGATGATAAATTACCCGTCATAATTGCTAAGGACTTGACTGAAGAGGAGAAAACTGCTCTCATAAAGGTCTTGAAGTCACACAAGCAAGCAATTGCTTGGAAACTCTCCGATATTAAGGGTATCAACCCTGAGTTTTGTACCCACAAAATCTTAATGGAGGATGACTTCAAACCAGCAGTCCAAAGTCAGAGAAGGGTGAATCCTAAAATTCACGAGGTTATCAAACAAGAGGTTCTCAAACTTCTTGATGCCGGCCTGATTTACCCGATTTCTGATAGTCCTTGGGTTAGCCCCATTCATTGCGTTCCAAAAAAGGGTGGCATTACTGTTGTCACGAATGAAGAAAACGAGTTAATCCCAACTCGATTGGTTACGGGATGGCATGTGTGCATTGACTATCGTAAGTTAAACGAAGCCACCCGTAAAGACCATTTTCCTCTACCCTTCATGGACCAGATGCTTGAGAGATTAGCAGGGAACAAATACTATTGGTTCCTTGATGGTTTCTCAGGTTACTTTCAGATCCCCATTGATCCGCTGGATCAAGAGAAAACCACATTCACCTGCCCATACGGGACGTTTGCCTATAGACGTATGCCTTTTGGCTTATGCAATGCTCCTGGCACGTTCCAACGATGTATGATGGCCATTTTCCACGACATGATCGGGGAAACTATGGAGGTGTTTATGGATGACTTCTCGGTCATTGGGGACTCATTTCAGACATGTCTCTCCCACTTAGACAAAATGTTAAAACGGTGTGAAGACACCAATCTCTGTCTAAACTGGGAGAAGAGCCACTTTATGGTCAAAGAGGGCATAGTCCTTGGCCATAAGATTTCCAAGAACGGGATTGAGGTAGATAGAGCAAAAGTTGATGTTATTGCTAAATTGCCTCACCCTACTACCGTCAAAGGTATTAGGAGTTTTCTAGGTCATGCCGGGTTTTATCGTAGATTCATTCAAGATTTCTCTAAAATCGCTCGGCCTATGACCTATCTTCTCGAAAAAGATGCTCCTTTTATCTTCTCTCCTGAGTGCATCGAAGCTTTTGAAACACTTAAGAAAAAGCTTACGGAAGCACCCATTCTAGTTGCCCCCGACTGTGATTTACCCTTCGAGCTCATGTGCGATGCAAGTGATTTTGCTATCGGTGCAGTCTTGGGGCAACGCAAAACCAAGCATTTTCAGCCGATCCACTACGCAAGCAAATCTATGACTGAAGCTCAGACCCATTACACCACTACGGAAAAAGAATTATTAGCTGTGGTGTATGCGTTTGAGAAGTTTCGGCCATATCTTATATTGACCAAATGCGTGGTGTATACGGATCACTCGGCACTCAAATATCTCTTTGCAAAACAAGATGCAAAGCCGAGATTGCTCCGTTGGGTTCTCCTCCTACAAGAATTTGATATCATTATTCGTGATAAAAAAGGAGCTGAGAACCTGGCTGCTGATCATCTGTCCCGATTAGAGAACCCTCACCAAAATGTGTTCGAGAAAAAGGAAATTAATGAAACATTTCCTCTCGAAACACTTAATGTGGTTTCTTTTCGTGGAGACTCTTCTACCCCATGGTTTGCCGACTTTGCAAATTACCATGCGGGTAACTTTGTTGTGAAAGGGATGTCGTCCCAACAGAAAAATAAATTCTTTAAAGATGTGAAACATTATTTCTGGGACGACCCCTACTTGTTTAAAATCTGTGCGGATCAAGTCATCCGGCGATGTGTGTATGGTCAGGAAGCTATTGACATTCTCAAAGCTTGCCATTCTGGACCTACTGGGGGACATCATAGCCCCAACTACACCGCCAAGAAGGTGTTTGATTCCGGATTCTATTGGCCCACGATCTATAAGGATGCCCATGAATTCGTCAAAACCTGTGACGCTTGTCAACGTCACGGGAATATCTCACAAAGGAATGAAATGCCGCAAAACGCCATTCAAGTGTGTGAGATTTTTGACATATGGGGCATTGACTTTATGGGGCCATTTCCTTCTTCCCGTGGTAACAAATACATACTCGTGGCCGTTGACTACTTGTCTAAATGGGTGGAAGCTAAGGCTTTACCCACCAACGATGCCCGAGTTGTGGTGAAATTCTTAAAATCTCTCTTTGCTAGGTTTGGAACTCCACGAGCCATAATCAGTGATCGTGGTACGCATTTCTGCAATGACCAGTTCGAAAGAGTCATGCAAAAGTATGGTGTAACTCACCGTCTATCTACTGCGTACCACCCCCAAACAAGTGGGCAAGTGGAAGTTTCTAACCGGGGGATTAAAAGAATCTTGGAGAGGACGGTTGGCGAAAACCGTGCCTCTTGGTCGGATAGGTTAGATGACGCACTCTGGGCCTTCCGTACAGCTTATAAAACACCCATCGGGTGCACTCCATACAAGCTTGTGTACGGGAAGGCATGTCATCTGCCAGTTGAGCTCGAGCACAAGGCATACTGGGCCTTGAAGCATGCTAACTTTGATATTCAGACAGCGGGTGATCATCGGAAAGTTCAAATGAATGAATTAAATGAACTCCGTGATCAAGCTTACGAGAACTCTTTGATCTATAAACAAAAGACAAAGAAGATTCACGACTCAAAAATCAAAAACCGCGTTTTCAACGTCGGTGATCGAGTCCTTCTTTTCAACTCAAGATTGAAGATTTTCTCGGGAAAGCTAAAGTCCCGCTGGTCTGGTCCATTTACTATCGCTAAGGTTTATCCTTATGGTACCATTGAGTTATCTCAACCCGATGGTCCTAATTTTAAAGTGAATGGTCATCGAGTGAAGCATTACTTTGGAGAGGACATTCCCCCTGTGGTTGTCCCGGACTTACAAACTTTCCAGAAAACAAATATCTAGTTTCTCAAGAGCATTCGAACTAGTGCCTCAAGTAAATTAAGTAAGTAAACTTGAAAGGCTACTAGTGGGCGACAGACTTATAGTTTCAATCGTACGAAGTTCCGGGTCATACGGAACACGAGCTCGAGTTGACCGTCTACTGTACGGAAGGGCATGTGTTCGAACATACC